>JAFIDM010012231.1:47698675-47750273 GCA_023159025.1 Thereuonema tuberculata | reverse complement strand
AACCCAAAATTAGTAAAGATCACCCATCAGAGTGTCTGTCCATTTTTTTTCCAATTTTTGTTGTTGACTAGTGAAATCAAAGAAAAAGGATAATTTATTTCAGAGAAAAAGGCAAAAGAACGGAGGAGTTAATACTCCGTTGGACCCCCTCTAGCGCGAATGCACGATGCGATACGATCGGGCATTGAGTCATACAAGTTCTGTATGATGTCTTGAGACATTTCGTTCCATATTTGCTGTAACCTTGCCTCTAGTTCGTTCAAACTCGTGGGATGCCCAACTCGTCGTCCCAAATGATCCCAGATATGCTCGATTGGAGACAAATCTGGGGATCGGGCAGGCCAAGGAAGGGTAGTAACAGTGCGGAGACAGTCTTGTGACACCCTTGCCGTATGAGGCCGAGCATTGTCTTGTTGAAAAATGGCTCCTGGGAGCCGTTGCATGAGTGGCAGCACATGTGGTCGCAGGATTTCATGAACATACTGCTGGGCTGTCATGGTGCCACGGAACAATACTAGGGGTGACCGTGTATTGTAGGCAATGGCACCCCATACCATCACACCAGCTGTGGGAGCGGTGTGTCGCTGTACAGCAAAGGCAGGATTGAAGCGTTCACCACGGGCTCTCCACACACGAACACGATTGTCATCACTGCCGAGATTGAATCTGGATTCGTCGCTAAAGCCGACCTGGTTCCATTCCGCTGCAGTCCAGTTTCCTCGTGCGCGCCAAAACTCCAAACGGAGGCGTCGATGGGTGGGCGTCAAGGGCAGCACACGTAATGGGCGCCGCGATACCAACTGTCCTTCAGCCAGGCGCCTTCGTATGGTTCGAGAAGACACAGCGGCCCCTAGTGAAGGTGCTACCTGTGCCTGGATGGCAGCCGATGAAGCAGTTGGCTGTACGCGTGCATTTCTGACTATGTGGCGGTCTTCTCGACGACTGGTCTGTCGAGGGCATCCTGAGCCTTGTCTTCGTGTACATGACATCTCTCGGGTCCACTGGGCCCAAAACCTCCTCACAACACAATCAGAGCGGCCTAATTGACGAGCTACTCGCCTAGCTGACCACCCAGCTTCCATCATCCCGACGATTCTCCCTCTCTCAAACTGCGACAACTGCGTATACTGTCTTCGAACACGGCGTAATGGCATGTCTACCTCAGCTCTTCCTTTGTAAATGATTCAGCACACTCAAACAAGCTTTGGTTACCTGTTTTATACTCCACAGAGTACGATGTTCAACGCCCTCTACCGGCTATACGTAATGCGCAATCACGCTGCATTTCTAATCATTTGCATATCTTCCCTTCATTGCAAGTTTCGTTACGATCCCGCAATTATTTCTTGGTGCGCTAATTTTTTTGTCCATGAGTATACATTATGAAGAGTAAAAGTTCGGTAGCTTATTTCGTGTTGTCACTGGAGCTCAACTGGCTGTTCACTCACTGGCGAAAATCTTTCACTCACTGGTAATGCATGATCTGAAAAATTATAACCTAAATTAGCGTCGAATTAATAAAAGTAAAAACTGTCTTTAAATTTTGTAGTTATTTACCGTTACTATGATAACACGTCGGTCAAAGGTTCAACGCCATCATCGCTATCCGAGTCAGCGTAGTCCATACGATGTGTGCAGCCATGTCCTGCGCAGTAGCCGCACACACTTGTGCAAAGAAAACCGTGTCTCCTTCACCTGCGTCTCTTCTCGCAACCACAGTTACAGTTGTTCGGTATCCGCTCCGGTGCTGGTTCTTTTTTAGTTAGAATGGGTGGTCAGCTGACTTGCATGATTCATCCATCCCCACTCTGCTTCTGGCAGGCGATTTCCCATCCATACCTAGAATTATTAGTTTATTTCCAGCACTTTCTCCCTTAAACAAGCTTGAACTTCTTGAAAGATCCCTTTGTGCCTTTTCTGAACGGAGCAGAAGTGGTATCACATCCACTGATTTTCCACGTACCTCAGATACTGGAGACAGATGTGGCTGAAATTTCTCGGACGCACCCACACAACCCAGTGCAGGAGGAACCCGCCATCAACTGTAGCTCTGCCTTCCCTGGAAAGTTTGTCTTGGACGGTGCTATCTCTTCTAAAACTCTTTCAATCCAGACATAGTGCCTTTCCGCATCAACATCCCGTCAAACAGCGCTGGAGACCTTGCTGCAAGTTTCGTATGTCAGGTACTCCTCGAGGTCCACATCGTCAAGCACAACACACAGAAATCGGTGAAAAAGTTGGTTAGGGTTGATTTCGACGACAGTGTCTTTGATCTTGGCCGTTTTAGATGCAGTGGCAAAAGTCGTGACTTTGTTGTTTCGTTTTTAAGTGGACTTTACTGAATCGTTGACCTGTGATTGATTTCCTTGCTTGCAAACCACGAGAGAGAGCCTCATCACAGTTAACTGTATCGTCAGCTACTACACCGGTAGACAAGAACATTAGAAGCTTCGTTGAGTCGTTAAAAGGATGGTGGGACTGGAGCCAGTCTACCATCTTGCGAACGTCTGCCATATCTCTCACTTGCCGAGACTCTCTTAGCTCCACATGTTTGTCGGAGGTTTCGGCGAAGACTCCACAAAATCTTTCAGTGGCGTCGATTACATGTGCAGATGAAGGCATTGCACAAACCCATCGAGCAATGACGTTATCCGTCCATCCACGTCCACGTTTGAGCCCACCCGCCGTCTTCATGTTTCTCATCAACACTTGCTCTATAGTTAAATCGGTCCATATGCCTGAGCCAGAACTTTGCAGATCTCCTGACAGTGAAGCAGCCTTCCTTAACAAATTGCCGGAACTCCAAGGAAGTCATAACATCCTCGAGCTGAGATATCCCGCAGAGTGGAAATACGGAATCATTCTTTGGACACACAGCAATTGAAGAACCCAAACTCCAGAACGTTCAGCTCTGACAGACAGACGCATGATGCCAACCATCTTAAAAAAATTACACCCACAGCTTCGCAGTGAGCCGTCCAGATGAAAAGAGGCCTTTCAACTTTGCTTCGAACAACTCTGCTGCCTGGGCGATGCACTCTGACGACAAAATGTCATCCACCGAAGTCGTTCCAGTGTGTGGTCTGAGTGTGTTCGTTTCAAGCGATCGCTGAGAAGAGAGTCTGCATCTTGTATATCCTGAACGATCAAGATCGCCAACGACAGCTAGAGCGTAGGCTTGGCCTTTACCATCTCGGTCACCGTGTTCTTCGCATATACCTTCTCCCACAATTCTTCCAAGCAGGAGAACCACGTGGTAGCCAAACACTGTGCGAGTTGAGCCATGCGCAAACTCGGCTAATTTAAAACTTGCTCATTGGCGCATCTTTTTTTGTTTTGTTTTAAAACTGCAGTTAGGAGGGTTTTTATCAACAACGACAGCTTTTTAAACTGGCTGTTCAATGTTTAATTTGTTTTATTCTAGGTTCCAGTTTGGATGTGGAATCGCCTACCCGAAGATGAGTGGGGATGAATGGCTCATGCAAGTCAGCTGACACCCATTCCAACTAAAGAAGAACCAGTACCAGAGCGGGTACTGAATATTATATTGGGCAACTGTAACTGTGGTTGCGAGAAGAGATGCAGGTGCAGAAGAAATGGTTTTCCTTGCACAAGTATGTGCGGCTACTGCGCAGGATATGGCTGCACAAATCGTATGGACTACTCTGACTCGGATAGCGATGACGACGTTGAACCTTTGGCAGACGTGTTGTCATAGAAACGTTAATTACTCACAAAATTTAAAGTATACTGTTTTACTTGTCTTAAATTGACGCTAATATAGGTTATATTTCTTCAGATCATGCATTACTGTCAAAGATTTTGGCTAGTTATTGAACAGGCAGTCGAGCTCCAGTGGTAATACGAAACAAGCTACTTAACTTTTACCCTTAATAATGTATTTATATTGCTACTTATGCCTATATTTCACTTCTGTGTTATGAAGTCTTCTTTGATTATTTTATTTTATATTATAATAACATTTATTACAAGTTTAGATCAATTTTCGTTTGTCGCATTTTCATAATTGTTATTATTTCTCAAGAACCACAATTGGTTAATAATTAATTAATTTGTAGTGTTTCGGAAGGTAATGTAGCCTGAATTACGTAATTTGACGCAAAAACGAATACATTCAGACGCTAGGTTCAGTCGCTATGCTTAAAACTCGAAATATCAAAGATGGCGGCGGTTTTTATAAAATGGCGGATTTTCCCCAAGATGGATTTTTTGGGAATTTTGAGAAATCAATCAGAACACTTTTCTCAACATTTCTACCAATTTTCAGCTTGTTATTTCAAATGTCCAGATCAATGTCTAATTTCCCTCGACTATAAAGATTCATTCTAATGTGAATTTCCATTACCCATTATCTCCCCAAAAAGACATTAATGGTAATCAATCAAATTAAAATTTTGAAAGAAATCAAAAGACTTTTGAGTTAATCTTTCGGCTATATTTTTACGAAAACGGAGTTTTTGAATTTATTTGTTGATATTTATTTCTTTGTTAAGAAAGTTAATATTCTTCAACCTGAATTTCGTATTGACAGAAATATTAGAGAAAAATTCCTGGAGTTTGGCAGGAGAATTTAAGCTAATGTTTCAAAATCAATCTAAGGAAATTCATTTCAAATGAAACTAGAAAGTTATTCGATTCCCAAAAGTTCAAATTTAATGAAAAAACAATTAATCAATGCAGAGGAAACAGTGATAAGGTTACTATTTTTAATAGTTTTCGATCAGGCATCTCATAATTAAATATCACTGTTCTCAATTCCACTTGAACTGATTTACTAGTCATTACAAATTTACTATTACACCCAACCCTCCGCTATCGCGCCCAATTGACCGCTATTGCCGCGCTATTGCCGAAAACGTGATAGCTGAACTGAAGAACTTATGATAATAATTCTTATTGGTTCCCCGACCTCAAATTTTACTCCTAATTTAACCTATTTTGACCTCTTTTTATTAACGTAGTTTAATTACAAACCAATGCTGGAAATTTAAAAAAAATCACGATTATACTGCATAAATAATGAAAACTTAACATAATAGCCCGTTGTATTTCCCTTTTTGGGAGGATGAGGGGCTGGGTAAGTTGAAGGGGTTCCGAGGCTGGGGTGGAGTCTTACTGGCCACCCCTTCGACGTTCTAGCTCGTCGAGGAAATCATCAGCAGCAGCAGGAGTCTCGAAGGGACCGTAAAAACCATCCTCAGACTCATCCAGGTGAGGCTCACTGGATGTTCCTGGTTGAGGGTCCGGCTGAGCCTCGGTGCGACGGCCTAGGAAGTCTGCTATCTGGAGTTGCTGGAGGGAGTTGATGTGGGCATGATACTGTTCGTCGTAATCTTCCAGTGCTTTCATAACAAAGGAACACCTTGCCTCACGGTTGATGGTAACATCTTGTTCAAGCAACATCTCGCTCTTGGTCTCGCCACAGTCTCTTAGTTTCACTATTTCAAATTTCTGAGCGTAAGTCAAGTTCTTCCGCTTCTTTATTTCCCTTCCCGGGTTAGCCGCGTTACGTTCAGCAATGGTAGGAGGACTGCGGGGGGGGGGGATACTGGCCATTATTGTACACAAAAAATGATCAAGGCTATCACTGGCTTATACTGAGACGCGCACTGAATGTGAAAATTGGCGGCAAACAAAGAATGGTAGCTTTGGTCAATCAGCGCTCAGATAGCCGGTGACTTCATGACCAATATGGCGGCCACTCCTGTGGCTTTGGCCAATCAGTACTCAGATCACCCGTGATGTCCTGAATGAATCTACTCATATCTTGACCAATCACTGAGTGAATCTACTCACTTGCAGAGCCCGCAATATTTGAATTTTTTTGACCAACCAGGGTGCGCTATAGCAGTCATTTAGGGCGCGATAAAGGTATTTGGGCAGCTTTTTAAGTATGCGCGATAGTAATAAAACGCTATAGCGGAATGCGCTATAGCAGAGGGTTGAGTATACTGTAATAAAATTTATCTTTTACAGTAAAACCCCGTTATTACGCTCCCGCTTATAGCACTATCCCGTTCTTTACGCTCCTTTCATATGGTCCCTGGAATTTTCTATATAACTCTGTATACGTTTACCCTCTTATAACGCTTCAAATCCCGCTTGTAGCGCTTTTTTTATATCGGAAATTTTGTATCGAAAAGAAACGTAACACTGTAAAGATTCTTTTCTTTCCCTGGTAGGAGGGAATCTTTGAACTCTGTGAAGTGCGGGTCTGTGATACAGTAAGTTAGTGCAAAATTTCGAAGCGGAAATCCCTTTCTATAAGTGAAAAATTGGAAATTCTCCGTAAGTACGACGAGAATTCTACACTAAGTCAGAAGGATTCGCAGAATCTCTAAGAATTCCCTGATCCAGTCTGAGAACAATAATAAAAAATAAGAATGGAATTACCAATGCAGCGAAGGGTGGTTGCAAACGTAAAAAAGTAAAGTGTGGAAAATGTGAAGATGCCGAGGAAATTCTAATTGAATGGATTCATCAGTCCCGTGATGCATCGGTGCCATTAAGTGGCCCAATCATTCAAGAAAAGGCGCGTGAAATAGCGGGCAGTGCACTAAATCTGCTCCGAAAATATATTAGTGTTGCTCCTAGTGGTGTATCAATTGATATTAACAGTTACTTGAACCGCATTGAAAATGTCATAATTCATAACAGTAGCACACACACACACGGCAAACCACAATCAAAGATTTTCTTAATAGGAAATAAGCTCACATTTGCACTATATCTATTGCAGAATCAAATATCTTTCCTGTAAAATGGAGTCTAAATGTTTCCCCATCTCATAAATCATTTCCCGTCTATAGCGCTATCCCGCTTATTACGCTTGTAGTTCATGGTCCCTTGACGAGCGTAATAACGGGGTTTTACTGTATTTCCTTTTTATCTTTTTGTTTAACGTTTTCTTAAACGGCGAATCAAACTGATCAGACCTGGGAAGGTCGAAACAGTCAGTACTTGATTCCTTGTACCAAAATGCTTGTTGTGCGTTTTTATTTTTTTTTTTATTACTAACTTTACACATGTAAATTTTTGCCATTATATAATTTTTATGTATTTATACAATAACATAGCTTCATAACGTATGTGTTCCTATGTTCCACCATTACGTATTACCGAGAGAAAATAAATTGCAATACCACCGCACAATAAACTCGGGGAATTCGTCTGTTTGGGTCCCGAGATCATCTTTAATAGCCTATGTCGGTTCTCAAATTCATTAGAAAACTTTGTACGCCATAAATCCGAACTCAGACATTCTGTTCTATCCAGTGATGTCAAATAAGATTAACCACTGTCTTATTCCAGCCTATGTTAGCTGCGATTTGTATTACAGAATTTGTCATCTTTCAACAGAAAGGAGATGTTCATACCGTTTCTTATCATTCATGTGTTCACAAAGTAACATTATGCTTGTTGTGATTTCGTTATTTAAACTGTATTATATAGCTCATAACTCCAAATATATATTATTATGTAGTCAAAATTTTAGAAAGTTCTATGAATTCAATTGTTTTTGAGTGTTTGATTAATTTTAAGATCATTCGTCACCGTTTTGTTTTTTTAATTTTTTTGTTTTTTTAATTTTCGACCAATCAGGGTGCGCTATAGCAGTCATTTAGGTTGCGATAAAGGTATTTGGGCAGCTTTTTAAGTATGCGGGATAGTTAAAAACGCTATAGCGGAATGCGCTATAGCAGAGGGTTGAGTGTACTGTAATAAAATTTATCTTTTATTTCATTTTTATCTTTTTGTTTAACGTTTTCTTTTCAATGCATTAGAATTTGATCGGGACAATTTAATTATAGAGTATAAAAGTGAATTTTTTAATACTGCTGAGGTATCTAAATTTTCGGGAAGGATTCTGTGAGAGGCAAGAGCACGTTCTCAATACTTTCGCATCGTACGAAATCGCAGTGGAAACACTTCATTTCGTCGCAATTATTATGCTTTCATATCCAGATCGCAGGAGAGAAGTTCATTCACATATGAAATTGGTTATAAGCATTATTTTGAATCGGTCGATAACTTTTGCTCTCACGAAGCTTCAAGTGAAAAAAAAATATTAATCTTATCAATCAGCAAAACATTTTATACAGTTGAGACACCGAAAGAATTAATGACGTCATGTACTTAGAGATTGATGTTTTGAGGACGTAATAACGCCATCTATTGCTAAGATTAGTAACTAAATCTTACAAAAATAACGAAAACATTCTGATTTTTGTATTTTCTAAAATTACGATTACATCTTATCTTATGGTTATAATTTAAATAATTTTATATTTTTTTAATAATTTGGCTTGACTGTTTGAAAATTAATTTCAAAGAATGACATATCTATATATAAATAAATTGAATATATAGTAGAGTATTGAAGTTGTAAATGATACTTAATTACTCCAGAAATGCATACTAAAATAACACTTCATAGGCCCAGTCTTGAAAATAATTTAATCATATATATTTCAAAATAATTCTTATTCATATATAGTTTCACTACTTGTGAACGCATTTGCAAATATCTCAAATTCATCAAAACAGAGTAAGTTCATTCAACGAACTAATAACTTGAATATAAAAGTTCATTCTATGTAACCCTATCAATAGAAAGTTCGCTTTAAATATAAAGCCTTCCACACTATATTTGCTGTCCTGGTAGAATCAAATAATCCTCAGAAAAGTTGGCACACAATAATAGTTCTATTCCTTTTCAATATTTCTAACTTGCAATATTGTATCAAACATTTCTTGCATGTTGTGTATTTGCCAAATATCTGCTTTTGAGTAAATATAAATTACTTACTTCATATCTTCTTACGAAACAATCGGAGTCTTTGAAGATAAATCTTTCCATCAGCTTCTGTTGATTTCCAATATGGCGATCTGCGCTGAATTTCGAAGTATCAAGAGTAGCTCGAAGAAATATTTCCGGTAGATCATTGGCGAATTCAAATTCTTTCTGAAATTTGAAAAAACGTTATCTGCTATCTTCTATAGAATGCTTTCGCCGTTTAATGCACACAGCTGTTTAAGATTCGGCGTAACATTCTGGGTTCTATCAGAATTAATGTTGAATCGAGTCGTTCTTCCGGAGTCGTTCTTCCATCCCTTGAATAATGGACGAACAAGTTCACTATTGCCATAGATTTCACAATTATTATTTCTACACTGTTCAATGTCAATGTAAAATTTCCTGATATTAATTCATTTCCAGTTTCAAGTGCTAAATTCGTTACTGGTATTTTTCTTCCGTTGAATTCAGTCTTTCACTGAAGCTTTGAAGGAGTGATATCAAGTGAAAGTATTCATTCTCACGAATAATTTCACTGATAGTGGCTCTAACAATATTTAAGTGAAGATCGTCCACTGGCTTTACACAAGTTCCCTTCAAGCGGCGAGTGGATGAGCGGTGAACATTCTGCCGCGAACATTTCACCGACAACTTTAATGCGATAGCCGTTCTATTCAGCGCTTCGGACTCTTCATTCTGACTCTTGAAATATTGAAACATTCCAAATTATACCCCTGGCTCGTGTAACGTTTTCCCTCGCTTACTGACAGTAACTTGATTTTTCAAAGACATCATTTCTATGTTTGACGTCATGATTTCCAAGAGAAAGTAAGTGATGAGAAATTGTCAAATAACAATGTTTTTCTGAAATGGACTCAACTGTATTTCATTATTATTTAAATTATTTTTTTGAATCCGATCAATTTTAATCAAATAAAAGGTATCGGAAATTAATGGGCTAACTAAAACACTTCATTCTAAGAAATCGTTTTTCCAATAACGGAAAATTGTACAGACATTTTTGCTTTCTTCTCGCTCTAATTTCTTTATAAATATTCTTACAAAGTTCAACTATAAATTAGATTGCTTCTCCCCTTAAATATTCATGGCAACTTTCAAGAATTTCTATACAGTGGTTCAGTGGAATCAGACATATACACACATTTTTAAATTGATTGATTGATTTGATGATCCCTCGTTTCCCCATGAAAACAGTGTATAACAAGAAATTCTAATAAGTTTTGAGTCGACATGTTTCATTATAAGCGCATTTTCTTATTATAACCAAAATACAGAAATTTAATTGATCAATAAATGTACCTAAAACTAATCCTAATTGTCTGATAATCTTTCTACGCCCAAGAATAATTACAAAAATGACAGATGAATAAAAATGTAAGAACAGCTATAATTAATTTTCTTGTTTCCTGATGAGTCAATGGAAACTTTGACATTAGGATGATTGGTGAGCAAATCTTTTTTCTTCTACCTCATTAAATATGATTATTAAGCATTAACTATTTCCGTTAATGTTTCATCACATTTGATTTTTCCTTCGCCGTAAATATGATCCTCGTTAATAAAAATGTTGTACTCTAAATACCATTTCTAGTAATAATCTTGGAAACAGAAAATATTTTCCACTATCTAATTTTTTTAAATATATTGCTTTGCATTTAAGGTAAGTTTCACAATTTACAATTATTAGTCTATTGCACAAAAAATAAATTTAGTAAATTACAATACATTGCATTTATCACACCAAAATTTAATAATTCTAAACTTTCTAACTGCAAGTTTATTTAAACACTAAAACCTATAATGTGACTTACACAATGACGCCGGAAGCAACAAAATCTAATGAGAAAGGCAATTAGACTAAAATCCTAAATATGAAGTTCGAAGAACATCAGAAATTGCTCTTTTAATTATTTTAAGGTACTGGTTTTTGTACAAATTTTTCATGGTTGTTCTTAACATGGCCTACAGAGTTAAAAAAATTTGAAGAGAATATTGTAAGCATAAACACTTAATATGAAATTTGATAGAGATTTTTCTGAAGCGGATATTATTTAGTTAATATTTAGTTGTGGTCCAAAAGTTTAAGAATGCTTTAATCTAATTATATTCAAATGAAATAGTTTGAAATAAATAATAAATCATTTTTCAATAATAAGATAAGCAATATTTATTTTAATAATTATAATATTTTAAAATTAATATCATTAAAATTATATTACAAATTAAATGCAAATAAATAATCATATTTTAAATCTTTAAATATGAAAGAAGCATTTTATTTTGGATAATTTGAATTTGCAGTTTACAAAAAAATAAATTTATTGCTTCTGCTGAGTGTTCACTCATCCTTTTAAGAAAATAATATAAAATAACGTTTTCTCGATGTCTGCGCAATAACAAGAAAAATTAGAAAGAATTTTTTTAGAAATAAGTAAGTATTATGTTATTGGGATTTGCGTAGAATATTCATATATTTTTATTCATATTTCATATTCAAATTTTATTCATATTTAATTCATTTTCATAGTTACATTATATATGATGAGAGTGAAAGTAAAATTTACATCTTTGCATCATCTATCTCTTGCATACATTTCTGGATTTTTTACTAGTTTTTTTTTATTAGGTTAAGCGCAAGTTGTTTGCAGGATCGCTTCATTTGGAAACAGGAGATTGATGTTATAAATTCTAGAATAAAAATTTTAATCCATATTTTTTTTTCATACAACTATATTAATTTAGGCATTGTCGATATTTTTGAAATTTGTTATATATTTTTTAAAATTATGAAGATATTATTTTTTACCTTCGTTACTACTTATAACTTTTGTAACTTTTCCAAATTCACACTGAATCTACCTTAACTACATATTATATTTTTTTGAAAAATGACACAAAAGCAAAAACTGTACTGATATTTATTATCAATGAGATATGATAGCGATATATGATTAGAACAGCAACTCACTGGTTCATTGTTTCTTGTCATGCCATTTCTAGTAGTAGCAAAGCAGCTTGAAAACCATCTAATCTGCGCCTATATTGCTATTTATGTTACGATATTTATCGGAGAAGAAGAAATGACGGAGATGAAGGTTCTCGAGCACTTTGGTTTTTTGTTTGCTTTTTTTTTTTAAAAGAATGATAACTAAAAATTATATTTATATTTCTGAACTTTTAACGGAATAGTACGGCATGATAGAGTTATATGATTACAATAGTAACTCACGAATTATTTTCATGAATTAATAAAATAAGGTTAAAAAAATGAGCTGGCAAAATTCTGATGAAGAGACAAAAGAAAGAAACAAAGAGACAAATCATAAATATGATATAAACTTTAAAATTTCAAAATTTTTCTCACAACCTTTCTCTTTCTGTTTTAGAATCTTAATCGTAGTCGAGTGAAAGAGTTAAAAATAGTACACTCATTACCAAAAAAAAAACGACTCACCTAGAAGAGTTGTCCGATTGTAATGAAATTTCGTATGCCAAGACATTGGGACCACCCATGCAAATGATTAAACTTTGGTGTCCAATGAATGAATAGCGATAGCTGCAGCGCATCGGAACTGCGCACTCAGCAGGTGTATATAAGAAGCGATTCTCAATCTGATGGTCAAAATTTCTGTTGCATTGCGTGTTAGGATACCTTTCAAAGACTGAAAAAATGCCTCGCCGCAGGATTCGAGCTCATTACGTACAACTGTCAGAGTTTGAAAGAGCTCGTATCATTGGATTGAAAGCGGAATGTTTCGCAAATCGGAGAATCGCTCGTCATATGGGTCGAAGTGATGCGGCGATTAGAAAATGCTGGCAGGAATGGGTGGACAATGGCAGATTTCAGCGTCATGAATGTAGAGGTCGACCTAGGGCCACAGCACGGCGGGAGGATAGAGTGATTGTCAGATCAGCTGTCACAGCGCCTGAATCATCATTATCAACCATCAGACGTGCGACCCGCACACGAGAGTCCACCATGACCATTCACAGACGGCTGAGAGAGCGACATCTACGCTCGTACCGACCGCTACTCCACCTGCAACTCACGTCTGCACACCGTCGGGCCAGATTACAGTGGTGCTTGGCTCGATTCGGTTCTAATGATGCTGACTGGGGACGTACAGTGTTTAGCGACGAATCCCGCTTCCAACTGTGTCCTGACGATCGTCGCAGGCGTGTCTGGAGACGCCCAGGGCAGCGTGCCGATCCTGCTTTCACAATTGCACGCCACACAGGCCCTCAACCAGGAGTTATTGTCTGGGGTGCCATTTCCCTTGCTAGCCGGACCCCTTTGGTCGTCATTAGCGGCACACTTACAGCACAGCGGTACGTCGACGACATTCTGAGACCTGTTTTGCTACCCTTCCTTTTGCTGTACCCTGGCCTTATTTTTCAGCAAGATAATGCCAGACCACATACGGCACGTGTTGCTGTGACCTGTCTTGCAGCTTGTGAAACACTTCCTTGGCCAGCCCGATCCCCAGATCTCTCTCCAATCGAGCATGTCTGGGATATGATGGGAAGGCGTCTGCATCCACCAGGGAATGTGGATGACCTAGCCCGACAATTGGAGCAAATTTGGCAAGCAATACCGCAGGAGACCATCAGGGAGCTTTATCACTCTATGCCACGTCGTGTGGCAGCTTGCATTCAGGGTAGAGGTGGGTCAACACCTTATTGAGCTCGTTACTTTGTAACTCTGTAACTCTGAAATAAATCATTCAATTTGTCTGAAAGTTTATCATTTTCTATTCTGTACATGATCTTCCTCTCCACCAATATTTGTCTCCATCGGACAACTCCTTCTAGGTGCGTCGTTTTTTTTTGTTAATGAGTGTAGTCAATAACTTAATTATCCATTGGAACATGAATTCTTTCTCATTTAGTTTAGTTGCGAATTTAATTGAAAGTATCAGCTTTATCTAATGAAAATTAGAATATATGAAATAAATATTATAGACATACAGGATGTTCATAATTAAAGATCATCTATTCCATGCACTGTATAGCAAATACTGTTTACTGGAATGGCACCAAATTTGCAGTACAACCTACTGACGCCTTGTGAAGGAAATTCATTAAAGGAAAAAAAAATAGTTCAAAAAATCACCATCAAGGGGCGTTTATTGGAGTGTATGCTGAACATGACAATGTAGTATAGCGCTGGTATGGGTACAGTCAGGTGACAACATGTTCAATATGATGACCACCATTATCTATAGCAGAATAGCATTTTCAACTGTCGAATGCTAGATGGGTCCCTGGAAATGTTGAGTAGGGGACGTGATATGCTTGTTTTAAGATCTGCCAAGATTGCTAGGTTGTCACGATAAAGCTGATCTTTTAGTATCTCAACAGTCAAAAATCGCAAAGGGTGAGATCCGGTGAGCGTGCGGGCCACGCAGTACTGAATTGGAGTGATTGAATCTGTTTAACACAATCCTGCATGAACAATGTTGAATCAAGACACTGAAGTTGTTGTAGTGCTGGAATCACTGAAGTGGTTAGTAATGATGTATATTGTTTCCCAGTAAAGGAACATGGAGTAGGACTGTGCGCCCACGCTCTTCGATCCAAGAACGAATATTAACGTAAACCCAAACCAAACTGTCACTTTTGGGGAATGTAAAGGAATTTCTAGAAATGCATTGGGATATTTTCTGTCCCAAATACAACAATTATGTATGTAAACAGAACCATGCAAATAGAAATGTGCCTCGTCCGCCCAGTTCAAGGGCCATTCTGAGTCAATCGCTATCTGAGCTAAGAACAGAAGCGCGAAGGTCTCTCGTTGAGACAGCAGTTGTTGAAAGTGAGAAATTTTATAAGGATAATAGCACATTAGTAGAAATTTTGTGGCATCATGGACCGTGGCATCAGGGTGGTCCAACGAATGTGCAACGCGCCGACGCTGGTTTTGACATTTGACATCCTGTCCTCTTCGACTTTGGTGTCTACCTCGTCAACCACCTGTGCGGCAACAGGCTTTCGTCCTCTTACGGCTTTCACATTCAACGAATGTTTCAACTTTTTTCTTAAAATTTGAGGATCAGTTTTCGTAACCCATTCGCAATGGTAACCCAAATTCTTTTTCAATGAATGCTCTTTCTATGGTGTCATTATGACATACAAATTTGGCATTATTCCGATAAGTAATTTTTGCTGTAGAGTGCATGGAATATGTGAACTTTAATAATAGACACCTTGTATTTAGAAATAAAAGCTGATATTCATGATAAAATAAAAAAAGTAAACTTTACCCCAAAGTAAAAGCATGTATTCGGCTACTCTAAGGTGGTGACATTTTTTAATTACTATTTTCTTCACTATTAAGGATAAGCTTATAATATTTTTCTGATGAAATCACTTTGTAAAACTTCTGTGATCATTTCATACACTGTAATTCTCATCAATGACTTTCTGTTAAATATGCCGACAATTATACAAATGACTAATAAATAAATGAATAAAAGTTTCTCCAAACTCCATGATAAACAAAATTATAAATTACTTAAAAAACTTCATGCTACGATAAGTTTAGCATGATCGTAACTTCAATCAAGTTATAAAAAAAAATATTAAATATATTTCGTTTCAATTTACTGTACCAATGTTTTGTTGCCAGCATAAAGATGATATATACTTAGGTCGAAAGTAATATACGTATTTTCAAGTACATATATGTTTACTTTCTTTTAATCAATGGCAAGAGAAATTCATTAATGTTGTGATCTAAAAGCAAGAGAAGATTCATAAAGATCATTTAACTATCTACTTACTGATCGTAGAAATTTCATTAATTTATTTAGTTTTTTTCTAAACATTCCACATCTTCAACTGAAATCAGCCCATAACAGATCTCAACAGATGACAACAAGCAGAAACAATGCTGTCGTCAACCTGTTAAATTGTATAAATTATATAACAGTACTTTCTTAGTTTCCCAACAAATTGCGGAATGCCAAGCCGATCGGATTTCTAAAATATTTATTTGATTTAAATTCTAATTCTCCTGTCCGAAATCCATTTTGTTTTAAGAAATCAAAATAAATAAATTGAAAATTTAACAAAAAACTTGAAGTGAACAAAATAGAATTCTTTTTCTGAAAATATATATTTAATAAAAACATTATTTATTATAAATCTGCTACTGTATCTTTTACTACAATTGAACTATACGATCTTTGCTTATAAAAGGAAAAAAAACACTAATTTTTAATAAAAATACTAATTTAGATAAGTTATACAATCTTAATTAATTGTACTATTTTTAATAATTAATGATTTCGACTTTTCTATTGTCACCGTTATTTACGGACTAGCCATATTCATCAGTTGTAATCAATTTTCACCAAAGTATAAAATTATAATTAATCTATATCATACGTATATTACCAATAATTTATCATTTTATCTGGATTAATTATTTATCTGTCAGATCTTTTTTTTTTGTTAGTAATTCGTCAGAAGACTGGTAAAGAAAATTTAATAATGCTAAAGCGGAAAGTGTCCATCTGTTTAATATCATTTTATTACAGTAATTAAAACTGTTATAGATATATGAATTTAAATTTTTCAGTGCATTGATAGATCTCAAAATTGTGTTGTTAAGGTGTTGTTAAACTTTCTAAATTTTATTTTCAGTAGGATAAAGACACTAAAGATGCTGAAAAGTCATATTTCTTCATCGGCAATGAACTTTATTGATGGTCGTTCTAGCAATATCTACAGACAATTCCAGCCTATAGCAGTTCTTCTAAAATTATTCGGGCTTTTTCCTATTCAAGGAGTGATTTGTCAAAAAAGAGCATTTCGCTTCGGATGGATAATCATTGATTTCTTATACTCACTGGCAATTTTGTCTTTATACTGTGGTGTACAAATTCAGTTCATTAAAAATTTAAGATTCGCCCAGGAAGCCAACAAGTTTGCTTATTCTGTATTGTTGATTATCGGGATTGCCTATGTGTTATATGATATGTTCTCAGCGATTGTTACGTTACTAATGTTTCCAAAATTGTTTAATCACTTTTTACGGCCGAAGAAATCTGAAGAATCATCGAAAACCTTCCAACAGTTCTGTCAACCGTCAAAATGGAAGACTTCATTTCTTTTATGATTAGTTTCCGTATATCAATTACAAATCGTTTATATTACATCAGTATATTTTGGATTAGATGTATAATTTTATTTTTACTGTATTTTTTTTTTTTAATAAATGGACTACTAAATGTGATTTTCTTCTATTTTTGTTGGGCATTTTACCATTTTTTTCTCTTAAGGTTTTTTTTTCTCAATGTTTTTTTGTTTTTGTTTTTGTTTAAATATTTGTTGTAAGTATATGTTTTTTATATTATTTTTGTTCTTTCTGGCTTACACTAATAATGCTACAAGAAATTTTAAATATTATATTTTTTAATTAGAAGAAATAATAAAATGTTACTGTAAATTTATGACTTTATAATTTATATAAATCGTTAAAAATCAGTTACTTTTATTTTTTTTTATTTATTATATAATTTTTTCCTCATCCAAAAATCCAAAGAAAACAATGTCAAATATCTAAAAAACGGAGAAGGGTTGGCCCCCAAACCTACATATATTTTTGAAGAACTCCAGTTGTACTTTCACCTCTCCCTTTCAAAAGAGCATTTCCTCTCTTTCTAAGTGGACACTGTAGATTTCGTTAAACTATAATATTCATTAATCTCCAATGCAGCTCTAAATCAAATAAAAAAGGAACTGAAAAAAAAAAAGCTTTAGAAAACAGTTTTCATACGGAGTAAAAATTTAATTGGTGATAAAATCCAAATCTATTCTAGAAAGTTGAAATATTATTAATTTTATAATGATCGTCGATGGCTTTTTGATAAATTACATCGTAGAACTACTGGGAGAGCAATCCAAAACAATTATTTTATGCTAACATTAAAGAGAATTAATAATAAGAATAAGTTGATAATAATAATAATTCAACTGATCATCCTTCAACATGAATGACAAATTTCAACTGCCACATACAGCTTTTATTATAAATTTTATTAATTGTGAAGATATTGCATAAAGACATCTCAGATATGAAGATACTTTAGTAATGTGTGAAATCAAATTAATTAATTTTATTCAGTAACTACTTTTCTCCGGCTTTGAAATGGTGTGGCCATTAACTATGAGCTCTAATTCTGATATAAATGAACGACATAAAAAGGAGTAGACCTGATTTACATGAGCTATTTAAGAGAAATTGTCAGTTAGAAAGCCGACTATTACATTAACGTTTAATGGAGAAGAAGAAGATTAATGCATTTTTATCTCTTTTCAGTTGCTTGGAATTATTTTCACTTATCTTCTGGTTTTAGTGATGTTTTATAAGGGTTATTTTAGTCATAATTTCTCCAACGAAATATAACTTGATAGAGTTGTTTTAAAGAAAGTCACCGAACTGAAGGAAGGATAAAATTGAACCAAGTCACATTACCACAATAAAATATATAGATCTGTTTTCCTGGAGAAAAAGTCATAAATCGATCTTTCTAAAAAGAAACATTTGTATTACGATGTGATCTTTTCCGAACTGTTATCGAGATAGCTATTTGAATATACAATACATTTGAATGTGCAATGCATTCACAAGGCAACCTCTCAAACCTTACTATTACAGCTTTTAATGAAACTTTGCAAAATGAATCATTAGATTGTGTTTATAAAATGAAATAAGTCTTAGATGCGGAATCGAGCGTGAAGGGGGGATTTTTGGGGGTCAAAAATGTTCGAATATAGATCGTTTTACCTCTCCAGCACTAGATGGCGCTAATGATTTGTTGCTAACGTCTACACCTAGTAGTTTCCTGTACGTTTTAATAGCTAAGTTAAAGTGGTGCCATCTGCTGCTCATGATGTAAACTTATTCAAAGTCTTTATTTTGTTTTAAATTTAAAGTTTCCCAATTCGGAAAGATTCTTAAACGTAAATTAGAAAGAATCAGATATAAGAGGAAACCTTCAACAATAGTTAGTTATGATGTATAATTTATCGATAAATCAATTCATTTACGATGCTGATCAATTTCTTCAAAAACAGACAGTGTGCATTGAATCTAACGAATTTCAATGCATTTTTATGAATTAAAAGTACTTAATACTTGATTTACTTCAATAAAATATTTTGTGCATTGGATCCTTTATTAAACAGTCTCCTCTATATTTGATTTGGCATTTAAAAGTCTTACATAAAGTTTTAATAAATGTATTAAAATGTTAAATATATCTTTAAAATAATACAAACTTAAAATGACCATTTTAAAACTAAAATCGAAACTTTTTCTCTTTCACCACTATGCGCGCTCGTGTCGTAACCGTCACTTCCTGTTTTCGGAGATTTTTAAAAGCTTATAACTTTTGATCTAGAGGTAAGTCGATTAAAATTTTGGTGTCATTGTTTTAATTTTTTCTAGCTGAACATTTCGATACATAATTTATAATAATCTGTTTTTGACATCTGTTAATGTCGTGAAAGTAATATAAGTTATTAATTACACTTCTCATATTTTTAGGTGAATCCTGTCAAAAATGGAATTTATGGACTAATTCATCAATAGAGATCTGTATAGTACGCACTTAATTGAAATAAAAAACAACAACAATTGAATGAATGGGAGTATAATGTATCGCCAAAACAAAATAATGAGTGTTATTATGAAACGTTGACGATTTGGTAATTTGTCTCAATCAACGAAGTCACATAAATAAGTCTCGAAAGAAATTAAAAAAGAGAAAAATTCAACGAAAGCTACCAACAACCATGAAATTAGCTATAATAATGTCAAAGATGATTCCCATTTGTCTCTTTTATTAATCTTGTAGTAATTTATTACATTTCTAAATATCCTTATTCGCCAATCTTCTGTAGCAAAAACTCTCATTTAGCTGTAATTGTCTAAACGTAGTTAATCGGTTCAATTTTCAGAAAGCACCATTTATTCTTCTGAGTACTTCTGACTACTGTCTCCCGTGGCGAATCATGTGATTACGCTGATTAGCATCTATTGGAGTAATGAAAAGCATTGGTAGTTTGAAATATATATTTTACAGAGATAATTTCCTGTTATACAAAGGCACAATTTAAATTATATTCATCCTTTCTCAAAATATTCGTCGTTTCTCTTAATTGTTATTATTGACAGATACATAAGGTAAGCAAAATCAAAGTATTTTAAAGCCTTTTTGAGTTTCTTTTTGCTCCATCGACAAGACATTATAATCTTAATAAGCATAAAGTTCAGCATATTTACCATGTCAATGAAGATATACCAACATAATTTATATGTAATAAACAATAAAGATAAAAACGCACAACAATTAAAAGATCCACTGAGCTAATTTTGGCATTTTTCTTCATGCTTGTCCTTTGTATATGTTTCTTTAGATCCCACTGAGTTATAAGTATTGGGCGAATCAAACTGATGAGACCTGGGAAGGTCGAAACAGTCAGTATTTGATTCCTTGTACCAAAATGCTTGTTGTGCGTTTTTATTTTTGTTTATTACTAACTTTCACACACGTAAATTTTTGCCATTATGTAATTTTTATGTATTTATATTATAACATAGCTTCATAGCGTATGTGTTCCTATGTTCCGCCATTACGTATTACCGAGAGAAAATAAATTGCAATACCACCGCACAATAAACTCGGGGAAATCGTCTGTTTGGGTCCCGAGATAATCTTTAGTAGCCTATGTCGGTTTTCAAATTCATTAGAAAACTTTGTACGCCATAAATCCGAACTCAGACATTCTATTCTATCCAGTGATGTCAAATAAGAGTAACCACAGTCTCATTCCAGCCTACGCTAGCTGCGATTTCTATTACAGAATTTGTCATGTTTCAACAGAAAGGAGATGTTCATACCGTTTCTTATCATTCATGTGTTCACAAAGTAACATTATGCTTGTTGTGATTTCGTTATTTAAACTATATCGCTCATGACTCAGCCAAAATTTTAGAAAGTTCTATGATAATTCAATTGTTTTTGAGCGTTTGATTAATTTTAAGATCATTCGTTATCATTTTGTTTTTTTTTATTTTTTTTTCTAGAAGAATTAAAGAAATGGTTTGCAAATTGAGCCACCATTTCTAAAAATAAAAGCTATGGAAAACAACTCTACTTGTGTATCCTCCGGCTTTGTGAAAATCGATGAATCCAGTAAGAATATACTGTAACGCCTATCCGTGGTTTCCTAGCGTACATGTAATTAAATGGTTGAGGGAGAGTTTTGCGCAATGGAGAAGCCATAATTCTACGAAGCAGCTGGGCCCGATAAATACTTCGAGAATAGACTCTAAAATCAAGAGAAGGATTAATTCAGACGATCGGAGTTTGTCTGCAAAGCGCCGAGGAGGGAAGTCTTTATTTGTAAACAAACCCAGCGCCACTTTGTCTAACTGGCCCGGAACGATCTTGCCCGGGTCACCTCGCGCTCTTAAGATTGAATTCTCCCTCCAATGTTAAACTAGTGCAACGCTCAGCTGCATGAATAAATATAAATATACAGAAGGTGGGACAACTAGTTTGGAGTAAAATAAATGGATTTAATAAAAGATTTTGTATATATGTTTACAAGGAAGCATAGTTGGGATAGATAGTAAAGAGAAAATATATAAATCTGAGTCTTACCCCGGGGTTTTCAGGTGAAGCAAACTCGATAAAACATAAAATTACATACTTAAAAATATCCAAATCGAAAGTAAATAACGTTCACATGCGACGAGACAGTTCACGTGAGTCCTTATCGTTCATGGCAGCTCACTCGAAAGGGGAGGGGTATTCCACAGCTCTGTTTGTACTCTTGATTTATTCGAAGAGCAATATTGTGAAGCACTTGAATAGTTCAATATCCGCCGATGATTGTGCTCTGTTCGTAAGCTTCTCCCGGAGAAACAAAGTCTTGGATTGAAAGAACGTAATTTGATGCAGTCGGAGTCCTCGGAATTGTTATCTTTAGGATTTGTAGACTTCAGTCAGCTACGAAGGGCTCTCATTATGCATACCTGGAGATTGAAGAACGTTCTTCTTTTCAGACACAACAAATCTCCAGATTGCAGAACTACATCTGAGTTTGGCTATGGCTTCAACGGTGGTGAGTTCTCAGTAGTGAGTAATTTCGAAGAGCAGGGGGTTGGCTGGTTGGAGCCCTTTGCGTTCGCACCCTTACTCTGTCTGTTTATTCGATCCAAAAAACGCCTTCCCCCGAGTGGTGACGTTACCTGTTGCAGAAGCGTCGAGCTGTCTAGGAGACACTTGCCAAAAGGCTGTAAGGTGGAGGAAAGAACAAAGGGGGCAATAAACGCAGAGAGAGGATAGATAAAATAGAAGCCAGATGGGTAAGAGGCTGAGAGAGCAGAAAGGATCATCTGGGAAACATCCGTTTCGAGAAGACAAAGAAGCATTTAGACGAGAAATAAGAAAGTATTTCTGAAGATTGTATATATGTGTATAGAGTGATTAAAATAAATGATAGGAAAGAGAGTAAATTATCTAACAACCATCGGGCCGTTACAATTCATTGAATTCCAAAAAAAAATTCAATAGTGAGATATTCCAAGTAAAGCAGTGAAAACCGTGCAACTTCAAAAACGTCCGTCGCGGATGCCGATCGTGCGAGAATGTCCACGCGACCATATCTCTTTATTTTATAAAAATATAGGCCATTACCCGTGTACAGATTGATTGATATAGATATTTGAAGAGGGATATGTTGAGATGGAAGGTTTGTGATATAGATGATAAATGAAGATCATATCTTGTAAATGAGATTCTTGGCGATGAATGGATTGTGACTATTCTTTTGAGTGAAGAAGACAACATTCTCCAAACAAATGGCAACTTTATTTAGAGTCTGTCCTTGAGCTTTATTGATAAACATGGCATAAGAAGGTCTGATCGGAAATTGCCTTCTTGTGAAAGTGAATGAAAGTAGATTATCGCTTGGTTGCACAGACATTCTATGAATAAAAACAAAAACTCCTATGTGAGTTCTTGTTATGATCTCGGCAGTGTCCAGATTTGGAATTAATGTATCGCAACAACATTATTGGAGATCCAATCTTCAATGACAAACGATGTTGAGAAATACTGCTGAGATTCAATGAGTTCAGATACTCAGGCGGAAAGAGATGTTCGTGTTGTTAATTATCAGAAGTGTCAATTTTATTTGCACTGAATTACTCTCTAGTCTCTCCTTGTATTCTTTGACTTATCATTTGATTAATGTTACCAACACTCTCGATATTTGGAGTTAGAAATGTCCATTCATTGATTTCCGATAAGATAGTTTTTCTATGAATTGATTGAATGTTATCATTCCTTCTTTATGTGGTTCTGGATTTTCTCCGATTCTGACCAAATTTTCGGGAAAATTTCTCTGATTCTGGTCATCTTGGTTGATGAACCGCATATTTATAGTGAGTTTCCTGACTTTGATGTGATTACAGATTTTTTTGGATATGTATAAGGATTTTTCAGTAATCTGTCTAATAGAAATAGTGCTTTTTTCTTTATTGACTCTCTTTTCTTTATTTCAGTAGATAGTACAGTGTAGGAGTTTCAGGAGTTTATTTATGTGTTTAAGTTATTCCAGTAGATTCTTTTGAGTGGTTTTTGAGTTATAAATAATGATGGTTTTTAAGTTACAAATATTCATTTTTCAGTAACCTCTCTCGCTTGTACACGCGCTTGTTTTTCAATATTACAGAACTTGGTTAAGTAAGAATATTTAACATATTGCAACATTTCGGCAATTATAGTTCTAATTGTGATTTTCGAATTACAAATAAACAGACGGATGGGAAATAAATAAACAATCTTGAGATTCAAAAAAAAAAGGTTGAATACATTCCTTATTGATGGGGAGGGGGGGGGGGAAAGGAAAAGGACACATAAGTAAAAAAAAAGCAATATAAAAAGAGTTGTTGTCCCCATAGCCTAAAGGATAAGACGTCTGAGTTCGAATCAGAAGGTTGCAGGTTCGATTCTTGTCGCGAACGTTTCATTGTAAAAATTATTTCTATTTTCCATTCTCACAGAAAATTGCGCCGGACAGACAGATAGACAGACAGAGAAATAGAAGGTTTTAGTAATATAGATTCAACTGATCATCCTTTAACATGAATGACATATTTCAGTCATTATCAGTTGTAATTATAAATTTTATTAATTGTAAAGATACTGCATAAATACATCTCAGATATGAAGATGCTTTGGTATGTGTGAAAAGAACTTAATTTATTTTACTTAGTAACTGCTTTTCTCCGGCTTTGAAATGATGTGGATATTAAGTATGAGCTTTAACTCTGACATTAATGAACGGCACAAAAAGGAGTAGATCTAAATTATACATGAGCTATTTAAAATGAATGGTCTGTTACAAAAGCCAATTATTACAATATAACTTTTTTGAAATATTACTATTCCAAAAAGAAAAAAAAAATATAAAAAATTTGACATCACTGACCAAACTTTGTAAATTAACAGAAACGGAAGAATTCCTATTATTTTGTGATTTTTTCGTGGAACCTAAAGTGTTTCTTTTGAATACATGTTATGAAATTTGTTGTATTTACTTTTATTTTTATAAATAAATTTAAATACATAAAAATTTGCAATTTAATCTTGGTTAAATCTTCTTTTCTAATTTGAACATCAGACTTACAGGCCTGTTTGATCAGACTGGTATCTTATCTCCAAATTTTAGAAGGTTATTGTAAATAAAGCTTATCTATTATTCAATTCGTTTTATGTCTAAATTGAAAAAAAAAATTATCATCTGAATTTTTATAGAAAAAATTCAAAAATTAACGAAAGAACAAAATCGCCCCACTATGATCAATCTTTTCGTTTATTCTTCTAATCTAAGTATAAAATATTCCTTCTAGTTCTATCATCTAATCCGAAGATTCAACTTGTCTTAGTGATTGAAAACAAAAATGTTTCGTTTACATCTTTTCAGTAATATTTAAAGATGTTTCAGTTCCATTATAGAGTTTTATACTATTGTTGAAAAAGTACATTGTTAGACAGAGTACCTATCGAAGATATTAAAAAAAATCAAATACAAAAACTCTATCGTTGTTCTTGTTAAATTTTCATATCAACTTTCAAGAAGATCGTGTCCATTAGTCTTACTTAAAATAATAACAAAATTAATTACAGTATTAATTTTGTCATTATTTTAAGTAAGACAAACGGATTAGAAAATTAATTTTATTAACTAAAGTAATCAGTTAACAGAGTTTGACATTTCTTTTTTGCATAGAAAACATGTTTCTCAATATGAATATTTAAATCGTTTAACTTTGCAAGGCCTTCAGAGTCCCCTTTGCTTCTAACGCCTTTTCTTGCAATAATGGCCCACTAATGGGACTGTTTTTTGCTCGTGCAGCACAAAACTAATCGAAGACAATAGAGTCGATCGCACGTGTCTCCGTTTCCGAACTTTGATGTGTTTGGAGTTTTCGTTGGAGTTCGTGATTCATAATTTCAAAATTTCCTCTGGAAGCTACGTATTACTGTTGCCTGATTCTGTTGCTTTTGAAAAGCAACACAAGATCGTTCATTTTCTGTAGAATGTTGTCCGTTATTGGGAGTGTCCGCTAATCGGAGGTTAATACATGGAAACGTCTAAGATATTAAGGGACTGGGGATTGCAAAATTGTCCCCTATTGAGAGGTGTCCGCTTTTCGGGAGTGTCCGGAGGTTTCACTGTATATAAAACTAATCGAAAACTGCCTACTCTGAAGAATAATAATACAAAGGACAGGTGAATAGAAAAAAATGCAAGAACTGCTACTATTAACTTTAATGTTATCTGATGAACTCTGTGGACGTTCTGACAGTTGCATGATTTGTCGTCATTTCTTGTTGATTGTAAATTATAAAAAGTCATGATCAAAACATTAGCTATTTCCATTAATGTTCATCGTATTTCATTTTCTCTCGCCTAATGTTGTACGCTAGATATTATTTCTAGTAATAATGTTGCAAAAAAAAAAATTCTTGCAGTTATCTGGTATCTTTTTAATACATTTTCTTTGCGTATCTGATATGCGTCACAACTTACAACCAGTGTCGTCACTAGGGGGGTGCGGGGTCACCGGGTGACACCATCAGAAGGGGTGACACCAAAATGCTTTTACAAGGTTTTCCTTTTTTTTGGTTGAACAGATAGTTTTAGAAGATTTTTTTTTTTTTTTTGGGAGGGGGTGACACCCTGAGCTACCGCACTGGGTGACACCAACCCTAGTGACGCCTCTGCTTACAACTATTTGTACAGTGAGCTATTGATTCACATTCTATCATCGTTCTGAATCTTTGGCAGTGTATATTCAGTGTTTCTCTTCTACTTTCGTTTCTAGTAGTGTACAGTTCTGGTAAGTCAGCTCATTGAAACATCTAATAGTAAAACGTTCTGTTATTTCTTTCCATATAACTGCTTTTGTCTTTTATGCTACTTACAAGAATAAGTGAAAAATTTTGTAATGAATTATTAATTTTATTATAAATTCCACTTATTTATCAGTTAAGCTTTTGAAATCAACTTTTAGTCGTTGGATTCAATTTTGATTATGCTTATTAATAACTGAATCGTTAAGTTTTTGATTCAATTCCAAATTACCCAAAGATTTCAAAATATGTCCGTACTGATTAACCTCTATAAAAAGTTTTTAATAGTCTCTACTCAACCACTTATTCTTACAATAAGACCCTTTTTGAGAAATGTGTAGGAGAGATCCGAGTATTTTGGACCCCCTAAGCAAGAATGCTCATAAACCTTAAATTATTAACATAAAAAGATTTAATTTGTTGGCTGCTCATAATAATTGTATAGCTACATGGATCAAATGTGGTAAAGTACTCTGGTACCTATTAATAATTGCAGGAAATAATTTTCTTATGTCCGTGTCGGTGGTCCATATTACACAAACGTTCGTATAATATGGACCGAGTAAACCAAAAACAAAACATAAGAAATTAATTAAAATAATTTTTACAAACAAGCTTTCATTATAATGCTATAAACAGTAGTTATACTGTAGGCATGTGAAGTTTCACGATTTTATTTGGATTTAGTTTATGAGATATGGTGATTTTAAAATTTGCCCCTCTTTACCCCCCTTATGGGTCGAATTTTGAAAAATTTAAATAATAAAAATTGTACGACTTGAATTACATTAAGCAAGCCCTAATTTGTGCTTTTCGTTTAATATAATAAATAAAACAATCTTCAGGCTCATAGTAATATGCTTAGCAACCAGTGGTCCATATTACAGAACAGCGCACGATTCATATTACACGCATGGACGGAGCAACGTTTTTTCCAATCACATATCGTTATGCAAAATGGCACGCATAAAACCCATGTCTCGATTGTGAAGAAAATAAGTACATTTGCCATTATTAACATGAAAATTACATTAAAATTGCCTAACAGCAGACAGTAATACATTCTTTCTAACGTACCTGTTAGATCCATGACCATATAAAACGGAAAACACAATTTAATACTCGTCCAAATGAAGGCACACATGTAAAAGTCACCTCCTGATTTGAATAACAATAATATTCACAAAAGGCAATGGGATGGTTCTGCCAACTAGTGGTAAAGATAAATTTCAACATGGTCCTTATTATACGATGGTCCGTAATATATGGATCTCCCCTACACTCCCTTCATTGTTGATCTTGAGAAAACACATATTAAAATTACTGCACGCTAATTTGTGTATTCCGGTTTATTTTATTTTACTTAATTTATTTTAAATTACTTTTTTTTGCAGTAACACCAAATTTTTAACAGTGAATTAAAATGTAGAAATGTATGTTTTACGTTTTAAAATTTCACAAATTTCACATGTACGTATATCTATATAAATCTATTAACTAACAATTATTTATTTAGAATATAGAATTGCGCAAAAAGTAGTAAACATTGAGTAGTAAAACTTTCCTCGAAATTTCGCCAAAAACATTAAAACTTCAAAAAACGTTCGATTATCCTGCCTTATAATTTCAAAAACTCGACTATCTATATCCTACTTTATCCATCAACTCGCTATTGATATTCAAGGACAACGTCTACATCCTTCCTGCAAAAATAAATTGTAACCACTGAAAAACCTAAAAAATTGAAAAACCTATAAGGCGATCTGAAAATAAAACACTCAAATCCAAATCCAAATAAAGCTTTATTATCCCTTTTCCTATGTGATACAAAGATGATTGAACCTCTTAATCAAGAGAGAAAATTCTTAGCATTTAAATCAACATTTAGCTTCACACTAATTAAAATAAAATCAAAACAAAATTTCCTATTCTTTAATAAAATGTAGACGTCAAATAACTTGGGCATACAAAATAAGAACTTACATTTCGTTGTATTAAATAATAAAGTATTAAATCACATTCAAAGCGATTTAAAATTATATTTTAAGTATCATCAAATGTTTTAAGTAGACTGTTATATTCAACTAATATCCTTTGGTGAATCATAGATATTTTACAAAGGATTCTAATGTAGCTATAAACACAATAAAAAAAGTTTTCTTTGCGGCAGGATTTTAGGAACAATGTTTGATGTATTGCAGGATTTACGACAATCTAAAAGTGTGGCATGAAGAAAAAAAGATAGAGAAGTACTACTTTAAAGAAGCAGTATTTAATTCTTTAAAACTTAGGAAATCCTATCACCGTTACTTGAATAGCTGAAAAGTTGCAAGCGATAATTTGTATTACGTTGTAAAATACTTGTGATGTTTATGTTCAAAAGTGATGTTATATGGTCATATTCATCTCTTACCAAACCGTATTGAACTCGGTTCAATAAGTTTTAAGTTTCAAGAAAACAAGCATTAGTTAGTTATATGCACATTACTTATATGCACTATATAGCCAAAAGTATCCGGACATCCAGTGGTCTGGACGCGGAGACTCCTGAGCATTAATATGATATCGATCCCTCCATTGCATCATTCACAGTCTATACACGTCTGGTAAAACTTTCCACCAGGTTTTGATAGGTGGTCGCAAGAACTGACTTCCAAGCAGCCATGACAGCTGAAGTGAGTCCGGCCTCGGGAGATGTGAGATATGTGTAGGCAAATTATCTGTGTTTTATTTCATCCCACAGACGTTTAATGGGGTTGAGATCGTTGCTCTGAGACGACAAGTCAAGCTGTGGAACACCCATGTGAAACCACGGCCGTACAAGCTTCGATGTGTGTACGGGACAATTATCCTGCTGGAAGAGAAACAGTCCTTCCTAAAATTATTGCCACAGAGTTGAGAGGGCAGCGTTGTCCAGAATGGTCTGATACACCGCAGAGTTCATGTTGACCGCCACAGGAACTAAGGGACCCAGGCCGGACTATTGAAAACACACCCACACCATTATGTTGCCGCCACCGAACTTAACAGTTGGCACAATGCAGTCGGATAAGAAGCGTTCGCCGGGCATCCGCCAATCCTATATGCGTCCATCGGACTGCCAGAACGTGAACCGAGATTCATTACTCCACAGAACGTTTTTCCACTCCTCCACAGTCCAATGGAGGTGAGCTCTGTAATATTGGAACCGACGCGTCGCAGTGATGACGGAGATATTCGGTGAGTGGTCGCACGGCCGTGGAAACCCAAGTAGTTTAGAACAGTGCTGCTGCTAGCGTCAAAGCCCGACGCATATTGGAACTCCATCGTCGTCACTAGCAACGGAGACTTTAGATTTTGCTTCTCTTCAGGGTTCGACGGTAACGATTAATCATTTTTCTCGGTCTACCACTTCTTGCAGTTGTCGTTTCACTGCCATGTGGTCTCAATTTTACAATTACAATCACAAAAGACCGCTTTACATGTACTATTTCCAGGCCATAGCTCGCCATAAAGGTCGCCATCAGCTCGCCATGAGCGATGGCGACCTCATTGCCACATATAGACCCTGTCCTATTTTCGAAGAGATGGCGAGCAATGGGATGGCTGGCCATCTGACACTAGCGCTCCTGGTGACGAATTGTAGAACTTGAAGTCCAATCGATTTGTATCTATTTATTCGAAATTACCGATTACAAAAACGATATGCACGTACGGAGGTCATGTTTTCCTTATGTTTTCGTGGATGCTTTCAGAAAATGTTACATTAGTAATCAAAATCATTACAGAATTTCGGCCTGAAAATTTGAATCGGCGAGCGATTGGAATCTCGAAAACATATCGTGGGATGGTCGAGATTTAACAAGAACTATCGAAACTGAAAAACAAAGAAATACAAAACGATGAAAAATGAATATTTAAATGAATATTTTCTATTTTAATCAATTAAAACCATTCTTTCACTTATTCGATGCATGGAATAAATGATTTTTATATAAATCAATGTTATTTTATTCGTAAATAAAACGTACGTATGATGAAAATTCAGAAGTGTAAATTTTCCGTGTGATGGAAGGCGATATGATACGTGTAAAACAAGCGGAAAAAAGCTTGCTTTTCACTTGCCATCTACCCTGACATGGCCTGCATTACGGCCTGTTAAAATTGTGCATAAAGCGGCCTTTACAGTTGATTTCGATACGTGCAGCATGTGAGCAATTTCACGAATCGATTTCCTACAACGGTGGCATCCGATTATCATGCCATGTTCGAAGTCACTGAGCTCGCCTGACTTACTAATTTTATCGCGAATGCAGAATTAGGACCGTCCAAGCCCCCACCAACGGATTTATAGTATCCGATAACGCATCAAACCTCCTGACCTGCCCGATCAAATTCGTCGGAAAACTTTTGGCCATATAGTATGTACTTCAGGCTGATGGATACTGTATAAATCGGCTCAGTGACGTCAATCCCGTTCTTTTTCTGAAATGGACTTTAGTAATTCTCATTGTATGTATGTTAGTAAGTTTACCTTATAAAAGAATAATTAGTTAAAAATCTAGAAATAAATACGTGAGAAGATGATGATTTCCTTTCAGACACATTATAAATGCATGTGAATATGAATTACTAAAATATTTTATTTGTCTGTCTGTGTGTCTGTCCAGCTCAATTGAATTTGGAGATAAAATGAACGAAGGTTGAACCAAACGTAATTAATAAATTTAAGTTTTAACAAATTAACATACCGTATATGCTTCAATAAACGCCGAGGCTCTTATTGTCGCCGGTCTCTAATAAGCGCCGGGCTACAGAGGGTACATGGCCAAATAGTAGCCGGTCTCTAATAGTAGCCGGATTTTTAATATTTGCCTACCGGTAATAGTGTAAGCATCCGTATCTTTATGCGTAATACCTTACGGTACATTGCCTTACAAAATGCCGCCCAAACGGTCATTTGACATTGCCTTTAAGATTCCCGCGGCGGAATACGCGAAAGAAACTTCCGGTGAGGCGGCCGCTCGTCAACAACGAAGCCGTCATTGCGGATTCGGACGACGAATAGCAGCGAAAGGTACAGAAAGACATTGCCATTTATCTTTAACAGTCTTATGCAGCATATGAAATTCAAATAAAGTAGACGTATGTAATATAAGCCGGTAACTATTGCAAAAATATTGCGTTCTGAAGGTTTTTGTTAATAATGGCCGGCCTCTAATAGCAACCGGTTTCTATTAAGCGCCGGGAGGTGAGGCTAGTTTTGCAAATAAACGCCGGGGGCCTCTATTGGAGCATATACGGTATACAGAAACTAAAAAACATCAGAACATTCATTGGTGAGAGTCTGGGACGGCCGTTTCCTCCCTTTTTTTTTTTTTTGGCCTCTTCAATCCCACCTACTCGACAGTTGATACGCTCAGATAGTGCGAAAGGGGAAATAACATTCACACATAATAGCAATCCTCCTCAAAACGAAAACAGAATTCAAAATTCATATAAAAAGGATTCGCCGTCCAGAATTTGAAGCTGTGCTTTGTTTTGATTTTATTCTTTTCGAGGGTATGGCTGTTGAGTGCGAGAGTGATTACCGTTAATATTTTTGATCTATTTGATCGTTTCATCTAATAAGTGGGTCTAGCTGAAGAATCCATACAAAGGTAAAACTCTATACTCTCCCCGAAGAAAACTAAGATATGTTAAGTTCGGTGTCAATTCTGCACTTATTTATATTAATTTAAAGTGATACAATCTATATTACTAAAATCTATTATTTCTCTATGTGTCTGTCTGTCTTTCTGTCTGTCTGTCCGGCGCAATTTTTTCGATGAGAACAGGAAATAGAGATAATTTTTACAATGAAACGTACGTGACAGGAATCGAATCTGCAACCTTCTGATCCGAATTTAGAAGTCTTATCCATTAGGCAGAAGGGAACTACAACTAATTTTATATTGTTTTTTTACTTATGTGTCCTTTCCCTATTCCCCCCCCCCCCATCAATAAGGAATGTATTCAATCTTTTTTTTGAATCTAAAGATTGTTTATTTATTTACCATCCGTCTGTTTATTTGTAATTCGAACATGACAATTAGAACTATAATTGCTGAACCTTTGCAGTATTTTAAATATTCTTACTTAACCTAATTCTATGTGATATTGAAAAACAAGCGCGTGTACACGGGAGATGTTTCAATAAAACAAAGAGTCAAGAAAGAAAGAAGCACTATTTTTATTAGATCGAATGCAGAAAAATCACTATTTGTAACTCAAAAACCACTATAAATATTTTTATTCCAATTTTATTCAATTAGAATAAAAAAAAAGATAGTCAAGAATTAAAGAAGCACTGTTTTTATTAGATAGATTACTAAAAAAAATCAATGTTTATAACTCAGAAATCATCCCTATTTGTAACTCATGTTTGTCTGTAGAGAATATATATATAATTTTGATTACCATGGCAATAGAAATTATTGTTATTGTAATCCTATTTAAAATAATGTATAGAGGAATTATCCAAGATAAAAGTTGAGGTCCATCGAACGAACGGTAGCCGCCATCTTGCATCAGATGTTGACTTACCAAAGTGGAATCTGCTGGGACGTTGTTTTTTTTTATTTACTGGTGGAAAGATGTGCCTGCCTTACCTTATTGATACTAAACAAATCAAGACATTCAAGTAAGTCAATTTATGCTTAAATTTGCTAGGGAACTATAAAGCATAATCACATCGTAGATATCTCCGGATGATAGCAGAGTTGTAAAGGACATAACCTCAGTGATAAGTGTAAAGTTTGATAGTTAAAGATAGTATAAGACTATTTTAATCACACAAGGTGAAAAGCATAGCCATTCATTGATAGTTAAGATAGTTGAAGTATATATTATTCACACAAGGTGAAAATTATAGCCATTCTTTGGTTATGAGAATTGTAAATAATTAATGACTTCCTAAAGTGTAATCAAATCAAAGAGCCAAGAATATTTTATTGAAACTGTGTTAAGAAGATAAAACTGCTAGCATAAAGTTTTATGATTGTTTTTGGTTTACTAGGAACTTTGTGAAGATAAAGATAATAGAAGTCTTGAGATATGAATTTATGAAGAATTACTTATTTGTAATTATGATTTAGATGCAGTAAATTAGTGATTTGCATTACAGAATATTTGACTTTTGAATATATTGTTATTTACTATTAATCACCTCTATGCAACTTTGCTGAAAAGTCAAGCAACTAGCTATAGCAGTTGTTAATTCTATATAGTATAGAGTTGTTTTTTTTTTCAACTCAAAAACCACTGCAAAATATCAATTGGAATAAAAAAAAAGAGAGTCAAGAATTAAAGAAGCACTATTTCATTTAGATAGATTATTGAAAAAAAATCACTATTTATAACTCAAAAACCCTGAAAAGTAGCAATAGGCAAGAAACAATATTTTATTAAGCAGAATACTGAATAATCACTATTTTAACTCAAAAACCATTAAAAAGTATCAATTGGAATAAAAAAAAGAGTCAAGAAAGAAAGAAGCAGTACCTAATAGAAGGTACAATACTGAAAAATTACTATTTGTAACTCAAAAACCACTGAAAAGTATCAATTGAAATAAAAAAAGCCAGTCATGAAAGAAAGAAGCACTATTTCTATTTGGTAGAACACTGAAAAAAAAATCAATACTCAAAAACCACTGAAAATATCAATTGGAATAAAAAAAATAGTCAAGAAATAAAGAAGCAGTATTATTCTTAGGTAGAATACTGAAAAAAAAACACTATTTGTGACTCCAAAACCACTGAAAATATCAATTGGATTAAAAAAAAGAGTGAAGAAAGAAAGAAGCAGTATTTCTATTAGATAGAATAATGAAAAATCACTATTTGCAACTTAAAAACCATCATCATTTGTAACTCAAAAACCACTGAAAAGTATCAATTGGAATATAATAAAAAGAGAGTCAAGAACGAAAGAAGCACTATTTCTATTAGGTAGAATATCCATTCACTTTCACAAGAAGGCAATTTCCGATCAGACGTTCTTAGGTGATGTCTACTGTTACGGTCTTTTCTTCTTTCCTTATTTTATTTTTTTTCTTTTCCTACTTCTTCATTGACGTAATTTCGTGTCGTTATGTCACTTTCTTAATGCGACAGTGATCTTTGGCTTGTTTTGATTTCTTGCATACTCCGCCATTTTTTTTATCTCTTTCTGTGTTTTCCAACTAAACTTGAAATAGAAAGTTTTACACATTAAACCTCTTTATTTATCATTTTTTTATATATATTCTTACTTCCTACCATCTTATGTTAACTTTATAATTGTTATCTGTAAATGATTGCATAGATTACTAAATGTAACTTTGTTTTTATTTGGAGCAATTTTTATGCTGGTGAGAAGGTGTAGGCATTTTATATCTGTAGTGAGGCTCTGGTGATGTCATTTGAAGTTTCAAGACACTCCTTAGTTCTTGAAGAGTCATTGGTAAAACTTTGTTTACGTCACCATACCTATAAAATGCATTCATGAAACTTCTGAGTCAGTCTCGCCATGTAGCTCCGGAGAGGAGCGGCGGGGCTGGTAGGAGAGAAACAGCATTTTTTTTTACCCATGAACGGTTAATAGCAAGACTGGCCATCCAACCTATGTGCACATATCTCTGGATACTTTGAGATTTGTTCTTCTTAGCGTAGCGCCGACTTCTTGGATATCTGTTAGATATTAAGAAAGGCCGTATACCCCCAAGATGGCTCGGATACATGAAGCAGTCATTGTTAATAAGAAACGTTCGCGAAATGAAAAAGAATGTGTTGGGCTTCATTGTGTTTACGCGGATACTCTGACATGAACAGTTTAGTGAATTTCGTCGGAGCTATCCAATACTTCGTTCCAGTATGTTCAAAACGGAGCGCCGAACTGTAAGTAGTATTTTGTTTGGCGAATTAAGTCAGGGAGTGAACTTTCAGAAATACTCTATAGTCGGATAGTCTGTTTTATAAACGATTTCCGCTCAGACTCTTCTTATAAAGTGACACAAACTATTTGTGAGACTATATCTTAAGTTTATATCTTTGCTAAATTGAATTGATAAGATCATTGTAAACTACTGACTTTAATTACTAGTTTAAAAAAAAAATTATTTTGTAATCTGTTGGATTTATTGAATTTCTTAACAAAGCTGTGTGTGTTGTTATTATATAATATTTTTTATATTGATATGTAATTTCAAGACCATCTTGATTTGCGGTGTGCTATTGTATAACATTAAGCTATTTATAAATACATTTTGTTGTTTGATATATCTGAGTTGTTTCTCTATTTCTTTTCCTTAATATTTATCTGGCTTTAGCTGTGGAATTTTTTTGGGCCTAGCAGTTCCATCATAAAGTTTTATTTTCATCACCTATCTTTATGGGTGTAGGCTTCCGATTGCATTAAAAGAAGTACAGTGGAACCCCGCCATTCGTCCGCCTCGCTACTCGTACAACTCGTTATTCGTCCAACTTTTTCAAGTAAAATTCAACTCGCCTTTTGGACTTGCCCCGCGATTCGGACAGCATGACCTTGTTACTGGCAGCACCACGAGGTCGCTTCAGTTCAGTCTCGTACTAGCTTCGTACGCTACGCATCATCCACGCAAGCTTCGTGAAACTTTGTGCTATTTTATTGTTATTTTTTGTTATTTTTATTAAAAACAGTGCACCCATGGGTCCAAAAAAGAATTACTGATTCAACCAAGCCTAAAAGGAAAGCAGTGAGAACGACAATTGAATTGAAAAAAGAACTCGTTCCGAAGTTTGAAAATGAAACTCGTGTCTCTGACCTGGCAACTCAGTATGGCATGGCGAAATCAGCCATATCGTCTACACTGAAAAAGAAAGCATAATAAGAGAGGCCTTTATATTTATTGTTTTCATATTTTTGACGTATTTTATGCTTAAAATATTATTACAAAAGTTTAAATAAGCAATCATCTGTGGGTCTGGAGCGGATTAATCCAATTTACATTATATCTTACGTGAAAAAATGATTCGCCATTCGTACAACTCACCATTCGAACTTCCTCCTGGAACGGATTGTTTACGAATAGCGTGGTTCCACTGTACTCTGCTTTGTATATCCTTTCTGAAATATAGGGTGATCCGTAACACTACCAATAAAACTGAAGGACAGATACTAAATAAATTCGACATCTATTTGGAGAACTAAGTCTTCACTCACGGACAACTGTATGTCTGGAGTCACAAGTCATCAGAATTTCGTTATCTTCACTCGAAAGAATAGTCACAATCAATTCGTCGCCAAAAGTATCGTATACGAGCTATGATCTTCATTTATCATCTATATCCACCAACGTCATTCTAAACATACCTCTTCTTCAATTATCTATTATATATTGAACAATCTGTACACGGGAAATGATCTAGTAATCTCTTATTACTAAAATCTTTTGTTTCTCTCTCCGTCTATCTGGCGCAATTTCCTGTGAGAATGGAAAATAGAAATAATTTTTACAATGAATCGTCCCCGACAGGAATCGAACCTGCAACCTTCTGATCCGAAGGCAGATGTCTTATCCATTAGACCACGGTGACTACAGCTTAGTTTATATTGTTTTTTGAGTTATGTGTCCTTCCTCTTTCCCCCATCAATAATGTATTCAACCTTTTTTTTTTGAATCTCAAGATTATTTAGTTATTTCCGATCCGGTTTATTTGTAATTCGAAAATGACAATTAGAACTACAATTGCCGAAACGTTGCAATATTTTAAAAATAATACAATGTCATCTCCCGTGTACAGATTGTTCGATATAGATATTTGAAGAAGAGATATGTTTAGATGGACGTTGGTTGATATAGATGATAAATGAAGATCATAGCTTACATCTGATACTTTTGGAGACGAATTGATTGTGACTATTCTTTCGAGTTAAAAAAACCAAATTCTGATGACTTACAGTTGTCTGTACTCTAGACTTACAGTTGTTCGTGAGTGAGGACATCGTTCTCCAAATAGATGGCAAATTTATTTTAACTCTGTCCTTCAGTTTTATTGGTAGACATCGCATAAGAAGGTCTGATCGGAAATTGCTTTCATGTGAAAGTGAATGGATATTCTACCTAATAGAAAACCTGGATTCTAAGTAATAAAACTCACGATAAATATGTGTCTCATCAACCAAGATGACCAGAATCAGAGAAATTTTAGCGACTATTTGCTCAGAATCGGAGTCAATCGAGAACCACATAATCGAGACAATCGAGAACCACACAGAATAAGTCAACCAGTTTGTAGAAAATATTTTACCTGAAATCAATGAATGAACAATTCTTACTCCAAGAACGAGTGTCGATAACATCAATCGAATGATAAGTGAAAGAACGCAAGGAGAAACTAGAAAGAACTTAAGTGTGGATAAAATTGAGACTTCTCAATCCACAACACGAACATCTCTATCCGTCAAACTATCTGAACTCATTGATGTGGCACTTCTCCACATCGTTTGTCATTGAAGATTGGATCTCCAATAATGTTGTTGCAAAACATAAATCCCAAGTTTGTGCTCTGCAACGGAACTCAACTTAAACGCCATTCATTCGATAATTATCTCATAGAAGCAGAGATTTTAACAGGAACTCACAAAAGAAAATTTGTTTTCATCCATAGGATGTCTATGTAACCAAGCGATAATCTACTTCCACTATCTTTCACAAGAAGGCAATTTCCGATCAGACCTTCTTAGGCGATGTCTACCAGTAAATCTGAAGGACAGACTCTAAATAAATTTGCCATCATATAATAATTATATAATAATTATTTGGAGAACGATATCTTCACTCACGGACAACTGTATGTTGCAATGTCTAGATTCACAAGTCGTCAGAATTTGGTTATCTTCATTCGAAAGAATAGTCACAATCAATTCGCCTCCAAGAATATCGCATACAAGCTATGATCTTCATATATCATCTATATCAACCAACATCCATCTCAACATATCTCTTCTTCAAACATCTACATCGATCAATCTGTACACGGGGCATGGTTTAGTATGAATAAAATAAGAATAAGAAATATTTATTAATATATATATTCTTTCTAAGTAATAAGTAAATAATATTGGAATTTGCGTAACATCAATATGGTTATATTTTAATAAATAATATACATCGTATTGTCCGGCGTATAAGACGACCGCCAATTTTTCCAATTAAAATATAGAGTTTGGGATATACTCGCCGTATAAGACTACCTCTCATCGAGCGCACACCAAATAAAAATTAAAAAAACATCAGATTTGATTTCAATATGGTAATTTTAATTCAAATGCTTATGAAATGCAGATACTTAGCAGGAAAACCGTCACTTATAAACAAAACGTTGTATGTCATCAAACATGTGAATATAAAACAGTGCAAGTGGATTAAACTTTTCCTTTAAAAGCAATGTACCTTACCGGCGATTGGTTGGTTGTTGTATACAACGCCTACTTGGATTGGTCAGCTCTCCTGTCTCCAAGTAACTGTAGTTTTGTTTATTCTGGTGCATTATTTTAATGCTATATTTTTTTAGAATTTCACTAAAATCATAGTATTTCTTAACTGTAGACTTGTTTCTTCTGTCCCCGCTCCTGCTGAGGCGCCACCTCACCTCGTCATTGGGACCGCGTTAAGTCACTTCTTTCCACTAATCCTGGTGAGTGGATTTTCTTCTACCGTACTTGTACAGCGCCGTCCTTGCTGCTTTCATTACAGTTGCGCATACGGCGGGGATGTGGCCGCGGCCGTTTCTGAGCTGCCCCACCATATGCGGCGACCGCAGATTCTCCAGTCCGGCTCGGAAGTTTCAGCACCCCGCGTATAAGACGACCCCCGACTTTTGAGAAGATTTTCCTGGTTTAAAAAGTCGTCTTATACGCCGGACAAAACGGTATATATAGAATTAGAAAGAATACCAGAACTACTGAAATACATTTCTAAAAATAATTCAGCTAATTTTGTTCTTTCTTTCTAATTCTTTCTTAATATGTATATAAATCGTTTCTATATTTTATTTCTAAATTTTATTTTCTATAGGATATTGGCACTGAAGATGCTGAAAAGTCGTATTTCTCCATCGCCAATGAACTTTAAAGATGGTCGTTCTAGCAATATCTACAGACAATTCCAGCCGATAGCAGTTCTTCTAAAATTAATCGGGCTTTTTCCTATTCAAGGAGTGATTTTTCAAAAAAGACCATTTCGCTTCCGATGGATAAGCATTGATTTCTTATATTCACTTACAATCTTGTCTATATTCTGTGGTGTAGAAGTTCGGTTCATTAAAAATTCAGGTTTGGAGGACGCCAACAATTTTGCTAATTATATATTGTTGATTATCGGGATTGCCTATGGGTTATATGTTATGTTAACACCAATTGTTACGTTACTAATTGTTCCAAAACTGTTTAATCACTTTTTACGATGGAAGAAATTTGAAGAATCATTGAAAACCTTCGAACAATTCTGTCAACCGTCAAAATGGAAGACAATATTTCTTTTATTATTAGTTTCCGTATATCAATTGCACTTGGTTTATTTTGATTTAGTAAATTTTGGGTTAGATGTACATTTTTTTTTTACTGGATTGTTGTATTTAATCGATGGAATTCTATATGTGATGTTCTTCTATTTTTGTTGGGCATTTTACCACCGTTTCGAAATAATCCTTAAAAAACTCAAAAGGTTAAGTGATGCTTCTGAATTTTCTAGAAACAGGCAATTGAAAGATCTTTTGAAGTTCCATAATAAACTTAGATTATTGCTGATAGACTTGAATTCATGTTTTAATCAACCTCTTTTATTATTTTTTGTTTTCCAAACTTTATTTTTATGTATCCAGTTATATTATGTACTTGTAACTGTCATCCAGTCTACAAAACCCTACATGGAACTTTGGCATTTATGCTGGTATAGCGTTCATTCAGTTTTAAGAATAATTGTAATTTGCAGCCTGACTGAAGTAACTATTAATAAGGTGAGTTGAACTTTGAATTTTGGTGATTATGATATTTCTCAAGGATTTTAACCAAGTCTTAGTATATATTTGAAATGAGAATTATAACAGATAGACGAAGGCACTCACGTTTCAATTTAAACTATAATAAAGAGACCTTAGGATTGGAATCTGATATCACAAAAACAATAATCTAGACTCGTCCAGACTCATCCTTTTGTTGTAGTTTCGAAATGCTTTTCACTACTTACCTTAGATTCTTCTGTTTCGAAAATTGTCTTACTGATACAAATTTCTATCAATTGTAAATAAAGGAGATATAATTGCTTTTAAAATTAACTCTTTCTTATAAATTCGATATTTAGAGAAACTATTTGATATCCTTCCCATGATATTTAAATACTTTATATCATTTGTATATTTTTTGTGTTCCTCAAAGATATGAGAACAATATGAAATTGTTCCTTATAATGTTTTTAAGCTCAGCACTAATAAAAAAGTTTCTAATATTATTTTTCCCCCCAGAATTCAATTCAAGACACCTGGAATGTCCTCAAGGAAATTCTGCAAAACATATACCATTGTTTACAGGCTTATAATTCATGTTTTTGTTTTCAATATATTAGTTGAGGAGCTTAGTTTCAAAACCCGCCATCTCCAAAATTAAGTTTTGGAAATGGTGGGGGTTTGATAATGCATTCGCATTGGACGTGGCGGGCTTTGAAACAGCACTCATATCGAAATCATATCGCAATACATTGTAATGGCGGTTTTTGAAGTTAAACTGTATAAAAAACGGTGGGTTTTGATTTGAACTTAGCAAAAACTCCATTGGCTCGGAATTTACAATTTTTGGAGATGGCGGATTATGAAACTAAGCTCCTTAGTTTATGTAGGACATAATGATCATTAAGAAATTTACTAATTAAATCTTAAGTGATAAGAATTGAACTTTCATTGTTTAATTAATTTTTAAAAAATATCCCCAATAAAATGTGTCCACTTTGTGGATAGCAATTGAACAACCAATAAAAATCACTATTCGTTCCCCGCGCTTCGCTCATATCTCTTTACATTTTTCTTCCTGCATAATATTTCTAATCATATTTTTCTATTTCTTTTGTGATCATTTCTAACTTTCCATATTTCTCTTTCGTCGTTTCCCAGTCCTGGCGTCTGCACGGCTGCACGCCCCCGCCAACTCGACACCAAGATATCTTACACAATGGTTTAAAAATGGTCTTACACAATGGGGAAGGCAATACGGGTTCACGCGACTAGCGGACCCAGTCATCAAGAACACCGCCCGCATCCACCTTGCTCGGAGTTAACCCCCGACGGAAACCCAGCGAGCAGCGTTTAAGAAGGCGAGGCGCAGATAAGACGACCCGAGTTCACGCGGCAAGCGGTATCGGTCGTCTCAGAAACTTGCCCGCCTTCACCTTTGCTTGGCACTTACCCCATAAAAGTTCGGCGTTATGGCATGTGCGAAAAGGTGAGCGACAGAGAAGACATTGTGGATTCACGCCGAAATACGATTCCGCCAGTCTCCAACCCACCCGCCTGTTCGTCTTAGCTGCCGAAATCTCCGAAGAAAAGGGCCGGCGACTGCACGCAAGGAAAAGCTAAATGTAGGGATCCAGCTGTGCGTGCACGCCGGCAGCATTGTGAGACAACTCCACGAAGAGAAGTCGGCAACATTCCCTCCTATCTTCTGGCCGATTCCTGTGCATCTCCAGGAGCATCTTCGAGAGAAGGAGACACCTTTCAGTGTTTACAAGTGTATCTCCGCAGTGCCCAGCGGATTTCATCGAGACCGTCCAAGCCGTTCGTCCTCGTCAATGATGGGTCTCGTTCCAGTGCCACCCGTGTTAACTCTATCAACCCTGGACTGATCACAATGGACAATTACAGAGTGAATGTGTAACTTATCTTTCCTTGATGTAGTATCTTTTCTATTAGTTTATTCAGTAATAAAATCTTCCATTTAACCCTTTTCCTGAGTTTTGCCTCTTTCTCTTTTATCTGAAAGGCGCGGGTCACTGTTACATTACTAATTGTTCCAAAACTGTTGAAGCACCTTTCCCCTTTTCCCGTCCTATCTCCTCACTCCCCCCTTCCTTACCTATCCCCTTTTTATCCCGGGATCGTGGCTTTTTCTGGGAATGCATTAGATTGGCGTGCGCCTAAATACAACACGTGACAAGAGGAAGGAAGAGAAGCAATTTTCATTATGATCGACAAGTTTGTTTTTGTGTTAAGAAAAAAGATTTCAATATGTATTTGAATAATTTATGTTTTGCCCAGTTTTTACATTAGCCTACTGATTGCTTAAAGTTTGGCTTAATATTTTTTCTTTCCTGCTTTGATAGGTTTGTAGTGGTGAAGAAAGGAATTAATATCTGACATCTGGCAAAAGCCAATCTAACATAATATTTTTTTATAAATACAATAAGGAAAAATTATGTAGAGTCAAATAGAAGGAATTTCTAGTTCTTATTTGCATTTTTATAAACTGTTTATGTTTTTCAGTCTTGTTGTACTTTTTTCTGCAGAGAAGAATCCCTTCGACAGAAAAGAAGAATCACAAGAAACTCAAAGAAGCTAACCTTCTCAAACTTGGATGGAGAATTACTAATGATATTATACCATGGTGGATATTCACTGAAAATTGCGTGGATGTGTACGGTTCAAACAAACTGTAAAATGTAAAATGTAAAAGTGCCTGAAATATAATATGAAAAACTGAAAAACGGGTTGGTGGATAGTTTTATTGATACTTCGAAACAAGAACCGAAATAATAAAAAAAGCTAATTTACGTGCACTGTTCATATTATAAGTATCAAAAACAAACCAATACATCTGAATAATACACAATTAACCTTAATTAGAATCATTTACAAAACATTCTCAATTTGTTTCGGCAGCAAAACAGTGAAGCCTTCTCCGAATGAATGAATTACAGAGGTACAGAACAATAGCTTTTATACAGAAATAATTTGAGTTCAATGATGCAACGCTTGCAGTTGCGAAACCCCGGTGCTGATTTGCAAGGACTTTGGTGGGTGGCAGAAACAGACACTGGTGGAGATCCTTTGAATCCTTTGAGTTCGAAGCTCCTTTGATTGGCCCCAAGGTCCATTCAGGCTTTGTGCATGGTTGTGCTTACGTTCTAAGCTTCCCAATGCTTCCACCACTGTCCTTTCCTGCTACACACGCAAATCAACTACATAGTTTCTGCACGGCAACCTTACCTCATTGGACTTCTTCAAATTGTTTCTGTATAAAAGCTAGTTCTCTTTACCAACTCATTAACTCGAAGAAGGCTTCTTGCTATTGGAGCCGAATTTAGTCGTAAATGTTTCTGTAAATGTTTCTAATTTAAGTTAATTGCGTATCATTCAGGTGTACTGTTTTGATTATTGATACCTATACCTTAACCTAATATTTTCCTCCATTTTCACCTTATTTTATTTACATTAATAATTTTTCAAGTTCATTTCTGTGTAAGAAACAATTTCAAAACCATTTACCATTGCTGCTATCACCTGAACATTCCATTGTAGAAGATTGAATTACCGCATAAACAATATAAAAGGAGGCTTCCCTTCCCAACTACAGAACAGAAGAAAACTTGTAATGAATTTACATAATATTACTCTTTCTGAACATAACTATTAATAGAACAACGAATCCTTTAAAAATTTTCATTTTCATGCTTGCATTTTTATTGCGGATGAACCAAGATTCAAAGAAATGATTGCTAAAATTTAAAAAAATCCAGTTGATTCAATATCTTTTTGGATAATAATTCGATGTTCAACAAATAAAGGCAAGATTTAGTTTTCGAATGGTCGCCTAGTACAAAAAAATGCTAAACGAATTGAAAAGAAATAGAAGTTGTTATTCGCATATAGTGATGGGCTTGGGACTGTGGTTCGTTTCTTACTTTGTTTCTAGTGACAATCTTTATCTACCTCTAAAATTTCAGTTTTTTTTTCTTGTTATCAAGCACTAATGGACATGCATATTTCAACTGAAAGATATGCTAAAAGGCATTATACACTTTGTAGATGCTACAGTTGAATACTGTAGTAAAAGAATACACTACTGAACGCTAACAAAAGGCTCCTGCACATTGATGAATGGACCTTACATAAAATCTGTTAACATAATGGAGCTAGAACTCCCTTCAATTAGCTATTGTCATTCTGGAGTTCACTTCACTAAAAAGGCATTACTTTATTGATGGTTAGGAACTATTTCAAAAATTCATCTAACAAGGAGAGGTCATGCATTGTACGTCACCAAAATTGATGCTTTTTTTGGAGATGAAAGTACTCATGAAGAACTGCAAACATATACCAGGCTTTAGGGTCCAACACTCAAGTGTTTTGGAGATATTTGATGATTTTTGGAATGTTTTTCTTGTTTAAACTTAAAAGCTTCTTGGCTTTTAAGTCGAAACAGGAAGTTTAATGATGGCACGGTCGGTAAGCTGTTGGATTCTGAAGCTCGAGATCGTTGGTTGAAGTCAGCTAATTTTTTTTTTTAAACCTTTTCTTTCTTCTTTTTTTAATCCATGTCTTATATGTTAATGCAGTTTCTTTTCTTTCTTTTTTTTCTTCTTTTTAATTTTTTCTTTTCTTTTTTTTAAATTTTCTTCTCTATTTTTAACTTGCTTCTGCTTCTTTATTTCTTTTTCGAGTCTTTTCTAATAGGCAGAAATAAAAATAAAATTAAAAATTTATCAATCTATTAACTTTCATAATTTAAGTTACTTTCAGTTTAGAAAAATAAAATCTGCATATCAATATATATATATATTTTTTTTTGGCTGCAAAACAGTTCGTTCTTCTGCAGACAGGAAGACAAATAAGTTCACGGGAGAATGCACTTAAAATACATTCAATTATATATTTTCAGTTGTCTGCACCAATATTCCAAGCAATGATACAATATATGTGGTTTGCTTCCGAATAATTAAGTGAAAGAGAGATTTTTTATATTGTAAAGGAAATTTGTTTTCCTGATGAACTGCGAAAGAATCTGTGTGATTGTAAAGAATCTGTTTTTTTACGATGTGCTTTGTGTCAGAAAAAAAATGTTTTGTTTGTTTTTACGATAAATACCATAATCAACAATGTTTAAAATCAGTGTAATATTGTATCAAATATGTTGATAATGCAAAGAATCATTGGTGCAGGCCTGATTTAGGAGAGGCAAGGTGAATCGCCTTTAATAATAATGTACCAAATCAACATATCTGATAAATTATTATACTGATTTTAAACATTGCTGATTATGGTATTTATCGTTAAGACAAACAAAAAATATTTTTTTTCTGACACAAAACACATCGTACAAAAGCAGATTCTTTACAATCACACAGATTTTTTCGCAGTTCATCAGGCAAAATAAATTTAATATACATTATAAAAAATCTCTCTCTCACTTATTAATTTGGAAGCAAACCAATTATATTGTATCATTGCTTTGAATATTGGTGCAGACAACTGAAAATGTATAATTGAATATATTTTAAGTGCATTCTCCCGTGAACTTATTTGTCTTCCTGTCTGCAGAAGAAACGAACTGTTTGCAGCCAAATATATATATGCAGATTTTATTTTTCTAAACTGAAAGTAACTTAAATTATGAAAGTTAATAGATTTATACATTTTTAATTTTATTTTTATTTCTGCCTATTAGAAAAGACACGAAAAACAAATAAAGAAGCAGAAGCAAGGTAAAAAAAGAGAAGAAAATTTAAAAAAAAAAGAAAAGAAACTGCATTAACATATAAGACATGGATTAAAAAAAGAAGAAAAAAAAGATTTAAAAAAAAAATTCGTCTGCCAAGCCAGATAGCTGACTTTAACCAACGATCTCGAGCTTCAGAATCCGACCGAGCCATCACTTAACTTCCTGTTTCGATTTATAAGCCAAGAAACTTTTAAGTTTAAACAACAAAAACACTACCAAAAATCATCAAATATCTCCAAAACGCTTGAGTGTTGGACCCTAAAACCTGGTATATTTTTTAAGTATTTCATGAGTACTTTCATCTCTCAAAAGGGCATCAATTTTGGTGACGTACAACGCATGACCTCTCCTTGCAAGTGTATGCCAGCAGAGCACTAGGAAGTTGTGACTGTTGTTGAAATAATTTCTTTGAGTTGTGAATTCATTTTAGTCTTCAAATAAGCATTTAGAGTTCACTTAAGCTACAAATCAACCTGGAAATCGACTTTGAATTTTATGTTACGGAAGAAAGAATAATCACCGTAATTGACTGCCATTTTAATTGGCACCTGAGGGTTTCGAATAACATGGTTGTCCGCATCTTGCTATCGTATATTGTATTTAGCGAAGTCTTTTGCTAGCTTTCCTTGTCATTAATAACCGTGCACTTTGAAGGATTTTTCAAAAGTATTTATAAAACTTGTTCATCTCTGGACGAAGGATTGTAAGTGTTATCAACTTTATTTCTTCAAACTCAAACAGCTGTGTACGTTATATAACACAAAATCCGTTAAGTTTTATTATTACCTGTAAGAATAAAAATGCAATTTATTCTGAGGATTGTTTATTAATGGAAACGATATTCTTAACATACATTTGAAAGAATTTTTGTGCTGGAATAAATGTTTGTAAATATTCGAAAATATTGCATGATTTAATAGCGTATATCTTAGATGCATCATTAACAAAATGTAAAAAATAATATAATTTTAAAAATTCTTTTCTTGCTTTCTACAGGCCAAGGAAATTCAAGATGTATTAAGCGAGTTTAGAGCAGATAACGCATTATTAAGAGATGAAATTCTGGTGAGTCTTTCGTTAAATACTCTACCATTTCTTAGTCACGACTTTATGATTTTGAAAACAAATTGATTTCGAATAGGATAACATTTACGATGATTGTAATAAATAAAACAAACAGATAAAAAATAAGTGATGCGAATATGGCCATGCTAACCTTTGTAGAATTTTTCTGAAGACATTTTATGGAATTTTTGTGACAATGTACATTGGTTCATAGTTAATAAGAAAAGAAATAATGAGGTTTTCTTCAATTGGAACCATAAAGAAATAGCTCATTTCTAAAAATCCAACTTTGTGCCATATTAAAGGCATATGAATTTAATACCACAATCAATTGTTTTCTTCCCTTAAACTGGAAACAGTTAATCAATAAGAAATGGATTTCTTTATAAGAAATTACTGAATTTAATGAAAAAACAGATTTTTTTTTTATTTCTAAGAAAAAGTCTCTACAAAATTGTTTTTAAGGATTCAAATTTTTGAAAATGCTGTAAGACATCCTTTTCCTTCTGCTTCCATTATTTTAAGCATTTTGGATAAAAACAAATCTTTATTTTCTTTAGTTCAGCCCAATTTTCATAAACATAAATTCCGCAAATTCTACAGAGTCTGATATCTTTCAATTTGTCTTCACAACAAATAACACAGTAGCAGCTCTCAGACTTTTTTTTTGTTCATGAGGTTTTCTGGGGAACAGTCTTTCCTTTTTTTGTTGAAAGATGGTTTGTCATTCTACTTGTCCTTTTCTTTTGCTTTAAATAAACGTTTCTTCAATGCCACAGAACACAACAAACACTATATATAATATTCTTAAACAAAAATAACACATAAATAAAATACTTATTTTTAAAATACTTAATTTCTTCAGATACAAATCCACTTCAAGCTTTCATTACTTGAGAATTGTTCTTATTGATTTATCCGTTCACTAACTGATCACAAAATAGTTCATAAATATTAATTTAGATATTTCACAAATAGTCCTTTAAGTAATGTTCATAAACAGTTCTTTATAATCCAAGTTCATAATTCAGAATTAAAATAAAACTACACCATCTTTTTGAAGAATTAAACCAACTCTCACTTTTAATAACAATTTCGAACATCGTCGCGCTATTCACATGCTAATCTATTTCACGTGCTACTTTTCATTGTTCAAATCAATCAATGCCTTTTTAATTAACTTATACTTATTTTCCTGATTACCTTCCCCACATTGATTATTTGTGTAAGGGACTATCATTCATTTTTTAATTCGATACTTTACGTTCTTAATCTTAGTTTTGACACAGTTTCTTCAAATACGATTCGACTTATAGGTTTTGTAAATATATCTGCTCTAGTTTTCTTATAATCAAATCAAAATTAACGTACGTACCAGATTAGGACATCACTGAAAAAACAAAATCTCACAATAACTAAACAAAAACTTACGTTAATTTTGTTTAATTAATTTTCTTTAATGCTTTTACTTGATTGCACGCTGTTGACAATGCTATATATTCCACTTCCTGAGTGGACTGAGCTATTAACTTTTGTTTCTTTGTCGTCCAACTTAGGGCTCCGTTTGCCAAAATACTGACGAATCCACTTGTGGATTTTCCTTGTTTAGGATCGTCAATCCAACTTGCATCGCTGAATATATATAACTGTTGGATATTTCTTTGGTAGACTAAACATATATCTTTAGTATTCTTTAAATATCTAATAAGTTTTTTTTATTTTTTCATAATCTTATTTTTCATGATTTTAGACCTTTCCTTTTAAAAAGTTTATTCCATAATTGATATGGTCTTGTTCCATTAGATATGCAGTTTAAACTGCCTAAAATACTTCTAAACTTCTTTTCTTCTAGTTTAGCTAACTGCCTATCTTCCATTTTAATTTTTCTTTAATGGTTTTGAGAGATTAGGTACTTTAACCGATTTCCAGATTTCATGCTTTTCTATGCTTGATATCTCTTCTTTTATAGCATTTTTCCACAGAGCTTTTTCTTTATATTGTAAAGCTTCTGAGTATGACCTGGGTTCATCTTCAAGTACTTCTTTAATACCTTTTAACGTGTGATATCTAGGTATGCTTCTTAATTTCATATATATACCTCTTCTTCGTTGTTCTCTTCTGTTTCTGAATTCAATTCTTCAGATTCACAACTAGATTCTACCTTTTGTCTTGATTCTTCTTTTGATCATCATTCGAACTCTGTTCAACTTCATCTTTAGTTACACATTCTCTGGTATCTTCATCGTTTGATGAATCTACATCATTATTTGATGTAAAGAATTTCATGAGGTTCTCATAATGTTCTACCTTGGTATTTTTGTTCTCTAGAAGTTTATATCCGGATTTACTTTCATCTATAAAGATATTACTAGTTTCTACTATCTTATTATCATTTAAATTGATCACTTTATATCCTTTAATTTTACTTAGATATCGTATAAGTATTTCTTTTTCACTACGATTATCCATTTTACCTTTCACTTTATAAGCTGGTTCCATTATATATAAGGTACTTCCAAACTTGCGTAAATATTTTATATTTATTTGTGTAGAATTTCCAAACCATTTAATTATAGGAATTTCATTACTTAGTGTTTTGTGCGGAATTCTGTTCAATAAATAATTTGCAGTATCTATTCCATATATCCAATATTTCAACGGTAACTTTTGAATCAATTTGCATTGTTCTTCCAGTTTCAAAGAGTTTTCTGTTGAATCTTTCTGCCACAACATTCATCTGTGGTTGATATGGTGATGAGTTACAATGCCTGATTCCTTACCGTTGTAAGAATTGTTTTACATCCTCATTAATATACTCTCGGCCGTTGTTAGTTTTAATTCTCTTGACTTTATCAGATTGTTTCGCTAAAAACTCTATAAATAAATTCATATATTTACTTACTTCACTTTTTGATTTCATAAGGTAAACATACGATCTTCTTGTAAAATAGTCAATAAACGTTTAAATGTAGTTTATATTACGATCATTCTTAATATTTACATTGACACAAACATCTGAGTGTATCAGTTATAGTTTTTTTTTAGTTGTTATTCCTTTTAAATTTCTGTGAGGAATATTAGTCACTTTCCCACTTTAGATGTCATGTCACTAACTTCATTTAAAGCGTGCATACCTTTCACTGAATTATTTGTCAATATAAATTTATTTTATCTTTAGAAATATGTCCCAACCTATCATGCCATTATCATCATCATCATCATCATCATTGTCCCTAGCTGGCGGGTGGTGGGGGTTTTCCTCTCAACCAGTACCCTGCTGTCGGTGCCTTTGAGCAATGAATTTTGCAAATGATCTTCCTCCAATCATGGTGGTTTGCGGCTAAGACTTGGGCTTCGTCAATTGATATGTGAAGGCTCTTCAAGTCTTCCTTGATGATTCCAATCCAAGTTTTCTTTTGGGCGCTTCTCTTGGTTTTCCAATTGGTTGGTCGTTCTTTCCATAAAGCTTTGTTTGGAAGTCGGGCATTGTTCGTACGACAAACGTGTCCAAACCACTGGAACCTTTTATTCTGGATTTGTACTTGAATGGTTGCCTGCTGATCACAACTGTCTCGAATGGTTTCGTTTCTGATTCGATCTTTTACTGACACTCTCATTATTCGTCTCAGGCACCTCATCTGATAGATATCTGTTTGAAATAAATTCAGCTTAGCGTTTGGTTTTTTTCTTTATTACACTATATTGTGCTTCATAAAGATTGTTCTTCATGATTCCAATTATAATAGCCCTTCCTTGTTTGTCTTTAACAATACACTTACTTTTCTTTATTATTTGGGTGTGTCCGGAATTCGCAATTATTGCACCTGATAATAAATTAGTGTTCATTTCAGGTACATGCAATACATTGTCTAGTTGCACATTTATTTCTTTATTTTTCGAAATAAAACCCTTTATTTTTTTCTGAATCTTTTCTTATTCCCATGACTGGTGTCTTTGCTGCTCCATATACCTTTATTTGAGAAACAAAAGACAAGAAACAAAAGAACAGCACCTGAATCAATTGGAAATTGCCTTTCCGATTCAATTATTAGGAGAGGAGTTGGGTACGGCCGTTTCGTCCTTCTTCGGACTCGTCAGCCCAACCCTGTCTCTCCATAAAAGACTCGGAAAGGCAAGATCCTTATCCTGAGAGCCACCACCAAACTACAAGTCACCCCCAACCAAAGAAAAACAAGAAAAATAAATTGTTGTGCCTGTCAGCAACAACCAAATCATTTTCCTACGACTCGTAGGGATGAAAGGATTTTAATAAAAGAGCAGAAGGCTCAAAAGAAAGTTATTTTAAGAAAATAAGGTAGAAAAGAAGCCAAAAATTTAACCGTGCTGTTCTTTTGTTTCTTGTCTTTTGTTTCTCAATTCTTTGCACAGCACGTTAAAGAGGTTGTCCCAAAATCGACGATTTTGGCCCCACTCGGATTTCGCTCAAAATTGGTATGCAGACCCCGTAGGGGGTGTATGGTCTACAGTAGCAATTTGAAGTGTGCCCGAC
>JAFIDM010012231.1:47650226-47691773 GCA_023159025.1 Thereuonema tuberculata | reverse complement strand
TTGTGATTTTCTCTCTCTTTTTATGAATAATTACGGACGTTAAATTTGCTTTTCACAGTCCTTTAGATATTTCACAAACAGTTCTTTAAGTAATATTCATAAGCAGTTCTTTAAATTGTTCATAAACATTTCTTTAAATTGTTCATAAGCAGTTTTTTATAGTCCAAGTTCATAATTCAGAATAAAAATAAAAACCACACCATCTTTTTGAAGAATTCATCCAACTCTCACTTTTAATAACAATTTCGAACATCGTCGCGCTATTCACTTGCTAATCTATTCCACGCGCTATTTTTCATTGTTCAAATCAATCAATTGCTTTTTAATTAACTTTTACTTATTTTCCACACGACTGATAGCTTGTTTCATTACGCTGGGTAGTCTTCCTTTTCTGTATGAGTGTAGGCAGCAATTGAGCGAAAGATCTTTGATGAGACGAATGTTAACATGCTGCTGAGTCATCGGATGGGCTTAAAAGCTGATGAATCGGAAGAGGAAATGTTGCGATATCACTGAAGCTGCTGATGGATTTTCATTTTGAGGATGTTAGATCTGCCACTGAATGCAGCTATTGTGGTTGCATTTTAAATATTGTACATTTTAAATATCAGTCTGATTTTTCAAGAACCAGTCTGATTTTTCGACTAAAAATAAAGCGACTGGTTAAACTTATTTAAATTTTCATATCCCTACTAGAATCAGAAAAAAATCTTTCCTGCGTTGTCTGCTCCTTCATCTGTATCTTCTTTTGCCGTCTGTGGTATCTATGGGTTGTCCGTCTCATGCGGATTGGCGACTGGAAGGGCAGACGTCCGTAAAACTCCTGCCAAAACCGAATATTAAGCATGCGACCTCGGCATCATTAGTGACGCCCACACAGAAAGAGTGGGAAAAGCTGTAGAAGAAGTAGACTAGAATCAGCAAAGAAAACTCAACATTAAGCAACCAAACAAAAGAAGTTATCTTTAAAAAAGACATGACGACAATTCTGGAGTGAAATAAGAATCGAGTTCTTCAAAGAACAACATGGCGATTCAACAACGATCCACGTGCTTCCTGAGAATGGCAATTGCCCAGACCCCTCTCATAGGAAGAGAAGGAAGAGATAAGTTAGCTTTAAATAACATAAGACGTCTTTACACCTTTACATAAAAGTTCGTAAGACAGACTAAGAATTTATAAGATATAAAAGCATAAGGGCTCAATGCAACTACTTACGTGACATGTTCATCCATGCAAATTTAGATCGATTTTTGCTAATTTAATATTTTATGAAAACCGAACGAACACTGATGGAGAGTCATTATCATATTTCATTTACTTAATAGAATTTCTTTCTGACTACTCTCTTTCTACTCGAGACATTTTCTGTATTTATAATATCGACTTTATTTTAAAGAAAAATAAGTAATTCTCATCTCTATTGGAGAATATTAACTACAGTAAATAATAAATTTACAGGAAATTGTAAATTCTCTAAGCACTGCATAGAAGAAAATTTATACAAGTGCTTTATTACAAGAATTTCATTCTCTGATGTTAAAGACAATTCAGTAAAGGCCAGGGCACATTAGAATATATTACAAAGTTTTCATATTAACGTGTGTATGATTAAAACATTTATTGTAACCAATCACACTAAAAATATCATTACAAACAATTCAAATTCGCAAAGTTTTATTCTATTTTTTATCAGCAGATGATTGGAAAATGAGATAACATAAATTGCAGACCATATGATTTGAAATTTATATATTCATTGTAGCACTAGTGTTTGTTTTAAACTTAGAATTTCAAAATCTTTGCTAATAGAAAATATATGAGCAGCACAATAACTATGTAAACAGAGAAACAGGAATTAAACTATTTTAGAAAATATATCGAAAGAAAGCCCAAAGTAGACCTGTAATAGCTATCTATTATAAAACATACAAGAACTAATATCATAATGCTTTAGAATATTATTTCGTATTTTTATTCATTTTAGCATTTCCTAAATTCATCTGGAATTTCTTCCCTTCAGTTTTCAGTTTATGGACTATTTAATGTAAATAGAAATACATTAACATCTGTGAGTATTTCGTATATAAATAAGAATGCATGCACTTTTATTCTCTAGAGTATTTAGTTTTGAAAAATAAGTATTTCATGATCACAGAATTGCATTTCAATATCTTAATTTTCAAACATTAGCAATTGTTGAAATAATTGTTTCTTACTTTTTATTAATTTTTTTTAATTACGAACCCCCCCAAAACAAAATTTTAATCCAAGCCAACAACAGGGAAAATACAATAGGACCTACAGTGCGAAGGTCGAAAATTACTGACATGTTTACTGTGCATCGTGATCCTTTTGGCCTTCTCGAAATTTGTGGATGCAAACGTAGAGCAAAGGTTTCTGCTTTACTATACATATTTTAAAAGTTTTAAATATTATATTTTTTTGTACAATAAATAAATAGATTTTAATGGTGAAATATTTTTTTTTTCGTGTTTGCACCTAATTTTTAGTCTTTTTTCGGGTAATCCGCGATTTTCGTCATCCCCGAAACCCTTACTACCCAATTCTGCGGATAATATACTCCAATGTACTTAATATTCTACTAATATTTTCAATTTTTAATAATAAATGTTGTTCTAAAACTATTTTTTTCTTAGCTTGTGTAAAGTGTTAATTCTCACAGTAAATATTCTTTAATCTATTATTGAAACACAAACTGGAAACACAAATTTAAAGTGATTGTCTCATATAGCCAGAGTTTATAATGTTTTTGTTTTGTCTAAGACGAATCATGTTGAAGTTCTGTATTCTGTTCTGAAAAAGAGAACGTGACTTTTTGATGTGTGTATGAATTTTGCTTAAACGTCTACTAAATCATTCGCAAGAGACATAGTGAGCGAGTTTTGTTTGATATTTTATTGCCTAAAACAAAATAAATATAAAATATAGTTCTAAAATAGTAAAATAGTAAAATAGTAATAATAATAATGGATCTTAAATAATTCTTTTAATTCAAATATAGATAGAATACTAAGAAGTTTTTTGGATTTAAAGCAAATATTAATGACATATTTTTTTTGCAGTTATTTGGAATTATTGTCACTTACCTGCTGGTTTTACTACAGTTTCAACTCAGTTACTTCGATAATACTTTCTCAAGCACAACGAATAAAACAAAATGTAACTGTAGCTGCTCTACTTAAATATTGCAGTATTCATGTAATGAACTTCAGATGCTAAAATCAACTGATTAATTGTATTCTTTATCATTTTATCTATATCAAAATCTGGAAATTATTTTTTATTTTGAATGTTTGAGTGTTTGAATGTAAACACTACAGGTTTAGGCATCGTTAAAGTTAATGTTGTGAAATTCTGCTAAACAGTTTCTGAGGTCATTTTTTTCAAAGTACTAAATTGAAAAAAAATCTAAATTTATATAATGAAAACCTTTGTTCCTAATTAAGTGGTAACTCACATTTATTAAACATGAAATTAAAACGACATTGAAAACTTCCATAAAGGTCAGATTTTTTTAAATGAATTCTTGAATTATTCAATGAATTTGAATATGCTTCATGAAATTGATAAATAAACTGAAGTGCAAATAATAATAATACAAAAATATTGTATTGCGTGATAACGCCAGATTACAAAAACTAGGAACAAGAACTATGAGGTGTAAACGGGAGAGCGCTGAGAGGATGGGCAGACATGGCTGAAGGATGTGCTACGCTATTTGCTGGATAGATATAGATTTGTAATGATTACATTATTTTTTTCTGACCTGAGGAAGGTTTAATGTATAGGGTTGTGGAAAAGAGGAGAGAAGGGTGGAGTCTGTTATTCTCCGATCTCGAATTGCAGATTTGAAATATAACATGAGGCCCTTTTTTTTACCTATCACTTGATATTTGTACCAACTGCGAAAGTGATCTCACAATTTCAGTTTCTTTCTCATCCACATCCCGTAGAACGGGGATTTCGCTAGTTATAAAATAAAATTATTTGCATGAAATAAGAACTAAATGAGTTTAATTGATGGCGAGTTATTGGCAATCATCCAAAACAATACATCTAATATAAATCCCAATCTGGATGACATTAAATAAATAAATTGAATAAAGCCTGAAGAATAAATGTAATGTATCTTTCCTCTTATTATTTTTTTCCTTTATTTTTAGTATTTTACTAAATAAATCCGGAATACCATTTCATTAAGTTTCAATTTATTGACTATTTGATATAAACACAGGTATTTTTGACGTCAGTGAGATTCATTTACATAATTATATTTTATAATTCTTGTAATAATGTGACAATGTTAGCTTCTAAGAAACACTACCGTTACATCTCTTGAACACATTTCTCTTATATTGCGTCGATTAGGCAAAACCTTCAATAAGGATAATAATTTTTGTTTTTATATGTTTCTATTGGCAAAGTAATAAACTTTGAAGAAAAAAATTAATCAAAGGAAATTGTGTTTTTTTGATCAGAAATTGTTATTGATATGTGAATACTTAAATTTACTTGTTTGTTGTAGTTATTAATACTATTATGGCTTTATTATTATTACCACAAATAATATTTACTTGTAAACATTTGAAAATATAAATTTACATCATGCATATATTATATGTTGGCCTTCTTAGTGTTTCCGCATAGTGTTTTATTTTCACTTGCGGAATCATAAAAACGAAACAATTTTTCATTTTTTTGCGTTGCGAACAGCAATAATGCTCATAAATCTGTAAACTTTGTATCATAAAGCAAACTGTAATAAATTAAAGGATATTACCCATTGCAACAAATTATTGCTTTTTTATTACATTATTAAAAATAATTGAATGTTTTGCATGATCTCATTGCGATATAGTCTACTTAATTGCTGCTTTTCATACTTTTTGGCAATTTTTAGTTAGATGCAAAAGTAGAAAGGGAAAAGCTTGGATCTCTTTAATTATAGTTAGATATTCCTATTTATATCATGTATTTCTTACGACTAAAATGAAACAAAAATTTTCTTGGATCATTATAAAAGAGATAACTCTAACATTGATACTTTGTTTTTTATCATATTCCACAAATAATTCTTTTATATAATCTTAATGTTTTTAGCAATTTAAAGGAAGAAATTATTTATTGACGCCGTTTTCAGCCTTCAAACGATAACCCGAATAGTTTTTGATACTTTCTAACAAAATTTTTATTATTCGTAATGATACTTTTCATAATTTTTGATTACTTGAAAGATAACGATGACATTGAATATTTGAAAGAGAATTTTGATGCCCTTTTGGGATATAAAAGTATATATGGAGTACTTGAAATATATATATATATATCTTTTCGGAAAAACCCTGCAAGAATTCTAAAATATTTGACGCGTTTTTTTCAGTGGATTTTCTATAAATGCCTAAATGATTAAATACTTAAATCATGGAATGTGGCTTTGCAGTAATTCTGGTCAGCTGGATTTTTATGCTCAAGGTCATGACAACAGTGCTTTTATGTTATTTTTTCAACCCATTTGGGAGATCCTGTGAGAGCGACCAATATCGGTAGCTATTGCGTTTGTCCTTTTAGTCCGTCCGTCAGTGTCTGTCCACCCCTAAAACTCCCGAACGTTAGGTAACATCGACAAACGGATTTCATCATGGGGTTCAGAGACCAAAACACTGTAGGAATGTTTTATTTTCAGGGGAAAATGCCCTCCCCCCATGTTCGAGATATTTTGCATTGTTGTCATTGTATCCTCCTAACTTATAATATAATTTTTTTATTATTTTTTTCTTTCAGGCTTATATTAATAATGCAACAAGAAATTTTAAATATAATATCTTTTAATTAATAAAATGTTACATAATATTTATGATTTATATTTCTTTAAGAAAGTAACTGAGTTTTGACAATTTATATAAATAATAATATAAATCGTCAAAAATCAGTTACTTTCTCTTTTTTTTCAATATTTTTTATATAATTTTTTCTTCAATGTTTATTTTAATTTTTTATTATTTTAATATACTTATTCTATAACTTACATTATCAATATAAACTAGAACAAATACGATTAGAAATCATAAAATGATAATCCCTTTATTATTTTTAATTTAGAAAAAAATGCGTTACATAAAGAAAAAGAAAATAAAGAATGAAGGAAGAAAAGAAAGATGAAAGCAAAAGAAGAAGAAAAGAAATAGCATTTGGTCATTCATAGAAATTTTAAAGTCATGAATACAAAGAAACATATTATTAAAATAATATATTGAAGGGGGTAACATTTAAAATTTCTTATTGCGCGACTAAATTAAAATATGAAGGAAAAAAAAAAACCACACACACACGGTGTTGATTCGATCTCAGAACATCGACGACAGAAATCCAGCATGGTACTATCTCAGCTATCGCCGATCACAAAAAATAGAACTAATGCATTTCTAGCATTTAAGCAAATACAGAAAATCCAAAGAAAACAAGGTCAAATATCTCGAAAACCGAGAAGGGTTGGTACATATATTTCTGAAGTACTTCATGTCTAGGCTATTTTCACCTCACAAAAGGGCATGGTCTCTCTTTGTAAGTGGATACTGTAGATTTCGTTAAAATAAAAAATTCATTTACATATTTTATAAATATATAAAAGCAAGAAAATGCAGCTCAAAATAAAAATAAAAAAAAATAAAATAAAAAAAGCTTTAGAAAACAATTTTCTGTCGGAGCAAAAATTTTCATTGCTGATAAAATCCAAATCTATTCTAGAAAGTTGAAATATTTAAGGTAGGCTGATTTTTTATAATGATCGTTGATGGTGTTTTGATAAATTAAATCCTACAATTACGGGGAGAGAAATCCAAAACAATTATTTTTTGATATCATTACAGAGAATTGATAATAATAATTATAATTTCATAACAATAATAATTCAACTGATCATCCATGAACATGAATGACATATTTCAACTGCCAGATACATCTGTAATTATAAATTTTATTAAGTGTGAAGATATTGCTTAAAGACATTTCAGATATGAAGATACCTTGGAAATGTGTGAAATCAAATTAATTAATTTTATTCAGTCACTACTTTTCTACGGCTTTGAAATGATTTGGCTATCAACTATGAGCTGATATAAATGAAAAGGCATAAAAAGGACTAGGCCTAATTTATACAGGAGCTATTTATGAGGAATTTTTATGTTAGAAAGCCAACTATTACTAAGTGTTTAATGGAGAAGAAGATTAATGCATTTTATCTCTTTCCAATTGCATGGAATTATTTTCCCTTATCTTCTGGTTTTAGTGCAGTTTCAAAAGAGTTACTTTAGTCATAATTTCTTTAACGAAATACAACTTGAAGCACTGTTTTGACGACATTCACTGAACTAAAGGAAGGATAAAACTGAATTACATTACTATAAGAAAATATATGGGTTATTCCTGGAGAAAAAGTTATAAACTGTTCATTCTAAGAAGAAACATTTGTTTTTGGGTGTGATTTTTTTTCCGAACTGTTATCGAGATAGCTATTTGAATGTACAGTACATTTGAATGTGCAGTGCACTCAGTCGAGCAACATTCTATGTTCTCACACGACTTACAAAAGACATTGAGGGTGTGGGTCGAAGTTTTGAAAATTTAATATAAAATTAAAAAAAAACTGTCACTTAACAATACATATTTGAAGCAGAACGTAATACCACTTTGTTATCAGTAATTTTTTATTATGGCAGTCATATTCTCTATCTCGAAAACTGTACGCAACAGAACCCAAATTCATATAATCTATCTGTCTTAGCTCGTACAGTGGCATCCCTGAATATTCACTCAGAATAATGAGACAGTATGTAAAATTAATGATTAATGCAATATTTTAGTTTACATCTGTAACTATATAATTGAAAGATTTTGAGATTAAATCCTGTTGACAATAAAGTTCCAATGAAAAAAAAAATCTTAAAAAAATTTGACTTAACTGACGAAACTTTGTCGATTAATTGAAAAGAAAGAATTCCTGATATTTTGTGATTTTTTAGTGGTACCTAAAGTGTTTTATAATTTCATTAAAGCCTGTACACCTGACTAAAAAGTTCTGCTTAAAAATTTAAAAAACAAAATTTCTTCTGCTTAAAAAAAAGTTCACATAAAATGTTTATCTTAAAATCTTGTTTCCCCGTCTTTCAAAATTTCAAAATATGTAATACTTTTATGTGTGCACTTGAATGGAATTAAATGATTGACGCCAACACACAAAATTTAAGAGGTGTAAAATATTTCAAACATTTAAAAATTCATAAAGGACCTGTATTAATGGGGTTGCGTTACAAATAAAGGTTACAGTTTCTTAAATACAATATTTGGAATTTGAATGTGAGGCTGGAGGCCAGTAACCAATGGTAGGGACTTGAGCAGGAACCAATTGCGTGGCTGTTCTTATTCTGCTGAATAATGTCGTCTGCGTTTAATGTAACTGCCATCTACTGGATTTTTTGGTCAAAATTACCCAGTAGATGGCAGTTATATAAACGCAGATGACAACACTTATTAGAACCAGCGCAGCCACGCCATCGATTCCCGCTCAAGTCCCTACCATTTGTTCCTGGCCTCGAGCCTCACATTCAAATTCCAAATACTTTATTTAAGTAAATACAACTTTTATTTGTAACGCAGCTCAAGAAGACCCATTAATACAGGCCGCAACCGGTCCTTTATGTATTTTTAAAAGTTTTAAATCTTTTAAATTTTGTGTGTCTGCGTCATTCATTTAAAATTTAAAAAAATTAAAAATTTAAAAAAGTTAAAACGTTAACACATGACGAAGGTTTTCTTCCAGAGAGGAAAATTTTTCAAATGATAACATGAACTGCGGCATCAGGTCTATATATGGATGTAATTGAATCCTAAAGGGCGGAGTCACAATCTCGAATTGTCCACGTGATTTCTTGAATGGGATGATCTTAGCAACTCAAGCGGCGGCTTGAGGAAAAGAAGTTGTAAACACTTGCACATGGTTCTGTTTGTAAATTGAAGCCATATGTTGGTGATCGATCAGAACCTCTTGGAACCTCTCAGATGTATAGCAGCAAGTCGTCTTCCGCTTATAAAGTCTTCACATGAGAACTGAAAGAACTAAAGAAGAACTTAATAATCATGGTTAATTAGAGATCTCATCATTGCAATCTCACATTTAAAAAAGACAATCTTTATTAAGTCACTGCAATCTAAGAATTTAATATTTAATTAAATATTAATTCTTAGAATTTTTTTTCCCTTTTTTGTGTTTATTTCCTCTTTTCGTATTTGGGAAAGAAATTCATATTTTTGGATAGCAGGAACGGATAGGTGGTCATTGTAGGCTGTGATGAAGTGGAAATAAAAATGGACTCCAAACATTTTCTTTGGAAGTGCCCTTCACATTTCGGTAGAATAGGAAATTTCATAAAGAAGGAGTAATTACTTCACAGCTAGCAGATATGCTCAACTATCTATCTATCTTTTATGCTATTTTTAGATTCCACATTAAGTTTTTTCATATTATAATGCAGATGATTAGCAATTATTTCTAGAGCCGAATTCTGACAATTAACGATGGGACGTACTGGGTATAAACCGTTGGGATCTTTAGGTTTATGAATTTTAGGGAAGCCTTTCAAGGTTGGAATGGATAAGGAACTGTTTTTGAGCCTATCTGCTAGCTAAGAAGTACTTACTCCTTCTTTATGCAATTTCCTAATTATCTTTCTGTTGATATTTAGAATACATTTCTCGTTGTTTGAGAAAAATGAAATGCCTTCTGTATTACTGAGGAATCGTTATATCATTTCGTTGTAAGTCTCTTTTCTGATAAAACCAATTACTTATTAAAGGACGAATTTCTTCAACTGCGTCCATTAATTTCAACGTTATTTGAAATGCAATTTTTTAAAGTTCACAAAATTTTTAAACAATCCATCGGACTTTTCATGGGACACTCGGCAGCACCAATATTAGGTGACTGTGTAATTTTCTACATTAAAGATTCAGCTTTATCAATTTTAGAAGCAGTCCAAATCCGCATTCCTCCCTACATAAGATATATTGATGATATTTTATGTTATGCTAAACCCGATATTATATTAGGAATACGTGACATATTTTTGCAAATTGACGAAGAGATCAAGCTAGAGATAGAAAAAGAAGACAAGTTAAGTATATCTTTCTTAGATATCCTTATCACTAGAACAAAAGGAAAATTTGATACTAAAGTCTATAGGAAAAAAACCTATCCCGGCATCACAATGAACTATTTTTCTTATATCCCTAAGCCATTTAAAAGAAACTTAATCATTATTCTAGTAGAAAGAGCATTTCGACTTTCTTCCATTATTGATGACTTCAATGATGAAATTAACATTATCTGGAAGTTACTACTAAATAATAACTTTCCGAATTGGTTCATTGGAACCAATGGAAAATAAAAGCAGCATATGACTTACATTTTAATAATTTGGATACTCAAATTAGTTATGATAAACAAATATATGATAAACAAATTATATGATAGACAAATCACTGGACTTCCATCCTACTTTATTCTCCACACTGAATAAACTTTGTAAAGCTCACAACATCAGAATTAGCTCACCGGCCTCTTAACACTATTGCAAGATTATTTTCATCTATACAAAACAGATCCTGGGACAAAGGAGTGGTTCATGCTTTGCAATGTGACGAACATAAAAGCCTTTATGTTGGGGAGACCCGTAGACCTCTCGTCGGTCGGGTCGCAGACCACCGACGGCCTATACACAACAAAAACAAAGAGTACCTAACATTTATACACTCATTGCTCATGATACCGTCAAACTCTAAGACCCTGTAGTTCTAGCGAAATGCGAAGGGCACTTCCAAAGAAAATGTTTGAGTCCATTTTTATTTCCACTTCATCACAGTCTACAATGATCACCTATCCGTTCGCGCTATCCAAAAATATGGATTTCTTCCCCAAAATACAAAAAGAGGAAATTATTATTGTTCTTTAATCAATAGTAAGTAATATGGAAATACTATTATTATAACAACAATTATTGTTATTTGTGTGTAAAATTAAACACAATTATTATTTGTGTGTAAATGAAAAGAGTTATCTATCCGCTTACTTTCCGCGGAGTGATGTGGCTCATCTATGAATTGTCTATGAGTTAAGCTTGGTCTCGACAAGAAATAATTAACTTATCCACTAAGAAATAATTAAATTCAACAATAGGATTTTCAATTTCTCTCTTTACTGCAATATAAATTATTCTGTATGCATTCGCCTAAGATTTATCTAAAAGTTCGTTCCAATAACTCACGTGAAAAATCAATATTCTTTAAAATAATAAGATCACAGTCTCTTCTATTAGTTCGTCAATAAAAGTTCACAGTCAATCACTGAAATACACTCATTACCAAAAAAAGCGAATCACCTAGAAGGAATTGTCCGATTGTAATGAAATTTCGTATGCAAAGACATTGGGACCGCCCATGCAAATGATGAAACTTTGGTGACCAATGAATGAATAGCGAGAGCTACAGCGCATCGGAACTGCGCACTCAGCAGGTGTATATACGAAGCGATTCTGAATCTGATGGTCAAACTTTCTGTTGGATTGCGAATTAGGATACGTTTCAACGACTGAAGAAATGCCTCGCCGCAGGATTCGAACTCATTACGTGCAATTGTCAGAGTTTGGAAGAGGTCGTATCATTGGATTGAAAGAGGTAGGATGGGCAAATCGGAGATTCGCTCGTCATATGGGTCGAAGTGATGCGGCGATTAGAAGATGCTGGCAGGAATGGGTGGACAATGGCAGATTTCAGCGTCATGAAGGTAGCGGTCGACCTAGGGCCACAGCAGAGCGGGAGAATAGAGTGATTGTCAGATCAGCTGTCACAGCGCCTGAATCATCGCTATCAACCATCAGACGTGGGCATACGAGTGTCCACCATGACCATTCACAGACGGCTGAGATAGCAACATCTACGCTCGTACCGACCGCTACGCCACCTGCCACTCACGTCTGCACACCGTCGGGCCAGATTACAATGGTGCTTGGCTCGATCCGGTTGGAATGATGCTGACTGGGGATGTATATTGTTTAGCGGCGAATCCCACTTCCAACTGTGTCCTGACGATCGTCCAGGGCAGCATGCCGATCCTGCTTTCACTATTGCACGCCAAACAGGCCCTCAACCAGGAGTTGTGGTCTGGGGTGCCATTTCCCTTGATAGCCGGACCCCTTTGGTCGTCATTAGCGGCAAATTTACAGCACAGCAGCACGTCGACGACATTCTGAGACCTGTTTTGCTGTCCTTCCTTTTGCAGTAAAGTGGCCTTATTTTTCAGCAAGATAATGCCAGACCATATACGGCACATGTTGCTATGACCTGTCTTGAAGCTTGTGAAACACTTCCTTGGCCAAATAGATCCCCAGATCTCTCTCCAATAGAGCATATCTGAGATATGTTGGGATGGTGACTGCATCCACCAGGGAATGTGGATGACCTAGCCCGACAATTGGAGCAAATTTGGCAAGAAATGCCGCAGGAGACCATCAGGGGGCTTTATCACTCTATTCCACATCGTGTGGCAGCTTGCATTCAGGGTAGAGGTGGGTCAACACCTGATTGAGCTCGTTACTTTGTAACTCTGTAACTCTGAAATAAATCATTCAATTTGTATGAAATCTTAATCATTTTCTATTCTATACATAATCTTTCTCTCCACCAATTTTTGTCTCCATCGGACAACTCCTTCTAAGTATGTCGTTTTTTTTTGTTAATGAGTGTATATTTAGCCTTTTCTTATTATATTAATATTGATCTAAAGTCATATTTGCGATATTTCTTTAACACTATCAAAGTTCAATACTTGTTCGAATTAGCACTAACACAAAAGTTCCCTTGAGAATTCCTTTACATATCTGCACTTTAATAAAACTGTTATCTTTATCACTAATATTCTCGGTAAGTTCAATCTTGAATATTTATTGAAGAATCCGCTCGACTAATTATGACGATGTCTTCAAACTGTCCGAACGAAAATGATAAGTAAATTCTACTTATGTATTTACTACTTAAATTTACTACTTATGTTGGGAATTTGACTATGGAACCTCAGAAACCCATCTCAAACCGTAGACCATCTCCTGTCTTCGTTTAAGCTGTTTCGTCTCTCTTTCGAAATCCACGTGCATTCGAATATGAAACCCAGAGTCCGCCATCTTGAACATTTGGAACGTCAGAAGATTTTATTCCTGCAAATACACACTTAACACACATTTTAGCATTCGTACTAAAATAAACGATCTCATTAGTAGTAAAATAATGAGTATTTAGTAAAATAATGAATATTTCAGTAAATTGAAATTCTAATTCTTCTTTTTCGTCTCCTTCTTCATCTTCTGCTTCAGCAGCTTCTTCTCCTTCGGGAGGAGGAAGTGGCAGCAGTAAGCACACAATGCCGCCTCCTTCGTGGGTGGGACAGTTTGGTTCAATGGGTCCCTTTGGCTCATCGGGAGCCAATCCCAGGAACCTGCAGAGGAAGTGACACAGGACCAAAAATGTCAGAAACATGGTACCGGGCCTACACCTGAAATAACTGAATCGACACTGAAGGGCAATGAAGGGACATATTTATTTTGATATCCTTCTTGCTTTTGTTGCTTTCGATCTTCCCAACAAAGCGTAGTTCATTCTTCTATCCAACAATAAAAGAATCAAATAAAACTGCTCGCCTTTAGCACATAGCATACACAGCTAACTTATAATTTCTTGTGTCTTGTTGACACTTAAGCAATTTTGCCAGTCGTGCAAAACCTATGTTTTGGGAATAGCTCATCTTCAATGGCACGATTTATTTATTTATAAACGCTAACAAAGAAAATCAAATTGCTACGATTATATTTACAACATTTGATTTCATCACCTATGAAATCCACAAATAAACACAAATGTGGCTACAGTACACGTAAAACATATTATGACCTAAAGTGTTTCTTTAAAATATATGTAATGAAATTTGATGTATTTATTTTTTATTTTTACAACTGAATTTAAAAATATAATAATTGCAATTTACTCTTATCTTTTATAATTTGAACAGAACGTCAGACTCACAGGCCTGTATAATCAGACACGTATCTTATCTCCAAATTTCAGGAGGTTATTTAAAATAAAGCTTACCTATTATTCAATTCGTTTTACGTCTGAACTACAGAAATATGAATTTTAATCATCTGATACAAAATAATTTGTATCCAATGACTTTAAATTTCAAATTGAAAAATAAACGAAAGAACAAAATCGTCTCATTACGATCAATCTTTTCTTATACTCTTCTAATTTATATATAAAGTATTTCTACTAGTTCTATCGTCTAATCCGAAGATTTAGATTGATTGAAAATAAGATGTTTTGTTTCCATCTTTTCAGTAATATTTAAAGATGTTTCAGTTCCAATAAGGAAGTTTTATTTCTCTTTTAAAAAAAAAGATTGTTAAACTGAGTACCTATCGAAGATATTAAAAAATAATCAAATATAGAAGCTAAATAGTTTTTCCTTTAAATTTTTATGTCAACTTTCAAGAAGATCATATAGTGATTCTAAACAGACATTTATAGACAAAATTGATTAATAGATTTAATGTATCTTCATAAGAACATAGCTTAAACTGTCTTATGATCAGGTTATAATGTTTCATTACAGTGTCATTTCATCCTATAACCGAAATGCAGGTCACTTAATATAACTAAAACCAATCGAAACCGTCCTACTCTGAAGAATAATAATACACAAGACAGATGAATAGAAAAAAATCCAAGAACTGCTACAATTAACTTTAATGTTTTCTGATGAGTCTGTGAAAGTTGTGACAGTTGGATGATTTGTCATCATTTTTTTTAATGTAAATTATCAATAGTCATTATGAAAACATTAGCTATTTCCATTAACGTTCATGATATTTCATTTTCCCCCGCCTAATGTTGTACTGAAGTACTGTTTCTAGTAATAATGTTGGAAACCAATAAAATTATTGCAGTTACTTAATTTTTTTAAGACATTTTCTTTGCGTTATGATTCACAACGTATAACTGTTTGTACAGTGCTCTACAGTTTTACATTCCATCGTCGTTGTGAATCTTTTGCTGTTTATGATCAGTGTTTCTCTTCTACTTTTATTTCGAATAGTCTAACAGTTCTGGTAGGTCAGCTCAGTGAAAAATATATTAGTAAAACGACTCAGTTACTTTTTTTTTCATATAACTGCATTTTTTTGATGCTACTTAGAAGGATAAGTGCCAAATTTTGTAATGAATTATTAATTTTAAACTAGCCCCCCCCCCCCCCTTCCCGTCTACCCCTGATTAGTAAGAGATACTCCAAGAAGAATCGATTCCAAGCGGTTTTGGCCGTAAAAAGTGATATCTTATTCAGTTTTGTGGATGGAGAGAAGCTAAAACAATTAACATTCACATTTAGCTTATTAGGCTATCAGGGTATTAAGGCTCAACTGTCGACTTCCTCGGAACATTGAACCATCCCAACAATTGTACCGTTTGTAATTGTCGACTTCCACGCAACCATTACCAAAAACAACAATAATAAAAGTTGTGCTTTCTTGCACAACTAATAACCTCTTCCTAACGACTGATAGGACTGCAGGTTATTTATTACTAATCAAAATGAATTGAAATAAATTTAACGTGGCGCAAAATTAAGATTAAATAAAACAAGAAAAAAAAATATTATTGTTTTTTGTTCTTCGGGTTCACTTCCAGGTTTGACGATAGCCTTCATATATGATCTTACCTTTCTGAGTCTCTTATCGGGGAAGGCGGAGATCGGGCTGATGAGTCCCCTTTAGAACGAAACGGCAGTTCCCGATTTCTTCCCGATAATAAAATCAGAAAGGCAATTTGTTTTCATTATGTTCGTTCCGACTTTTTTTTTCTTGTTTTAGTTAGTTTATTTTTTTTCACTTATTTCGCACTTAAATACGGGATTTTCATATTCATATTTATATTTATACAATATTCATTGGTTCCCTTGTGAACCCAGTAGCCGAGTGGGTAAGGGTGCAAGCCTGCGGGTTGGAGGTGGCGGTTTCAATCCTTGCCTCGGGGGAGGACGCCCCATTTCCACGCTCCATTCTCCACCAAACAGTTCCTAGGGTCTATCTAGGGCGTTGTCGGGCTGAACAACCAACCTCAACTTAGTCCCGTTGGTTATTAAGCGCTGTGAGCCTTACCTCAAGCGATCTCAAGGGCCTTTATAGTCGTATATAAAACACTTTTTTAACTTTTGTGACTTTTAACTTTAACTTTAATTTAACTTTAATATTCATTTGTAAATCACAGATGGGTTTCAAAGCATTCTGCTGAAGCAATGTAAAGGGAATTCTATCAATCTAAAAGGAAAGGATTCTAATGTAGAGGTAACGAAAAAATTTCATGTATGGCAGGATTTAAGGAACAATGTTTGATATATCGCAGAATTTACAAAAATCTTGAAGTGAACCATTAGGAAAAAAAGATGGAGAAGCATTACTTTAAAGAAGCAGTATTTCATTTTATAAAACTTACGAAATGCTATCACAATTACTTGAATAATGGAAAACTTATAAGCGATAATTTGTATTAAGTAGTAAAATACCTGTGATGTTTATCTACCTAAAGTGATGTTATATGGTTATTTTTATCTCCTGCCGAACTCGAACTCGGTTTAATAAACATAAGAGAACAAACATATTCTCATTTGTGAGATATATTCACATTACTTACATACAAAAAAATAGCGAAAAGTATCCGGACACCCCGTGGTCTGAACGGGGAGGCTCCTGAGGCATGAATTAATATGATGTCGGTCTCCCTTTTGCATCGATGTGAATATATGCACGTCTAGAAAGACTTTCCACCATGTTTTAATAGATGGTCGCAGGAACTGATTTCCAGGCAGCCATGACAGCTGAATGAGTCCGGCCAAGGAAGATGGGCGATGTGGGTGGCCGCGTAATCTGCGTGTTATTTCATCCCATAGATGTTCAACGGTGTTGACATCGGGGCTCTGAGACGGCCAGTCAAGTTCCGCCCCCAGGTCAAACCAAGGCCGCACAAGCTTTGATGTGTGTACGGGACAGTTATCCTGCTGGAAGAAAAACGGTCCTTTTTAAAATTATTGCCATAGAGTTGGGAGGGCAGCGTTGGCCTCACGCAATACCCTTAAGCTGCCGCCACCGAATTTAACAGTTGGCACAATGGAGTCGGGTAAGAAGCGTTTGCAGGGCATCCGCCAAACCCAAATGCATCCATCGGAATACCAGATCCTGAAGGAAAATTCATTACTATATAGAACGTTTTTCCACTCCTTCACAGTCCAATGGTCATCAGCTCTGTAATATTGGACTTTATTAATATTAATAATGGTCATCAGCTCTGAACCGACGCTTCGCAGCGATGGCGGAGAAGTATTAGGATTATGAGTGTAACCCGTAAATGTTAGCTCTCGGTCCTGCTGCTAGCGATTAAGCCCGACGCATATTGGAACTCCGTCGTCATCACTTCCAACGAAGACTTATGATTATGCTTCTCTGTAGGGTTCATCGGCTATGTTCAGTCAGTTTTCTCAGTCTACCACTTCGTGCAGCTGTCGTTTCACTGCCTTGATGTTTCCATTTTACGATTGCATCACTCACAGTTGATTTCGGCTCAAGCAGGATGTCCGCAATTTAACGAACCGATTTCCTACAAAGGTGGCATCCGATTATCACGCCGTGTTCGAAGTGACTGAGCTCGCCTGATTTACTCATTTTATCGGGAAAGCAGAATTAGGACCCCCCAAGCCCTCACCAACGGTTTTATAGGGTCCTGAGCTTCTCAATCCACTTCGTCGAAATACTTTTGGCCATGTAGTGTAGGCTTCAAGCTGATGGATATTGTATAACTTGGTTAAAATGACGTCACTCCCGTTCTTCTTCTGAAATCGACGTTGGTAATTATCATTCCATTTAGTAGGTCTACCTAATAAAAGAATAACTAGTTAACTATCTAGAGTTAAATAAATGAGAAGATGATGCAAAGATGCAAATTTCATTTTCACGCACATCATATATACATTTGAATATGAATAAGAAATATTAATAAAAATATATGCATATTCATATTACGCAAATTCCAATAACATAATACTTAGGAACAATATCAGACAATACCAGGATGAGTGAACAATACCAGAACTACTGGTAAAATTTCTAAAAAGAATTCTGTCTAATTTTTTCTGTCTTTGTAATTTTTCTTTCTTTCTAATTCTTTCTTAACATGTATATAAAAATTTCTAAATTTTATTTTGTGTAGGTTAATGGCACTGAAGATCCTGAAAAGTCGTACTTCTCCATCGGCAATGAATTTTAATGGTCGTTCCAGCAATATCTACAGACAATTCCAGCCGATAGCAGTTCTTCTAAAATTATTCGGGCTTTTTCCTATTCAAGGAGTGATTTGTCAAAAAAGAGCATTTCGCTTCCGATGGATAAGCATTGATTTCTTATACTCACTGACAATTTTGTCTTTGTACTGTTGTCAACGAGTCCTTGTCATTAAAAATGGAAGTTTGGACCTGGAAGCCAACAAGTTTGCTAATTATACAGTGATAATTATCGGGATTGCCTATCTGTTATATGATATGTTAACAGCAATTGTTATGTTACTAATGATTCCAAAATTGTTTAATCACTGTTTACGATGGAAGAAATTTGAAGAATCATTGAAAACCTTCGAACAATTCTGTCAACCGTCAAAATGGAAGATAATATTTTTTTATTAGTTTCCGTATATCAATTACAAATCGTTTATATTCAATCAACAAATTTTGGATTAGATATACATGTTATTTTTACTGGATTGTTTGTTTTAATAGATGGAATACTAAATGTGATTTTCTTCTATTTTTTGGGGGCATTTTACCATCGTTATCAAATAATCATCAAAAAACTCAAAAGGTTAAGTGATGCATCTGAATTTTCTAGAAACAGGCAACTGAAAGAACTTTTGAAGTTTCATAATAAACTTAGATTATTACTAAAAGACTTGAATTCATGTTTTAATCAACCTTTTTTATTATTTTTTATTTTCCAAACTTTATTTTTATGTATCCAGTTATATTATGCACTTGTAACTGTCATACAGTCTACAATGCCAATCATGGAACTTTGGCATTTGTGCTGGCTTGCCGTTCATTCAGTTTTAAGAATAGTTGTAATTTGCAGCCTCACGGAAGTAACTATTAATAAGGTGAGTGCAACATTTGAATGTTGGTGCAGTAGGAGATTTTTCAATGATTTTAATCAAGTCTTAGTATCTATTTCAAATGAGAATTATAATAAATCGATGAAAGGACTAACTTAAACTTTCAATTGACACTATAATTTAAAGAAATTACGATTGGAATCAGATACCACAGAAACAATAGTCTATACTCGTTTAGACTCCTATTTTGTTTCTGTTTCGCAATGTTTTTCATGCCTTACCTTAGATTCTTCTGTTTCCAAAATTGTCTTATTCATATAGATTTCTATCAATTGCATATAAGGGAGATGTAATTACTTTTAAAATTATCTTTACTTTTTAAAATAAAACTTATAAATTTGATATTGTAAGAAACTATTTGGTATCCTTCTCATCATATTTAAATACTTGATGCCATTTGTATTTTATTTGAGTTCCTCAACGATATCGGAACAATATGAAAAAAGTTAATGACAATACATTTCCTTCTGAAAAGTACCAGTGGCGGCTTTTCAGAGGAAGTAGGTGAAGTGACACTTCACCAATTATTTATAATACAATATTATTTATTTATAATATATCAATTATTATAAGGAAAAGTTTATTTTCCTCATCACGTATGTTGGTTTTAATAGAAACGTATTTTTGTATTTTGTAAGTCCCGAGCCGTTGGTGCGGGACTGTTCTGGCACCGAGTCAAGTGAAGTGGACTTTTATATGAAGTTTCTCAACCTCAGAGGAGGAGCCTAGCTGGATAACCGAAGCGATGGTTGCTATGACAACCATAACGTCACCCGCTGTATAGGTGAAGTTACAACTGAGAAATATGTTCTGTTCTTTCAATATGAAATTCTTTCGGAGCCGCGCTTGTGTCGCAGTCCTGTGCTGTTTTAAATATGAATCCTGTTTAAGATATAGTGTGTGTTTTATTAGAAACATCATTTTCAAGTTGGAAAGACGAAGATAAGAAGAAAGTTATTATAATATTTTATATTATATATTATAATATATATTATATATATAATATATATAATTTATAATATATATATTATGATATATTATAATTAAGAAGGAAGTTATTATAATATTTTATATTATATATTATAATATATATTATATATAATATATATAATTTGTAAAATATATATTATGATATATTATAATATAATTACTTTCCTACTAGCTCTTCACCTAACTTCACAGCCACGAGCCGCCACTGAAAAGTACGAAAATCATTTCACTAATTTTGCTACAGCAATTTCTTACAGCATTTAGGCTATTTTCTTGGGAAGATTACTTGGGTTTAATTTTCTTATTTTATGATCCGTTGTTCTGGAACTCTGGAAACGACTTGCAGAAGAAGTTACTGGTCTTTTTCATGCACGTACTTATTAATGGTGATTCAGATGTCTATGTGATGTTCAGTGTTGAAATTTAACATGCTTAGTGAAGTCGATGCCTAAGATGATCGAACCGTTTGATAAGGCGTATAAGAGATCTTCGGATACGTATAATATACAGGGTTCATTATGAAAATCAGAGGTAGAAACCATGTCCCCAGCCATTAAAAAATATCGTTAGTTTCAATTAGAAAAATCTTTCCTGCAAGATTATTCCTTATAATGTTTGGAAGCCCAGCAATAATAAAAAAGTTTCTAATATTATTGTTTTTCACAAAATTCAATTCAAAGGACCTGGAGACATTTCTGCAAAATATAGCATTGTTTCCAGGCTTATAATTCATGTTTTTCTTTTAAATTATTTAGTTTATGTAGGACATGATGACCATTAAGAAATTTACTAATTAAATCTTAAGCGATAAGAATTGAATTTTGATGTTTAATTAATTTTAGCAAATGTCACCAATAAAATGTGCGCACTTTTTGGTTAGCAATTTAACAGCAAACAAAAATCACTAGAATATATTCCTCGCCACTAGGGTGTGTTGAGAGAAAGGAAGAGAAGCTATTTTGATTGTGATCGACAAGTTTGTTTTTGTCTTAAGAAAAAAGTTTTGAATATTTATTTCCATAATTGATGTCGTGCCCATTTTTACCATTAGTGACTGATTGCTTAAACTTAGCTTTAATATTTTTTCTTTCCTGTTTTAATAGGTTTGTAATTGTGCAGAAGGGAATTATATAGAGTCAAATAGAAGGGAATTCTATTATTAGTTCTTATTACCATTTTTATAAATTGTTTACGTTTTTAAGCCAAGTTGTGTTGTTGTTGTTAGGTTCCATCAAGTCGTCTACGACTTCTGGTGACCTCATGTACTAAGGCTCTCCAAACAGATCTATCATTTGCTGCATATCTTAGTTGTTGCAAAGAATTCCCGGTAGCTTCCTTTATATCTTCCAACCATCTTCTTCGTTGTCTTCCTCTTCTTCTCTTCCCCTCTACCTTCCCAAGCATGATTATCTTTTCAATGGAATTATCCGATCTCATAATGTGGCCAAAATAAGATAGTTTTTGCCTTAAAATCAATGCTTCCAACGAATAGATTGGTTGAATCTGATCTAAAACCCATTTGTTAGTCTTCCTTGCAGTCCATGGTATTCTCAGAAGTCTTCTCCAGCACCAGAGTTCAAAGGAGTCGATTTTCTTTCTTTCCCTCTTTCGCATTGTCCAACTCTCACAACCGTACATCATCACGGGAAAAACCATTGCTTTCACAATCCTAATCTTGGTAGATTTAGAGATGTCTCTGTCTTTCATTATTTTCTCCAGGTTCGACATTGCTCGCCGGCCCAACAAGATTCTTTTCTATATATCTTCTGTGCATCCTCCATCCTCATCCAATCTTGATCCCAGAAAATCAAAGTGTGAGACTTTCTCTATCACCTCACCTCCGATTTTTAGCACTCCTATTTTTCCTGTTATCATGATCTTCGTTTTCTTAATGTTTAATCTAAGTCCAAATTTTAAACTTTCATCTTTTGCAATGCCTAGAAGCAATTCTATGTCTTGTTCATTTTCTGCCAACAGGGTGGTATCATCTGCATATCTTAAGTTGTTAATCTTAATTCCTCCAATCTTCACACCAGCCCTTGATTCCTCTAGTCCCGCTCTTCTCATAATGTGTTCGCTGTACAGGTTGAATAAGTATGGTGAGAGTATGCATCCCTGTCTCACTCCCTTTCCAATGTTAAACCACTCTGTATCTCCAGACTCAGTCCTTACTGTAGCCTCTTGCTCTCTATACAGCTCTCTTAATAGTCGTATCAGATACTCTGGAATCCCCATAGATCTCAATCCAATCCACAGTCTTACATGGTCAACACAATCGAACGCTTTGCTGTAATCAATAAAGCATAGATAAATATCCTTTTGAAATTTCCTTGATTTCTCCATAATCCATCTCATGTTTGCAATCTGATCCCTCGTGCCTCTTCCCTTTCTAAAACCTGCCTGTTCTCTTGGCATTTCTCTCTCCATGTAATATCCAAGTCTTTTTTGTAGTATTTTAAGCATGACTTTACTGGCATGCGGGATCAATGCAATTGTGCGGTTTTTGGAACACTCTCTAGCATCTCCTTTTTTTGGTATTGGAATGTATACCGATCTTTTCCAATCTTTAGGCCATAAGATCTTCTTCCATAATTGACGATAGACTTCTCCTAGTACTCTAGTAGCTTCTTCTCCCGCTTCCCTGATCAGTTCTAATGGTATTCCATCAGTACCCGGTGCTTTCCCTTTTTGTAGTTCTTTTATTGCCCATCTTACCTCAGAGTCCATTATCATTGGTTCTTCGCTAAACTCTTTTTCAATAAATATTTCTTTTTGATTTGAATCCCTTTTGTATAGGTCTTTAGTATATTCCATCCATCTCTTCTTGACCTCAATGCCCTCTGTAAGATCTTTTCCTGTTTTGCTTTTCACTATGCCTAATCTAGGAGTGAATTTTCCTGTAATATCTCTAATCTTTTTAAAAAGATCTCTTGTCCTCCCTTTACAGTTATCATCTTCTATTCTCTGACATTCCAGATTGATATAGAGTTCCTTATCTTTTCTTGCTTGACTTTGAAATTCCGCATTTAATTGTCTAACTCCTTGCAAATTGCCCTTGGATTTTTCCTCTCTTCTTTTCTCAGCTATTCTAATTGCTTTATCAGAGAGCCATTTTGTCTTCCTTTTCTTTTTACTTTTTGGTATTAAATTATCGGCTTCCTCAGTAATGATATTTCTCATTTTGCACCATAAATCATCAGGACTTCTTTCATCAGTAATTAAAACTTTGAATCGTTCTTCAACTTTCAATGTGAAAGTTTTTGGGATTTTTTCCAGATCATATCTCTTTATTGCACTATATCTGCGGACCTTTTTAAGTTTAATTCGGATTCTTGCCGTTAATAATTCATGATCACTTCCGCAGTCTGCTCCTGGTAGTGTTTTTGCTGAAAGGACTGCACTTTTCCACCGTCTTTTACACATAATGTAGTCTATTTGATTACGATGAAGACCATTGGGCGTTGTCCATGTATAGAGTCTTCTTTTATGTTGTTTAAACCAAGTGTTTGCAATCCACAGTGAATTGTCTTCGCAAAATTGTATTAGTCTTGCTCCTGCATCATTACGTCTTCCTAAACCAAATCTTCCTGTTATACCATCTGTTTCCATCTCTCCAACTACTGAATTCCAGTCGCCCAAAATAAATAAAACATCTCTTTTTGGGGTATCATCTATTACTTTCTGCAGACTATCATAAAATTCCTCAACATCCTCCTCTTCAGCAGCTGATGTAGATGCATAAATTTGTATTATTGTGAAATTAAGTGGTTTTCCTTGTATTCTTAGACATATTATCATTAACTGGATTGTATCCAATAACACAATTGGCTATGTTCTCCTTAATGATTATTGCTACTCCGTGTCTTCTTATTTTATCATTACCAGAGTAGAAAACCTTGTAATCATCTGATTGAAAGTGCCCCTTTCCGATCCACTTGAGCTCACTTATTCCCAAAATTTCCAATTTGGTTCTTTCCATTTCACTTTTCACAATATACAGTCTTCCCTGATTCATGGTTCTTACATTCCACGTTCCAATGTTGTGTTTTTCTGTAAAGCAGGCAACTGATTCTTTCATCCTGTTTGCATCGGTGGCTGAACTCCCTTCCGGCTTTGATCCAGCAACGTCATTTTTGTATCCAGATCTACTCAAAAACGGTTGTCGCTCCTTCCCTGTAGTTAGTAGTGTGCTTTCAGACCAGGGGGTCTCATCTTCCAGCACCATAGCTTGATAATCTAATCGCAACTTGTACATGAGGTTTTCTTGGAATATAGTGAGGTAGTTTTCCATTGCTTTCCTCACATGCAGTAACTCCATCTAACTCGGAGTTGTGTGTGCCGCCGTTGGATTTGTTAGTCTCTTCCGCCGCCACACTTGGATTGATGACCTGCATATTCACCACTCAGCTCAAGAGACATTTGAGCCCCCCGTCTCTCGTTAGCACCTGACTTAGAATCCCACTGGGGTTAGAACCCAATCTTCGTCCAAGTTGCTCAGGCCCAGGACCCACCGCGTGGAGGTGAGAGTGGAGTTGAGAAGGAGAGGCTATGTGTCCCGGTTGGGATCATATATTGCGCGTCACTTCTCCATTGGATCCCAGCCATGTTGTAGTTTTCTCTAAAGAGATGAATACCTTCAACAGAAAAGAAGGTTCACAAGAAACTCAAAGAAGGCAACCTTCTCAACCTTGTATTACTAATTGTATTATAACATGGTGGATATTCACTAAAAGTTGCGTTGATGTATGCGATTCTAAAAAAATATAAGAAGGTTTAACATGCATGAAATGTAACATGAATTACAGAAAAAATGGATATGTGCATACTTTTGATTGATACCAGGAAAGAAAAAACGAACTAAAAAAAAATCGATTTTACCTGCACTGTTCCTTATATAAGTATCAAAAAAAAGCCACACCTGACTATTACACGATTAATCTTAATGACAAATATTTACAGAGACATTTTACAACTAGTTTCTGCTGGAAAAGAGTGAAGCCTTCTTCGAGTGAATGATTTACAAATGTACAGGTATACAGAACAATAGCTTTTGTCAGAAATAATTTGAAAGACACATTGTCGTGTGTGGCAGAAACATACACTTGTGGAATTCCTTTTAATCCTTTGATTTCGAAGATCCTTTGTACATGGCCACCAGTGTCCATGAAGGCTTTGTATATAGTTCTTTTTACGTTTTGATGCCTCCACAAGTTTCTGTTCCTGCTACACACGCAACTCAACTAAGTGGTTTCCCCACTGCAAGCCATGCCTCATTGCACTTTTTCAAATTATTTCTGTTTAGAAACTATTGCTCTTTACCAACTCATTAACTCGAAGAAGACTTCTTGCTTGTGCTGCCGAAACTAGTCGTAAATATTTCTGTTAATGTTTCTAACTAAATTTAATTGTGTATTATTCAGGTGAACCGGCTTTTGAATGGTCGCGTAATAAAAAAATAGCGTCAAATTCGAAACGAGTTGTAAAGAATTAGAACTGTTTATTCACATATGGTGATGGGTTTTGGACTGTGGTTCGTTGCTTACTTTGTTTTTAGTGATAATGTTTATTTACCTCTGAAATTTCAGCTTTTTCTTGTAATTAGGCATTAATGCACATGCATATAACTACTGAAAGATGTGTTAAAATATAATATAGACTTTGTTTAGTTACTGCAGTTGAATATTATAGTAAAAGAATGCACAACTCAATATTAACAAATTTTTGCAAATTGATGAATGGACCTTACATAACTCTTCAGATAATAAAGTTAGCTATTGTCATAACATTGTTCTGGAGTTCGCTTCACTAAAACGCAATTACTTTATTAATGGTTTGGGACTAATACAGAAATTGATCTAAGTCTAGAGCACTAAAAAGCTGTTGCTGAGATAACTTCTTTAAATTGTAAAGTCACTTTTGCGTTCGCTTAAGCGTTTAGAGTTGACACAAGCTACACATCGACCAGAAAACAGACTTTTAATTTTATTTGTTACCGGAAGAAAGAATAATCACCATAATTGACTGCCATTTCAATTGGCACCTGATGACTGTCCGCATTTTCCTATCATATATTATATTTAGCGAAGTCTTCTGTTAGCTCTGCTTGTTATCAATAACAGTCCACATTGATCGCATTTTCAAAAATATTTATAAAACTTGTTCACCTCTGGACGAAGGATTGAGAGTGTTACCAACTTTATTTCTTCAAACCCAAACAGTTGTGTGAGTTATGTGACTCAAAATGTATTAAGTTTATTATTACCTGTAAGAATAAAGGAAATATGTTCTGAGGATTGTTTATTGATGGAAACTATATTCTTAACGTATATTTAAACGAATTTTTTTTTGTCCTGGAATAAATGCTTGTAACTCGTCGAGAAAATTGCTTGATTTTATAGCATATAGCTTACATACATCATGTACAAAACGTAAAAAGAATATAATTTTCAAAAAATTTTTGTTGCTTTTTACAGGCCAAGGAAATTCAAGATGAATTAAGCGAGTTTAGAGCAGATAACGCATTATTAAGAGATGAAATTCTGGTGAGTATACTTTGAGAAGTCTTTCTTTAAATACTCTATTATTTCTTAGTCACGGCTTTGTTACTCTGAAAAAGATATTGATTTCGAGTAGGAAAATATTTACTATAATTGTAATGAAAAAAAACTAACAAATAAAAAAAAAAACTGATGGGAATATTGACATGCTAAGTTTTGTAGAATTTTTCTGAAAATATTTTACGGAATTTTTAAGAACTTTTTGTGTGACAATGGTGTGACAATATACATTGGTTCATAGTTAAAAAGAAAAAAAAATAAGAGATTTGTTTCAATTGATATAGGTCATTTCTAAAAGTCTAACTTTATGCTATATTCAATGCATATGAAGTTAATAAGACAATCAATTGTTTTCTCCTCTTAAAATGGAATTTTAAAACAGTTAATGTATTTCTTCATTAGAAATTACTGAATTTAATGAAAAAAAATATTTTTTGTCATTTCAAAGAAAAAATCTCGACAAAAATTTTTTTAAGGATTCAAATTTTTGAAAATGCAATAAGATATTTTTTTTCTTTCCGCTTCCATTACTTTAACCATTTTCGATAAATAAACAAATCTTTATGTTCTTTTGTAAGACCAACACAATCTTCATAGACATGAATTCCACAAATTGTACATAGTCTCATATATATCACTTTGTTTTCACAACAAATAATATAGCAGCAGAACTAAAGCTTTTTTTTTTTTTTTTGATGAGGTCTTCTTGGAAACAGTCTTTCCTTTTGCATTGATAGGTGATTTGTCATTCTTCTTGTCCTTTTCTTTAGCTTCAAATAAGCAATTCTTCAATGCCATATCACCACTATTAATAGCTGGTTCCATAATGCAAGGTAGTCTTCCTTTTCTGTATTGAGTGTAGGTAGCAATTGAGCGAAAGATCATTGATGAGATGAATTTTTGCATGCTTGTGAGTCATCTGATGGATTTTAAAGCTGATATAAGTATATAAGTATGTAAGTATATAACTTATTTGAATCAGAATTGGAACTGCTGCGACAATACTGAAGCTGCCCGTTGACTTTCATCTGGGGGCAGGAGAGATCTACCAGTGAATGCAGCTATTGTGACTGGGTTGTTCATATTAACCACCAGGCTGATTTTTCAAGAAGTCCTAAAAATTAGGCGACTGGCTAAAGTAATCAAAATTTTGATACCTCTACTAGAATTAGCAAAGATTTCTTTCCTGCGTTGTCTTCTCCTTCGTCTGTCTCTTCTTTCGCGTCTATGGCATCTTTGGGTTATCCCTCTCATGTGGATTGGCGAAAGGAAGGACATCCGACCGTAAAACCTTTGCTAAAAATCGAATATTGAGCATGCAACTTTGGCATCCACATTGATCGGAAAGAGTGGGAAAAGCTGTAGAAGAAGAAGACTAGAATCAGCAAAGAAAACTCGACATTATGCAACCAAACAATAGTACAATTCCGGAGTGAAATAACAAGTGAGTTCTCCAAACAAAAAGAAAATGTCGACGCAACAACGATCCACGTGCTTCCAGACAATGACAATTGCCCAAACCCTTTTCAAGATAAATCTGGAAGACCATGATAACGATATCTATCGTTCTCCGTACGAACTACTCTCTGCGACATCTATTCGCTATTTTACCTTCTAATTAAAAATGAAACACTTTACCTATAAGACAGAGTTCTGACACGAATGATGACAATAACATGAATGGAGTAACAGTATTGAACATTTTAGAGAACGTTTAACATTTCTGTTAAAGAATTACATGATACACACGCTGGAATCATTACATTAAATGGTACTTGGAAACTTGAGTCCAGCATCAGGTACAATTCATATACAGACTTATTATAATTGTAAATTCAGCGTACGACTAAAAATTCTTAATATCATAAGTAAGAATTTCAGTAATTAATCTCAATTTATGCTTCAGACAATCTCATGTAACAATGTCTGAATCTGCACTAATTCTATCAGTAGCCTATTCAAAATTATCCCCAAGCAATATTCTAACACAAATAAAATATGCGATTAAATGGCATAAAGTACATAATGCATTAATCCTTGCGCAGGCAATAATCCATTATAACGATTGGCTTAAATATTACAAAAATAAACACTTATTCAATACTTATATATTATACACTTGTATTGTTCGCATGATCGATAAAATTAGTAGAGAAATTTTAATATCTTTACAGACTAGCACATTCTTTCAATTGGTTGTCGCAAATTTAGTTCATTAAACTGAATTGACAGCGACGAGTCATTTCGAGATATTGATTAGTTTGTTTCACTTGCACACAGTGGCGGCTCGTATATAGGCACTGTGGTACTGCAGCACCCTCTAGGCCTATTTCCATTTGATATTCTCGATAACATTTAATATAATGAGTCCTTTTTTTCTTTAATTCTTTCTTTATACTTGTACAATATATAATCCTTAAGCTTCAAGTCAGTAGCCAATCCCTAGTTTATGAAAATATACAAAAATCAGTTCTATGGAACTGTGAAACTTCCACAGTTACAGCGGCGTGGGGTTTGACTGTTGTGCATATGCGCACATAGGAACCTGAACGCGAGGCTGCAAGGGATAGATGACACTGTCGCTGACGCAGTGTCACCTGGCGTGCTGATCGAAGGCAGGGTTGCCAGATTGGGCTACTTTCGAAATCTCAGCGCTACTAATTTTGAATTTCGCTACTTGTGAATTTTTGGGCTACTAATGAGAAGAAAGTTAATGATTAATTCTATTAAGTTACATTATAAATGCATAAATTATAAAAAAAAAAAAGTAACACACATACTTCTTCTAATAACTTCTTCAATATTTCAACTTTCTTAACGAAAGTTTTCTTCAGGAATAATACAAAAAATATATAAAATAAGAGGAAGAACGGATACGTCTTTCTTCTTATTATAAAGAGAAATTTGAATAACAATCATAAAATATTAATAAATTACAATGATAATATAATCGTAAACTTTTATTATTTGACAATCCTCATTTAAAATCAAATGTTAATTTCCGTTATTTCCTAACATCACTAAGAATAAATTGCTAAATAACAAATAATATATTATTAAATCTTAATTTGGCCTTTACACTTTTGTTTCCTTCCATCACTTTTTCAAAAAATTCAAAAGAAATTTCATTCATTTCTTGCAATTAGACCAATTGAAAATTGAAATTGCCTCCCCCACTACTCTGAATGAGGGGGAAGAAACTATATTTCGCCCCCATCAAAAAAAGGAAATATATGGTTTAAATAAGTATGGTTTAGGCTTCGTCTACGCATAATGTGTATAAAGGTATATTCAATTCTTATGTCTCTATACAAATAATGCAGTAATTTTGACAATGCTATTTTGGAATAAAAATAAATACTGTTATTATTATTATTATTATTATTATTATTATTATTATTATTATGAAATATAAGCTTTTTATACAACTTAAATGGGATAACTATAACTATGAAAACATAAACCAAATTCACACAATTTTAAAACAAAGACTAAAAATTATCTGGAGTAGCACCCCCACTAATTTTAGCTACGAGCCGCCACTGCTTGCATACCTAAATTAATCGAGTTCTTCTTGCGTGTCGAGATGCTGACTGTTTATTTTTTTTCCTGGACTGAATTTTAAATCAAAATTCCTATCCTACCTTACACTGCACAGCATTCGGAAGTTAACTATCAATGACGGAAGGTCCATTCGAATCTGACCAGACGATTTCAGTATAGGCTACTGCAAATTGTTGACATTTTACTTGAAAAAAGTCAGAAAATCGGCGAGATTCTTTGTAGGTCCTTGATTTCCACAAATAAGCTTAGTAGCATTCTGACTGAATTTGACGAAGTATCTTAGGCCTGCCAAGGTAAGTGGAAATGATACTTTAGGCCTCTCAAGTCCTTCGTTTTGTCACCAATGAACGATCTAACTTGAAGATCTAGAAATTAAATAACAACTTCTTAGATATTCGAAAATAAATATTTGAATTATGAAAGATACGAACTACTAGTTTTATGCGAAATATTCTTACGGTACTCTTGTCTTCTACCGTCTTTCTGTACACAGCAAAATCCATGTCTGCTCTTCAAAAGTCCATCTTGATGAAAAAAGAATGACATCTAATCATAACGACAGAGACACCTACTTGTCGTAGTTCGCTATAAAAGCGTTGTTATAATTCATGAAGTTTATTCTCTTCTTTTTTCCTCATTTGTATATCTTTATAAAAAATAAAATCCTCGAAAAGTATATATCAATGTCATTTTCGAAAGTTCACTACAAACCTATCAGGCCGTATTACCATCAGGTATCTTTTATTTTAGTCATCATACAGCAGATACATAATTACTAAAAGCAAATTGCACAACATCGAGAAAGCATCAACGTTTCACTTTTAGAAAGTATCTCGTCTTCAAAATGTAACGAGATACTTTCTAAAAGTGAAACTTGAATTCTTTAAGAAAATTCGTAATTTTTATAATGAATATTAATTTTGATTAGTATCACAGTAATTTAGATGCAATTACAGGAAGAGAAAAGTTAGCTGTACATAACATAAGACGTCTTAACACCTTCACGCAAATGTGAATGTACAAATGTTCATAAGATAGACTAACAATGGGTAAGAAAATCTAAGATATAGAAGCATAAGGGCAAATCCACGCAAACTTAGATATGATTTTTGTTAATTTAATATTTTATCAAAACCGACCGACATCAGTGTCATTCTCAAACTTCATTTATTTAATAGAATTCTACGGATTCTACTCGAGACATTTACTCTATTTGTAATATATATTTTCATTGAACGAAAAATAAGTAAATTTCATCTCTATTGGAGAATGTGAAGTACAGTAAATAAACTCACTGTATACAAGAAAATAGTGCTTTATCTTTCTCTGACGTAAAAGACAATTCAGTAAAAGCCAGGACACATTAGAAAATATTACAAAATTTTCAAATTAATGAGTGTACGATTAAAAGATTTATTGTAACCAATCTCACCACTAACAAGACAAATATCATTACAAAATATTCTATTCGCATGTGATTTGAAATTTACATATTCATTTTAGAAAGAGTGTTTGTTTATTAATCTTAGAATTTTGAAATCTTTGGTAATAGAAAATGCACTGCGTGCTCAATAGAAAAGTGGTTATTTGTGATACGGAACAGACGCTTTATTTACAGCGTGTCTAATTGCGCGTACTGTGGCCTCTTGCTCTCAGCACAGCATCCACACGCGTTGGCACGCTCTCCACAAGTTTCTGATAGCAAGCAACCGATATTTTTGCCACTCCTCCTTCAAACCCTGTAAAAGTTGGATCCATGTTTGCTGTAGCATCGGATACGCACGAATCCCGCGATCCAATTCACCCCACAGATGTTCAATAGCGTTGATGTCCGGACTCTGGGCGGGCCACTGAAGTTCCTGAACATTATTCTCCAGAAACCAGGCGCTGACAACATCGGCCTTACGCCACGGCGCATTGTCGTGCTGGAACACAAATGACCCTTCACCGAACTGCGACCACAACGTAGAAAGCATGGAATTCTCTAGAACGTCCTGATACTGTGTGGCTGCCATGTTCCCCTCGATCACAATCAACGAGGCAAGCACAAACCAGGAGAAATATGACCACACCATCACCCCACCACCGCCAAACTTCATTGTTGGGATGACACACTCAGGTAGCAGCGGCTCCCCTGGCAAACGCTATACACAGGTGAGCCCATCCGATCGGTAGAGAGTGAAGCGTGATTCGTCTTCCAGAGGTCCATCGACCACGATCGTCGCTCTTCACTCAAGGCCACACGACGCTGAGCGTTTACAGGAGTGATGTAAGGCTTGTGTTCAGCAACCCTACTTTTGCCACAATTTGCTTTGATGATGGCATTTTACCTCAGCACGTGGTTAGACACAAATAACTCCAACTACACATTATCTCGCTGTTTTATAACGAATATATTCAAATTATTGCACGATTTTGCATGAGTTGTTCCACTACGGCAGTTCTCCACTTTTAAATGAGCAGTCAGTGTATATCAGCAGCACAATATGTAAAAAGAGATACAGAAATTAATCTATTTTATAATATTTGTGGAAAGAAAGCTCAAAAAAGACCAGTAATAGCTACATTAAACAAAAAACATACAAAACTTATAAAATAATGGTTTATAATAGTATTTCATATTTTTTTTTCATTTTAGCATTTCCTAAATTCATCTGGAATCACTTCCCTTCAGTTTTCAGTATATGGACTTTTCAATGTAAATACAAATACAAATACATTAACATCAGTAAGTACTGCGTATATAAATACTGTGTATATACTGCGTATATGAATAAAATTGCATGTATGTCATTCTCTAGAGTATTTAGTCTTAAAAAATCAATATTTCAAGACCATAGAATTGAATTTCTGCACCATAATTTTCATCCATTAGTAAATATTGAAATAATTATGTTTCTTACTTTTTATTTTTTTTCTTCAAAAAGGAGAAAACAACATTATTAAACATCTTCATCCTCATACAAAATTAAATGCATTAACCTATATATTTATTCTAAAAAATGCAAATTTTCAAGGAGAAATTCGTCTTCTCTTTTTCAATCCTATTAACTTGCAAAATTCTTAACAATCTCAGACTACATGCTACATTATATTAACTAGTTGTTAATAACCATTAATAACCATATTTAGAATTCTCCATTTTGATTATTATTGGTAAATTTTAAACTCTATTATGGTAATTAATTGTAATTAACCACTAGTTAATATTATGTAGCATGTAGTCTAAAGCTTTATAAGAATTTCGCAACTTATTAGGCTTGAAAAAGAGGAGACGATTTTCTCCTTGAAATTTGAATTTTTTAGAATAAATATATAAGTTAATGTATTTATTTTTGTGTGTTGATGAAGATGTTTAATAATAAGGGTAATTATAAGAGAGATGAATTGAAGAAGAGGAATGGAACATTTACAGAAAATAACATTACTTAATATTCTCCTAATATTTTCATTTTTTTCTAATAAAAGTTATTATAAAAATCAAATACTCAACTAGTTCGGCACAAATGTATAAAATTATAAATTCAATAAAATGACGTTTCGAAATTCGACAGTTAAATTTGACTGACGACTCTCGATAAGGGAGGACGTATTAACCCTTTTAAAGTAGGGGGGATTCCATTTATTTTTATTTAATTTTTTTTTTTTTTTTTTAGTAATTTGAGAATGAAATTTTAACTGTCGAATTTCGAAACGTCATTTTATTGAATTTATAATTTTATACATTTGTGCCGAATTAGTTGAGTATTTGTTTTATTCTTAACGGCACGATAAATTGTTTAAATTATTATAAAAATGTTTTTTTTTTAGCTTGTCTAAAGTGTAAATTCTTACTGTAATTACTCTTTTATCTCGTTTTCGAACACAAATTCGAAACACAAATTTATAATGATTGTTTCAAGCTAGGCGAACACGGAGCAATTATAGGCAATATTATTGGGACAAGATGGCCTAATTTGATTGCTGACAACCGGTTTCAAGCGCGAACACAGTTTTTCCTGAACCAATATTGCCTGAATATGTATAGTTACGGCGCTTCTCACTAGGGAGAGCTAAAGAGAGAGCGTGTTTTCATACAGAATTGCTATAGTATTAAACGCCGTCCCTCTTTAGAAATCAATTTCTTTCAGTATCAATTGACAGAATGTTGTTGTTAGAATTATCTGTGTTGGGCCCACCCATTTTGCTGATTTTCAGCCTTGCTTCTCAAAGAAAATGGCCGGCGTGAGTGACTGAATTTCCGATGTTCAAAGTCCCGCCTCCTTCGACGACAGCATTGTCACGTGATGTCATCCGTTCATTTGATTTGCTTTCGTACCAGCAATATTTTGCCACAACTAAAATTGGGGCAATATTGTTCCTTTTGTACCGACAATAAAATTGGGGCAATATTGTTCAGTTTGGGACAATCAAATTGGGGCAAACGGTTGCCAGCAATCAAATTGGGCATGATTGTCCCAAAATATTGCCCCTTGTTCGCCCAGCATAATACAGCAAGAGTTTCTAATGTTTCTGTTTCGTCTTTTAAGACGGAATCATGTTGAAGTTCTTTATTCTGTTCTAAAAAGAACAGAAAAAGAGAAATGGACTTCTTGATTTATGTCTGAATTATCTTCAAACTTTTACCAAATCATTCTCAAAAGACATAATAAGCGAGTTTTGTTTGATATTTTACTGCCTCAAACGAAATAGATATAATATAAAGTTATAAGCTAATAATGAAAATAAAAAATAGTTACAATAATAATAATAATTGATCTTAAATAATTCTGTTAATTCTGATATTGATAGAATACAAAGACTTTTTTTGATTTAAAACAAATATTAAATACATAATTTTTTTTTTACAGTTATTTGGAATTATTATCACTTATCTGCTGGTTTTTCTACAGTTTCAACTTAGTTACTTCAATACTACTTTCTCAAGCACAACCAATACAACAAAATGTAACTGTAGCTGCTCTACTTAAATATTGCAGTATTCATGTAATGAACTTCAGATGTTAAAATCAACTGATTAATTGTATACTTTACCATTTTATCTATAACAAAATCTGGAAATTATTTTTCATTTTGAATATATTTACACTACATATTTTGGAATCGTTAAATGTAATGTTGTGAAATTCTGCTAAAAAGTTTCTGAGGTCATTTTTTTCAAAGTACTAAGTTGAAAAAAATCGAAATTTATATAATGAAAAACTTTGTTCATGATTAAGAGGTACTCACAATTATTAAACTAAAATGAGAATGTATATTCAAAAGTTTTCTTCCAGCAAGATCAGATTTTTTAAGGACTTCTTGAATCATTCAATGAATTTGAATATGCATCACAAAATTGGTAAATAAATAGAAGTGCAAACAATTGAATAATATTTCGAAATCATTCTATTAATAGGCAAAAGTTGTACGATCTTTACAAATTTGTAAATTTGTAATTTGAAATAACCAACCACAGTGCAGCGTTGGAACACGTCAGGAATGACGTCATGCCTATGCTTAAAGATGGCGTCTCTAATATTCGTTCCACTTCACGGCGAAAAATCGCGATTACACAATTATTATCAGCATATTGAGATTTTCTTTCCCACATAAATGAAGTTTACACTGAAATGCATGAAGTTCATGCGACAAAATTTATCAGAGAGTTTGTAAAACATCGGTTTTTACATAATTTCGGCTGTGGAGTCACTCGCTCACTAATCAACAAGTAGGAGACAATGACGATGGAAGTGCCGTTTTACAGACAGGATTATTGGTATTGGCTGTTGGACATTCATTATTGTTATTGCTATTGTTATTGTTGAAACTGGTAAATCATTTTTTTTTATTTTCTTTTCTTTTAACAAAATTTGGCTTAGTCAATCAAATTATACGTGGGCTGTTGCGGAAGTCATGGCTTTTAAAAAATGAGCTTAAAACATCATTTTCAATCTTGTGTTTTTCAAAAATTTCCAGGTATTTTAAAAATGTGGCATTTGTTTTACTTCCGTTAATATTTCCTCAATTTCGACGAGCCTATTCTTTTAGGGCAGTAGGCTGCCATTATGTTTCATAATGAGAAACCGCAGCGCTCGCTACTACGAAAGTGGTAAATCAATTTTTTTTATTTTTTTTATTTTAACAATATTATAATATTATTTTAACAAATAAGCCGATATTGAAATTACATGTGGCCTGTTGTGGAAGTCATGGCTTCTAAAAAAATTAGCATAGAACATACTTTTCGATCTTGTGTTTTCCAAAAATGTGGAATTTGTTTTACTTCCGTGAATATTTCACGGGTCGCAACTAGTTTTATCATGATTTACCTTTGAAAGCCCCGCTTATTCATTTGGAGGCAACAATTGGCAGTGCAAAAAATATTGTTGTGCATAATAATGCCAGATAACAAAACCTAAAACTAGAACTAGTGTATTAGGTGTAATCGGGAGGGCATTGAGGGGATGGGGGAACTTTGCTGAAAGAGCTACACTGTTTTCGGGATAGATAAAGATTTGTAATGATTACATTATTTTTTTTCTGACCTGAAGAAGCTTTGAAGTGATAGGGTTGTGGAAAAGAGGAGAAAGGGGCGGTAAGTGTTCTATTCTCCGATCTCGAGTTAGAAATTTGAAATATTACAATAGGACCTACTTTCTATGTATCACGTGATTTTTGTACCAACTGCGAAAGTTTCGAAGTGATCTCACAGTTTCAATTTCTTTCTTATCCATATCCCCGCACAACGGCGATTTTGCTAGTTATAAAATAAAATCATTTACATGAAATCAGAACTAAATGAGTTTAATTTTACAGCGAGATATTTACAAATATATCCGGAATTCCATTCCTTCAAGTTTCAATTTATTGACTATTTGATATAAACACAGGTATTTTGACGTCAGTGAGATTCATTTACTTAATTATAAAATATAATTATAAGTCTTGAATGTGACAATGTTAGCTTCAAAGAAACACTGTCGTTACATCTCTTCAATGTAAGGATAGTATTTTGTTAAAAACTAACATTATCACATTTCTTTTACATTTTCTAGATTTTGCCAAAACTTTAAATAAGGATAATGATTTATGTTTTTACATTCTTCTATTGGCAAAGTAATAAACTTCGATTTATCAGTCTAGGTAATTAAGAAGAAAAATGAATCTAAAGAAATTGTTTCTTTTGTGATCCGTAATTGTTTTTTTGTATAGGATTACTTCAATTTATTTGTTTGGTGTAGCTATTAATACTATTAAGCCTTTATTACTATTACCATAAATATTATTTACTTATAATCATTTGAATATATAAATTTACATTATGCATAGATTATATGTTGGGCTGCTTAGTGTTTGAGCATAGTGTTTTATTTTCACTTGCGTAATCATAAAAACGAAACAATTTTTCGTTTTTTTATGTGACGAACAGCAATAATGTTCATAAATCTATATAACTTTATATTATAAAGCAAACTGTAATAAATTACAGGATGTTACTCATTGGAACAAATTATCGTTTTTTTATTATATTATTGAATAAATGTTTTGCCTGATTTCATTGAGATATGGTCTACTTTATTGTGCTTTTGTACTCCACATTTTCCCAATTATTTTTTAATCTGCAAAAGCAGAAAGGGAAAATAAAGGAATTTTTCTGTATTGTTAGATACTCCTTTTTATACCACGTATTTCTTAGGACTGAAATGAATCAAAAATTAGGTTGTATCATTATAAATGAGGTATCATTATAAACACTGATATTGATGGATGGTTTGCTTTTTTTATCATATTTCTAACAATGGATTCTTTTGTGTAATCTTATTGTTTGAAGCATTTTAATGGAAGAAAGGATATATTCGAGTCGTTGTTAACCATCTAACGATAATCCACATAGTTTTCGATACTTTCTAACGATATTTTAAAGATATTTTTAAAGATACTTTTCATAATTTTTGATTATTAGAAAGATAGAGAATACATTGAGTATGTGAAATAGAAATATCTTTTCACAAAAACTATTAGACATTTCTATAAAATCAAACTCTTCAACAATCTTCTTCCTTCCCATTTCGAAAACGTTAGATAAAAATACACTCTTCCACACATGACATTAGTATTTAAATATTTATCAAAATACTAATTATAGGAGACAAATTTTCAGGAAGTATTCATCTTCAAATTTTATATAAAGAAACACAATTAAGTTTAAGGAAAATATTGGAAAGTTGTATTATAAAAAACTCAAAAGCTAAAAATTTCAATAGATATGAAGGAGCATTAGTAGACTTTAATACCGTTGTACTCATTAAAGATTATTCATATTTTGATACCCAAAAAATAGCCAATATTGTAGATTTAAACTGTTAACAATATTTTTGAATTATTATTTGGAAGTTCTGGATAACAATTGATATCTTTTGATTCTAAATTTATAATTGAAAACAACAATTAAATTTATTGTATATTCATGGTTTTTATTTATTTTTGTTATGCAATTTGTAACAACAATTAAAGTTGTTGATAATTCACATTTTTCTTTTATTTGCATATTCTTAAATCGTTTTGAGATATTGAGTAAATTGTAACAACAATTAAGTTTGTTGATAGTCCATGTTTTTATTTTAATTGCTGCCAAACTTATTCTTAAATTGTTTGTGACCTTATTTCTATTATTGACTTGAAAAAAGGAAGATGAATACTTCCTGAAAATTTGTCTCCTATAGTTAGTATTTTAATAAATATTTAAATACTAATGTTTATGTGTGGAAGAGTGTATTTCTATAAAATGCTTACTTTATTCCAAAACAAATACTCGTACTATACTCTCATGAAATGACCAATATTCTTTTTAGCGATCCATGTAAGAGCTATTGTGACTGCGACCAAAATCGGTATCTATTGCGTTTGTCCTTTCCGTCCGTCCGTGTCTGTCCACCCCTAACAACTCCCGAACGAATGGTCGGAACGACAAACTGATTTCACCATCGTGTTCAGAGGCCCAAACAACATGGAATTGGGTAATTTCACATGTTGGAGATATTTGGCATTGTTTTCATTGGATTTCCTCTAATACTTTAAATATTAGAAATGCAAACTTATTACTTGAATTGTCAGCTGTAGCTTGATGGTTAAGGTTTCGAACTTATACTAAATATTGCCAGTTCGAATTCGTACACACTTTTTTTTTATATCTTAAGCTTTTTTTCCTCATGGTCCTCGTGTTTTTTTTTTCCTATTTTCCTAAGGTTTTTTAATTGTTTTTCTTCCTTTTTTATTTTTCTTTACGTTATTATCATTATTGTTATTGTTTTTTTTTATTATTATGGATAGCTCATAAATTTGTGGTTTACCACAAAATTAAATTCACTTGTATTTTATTATTGTTATCTTTTTTTATCATTGATTTTTTATCTTATTTCTCTATCTTTGTTCTTCTTCTTTTTGTTCCTAACTTTAATGTTTTTTATATTATTTTTTTTTCTTTCTGGCTTATATTAATAAAGCTATAAGAAATTTTAATATCATAAGAAAAAATAAAATATTATATTATATTTATGACTTTATTAATTACATAAATCGTCAAAAACCAGTTTTTTTTTAAATTCTACTTCTTATATAATTTTTTCTTCATTGTTATTTTTCCTTTTTCATTATGCAAATATACTTTTTTTATTATTATTATTTCCAGGTTTTACAATGACTTTGACGTCTTCCTGCACCCATTTTATGACTGTATCACCCTTCTCCATTCCTCTCTATCTTTCCAAGCCCCATCCTCTGTTACTTTTTTTATAACTTACATTATTAATATAAACCAGAAAATAGAAACAAGTAAATGATAATCCTTTTTTTTAATGTTAAGAAAAAAAAAGTGCATTACATAAGGAAAAATAAAATAAAAGGATGAAGTACGAAAAGAAAGATGAAAGCAAAAGAAGAAGAAAAGAAATGATATTTGATCATTTATATAAATTCTAAAGTCATGAATATAAAGAAACACTTTATTTTAACTTCTTATTAAAAAGGAAATATTTAAAATTTGTTGATGAGTTACTAATAATAAAAAAAACTAAAAAAAACAAAACAAAAAAAACACAAAAAAAACAAAACAAAACAGAAACGGTGCTGATTCGATCTCAGAACATCGACGACAGAAATCTAGCATGCTATTATCTCAGCTGTCGCACACCACAAAAATAGAATTGGTGCATTTCAAGCATTTAAGCAATTACAGAAAATCCAAAAAAAACAATTTCAAATATCTCGAAAACCAAGAAGGGTTGGCCCCCAAACCTACATATATTTTTGAAGTACTCCAGGTATACTTTCACTTCCCACAACGGCATGTTCTGTCCTTGTAACTTGATGCTGTAAAACTATAAAAAATTCTTTATTATTCGTTAAACTATAAAATTCATTAATCTGCAATGCAGCTCAAAATCAAAATAATAAAAGGAACTAAAAAAAAAAAAGATTAGAAAACAGTTTTCAATCGGAGTAAAAATTTTCCTAGGTGATAAAATCCAAATCTATTCTAATTATTAAACAGAATTATTACTAATAATAATAATTTCATGACAATGGGTTTGGGGTGAAGGCAGAGAACTATGAATGAAATGAATGAATCCTTGAAAATGATTGACATATTTCAACTGCCACATACAGCTTTTATTTATAAATTTCATTAATTGCGAAGATATTTCATAAAGACATCTCAGACATGAAGATACTTTGGTATTGAATGAAAACAAATTCATTTCTTTTACTTAGTTAGTAACTACTTTTCTCCGGCTTTGAAATGACGTGGCTATCAACTATAAGTTCTAATTCTGACATGAATGAACGGCATGTAAAGGAATAGGCATTATTTATAAATAAGGTATTTATGAGGAATGGTCTGTTAGAAAGCCGACCATTATATAATTAACTAGTCGGCTACCCGTCGCTTCGCTCCGGAAGCCTCACGTATGTAACGGAAAACAATTTGTTATTTATTAAAAAAAAAACACACACAAATTACATCAAGTAAAATAAAACTAAAAAATTTTTAAAGTTTTTTTTTATTTTAATTTTTGATGTATATATTCTCTCAATTCACGACTGCTTTTAGAATCAGCGTGTGAAT
>JAFIDM010012231.1:47635041-47645226 GCA_023159025.1 Thereuonema tuberculata | reverse complement strand
CAGACAGACAGACAGAAAGACAGACAGACAGAGAAATAAAAGATTTTAGTAATATAGATTAATGGGGAAGAAGATTAATGAATTTGTATCTCTTTCCAATTGGTTGTCATTATTTTCACTTATCATCTGATTTTAGTGCAGTTTCAATAGAGTTAATTTAATCGTAATTTCTCCAACGAAATATAACTTGAAACAATTGTTTTAAAGAAAGTCAGCGAACTGAAGGAAGGGTAAAATTTAACGAATTCACATTACCTTAATAAAATATTATGATCTGTTTTCCTTGAAGAAAAGTCATAAATCGTTCATTTCTAAAAGAAACATTTGTATTAAGATGTGATTTATTTCCGAACTCTTATCGAGATAGCTATTTGAACATACAGTACGTGTGAATGTGCAATGCACTCAGCGGAGCAACATGGTATGTTATCACACGATTTACAAAAGATATTGAGGGGATCAGTCGAAGTTTTAGAAATTGAATACAAAATTTAAAACAAAAAACTTCTCAGTTAACAATTCATATTTGAAACAGTATGTAACATCTCTTTGTTATCAGTCATCTTACTTATTTAATATAACTATCTATATCTATATCGCCCGTAACACCCAATACTGGGTATAGACGCTCTCCTACCAGAGGAGTTTAGGCTAGATACCGCAAGGGGGCGCTAATCCCAAGGGAAGAAACGGACAACACAAAAGAAAGGAAAGCGAAACACCCATGCCACTACCGGGATTCGAACCCAGGAACTGGCGCATTGGACGCCACGGCTGGCCGCCGCCGAGACCGCACGACCACGCCAGCACGGCATTTAATATAACTAATAGAGTCATTGTCTTTGTCGAAAACTATACGGAGCAGAAATAATACCTCTGTATTATCAAAAAATATTAAAAAACTTATTAACGTGTGGGTTAATTTAATTTATTATAAAAATGTACTGGAGACACACAATGCGTAATTATAAAAAAGATTTTATGCTAAAAATCTTAGTTAAGAAAATAAATACAAATTAAAATATTAAAAAACAATTCTTGAACAGTTTCAGGGAGTCATAGCTCCCCATCATCAGCAAGATGGTTACTCAATGGAATGCTGGGTTACATAGGTGGGGATTTAATTCTTCATAGTTTTGAGTTGAATCATTGGTGTATATTACTTGTGCGTTGCAGTCTAATGATGACGTTGTCTATGTAGATATTGTGGAATAGTCGATTTTATTTTGTACGGATTTTTTTTTTCTCGGAATGGTTGGGGACATATAAGTTCTTGTATTGATGAATAATCCAGGTGGAATTGTCTAAGTTTTTTGTTAGGTTATAAGGGTGGTTTCCTGTGGTGATTTTTTAGTTTCACGTTCTATTTATAGTTGTAGTTTTTTTTGCAGAGTAATGTTAGTGCAATATTTCTTTACATTGTTGTTTGACAATCTCGTGTTGTATGAACTTGACAAATAAATAAATATTGATTCTTTCACCTTCCTTTTTGATGGGTTTTTTTTCATGTTTTATAATGAGTGCGTTTTCAAAGTCAGGATAATGATCATATTTGCACATATGCTTTGATATCATAGATGAGTCGGTATTTTGGGTTCTACAGGTTTTACATCTGTATTATCAATAATTTTGCTACGGCAGATCCTATTCTTTATCTCGAAAACTGTATTCTTCATATAAGCTTCATATATAATTCTTCATATATAATAATTATTATATATATAATATATATAATTATTATCATATATATAATTCTTCATATATAAACTTCATATAAGCTTTCTATCTTAGCTGGTACAGTGGAATACCAGAATATTGACTCAGATGCTTGAGACAATATGTAAAATTAATTATTAATGCACTATATTAGTTCAAAATTGTTTATAATATCTGTAACTATGTAATTTGAAGATTTTGACATTATTGACTGATTATATTAAATTTGCAATTAAAAAAAGAAAAAAAATCTAAAAATTTTGACATAACTGAAGGAACTTTGTAGATTAACTGAAAAGGAAGAATTTCTATTATTTTGTGATTTTTTAACTATACCTAAAGTGTTTCTTTTAAATAAAATATAATGGAATTTATTCAGTTAGTTTTATGTCTGAACTAAAATATAATGAAATTTAATCATCTGAAACTTAATATTTTTTATCTATAAAATTGAAAAATAAGCGAAAGAACAAAATCGTCCCATTATGATCAATCTTTTCTTATACTCCTCAAATTTACATATAAATATTCCTTCTAGTTCTATCGTCTGATCCGAAGATTCAAATTTTCTTAGTGATTGAATATAAATTGTTTTGTTTTCATCTTTTTAGTAATATTTAAAGATATTTCAGTTCTATTAAGGAAGTTTTATTTTAGTGTTGGAAAAGGACATTAGACTGAGTATCTATCGAAGATATTAAAAAAAATCAAATACTAAAGCTAGATCGTTTTGCTCTTTAAATTTTCATGTCAACTTTAAAGAAGATCAGATCGTGATATCAAAATTATTAGAATCAAACATACACAGACATTTGTAGACAAAATAGATTGATTGATTTGATTGGCTTCCTAGGAACATAACTGTCTTACGATTATGTTATAAATTCGACATGTTTCGTTACAGCGTCATTTCATCTTATAACCGTAAGGGCAGTTCACTAAATGTAGCTAAAGCTAATGGAAACCTTCCTACTCTGAAGAATAATAATACAAATGACAGGTGAATAGAAAAAATTCCAAGAACTGCTACAATTAACTTTAATGTTTTCTGATGAGCTCTGTGGACGTCCTGAAATTACGACATTACATTACATTACGATGGTTTGTCATCAGTTTTTTTAGCGTTAATTATCAAAAGTCATGATGAAAACATTAGCTATTTCCATTAACGTTCATCGTATTTCATTTTCCCTCTTCTAATGTTGTACTTAAATATTATTGCTAAATAATGTTTCAAAACAAAAAAATATTTGCAGTTCTTTAATTTTTTTTTAATACATTTTCTTTGCCTTTATTATACGCATCACAACTTATAACTGTTTGTACAGTGCGCTACTGCTTTACATTCTATCGTCGTTGTGAATCTTCTGCAGTTTATCTTCAGTGTTTCTCTTCTACTTTCGTTTTGAATAGTGCACAGTTCTGGTAAGTCAACTCCGGGAAACATCTATTAGTAAAACGATTCAGTTATTATTTTTCATATAACTGCTTTTTTTATGCTACTTACTAGGATAAGTGAAAAATTTTGTAATGAATTATTAATTTTAAATTAATTTTAATTATCAATTCCGCTTGTTTATCAATTAAGCTTTTTAAATCTAATTTCAGCTGATAATATAATTTTGATGATGCTTCCCATTAATTGAATCGTTAATTGTTTGATTCGATTCCACCTAATCCAATTATTTTACAATATGTCCATACCGATTAACTTCAATAAAATCCTTTTTGAGAAATGTGTGTACTCTCATCATTGTTGAACTTGAAAATTTTTGAGCGCTGTTGAGTATATTGAACAAATACCATTTAATAATACAGTTAAATCTCGATAATCCGACATTTGACAGTCCGACGTGTTCGCTAGTCCGACGCCACGTCGGATGACGTCACTGCGCTTGCTGCAGACATTTCCCGTCTGCCCCGTGACTCACAATAGTTTCATTTTCAGTTTAATTGTTCAGTTTTAATTAAATATGTACTCAATATGTATTGAAACAATATACTGTAGTATATACAGACTCTGTATACATAACTTAACATTTTCTTGCCTAAGAAGTCAAAATTCAGTTTTAAAAAATCAACCTTTGGTAATCCGATATTTTTGATAATCCGACACTCCCTCGGTCCCGTAACTGTAGGATTATCGCGATTCAACTGTACTATGTTAAAAAGATCACTATGATGATTCACTTATTTCTATGGATACAAAAAAAGAATTGCATAAGAAGTTATTAACAATGCTACACAAGATTGTTTGTGTAATTGCGACTCCTCATGTTTTCATTGGTTAGATATAGCTGGTTATAGCTAACAACTTACAATCAATTACTCGATGCATTGTGTAGGAGATGCGCTTAGTAATCTTAGAAGTTAAGATATTGTTGATAAAATTAAAACCCCGAAGGCTAAAACACAAATTAAAATTACTGCACGCTAATTTATGAATTCCGGTAGATTTTATTTTATTGAATTCATTTTAAAATATTTTTTTTTGCAGTAACACGAAATTTTTAAACGTGAAATCAAATGTATGAATACAGGTTTACGCTTTCAAAAATTTCACACGTACTTATACCTATGTAAATCTATTAACTAACAATTATTTACTTACAATGTAAAATTGAGCAAAAAGTAATAAACACTGAGTAGTGAAGATTTTCGAAAAACATTAAAATTTCAGAAACATTCGACTATCCTGCCTCATCATTTCAAACCCCTCGACTACCTACATTCTGCGTTATCTATTAACTAGTTACTTATTTTCAATTAGGCCTACAACAGCTAGATCCTACTTCAAAAATAAATTGTATTTACTGAAAAACCTATGAACTAGGTAAGGCGAGCTGAAAATAAAGCAGTGAAATCCAAATTCATATAAAGTTTTATTATCCCTTTTTCAAAATAAAAGATGATTTATCCTCTTAAGAACAAAGCCTCTCAACCGGTTTGTTGAGAGAAAATTCTTAGCATTTAAATGAACATTTAGCTTCACACTAATCAAAGTAAAATCAAAACAAAATTTCCTATCGAAAATGAAATCTAGATGTCAAATAACCTGAGCAAACAAAATAAGTATTAAATCATATTTAAACCAGCTTAAAATATATTTTAAGTATCATTAAATGTTTAAAATAGACTGTTATATTAATCTAATATTCATTGGTAAATAATAGATATTTTAGAAATAATTCTAATGTAGAAATAAAGGCAATTAAAATATTTCGTTTGGGGCAGGATTTTAGGAATAATGTTTGAGGCACCGCAGGATTTACGAAAATCTAAGTGTGCCATGAAGAAAGAAAGATTGCGAAGCACTACTTTAAAGAAGCAGTATTTAATTCTATAAAACTTAGAAAATGCTATCACAATTACTCGAATAGTTGAAAAGTTATAAGCGATAATTTGTGGTAAGTCATAAGTAACTGTCATGTTTATGTATCTAAAGTGATGCTTTATGATGATATAGAATCCCCGGTACATCTCCTACCGAACCGCATACAACTTGGTTTATTAATTTTTAAGTTTATGAGAACAAACATACAAAGATCGTTCATGGACTTTTGAGCTACAGTTACGGATTATTTGGGACCATAAGATGAATTGCAGAAATATATCAGTAGTAGAATATGGTATACGATCAGCTATCTGTTGTGCTTGTAGGGTCTTGAACATGAGCTGTCGATAAATCGTGAATCTTTTATATATCTATATATATAAAAATGAATGTATCTTTCTTTCTTTCTTTCTTTGTCTGATCTTTATACACTCTTAGGCCCTTCGACCTATCTGGACAAAACTTTGCAGAATTACTCTTTAGGACCCTGCGCAAAAGATAGGCTACCTTAGAACCCGGACCCACCCCCCAAAAGGGGTTGAAAAGGGGTAAAAGCCCTGAAAAATCCAATATCCACCTGGTGGTTAAAATAAGAACTACACATATATTATGTAAAGTGAAAAATTCGCTCTCCTATGGGGGCAGGGACACCACACTTGGGTGGGAGGAAGCCAACACAAAGGCTGAAGTATCCCACCCCGACCGACACCGGGATTGGTTTAATAATTTTTAATTTTATAAGAACAAACATACAAAGATCGTTCATGGACTTTTGAGCTACGGATACGGATTATTTGGGACCATCAGAAGAATTGCAGAAATATATCAGCAGTAGAATATAGTATACGATCAGCTATCTTTTGTGCTTGTAGCATCTTGAACATGAGCTGTCGATAAATCGTGAATCTTTTATATATATTTTATAAAATTATGTTAACTTTTTTTTTACAATGGAATTTAATTATTTAATAAGCTGCATTTTATTTTTGTCAATTTTTCTTTTAAATTTAAAAAAATTAGACTTAAAGGCCTTGTAGCAGACAATTACTTTCATTCAAATTTCAGGAGATTATTTAAAGCATACTTATTCTTCAAATTGTTTCTTCTTTGCGATGCATACAAATTAAATTACACCACTTTAAACATACATTTTTTCAATTAAAAATTCAAAAATTAACAAACAAACAAACAAAAAAAAAATTCGCCTTGTTTAGTCCAATTTTCTCTTATTTCCTCCTAAATTATATCCTATATAAAAATTTCTTTCTATTTCTATCGTCTATTTCGAACATTCAAATAGCCGTAGTGATTGAAAATAAAGCGCTTTGCTTGCTTTGTTTCAATAATTGTTAAAGATTATTAGGTTTATTAAGAAAGTTATTTTGTACTTTAGAAGAAGAAAATTCTTGTACTCAGTATATTAGTATTGAAAGTAATACGATCATTTAACTTTTTATAAATTTTGCCGTGATTGCAATGAAAAGAAAAAAAATTGTTTAATTATGGCATAAATTTAACGTGCCGCAAAATTAAGATTATGTGAAACAAGAAAAATAATCAATAATAAACAATAATCAAAACAAATTGCCTTTCTGATTTTATTATCGTAAAGGAATCGGGAACTGCCGTTTCGTCCTACAGGAGACTCATCAGCCCGATCTCCGCCTTCCCCAATAAAAGACTCAGAAATGCAAGATCATATATGAAGGCCAGCGTCACATCTGGCAGTGACCCCCGAAGAACAAAAAACAACAATAATAAATGTTGTGCTCACTTGTACAACTAATAACCTCTTCCTAATGACTGATAGAACTGCTGATTGTTTATTACTAAGCAAATGAATTGAAATAAATATAACGTGCCGCAAAATTAAGATAAAAAAAACAAGAAAAAAATTTTTTATTGCTGTTTTTTGTTCTTCGGGGGTCACTGCCAAGTTGACAATGGCCTTCATATATGATCTTGCCTTTCTGAATCTTTTATCGGGTAGGCGGAGATCGGGCTGATGAATCCCCTGTTTTGCTGTCTATTCGGGGTTTGATGGCTATGTTCAATCAGTTTTCTCGATCTTCCTCTTCTTGCAGCTGTCGTTTCACTGCCTTGACGTCTCCACATTTTACAATTATATCACTTACAGTTCATTTCGGCATTTGCAACATGTCCGCAATTTCACAAACTGATTTCCTACAACGATAGCATCCGAATATCACGCCATGTTCGAAGTCACTGAGCTCGCCTGACTTACTCATTTTATCTGGAACGCAGAATTAGGACCGCCCAAGCATCCACCAGCGGTTTTATAATGTCGGATGACCATCAAACCTCCTGAGCTGCTCAATCCACTTCGTCGGAATATTTTTGGCCATAAAGTGTATGCTTCAGGCTGATGGATACTGTATAACTTGGTTCAGTGAGTTTACTCCCGTTCTTTTTCTGAAATCGACTTTGGTAATTCTCATTCTATGTAGTATGTCTTCCTAATAAAAGAATAAGTAGTTAAAAATAAAGAGATAAAGACATGTGAAGATGATGCAAAGTTGAAAATTTTACTTTCACACACATCATACATACATTTGAATATGAATAAGAATTATTAATAAAAATATATGCATTTTCATATTACGCAAATTCCAATAACATAATACTTAGGAACAATATCAGACAATACCAGGATGAGTGAACAATACGAGAACTACTGATATACATTTCTAAAAACAATTCTAATTTTTTTCTTTCTTTCTAATTTTTCATTCTTTCTAATTCTTTCTTAAAATGTATATAAAACTTTCTAAATTTCATTTTCTATAGGATAATTGCACTGAAGATGCTGAAAAGTCGCACTTCTCCATTGGTAATGAACTTTAATGATGGTCGTTCCAGCAATATCTACAGACAATTCCAGCCCATAGCAATTGTTTTAAAATTACTCGGGTTTTTTCCTATTCAAGGAGTGATTTGTCAAAAAAGAGCATTTCGCTTCCGATGGATCAGCATTGATTTCTTATACTCACTGACAATCTTGTCTTTATACTGTTGTGTACAAGTCCTTTTCATTAAAAATTCGAGTAATGACTTAAGCCAACTGGAAGCCAACAAGTTTGCTTTTTATATACTGTTGATTAACGGGACTGCCTACAGTTTAAAGGGTATGTTAACCCCAACTGTTACGTTACTAATGATTCCAAAATTGTTTAATCACTTTTTACGATGGAAGAAATTTGAAGAGTCATTGAAAACCTTTGTACAATTCTGTCAACCGTCAAAATGGAAAACATTATTTCTTTTATTATTAGTTTCCGTATATCAATTGCAAATCGTTTATTTTGATTCAGTAAATTTTGGAATAGATTTGCATCTTATTTTTACTAGAATGTTTTATTTAATCGATGGAATACTAAATGTGATTTTCTTCTATTTTTGTTGGGCATTTTACCACCGTTTCGAAATAATCCTTAAAAAACTCAAAAGGTTAAGTGATGCTTCTGAATTTTCAAGAAACAGGAAATTGAAAGAACTTCTGAAGTTTCATAATAAACTTAGATTATTACTGAAAGACTTCAATTCATGTTTTAATCAACCTCTTTTGTTATTTTTTGTTTTCCAAACTTTATTTTTATGTATCACGTTGTATTATATACTTGTAACTGTCATACAGTCTACCAAACCCTTTATGGAACTTTGGCATTTCTGCTGGTATACCGTTCATTCAGTTTTAAGAATAGTTGTAATTTGCAGCCTAACTGAAGTAACTATTAATAAGGTGAGTTGATATGGTGGATTACGATATTTTTCAAGGATTTTAATCAAATTTATAGATTATAATAGATTGATAAAAGGACTAACGTTTCAATTTAAACTATAATTTAAAGAAGTTACGATTTGAATCTGATATCACAAATACAATAGTCTAGACTTGTCTAGTCTCATACTTTGTTGCTGTTTCGAAGGATGATTTTTTTCATTCCTTACCTTAGTTAGATTCTTCTATTTCAAAAATTATCTTACTGATAGAGGTTTCTATCAATTGTGTATAAGAGAGATAAAATTACTTTTAAACTTATATCTACTTTTTAAAATAAATCTTATAAATTCGATATTGAGAGAAACTATTTGGTATCCTTCTCATCATATTTAAATACTCCAGGGGTTCCCAACTGTTTTCAGCTGGCGACCCACCTTTCCTTATCGGAATACATGCACATATATACGAGTAGATTAATATAGAATAAAACCATATTTGTATCGTAACCCTTCAGTAGATATGATAAGATTTTCGATTTTTCTTATCTTTTCTGATGGTGTATTCGATGATTTCTGATAGTTCTAGGATCAAGTTCCACCCACCTGTAACCCTTCCGTGACCCACTAGTGGGTCGCGACCCACCGGTTGGAAACCGCTGCTTTATGCCTTTTGTATAGTATTTGAGTTCTACATAGATACCGGAACAATGCCTGCTGGCGTGGCCTTGCGGTCTAGATGGCGGTTTTTTTCCATTAGCCTACTGATTGCTTAAAGTTAGCTTTAATATTTTTTCTTTCCTGATCTGATAGGTTTGTAATGGTGAAGAAGGGAATTATTATCTGATAACTCGCGAATTTTTTTTTTATAAAAACTATAAGGAAAAATTATATAGAGTCAAATAGAAGGAAATTCTAGTTCTTATTAACATTTTTCTAAATTGTTTAGGTTTTTAAGCCTTGTTGTACTTTTCTCTACAGAGATGAATCCCTTCAACAGAAAAGAAGGTTCACAAGGAACTCAAAGAGGGAAATCTTCTCAACCTTGGTTGGAGAGTTACTAATGGTATCATAACATGATGGATATTCACTGAAAATTACCTTTAGGTATACGATTCTATCAAAATGTAAGAAGGTTTAACATGCATGAAATGTAACATGAAAAACCTGAAAGGGCTTTGTGCATGCTTTTGATTAATACTTGGAAACAAGAAACGAACTAAGAAAAAAAGTTATTTTACGAGCGCTATTCATATTAGAAGTATCGAAAACAAGGCAGTACACCTGCCTAATATACAATTAATCTTAATGAGAAATATTTACAGAAACATTTACAACTAGTTTCGGCTGGAAAAGAGTGAAGCCTTATTTGAGTTAAAGAATTACAGAGGTACAGA
>JAFIDM010012231.1:47600884-47634641 GCA_023159025.1 Thereuonema tuberculata | reverse complement strand
TGTTTCGTTATTTTGTTATTTTCGAAGACATATGAAAGTTATTATGACTTAAAATTATCATTTATTAATACTTATAATTAACATTTTCCTCTTATTTTATTGGTATTAATAATTTTTCAAATTCATTTCTGTGTAAGAAACAATTAAAAGGTTGAGCGCAACAGTGGTCTAACCCTCTTTTTTAAAGAACTGAGATATTGTATTGCAAAGTTGACATAAGCCAGATTGTCATGTGTTTCTGTTACATTCATTTTATTTGTAAACTCACAAAGAATGTTTCTATTAAGCGTATATCAGTTCTAATACATAGTTCAAGGTTAATGATAACCGATGGTGTAGTTAAATATTTTGACCTCGGAGAGGGTTACACCACTGTTGCACTCAGCCTTTCAATTCCAAAACCATTTATCATTACTGCTCTCTCCTGAACATTCAATAGAAGGAGATTGATATTGGACACAAACAATATAGAAGGAGGCCTCTTTTCACAACTATAGAACAGACGAAAACTTTTAATTAATTTTCATAACATGACTCTTTCTGAACATAAATATTAATAGAACAGCGAATCCTTTAAAAATTCTCGTTTTCATGCTTGCATTTTTATTGTGGATGAACCAAAAAATGATTGCTAAAATTACAAAGTCCTGGTTGATTCAACATCTTATTGGATGTCAATTCGATGTTCAGCAATTAAAAGCAAATAAGAAAAAAGCATGAAATGCTAAACGAGTTGTAAAGAATTAACAGTTGTTTATTTTTATATGGTAATGGGTTTTGGACTGGGGTTCGTTGCTTACTTATTTCTAGTGATAATCTTTACTGGAAGATATGTTAAAATATAATGTGGACTTTGTAGATACTGCAGTTGACATTGATGAATGGGGCTTACATAAAACTGTTGACATAATATAGCTACAACTCCCATAAGTTATACCTTTCCTGAACCTCGCTTCCTCAAAGGTTCTTGAGCTGTTCCTCAGATGCTGCTTCCTTTCTCTCGGGGGCCGTGATTATATTCCGTCAGGGGGTGGCCAGACATTTCTGTCCACACCGTCGCCACTGGCACACCACACTTTGCTACGTCACCGGTCCATTTGTTCTCCCAATTGAGAGCATTTCTGGCGCAGTTAACAACAGGGTGAAAGATGAAGGGAAGCTTTTAGTTTCCGAAATAATGGGCACAATGGCATGATTGACATTGTGTAATTTCAGGTGAAACTTTCTTGAGTCGCTCTTCAAGTCGTGAAACCATTGTGTAAGATATTTCGGTGCCGAATTGGCGGGAATGACGAGAGAGAATATGAAAAAATTGGAAATGATCAGAAAGTCTAGAGCACTAGAAAGCTGTGATTGTTGTTGAGATAGCTTCTTTGAATTGTGAATTCACTTTAGCGTTCACGTAAGCCTTTAGAGTTCACATAAGCTACACATCGACCAGGAAATATACTTTGAAATTTATGTGTTATCGGAAGAAAGAATAATCACTATAATTGACTGCCATTTTAATTGGCATCTTGATATCATATATTATATTTAGCGAAGTCTTCTGTTAGCTCTGCTTGTTATCAATAACCGTCCACATTGATCGAATTTTCAAAAGTATTTATAAAACTTGCTCACCTCTGGACTAAGGATTGTAAAGGTTACGAACTTTACTTCTTCAAACCCAAACAGTTGTGTGAATTATGTAACTCAATATAAATTAAGTTTGTTATTACCTATAAGAATAAAGGTAATATGTTGTAAGGATTGATGGAAACGATATTCTTAACATACATTTAAAAGAATTTTTTGTCCTAGAATAAATGTTTGTAACTAGTCGAGAATATTGCTTTATTTAATAGCAGATATCTTATTTACAAAACGTAAAAATAATATAAAATTGATCAGGCCAATACATAAGATTAAAAACATATTTATAATTAAAAAATGCGAGCTTTTAAATGCGAGTTCTTAAAAATCCTACAGTTATATGCCGTGAAACTTATGATTTCCGCCGTAGTGTAAAGAGTCTTTTACATAATAACTGATAGTTGTTATTATAATGATATTCTTTCAGTTCAAAATATTTCTCAATATGGGTTCACTAAAAATTCTTGAACTCTATGCTTTTATTAATTTTTAGTATGTATGTTCTCTTTGATGTTTTCAATATTTTTTGTATCATCTTTTCATATTTTCTTAATTGTAATTTACCGTAATTCACCTTTTTGCACGCTAGAGATTTTAAACATTTATTGGATTTTTAAAATCCTACTATTATATGCCATGAGACTAATGATTTCCACCGTAAGTGTAAAGAGTCTTTTCACATATTAACTGATAGTTGTTGTTATAATGACGTTCTTTCAGTTCAAACTATTTCTCAATATGGGTTCACTAAAAATTCTTGAACTCTATGATGTTATTAATTTTGAGTATGTATGTTCTCTTTGATGTTCTGAATATTATTACTAAATCTTATTACTACTGAATATTATTTTTGTTCTGGCAAAAATTTCAACGATTTATCCTTACATGGTAGTGGATGCTCCCCGTCACATGATACAGCCACTATTTTAACATCTGACTTCTTTTATTACTATCATTTTATTTTTTTAGTTTTGTAATCAATTGCTTGAGAAAGATTCGCAGGCGAATCGAAAGGTCACATTTTTTAATTATAAGTATGTTTTTAATCTTGTGTGGTGACCTGCAGTGGCTTAGCCAGGGTGGGCGGGGGGAGGGGCAGCTTGCCCCGTGCCCCCGCCTGAAAGGGGCCCTAAAAGTCAGCCTAGGGGGCCCCATCCACCCAAGTATCCCGACCAGCCCCTTTACAATGTTTTTTTTTTTTTTTGGTTGTTGAATTCGAAGACTCCGTTTTTTTTTTTTTTTTCTGGTTGTGGAATAATGGTTCTCCCGCCCCGGGCCCCCAAAGGCGTTGCAACGCAACTGCTGACCTGATCAATTTTATATTAATAATAATTTTACAATCGTTAATTTAAAAAAAAATAATAAAATTTTTTAAAAAATTTTCTTGCTTTTTACAGGCCAAGGAAATTCAAGATGAATTAAGCGATTTTAGAGCAGATAACTCATTATTAAGAGATGAAATTCTGGTGAGTACACTTTGAGAAGTCTTTCGTTAAATACTCTATCATTTCTTAGTCACGACTTTGTTATTTTGAACAAGAAATTGATTTCGAATATGAGAATATGTACATAAGTATAGTGAAAAAATCAAACATAAAAAATAACTGATGCGAATATTGCCATGCTAAGCTTCGCAGAATTTTTCTGGCAACCTTTTATGGAATTTCTAAAAGCTTTTTGTGTGACAATGTACATTGGTTCATTGTTAATAAGAAAAAAAAATGAGATTTTTTTCAATTGGAACCATAAAGAAATAGCTCATTTCTAAAAATCTAACTTTGTGCCGTATTAAAAGCATATGAAGTTAGTACGACAATCAATTGTTTTCCCCTTAAAAGGGAATTTTAAAACATTTAATGAATGAGAAATGCATTTCTTTATTAGCAATTACTGAATATAATGAAAAAAAAAAGAATTTTTTTTTCATTTCAAAGAAAAAATCTTTACAAAATTTTTGAAGAATTCAAATATATGAAAATGCAATAAGATATCCTTATCTTTTCGCTTCCATTATTTTAAGTATTTTGGATAAATAAATAAATTTCTATGTTCTTTTGTAAGTCCAACACAATCTTCATAAACATAAATTTCACAAATTGTACGTAATCTCATATGTATCACTTTGTCTTCACAACAAATAACACAGTAGGAGCTCCGAGGCTTTTTTTTTTGGTGGGATCTTGGGAAGAGTCTTTACTTTTTTTTGATAGGTGGTTTGTCATTCTTCTTATCTTTTTCTTTTGTTTTTAAGAAAAGTTTCTTCAATGCCTCAGCACGACTGTTGATAGCTGGTTTCATAACGTCCGTTATGAGTGAAGTCTGCAATTGAGCGAAAGATCTTTGATAAGACTACTTTTAGCAAGCATCTAACTCATCTAAAGACATTGAAAGCTGATAAAAGTATTCAGAAACATTTGAATCGGAAGAGAAACTGCTGCGTCATCACTGAAGCTGCCGGTGGACTTTCATCTGGATGCTGGACGGATCTGCCACTGAATGCAGCTATGGTGTGGCTGGGCTGTCTACTTGAATAACCAGGCAGATTTTTCAAGATTTCCTAAAAATTACAGACTGGTTAAAGTAATTTAAAACGATACTAGATTTGATATCTAAACAGAAAAGATTTCTTCCCTGCGTTGCCTGTCTCTTCGTCTGTCTCGCTTTCCGGAATCATGAAGGACATCCGGCCGTAAAACCCCTGTCAAAACTCAATATTGAGCATGCGACTTTGACTTCAGGAGTGATCCCCACGCGAAGATTGGGTAAAGCTGTAGAAGAAGACGACTAGAATCAGCAATGAAAACTCAACATTACGCAACCAAACAATAGAAGCTATCTTTTAAAAAGACATGAGAACAATTCCGGAGTGAAATAAGAAATGAGTTCTCCAAACAAACAGAAAATGGCGACTCAACAACGATCCACGTACTTCCTGACAATCACAATTTCTCAGATCCCTCTCAAGACAAATCTGCAAGACCATGAGAACGATATCTATCGTTCTCCGTACGAACTACTCTCTTCGACATCAATTGGCCATTTAATCTATCTGGCCGTATTACCATCAAGTACCTTTTATTTTAGTCATCGTATAACAGGTATACAATTACTAAAAGAAAATTGAACAACATAGAGAAAGCATCAACGTTTTACTTTAAGAAAGGATCTCGTCTTCAAAGTGTACAAGAAAACTCGTAATTTTTATGATAATTTTTCTTTTGGATTAGTGTCACAGTAAATTAGAAGCAATTATTGGAAGAGAAAAGTTAGCTTTACATAATATAAGACGTCTTTACATCTTCACATAAATGTTCTTAAGACAGACTAACAATTTATAAGAAAATCTAAGTCATAAAAGTTTAAAGCAGGGCGCACACGATGCAGCTTTTACTGTGCATTTGCAATTAAGTTGCACAAAAAAGATTGCAACGACAGTCAGGGCGCACACGATGCAACATTTTTTGCGCCGCGGTTCGGACAACAAACGAAGCACAGAACGAATTTGAATGACGTCACTTGACATTACGTTAAGAAGACTGCGATGATGTCCTTCCAAACCTAATATATGTGTGATTTATATTAAACATATGAGAAATATTGTTATAATATTATTATCCGGTATGTATATCTCTTCCTTTTTGCTTTCGGTACTCCGCAGAAACTCACGTGAAACTGACGTGTTCCATCCCTTTTCTGTGATTGGTGCCATCATCAATTCTTCAGTAAAACAGTGAGCGAACAATCCCATAATTCATTGCGAATCCGCTTCCGATGTGAAAAATTCAAAAAATCTAGTTTTTTCAAATGCTCTGATACATTCTGCCGCATTACATTACTGCATTTACATATATACTGTATTTATGTGTTAAAGAAACTCGCAATACTCTGATATTTATTCTGTATTCGCTATTCACCCATCTCAAGCGAAGGAAATCTGTTTCGACGCCATGTTTCCCCTTGGGCGTGACGTCCCGACTGACGTGTTCCAACGCTGCACTGTGATTGGGTAATTTTTCATGCAGCTTTCAGAAGTTGCACCCGACAGAAATCCTCGCCTTTGCAGCTTTTTCTGCATGCAACTCCGGTTGCAACTTTGCTCAAGCAGCTGAAAAAACGCTATAGGCCAAAAGTTGCACATGCAACTCGGCCCAAAGCTGCATCGTGTGCGCCCTGCTTTACGGCTCAATGTAACTATTTACATAACAAGATCAACAAGCAAATTTAGATCCGATTTTTGCCAGTTTAATATTTTATCACAACCGAACGACATCAGTGTCATTCTCATGCTTTATTTTTTTTTTATAATCGTTTCAGGCCAAATAAGGACCACATTAATATAACAATTTTCTTCTCTCTTCCATCCTCTCATGCTTCATTTATTTAATAGAATTTCTTTCTGACCTACGGATTCTACTGGAGACATTTAGCTATTCTTCTTATAATTTAGACTTCCATTTAACGAAAAATAAGTAAATATCATCTCTATTGGAGAATGTAAAGTACAGTAAATAAATTCACTGTATAAAAGAAAATTGATAGTGCTTTATTACAAGAATTCCTTTCTTTCCTTTACAAGAATGTAAAAGAAAATTCTACAAAAGCCAGGAAACATTAGAATATATTACAAAATTTCTATATTAAGATTTGTACGATTAAAAGATTTATTGTAAATAATCTGACAACTAACAGAAGAAATATTACAAACAATTCAAATTCGCAAATTTTAATTGAATTTTTTTTCAGCAGATGATTGGAAAATGAAACAACATAAACTGCAGACCATATGATTTGAAATTTACATATTCATATTAGAACGAATGTTTGTTTCTTAAACTTCGAATTTTAAAATCTTTGATTATTAGAAAATACACTGCCTGTTCAAGTGAAAGTGGAAACCTATGGTATTTGAACAGACGCTTTATTTATAGCTTGTCTAATAACGCGTACTGTGTCCTTTTGCCCACCATCCGCACACCGCGGCATGCTCTCCACGAGTTTATGATAGCAAGCAACCGGTATTTTAGCCCAATCCTCCTTGAAAGCCAGTATAAGTTGGATGCGTGTTTGTGGTCGCATCGGACACGCAAGAATCCGGCAAGTCCAATTCATCCCACAGATAGTCAAGGGGATTGAGATCTGGACAATGGGCGGGCCACTGAAGCTCCTGAACATTATTCTCCGGAAACCACGCGCGCTTACAATACAGGCCTTATGGCACGGGGCATTGTCGTGCTGGAACACAAATTGTCTTTCACCTAACTGCGACCACAACATAGGAAGCATGGAATTGTCTAGAACGTCTACATTATATGTGACTGCCATGTTCCCCATTTTCCCTGTCGATCACAACCAACGGAGCAAGTTCAAACCAGGAGAAACACGACCACAACATCACACCACCACCGCCAAACTTCACTGTTGCGATGACACACAAGTAGCAGCCGCTCCCTGGCAAACGCCACACCCAGGTGCGCCGATCCGATCGGAAGAGTATGAAGTGTGATTTGTCTTCCAGCGATCCATTGACCACGGATCTTTGCTCAAGGCTCAAGGCCACACAACGCTGCGCTGGGTGATGTTAGGCTTGTGTGCAGCGGCTCGACCGATGCCATCATCGCTCAGCTGCTTTGATGGTGTCATTTTACTTTAGCACGTGATTAGACACAAATGACTCCAACTACACATCATCTTACTGTTTTATATTGAATATATTCAAATTATTGCACGAATTTCCATGGGTTGTTTCACTACGGCAGGTGTCCACTTTCAATTGAGCAGTCAGTGTATATCAGCAGCTCAATAAGTATGTAAAAAGAGATTCAGAAATTAAATTGTTTTTTAATATTTATGGGTAGAAAGCTCAAAGCAGACCTGCAATAGCTACATTAAATATAAAATATACAATAAATAATTCCTTAATGCTTTAGAATAAGATTTCATATTTTTTTTTCATTTTAGCATTTCCTAAATTCATCTGGAATCTCTTCCCTTCAGTTTTCAGTTTATGGGCTTTTTAATGTAAATACAAACACATTAACATCAGTAAGTATTTCGTATGTAAATTAGAATACATAAGAATACATGCAATTTTTTTCTCTGCTGTATTTAGTCTTCAAAAATAAATATTCAAGACCATAGAATTGCATTTCCGCATCATAATTTTCAACCATTAGTAATTGTTGAAATAATTTTGTTTCTTACTTTTTTATTTGTTCTTTTTGGAAAGCGACAAAACAAAATTACTTGATATTCTTCTAATATTTTCGTTTTTTTTTTCTAATCGAAGTTGTTCTAAAAATGCTTTTTTTTAGCTTGTCTAAAGTGCTAATTCTCACAGTAATCATTCTTTAATCTCGAATTGAAATACAAATTTGAAACATAAATTTAAAGGGATTGTCTCATAGCAAGAGTTTCTAATGTTTCTGTTTCGTCTGAGACGGATCATGTTGAAGTTCTGTATTCTGTTCTGAAAAAAAAGAACGGGACTTTTTGACTTATGTCTCAATTTTCTTTAAACTTGTACAAAATCATTCTTAAGAGACATAAAGAGCGAATTTTGTTTCGTATCTTATTGCATAAAACGTAATATATGTAATATATAGTTATAAAAGAATATAGAAATTGTAAATTGTTACATTAATAATAATAATGGATCTTAAATAATGGTTTTAATTGTGGTGTAGATAGAATACTAAGACTTTTTTGGATTCAATGCAACTACTAATTACATAATTTTTCTTACAGTTATTTGGAATTATTATCACTTATCTGCTGGTTTTAATACAGTTTCAACTCAGTTACTTCAATAATACTTTCTCAAGCACAACGAATACAACAAAATGTAATTGTAGCATATTGCAGTAAGTTTCATGAAATGAACTTGAGATGTTAAATCAACTGATTAATTATATACTTTATCAATATTTCTGTAACAAAAATCAGGATTTTATTTTTCATTTTGAATGTATATACACTACAGATTTAGGAATCATTAAAAGTAATGTTTTTAAATTCTACTAGAAAGTTTCTGAGTTAATTTCTTTTTCAAAGTACTAAGATGAAAAAACTAAATTTATAAAATGAAAAACTTTGTTCATAATTAAATGGTACTCAAAATTATTAAACTAAAAATAAATGACAATAACATATCGAAAACTTTCAGGAAGATCAAATTTTTTAATGACTTCTTGAATCATCCAATGAATTTGAATATGCTTCGCAAAATTGATAAATAAATTGAAGTGCAAACAATTGAATTTCGAAATGTTATCATAGTATTCACCTGGAGGCAACAATTGGTACTACAAAAAATGTTCTTATGCATAATAATGCCAGATAACAAAAACTAGAAACTAGAACTGCTGAATTAGGTGGAAACGGGAGGGAGTTGAGTGGATGGGTAAGCATTGCCTAAAGATGTGCTACGCTGTTTTCGTGATAGATATAGATTACATCATTTTTTTCTTACCTGAGGAAAGGTTTAAAGTGGTACGGTTGTGGAGAAGAGGAGAATGGTGTGGTAAGTCTTCTATTCTCCGATTTCGAATTACAAATTTGAAATATAACATTAGACCTACATTGTATTTAATTTTGATTTTTGTACCAACTGCGAAAGTTTCGAAGTGATCGAACAATTTCAATTTCTTTCTCATCCACATCCCGTAGAACGGGGATTTCGCTATTTCTAAAATAAAATCATTTGCATGGAATAAGAACTAAATGAGTTTAATTGACAGTGAGATATTGGCAATCATCAAAGCAAAACATCTAATATAAATCGAAATCTGTATGAAATTAAATTAATACATTAAATAAAGCCTGAAGAATAAATGTAATTATATTTCCCCATATGATTTTTTTCCTTTTATTTTTAGAATTTCCTAAAAAATCCAGATTACCATTCCTTAAAGTTTCAATTTATTGACTATTTCATATAAACACAGGTGTTTTGATGTCAGAAAGATTCATTTATATAATTATATTTTACAAGTCTCGAATGTAACAATGTTAGCTTCTAAGAAACAGCTTTATACCAATTGCTATTGAATCAGTAAATACTAAATCTTTTATTAACTAAATTAAATCTATAACGCTGTCGTTACATCTCTTGAATGTAACGATAGCGTTTTGTTAGAAACTAACATTGTCACATTTCTCTTACATTCTATCGATTTTGCCAAAACCCTAAATAAGGAAAATGATTTTTATTTTTATGTTTTTCTACAGTAGCGCTGTCGCCTTGTCTTGCATGTCGATTCGCCCTCTTATGTTTAAAAAAATCGTCTTCTTCTAAAATAAGAAAACGAAAAATTACTGAAAAAGATCCGCAAGCTTAAGAAGCTCAGCAGTCCTTGCATTGGGAAGCCGTAATCAAAGCAGCAGAAAATGATTTGTTATACACTGGAGGGCGAATCGACATACAAGACAAGATGGCAGCACTACCGTATTCCCCTAGCAACGATCGACTCCATTGCACATGATATCCACCAGAGGTCGACCAGACCAATTATAAACCAATCCAAATGTTACTTCTATTTTATTGGCATTTTAACTTTGTATAAATAATGAGGCTATTTTTGTTTTTAAATTCAGTTGACATTGAAATCCGTTAAGGATTCACCTCCATGTAATCTATTTATAAATACACATTTTAAATGTTTAAAGTGTGTATATCTTTAATTTTAATGAATCAATCTAAATAATTCAAAAGAAAAATGAATCTAAAGAATTTGGTTCATTTGTGATCAGAAATTGCTTTTTATATATGATTACTTCAATTTATTTGTTTGGTGTAGCTAATCAATATTATGGCTTTATTACTATTACCATAAATAATATTTACTTATAACCATTTGAATATATAAATTTACATTATGCATAGATTATATATTGGCCTGCTTAGTGTTTCCACATAGTGTTTTATTTTCACTTGCGTAATCATAAAAACGAAACAATTTTTCATTTGAACGAACATCATTAATGTTCAAAATTCTGTATAACTTTATAGTACAAAGTAAACTTGATAAATTTTAGGATATTACCCATTGCAACAAATTATAAAAATGTTATAAAAGATTGAATGTTTTGCATGATCTCATTCCGATATAGTCTACTTTATTGGTGCTTTTTAAACATTTTCTCAAGTTTTAGTTACATGCAAAAGCAGAAAGGGAAAAGCCAGGATCTCCTTAAATGTAGTTAGATATTCTTTTTTATACCATGTATTTCTCAGGACTGAAAGGAATCAAAAATTTCCTTGATCATTATAAACGACATTGATGGATGCTTTATTTTTTATCACATTTCTTACAAATAATTCTTTTGTATATTCCTATTGTTTGAAGCATTTACATGGAAGAAAGTATATATTGGCATCATTGTTAACCTTCTAACGATTATCCACGTTGTTTTTGATGCTTTCTAACAATATTTTTATTATTCTTAATGTTACTTTTCATAATTTTTGATTACGTGAAAGATATAGAAGACATTGAATATTTGAAAGAGAAATATCTTTAGATTACATAAATTCATTGAAACCTACTTCATCTTAAATATCTCGCAACTAAGAATAAAAAGTGAACCACTGCTCAGAATAACCTGAAATTTAAACTGAATATACTCGAAGAAACGGGAAATGATATGGTATCAGAGACAATAATAGTTTCAAATGTTAGCAATAGATGGCGCTTTAAGCGTAATAACGTAAATGGATTTGGCTAAGTGACATTTGAATCGCAATACGACGGCTGTGGCGTGAGTTGGATTTTAAACCACCTCTACTGTTCAATAAGCATAACTTTATCGGCTTTTTACTGAGGAAATGACTTCCAAGTCATTCAATAGTTGTGGCACTGTTGAACCACTGTTGTACCACTACAACTAGACGTGTTGTTTTCTGTAGATTTCCTATAAATGCTTAAATGCTTAAATTCTTAAATGATAGAAATGCGGTGAAGGTCTTGACAACCGTACTTTTTATGTTATTCCTAGTGAGCCATTTGGGAGCTATTCTGACAGCTACCAAAATCGCTAGCTATTCCTGTCCGTCAGTCGATTCGTGTCTGTCCACCTCTAAAACTCCCGAACGTAAGGTCGGATCGACAAACGGATTTCACTATCACGTTCAGAGACCAAAACACTATAGGAATGTTTTATTTTCAGGGGAAAGCACCCTCCCCCCATGTTCGAGATAATGCGCATTGTTCTCATTGTGAAAATATCCTAACTTTAATATGCTTTTTTAATTATTTTTTCTTTCTGGCTTATATTAATAATGCAACATAAAATTTTTAATATAATATCTTTACCCTTATATTATTTATCCCTTTTTATTCTTGATTTTGTTCTAGACGGATTCGACTGATGAGAGGCCAATTAGCCTTGAAACAGTACTGTCTCCGATTTCTAGCACAAATATAAAAAAAAATAGCTCAGTGAATTTGTATTTCGTTTAGTTATGTGCGTTCTTTGTTTTGTTTTACTGTAAAATGTTTCTAATGCCCGTTAAATTTCTTGTCATAATCTCTCTCTCTCTAATCCCACGCCAGACTCGGCGTACGGGGCGCGGGAGGTCAGGCTCCCAGCGTTTCATGACCACGGGACGGAGTTGGGGCCGGGTGGTCAGCTCGGCGCCCGCCCGCCTAGAACCCGGGAAAGAAACCCGGTACCCATGCGAGAGAGGGCTGGATAGGCCCTGGGACCCGTTTGGAGGTGAAAGGAGCGTGGAAAATTCCCCGCCCTCCGCCGAGGCCGGGAATCGATCCCAGTATCTTCAACTCGCAGCCGAGCGCCCTGTCCACTCGGCTACCAGGCGCACTCTTGTCATATTATCTTTTAATTAATAAAATGTTACTATATATTTACGGCTTACATTTATTTAAGAATGTAAGTGATTTTTGACAATTTATGTAAATAAATCAGTTACTTTTTTTTTATTTATTTCTTATATTCTACAATTTTTTTCTTTATTGTTTATTTTCTTTTTTTATTATATTATTATACTTTTTTATAACTTACATTATTAATATAAACTAGAAAAAAATACAATTCCCTTTATTATTTTGAATGTTAGAAAAAAAATGCGTTACATAAAGACAAAGAAAAATAAAGGATGAAGGAAGAAAAGAAAGATGAAAGCAAAAGAAGAAGAAAAGAAATAGCATTTGGTCATTTATATAAATTTTAAAGTCATGACTATAAAGAAACACATTATTTTATCCTCATATTATAGGGGGTAATATTTAAAATTTGTTGTTGCATTACTAATTTAAGATACTAAAAAAAAAAAAAAAAAAAAACACACACACACGGTGCTGATTCGATCTGAGAAAAATCGACGACAGAAATCCAGCATGGTTCATGGTACCATGGATAGTACATGGTACTATCTCAGCTATCGCCGATCACAAAAATAGAACTGATGCATTTCTTACGTTTAAGACAATACAGAAAATCCAAAGAAAACAATGTCAAATATCTCGAAAACCGAGAAGGGTTGGCTGAAGATTTCTTTAAACTATAAAATTCATTAATCTGCAATTGAGCTCAAAACATAAATAGAAAAAAGAACTAAAAAATAAAAAAGCTTTAAAAACAGTTTTCAATAGGAGTATTTCAATATTATAGGAATTATGATGTCTAAAAAGACCTCTATACGTAATAAAAAAAGTAACTTTATTAACTTTTAACAAATTAATACATAATTGTTATTAAGCAATTTATCTGCATGTTTATTTATTAATCAGTATTTGTGTAAATTTATATTGACTATTAAACAAAACTAAAAATATCAGAAGTACGCATCTCCTGCCCATCATATAAAATTTTTTATGATACCCATTATAGAGTTCTATAGAATATTTCTCTATAAAAATGCTTATACTTTTTTCTACAGAAATAGCTAATCAGGGCTTCAGATATCCCATGATAAGAGTTCTATAGAATATTTCTCTACAGGAATGCATAACTTTTTTTCTGTAGGAATAGCTATAGAATTACTATTGGATTACTTTTTCATAGAGTAGGGCTTTAGATATCCCATTATAGAGATTCTACAATATATTTCTATAATTCTATAGGATATTTCTCTATAAGAATCCATGTACTTCTTTTCTACAGGAATTGCTATACAATTTCTATTGGATTACTTTTCTATAGAGGGCTGATCTGGGAATTCTATACAGAGTTCTGTAGGTTATTTCTCTACAAAAATGAATATACTTCTTTTCTATAGGAATAGCTTTAGAATTTCTATTGGATTACTTTTCTATAGAGGGCTGATCTAAGGATTCTCTATAGAGTTCTATAGATTATTTCTCTATAAAAATGCATATACTGGTCTTCTATAGAAATAGGAATAGAATTTCTATTGGATTATTTTCTATAGAGAACTGATCAGGGGATTGTATAGAGTAGTATATAAAAACTTGAAGAGCTGTATATGATTCTACTAACCATTTTCGTAAGGGGAAACAGTATGTAACATCTCTTTGTTATCAATAATTTTACTACGGTAGAGTCATATCCTCTCTCTCGAAAACTGTGTAGAACAGAAACCAACTTCATATAAGCTTTCTATATTAGCTGGTATAGTGGCATCACAGAATATTGACTCAGATGCATGAGACATTATGTAAAATTAATGATTAATGCAGTGTTTTAGTTCGAAATTGTTTATAATATCTGTAACTATGCAATTTGAAGATTTTGAGATTAATGCCTGTTTATAATTAAAGTTCTATTTTAAAAAAGAAAAAAAATTAAAAGAAGGATCACTAATGGAATTTTGTAGATTAACTGAAAAGGAAGAGTTTGTGTTTTTTTTTTAAATATACCTAAAGTGTTGCTTTCAAATATTGTAATAAAATTTGTTGTATTTACTTTTTATTTTTACAAATGAATTTAAATATAAAATAACTGCAATTTTCTGTAGGTTAAATCTTCTTTTCAAATTTGAATAGAATCAGACACGTATCTTATCTCCAAATTTCAGAAGGTTATTTTAAATAAAGGTTAGCTATTATGCAATTCATTTTATATCTGAACTATAGAAATATAAAATTGAATCATCTGAAACATAATAACTTGTATCTATAAAATTGAAAAATAAACGAAAGAACAAAATCGCCCCATTATGATCAATCTTTTCTTATATCCTGCTAATTTATATATAAAGTATTCCTTCTAGTTCTATCATCTAATCCGAATATTCAAATTGTTTTAGTGATTAAATATAAAATGTTTTGTTTCTCTCTTTTCTGTAATATTTAAAGATATTTCAGTTCTATTAAGAAAGTTTTATTTTACTGCTTTCAGTAAAAGGACTTTGTTAGACAAAGGACAAAGGACTTTGTTAGACTGAGTACCTATCGAAGATATTAAAAAATAATCAAATAAAGAAGCTAGATCGTTTTTCCCTTCAAATGTTCATGTCGACTTTCAAGAAGAAAATATGATAATTCTAAAATACATATATTGAAAGACAAAATTGATTAATAGATTTGATGTGCCTTCCTAGAAACATAGCTTAAACGGTCTTATGATCAGGTTTTAATTCGAATTGTTTCATTAGAGCGTCAATTCATTTTATAACCGTAATGCAGGTCACTTTTAAATGTATCTAAAACTAATGGAAACCTTCCTACTCTGAAGAATAATAATACAAATGACAGGTGAATAGAAAAAAATCAAAGAACTGCTACAATTAACTTTAATGTTTTCTGATGAGCTCTGTGGACGTTCTGACAGTAGGATGATTTGTCATCGTTTTCTTTTTTTACTGTAAATTACCAAAAGTCCTTATCAAAACATTAGCTATTTCCATTAACGTTCATCGTATTTCATTTTCTCTCGCCTAATGTTGTACGCTAAACATTATTTCTAGTAATAATGTTGCAAAACAAAAAAAAAATACTTGCAGTTATCTGGTATCTTTTTAATACATTTTCGTTGCGTATATTATACTCATCACAACTTACAACTGTTTGTTCAGTGCACTACTGTTATAAATTCTATCGTCGTTGTGAATCTTTTTCCGTTTATTTTCAGTGTTTATCTTCTACTTTCATTTCGAATAGTGTACAGTTCTGGTAAGTCAGCTCATTGAAACATCTATTAATAAAACAATACTTTTTTTTTCGTATAACGCTTTTTTATGCTATTTACAAGGATAAATTTTGTAATGAATTAATATTTTTATTACAAAACAGCAGTATCCGACCATGCATTGCTGTGGCTCAGTCTGGTTAAATGGAAAAGAAAGAAAACAGCAATTAAACGTTTCTAAAAATGTTTAATTTCACAAAGCATGATAAATTTGTCGTTTCACTTTGAAAGTTGGCGTGAATTGAGCTGTTACAGTTTCTGCACCGAATAACGTCATTTGGAAGCATGAGTTGCATATGATATGTTAGATAGGAAATGCTTTGATTCGGAGGTATATCCGGCAAGCAAAGATTTTATTGGGTCTGGTTGTTCTTCAAGTTGAGGCAGTTTAATTTTTCCGGCGGCGAAACACATCCCTTTCGTTTCTCCATTAAATTTCAGAGTCTTGCAATGAGGACGCACTTCAATCATAGTGCCGATGAGAACATGCCAGCTCAAACTATAATCGTTTGGGTTGTACCTGAATGCAAGGCGATTGTAATCGCGTGATTGCTGATCACGGAGTCGTGTTTGACGCTGATCTGCTGTTTCTCGTAAACGTCTTTCAGCCACTCTATGACTGTCGCGACCATTCTCTTGAGAATGAAGCAGATCTGAAGCTGCAGAACGCGATCACCGTGCTCGCAACCTTACATCCTCAAGTCTGGCTGCACATCATTCTACTGCTTCCTCGGCACATATTGAGCATTTATTTGTTTGTTTCGCTCGTTTGCTGATGCCCGTTCTTCCTCAGTTTGATTTGGAATTACTCGTCGCACTGCTTCCGCTCCGTGAGTTCGACGACCTATGTTTGATCTTCTGCGAGGCATTATTTTCAGATCGATTCCACTGAAAAAAGAAGAAAGAAAGTTATAACAAAAACATAAAATTGCAAGACATTAAAAATGGAAAAAAAACCCAAGAACTAAAAAACAAAGAAAAAACAAAAATAAATAAAAATAAAAAATAGTAACGAAATATTGTTGGTCGCCAAATTATTTTACTGGGGTTTACATTTGGGATTCTTTATTTTTTTATTTTAATGAGATAGTCCTAAACAGTCCTCCTTCTTTGAAGGCTTCCCTCCTCTTGGTTTCGGCTGGAAATCTCCCTTCTACAGAAGGCGGCCTTTGTTGCCGACGGAATCTTCACTTCCCTGGAAGGGAGACCCTTGACATTCTGGCTTCTCTCGTAACTGTTGGCGGCCCGGCGGCTGGACGCTAAGACTACCGGGCTTCTCCTGCTAGGCACCAACACGGCCGACTAAACTTCTCTCGTCTCTGGCTTGGAGATCTGCTTCTCTGGCTGGCTGCCACCGGACGAACTTGTTAGGGATCAACGGGCTGCTAACTTCTCTCGTCTCAAGCTTGGAGATCTGCTGGGGGCTGCTTGCCGGGACAAACTAGCTTTCTTCATCCCCGTTGGAAGTCAACTGCAGACGGCTGCAACTTCTCTCTTCTTCTCGTGTTGGAGAATATATTGTGTGGCTAACTGGCTTCCCTTCTCTTTCGTTCTCCGGTTGGAGACTGCTGGCGGCTTCCTGCCGCTGACGAACTGGCTTTCTCTAGCTGCAGGAGCTTCTTATAAGGCCGGCAACCCGTCCATTTCCGCAAATCAAGGGGAGAAAAGGAAGCGCTGCAAGAACAGTTCACTACTGAGGGCGAGTGAAACCGCTGTTCCATTTGTCGTGCAACAATATTTCAATTCAAACACAGATCAAATGACAGCTCAATTACAACGCAAAGAGAAACGAAATATTTCAATCCGCTCGAACAATTTCATGATGTAATTTGAATTCAAACGAAAATCAATCGACACAGCTCAATTCCACCGCCAATTGCACTGAAACATAGGAAACAATTAAAAAAACGAAATGAAAAACAATGAAAAAAGACAAAAAAAAAAACTATACTCACGAAATGAACTCTACGGTAAACAACACAGCTCAATTCCAACGCAATGTCACACGAAATAATCAAATCAAAATGAAAATAAATCGAAATCACGCTATCCGGCATGAGCAATGTTTATTATTGCGTGTGTTGCTTTTACGTCCACCAGATAAAGCTGTTTTTCAAAAAAAGCATGTTTTTACCTGTCACAGGTGTGACATCAATATAATAGATACATAAAAACACGCACGTATTCGAATGGAACGTTGAGTTAAAATTTCAAAGCAATCAGTGAAGAAGTTTCGGAGATTTTAAAATTTTGAACAAACGAACATTTACATTTTTATTTACATAGATTCCCCTAATTTATCATTTAAGCTTTTGAAATCAAATTTTACTCGTTGGATTTAATTTTGATTATGCTTACCAGCAATTGAATCGTTAAATTTTTGATTCGATTCCAAATTATCCAATGATTTTTAAATATGTCGGAACTGATTAACCTCTATAAAAAGTTTTTACAGTCTCTGCTCATCCATTTATTCTTATAGTAAAACCCTTTTTGAGAAATGTGTGTACTCACATCATTGTTGATCTAAAGTATTTAAAAAAAATCAATATTATTTGTTTGTTTCATGGTCTATCAACAGCAGAGTTGAGTATATTGAACAAATATCATTTAATAGTACTATGTTAAAAAGACAACTTTGATTAATTACTTATTTGATTGAATACAACAAGAATACATGCAAGAATCGCATATGCAATCATTTACAATGCTAAACAAGATTGCAGCAAATTTTGTTTCTCTACTTGCGACTCCTCATTATAACTTCCCATTGGTTAGTTATAGCCGGTTACAGCTAACAACTAACTATCAATTACTCGATGCTTTGTGTAGATGTCTTTAGTAAGCTTAGAAGTTAAGATATTGTTGATAAAATTAAAACCCCGAAGTCTAAAATACAAATTAAAATTACTGCACACTAATTTATATATTGAGGTAGATTTTATTTTATTTAATTCATTTTATATATTTCTTTTTGCAGTAACACCAAATTTTTAAATGTGAAGTCAAATGTAGAAATATAGGTTTTTACATGTACTTATACCTTTATAAATCTGTTAATAAACTATTATTTACTTTAGAATGTAGAATCGAGCAAAAGGTAATAAACATTCAGTAATAAAATTTTTTATGAGATTTCGCCTAAAACTTAAAACTTAAACGACAGTATTAAACGACTATTCTGCCGCATCATTTCAAAACCCTTGCGTATCTACTTCCTGTGCTACCCCTTAACTAGTTATCTGTTTTCCAGTATAAGATCCTGCTATATCAATCCTGCAAAAATAAATTTATCCACAGAAAAATCTATAAAGAAGATAAGGCGAGCTGAAAACAAAACACAGAAATTCAAATTCATGTAAAGATTTAATATTCCTTTTTCTACATGATACAAAGATGATTTATTCCTTAAGAATGCAGAACGATTACACTCGAATAAGATCTGGCAAAAACTCTGTCTTTATTTCTGTGTGCAGGGGTTATAGATAGTTATAGATAGATAGTGCAGAGGTTATAGATAGCAGGGGTTATAGATCTATAGATTTATAGATAAGGGCTGTGATTGGTTGCCGTGCTTTACAAATTGATTGGGGGATTTAATTTACAAGTGGGTTTTAACTGATATTTAACTGTCTTTTTAAATAATAACGAATCAGGGAAAATAAGCATAGTCAACGTAAAATTTGAATAAAATAACGGAATTAAATGATAAACAGTAAAAATTAGAATACACAATTGATAATAAGTAAATGCTGATTTAGGATAAATACAATAATAAACGTAAGATAACTAAGTATATACAAGGAATAAATAGGGCTATTGGAAACAGATAAATGTGAATATATACAGTGAATAAAAATCATTACAAATACCCTCCCTTCCAGGATTTTTCGTCATCGAAAATTATTTACTAATAAATACACCTGTAGCAATAACAATTATGATACGGCTGAAAAAAAAAAATAATATGGCCGTTCGGGGAAAAAATAAAATATTGAGCTCAGAGAAAAAAAGGAACTGAATTATTTACATAATTGAGATACATAGTTTAATAACTATTTATATAATGGCAATGAAGATTGAAATGCATGATCGATCCGGATATTTTAGTTAACTCAAAAACAATGAATTTCAGTGAATGTGAAAGTGCTAAATTTCACTAAAACTCACTTTCACTTTAGTAATCCTTACGGCACTGGGATCAGGCTGTGGGCACAACTCTGCCTGATCGTAGCAAAATTCTTTCAGCTACGCGGAGTGGATCGTTTGGTGTCGCAGGTTCTGGTGTCGGAGGCTATATGACATCGTCAGCAAGGTAGGGGTTCAGTGGGGTGATATAGATAAATTCGTGATGAGGGCGGCTGATGGTACATCCAAGAGCAGGAATGACTTCTTTGGTGACCGGTGATGTCTGGCGGATCCCTCGAAATGGTCCAAACTATAAGTGGAGTAGCTTCTCGGCCAAGCCGACTCGACGGGTAGGATATGTACCCATACGAGATCAGCAGGACGAAATGCTAGTGGTTTGTGATCTGATTCGTACTGGCGTTTATTCGTCTATTGTGAGTCTCTGATGTTAATCTGGAGTAGTTGATGTGCTTAGTGTAATGATGCTTTGAAGAGGACAGGATACTCTTGTTGTGGCTCGAGTTTCACTGGCAGCAAGATATCAATGATTGTGCGGGGATTTCTTCCATATAGAAGATAGAACGGAGTGTAACCTGATGAATTGTAGGCGAATGTGACGAAAGGTAATGTGGAGTCCCAATTGCTCTGGTCAACATCATATTGAGATCACATCTGCTAAAGTTCTATTTAGTTTATAACATATACGGTTGGTTTGTGGATGATCAACTGGAAGTCTTGTGATGGATTATTGTGCACAACTGCAGTGTTTCGGAGAGCGCTGCGGACATGAACAGCGATCCTCGGTCTGATAGAAGAATAGGCGGCGATCCGCGCTTCAGCATAATATCCTTTACGAAGAATTTTACTAACTCCGATGGAGTGGCGTTCGGCAGGGCTTTAGTAAAATGAACGGCATATTTAGTAAAATGATCGATTGCAATAACGATCCATAGGTTGCCGGAAGTTGAATTCGGGTAGCGGCCTAGTAAGTCGATGCCTACACGGTAGAATGGTATTTCAGCGACCGGTAAGCGCTGGAGATTGCCTGATGAGAGTCGAGATGGACTCTTCCCAACTTGGCAAGTCAGACATCGAGTGACAAAACAACGCACATCTTTGCTTTGTCCCGGCCAAAACTACATGTTGCGGACTCGAGCAATTGTCTTTGCTGTACCAAGGTAAGCTGCAGTTGGATCTTGTAAAGAATTATAAATATATATGCCAGCAGAGTAATAATTTAGTGCTCTAAAATACTTATCTAAAATGATACCAAAACAAAGAAATCAATAAACATATTTAATGATGCGTTAACTTATATACAACGTACTTTAGAAGCTCAGCATTAAACAATTCTATATATATAATCTTCTGGGAAGGTTTTACTTGCTTCTCATGGAACGGCTTGCTTCTGTGGGCACTCTTCTATCGCTAGCCTTCTATTCCTAAGCTACGTCTGAGGTCCCTTCACCAAAATCATTAAACAGTTGCTTTTTCCCTGAATCTATCCTAAGATCCCTTTTTCTAGATCTTCTTTTATTTCGGAAAAATAACTGAATCAATTGTTGCTGCTTTTAATTTAGCTATCTCTAATCTCCCTTTTGTGGAGGTTTCTTTACGCTACGTTTATCGCAAACGCTATTAGCTAAATTTCCTATTAACTTCTCCTAAGGTAATCTAGTAGCTTTAAAGTAGAATCCTAATTTTATCTACACGTTAATGCCAGAGAAATTCTTGAATAACTTCACGTCGCTGATTTCCTTTTATTCTAACTCGAATAATATAAATTTCTAAGATCCTAAACTCTCGTATGAATCTATTTATCTACGCCTAACTTGCTCTAGTGTTCCTATCAAGCTGATAGATATTTTAATAAAACTTTACTTACAGTAAAAGTCGATTTCCTTGGATGAACGATTGCGCGAAATTCGATCCCTTCGTCTTTACTGTATCTCCGTTGTCGGTCTGGTAAGATGTTACGAAAAACGTCTAGGCTTGTTACTCCGACTAAATGTTCTTGTTAGGGTTAGATCTTTCCGGGGCGTCGTTTCTCCCACGATATACGATAAAATCAACGAGGATGTATTCTTCTTAATCAGCAGTAGTTATTCATTCTGTTTCGCATTCTTCTAAATAGGCAAAGCTATCTGCATGTGTCCTATTCTTTTATCACCTTAGAAATTCCCGGCGGCGGCTGTGTCTCTTACGGGGAAAAGATTCTCTGGTCTCCGCTTCCAATCACTTTCGTCGGCTTCAGTCTTCTGCGTACAGAACGGTCAGTTCTTTCGCATTTCGTCTCGGCTATCACTCCAATCGTATCCTGCCAACTTCGTCTGGCTTGGATATATTTTTCGTCTAAGGATTGCCTTCCGTCGAAACCGTATACTTTTCAATCCGGACTCACTATTCTGCTATTCGTCGGAATTTCCCGGGGATTGGAATTATCACAGCACCTTCGCTTTTGATCGAGCGAATTTCAGAATCCACTGAATTCTTCCGGGCATATTCCCATCCTTATTGAGAATACAAAATCATTCTCGATCCAAAATCGTTGGAGAGAATCTGCAGCAAACCCAACTCCCAAACTAGGAGCGACCCTTTTTTACATTTGATTTGGTTGAAGGGGACGAGCGAATTTCGTGTTGAGTTCGGCAGCTATTTGGCTGCCCGTCCTAACTGCTTGGACGACCGACGTGAACTGCGTTGCCTCTCGTACTCGGCAGCGTTCTTCCCCGTCGACTTGTCTGGTCGACGGGACCAAGCGAACTCCCGCTGCCCGCCCTACTGGGCAGCGGTCTTCCCCAGCGACTTGTCTGGTCAACGGGACGAGGTGAACTGATGGATGTCTTGCATTAACAAAACCGTCTCACATAGCGATAATTTCGCGTTCCACGAGACAACAATTACTTTGACTCGTGAACGCATTGTTTCAGCAAGCCATCATGAGGACTTAATTGCGTTATTGAAACCTGCAAAAATGCCAACCTTCCATGCTAATTCAATAACGACTGTCAAAAGCAAATTAAATTTGCCAACGCTAATAGGAAAATAAATTTAGGGTTACAGAGATTTTCCTATTAAATCAGAAATTCTCAATCCTGAATTTCTACAGATCTGAATGACCAGACTTCGATGACAGTTCGCCGGAGGTGAGCTGAAATTACAAGTAATAGCGGATTGGAGGTTGGCATGTAACTCCGCTTAAACAACATGTCATCTTTAAGCTTGCATCCATGCTTATCAGGTTGTTGTGATGATTGCAGTGCGTCGATGTGCTTCCAAAGAGAGGGACTCGGCGTTGTTCTGCCGCGATAGTAATCGTTTCATTGAGGGACTCAACTGTTTTGATCAAGATAGGCTGTTGATCGGATAGTTGAACTGAGTATCGGGATCTGCATCGAAATGCTTGATTCCGAACTTGTAAACGATGTTCAAGTTGTATTCCTGTAATCGCAGGGACCATCTAGCTAATCTATCTGAACTCCTGACCTACATGTAAGGTCGAAATTTGGCAACTACCCATACAATTGCAAGGCATTCCTTATGTTTAGTGCCATAAATTTCTCATCATTCGTTAACTTTCGCCTCGCATATACGGCCACATGTATTTCCGTCGATGATTTGAACTACTACGGCTCCGATTCCATAGTTTGACATATCTGTGTGGAGCTGAGTACTGTCTTATGGAAATGTGCGAGGATCGGTGCGGTGAGGAGAGCTTGTTTCAGTGTATAGAACGCTCTTTGTTGTTCCTCTTCCAATGTGAAAGGCTGTGATTTGTTCATTAAAACAGATAATGGGCATGCAATCGTGACAAAGTTGGGAATGAACCTTCGATAGTAAGAGCATAATCCATAAAAACTCCTTATTTGCTTCTGATTGACGGACAGTCGGAACTTGTTGACTGTGGCGATGGTGTTGGGATTCGGACGAATTCTCTCTCGGCTTATAATATGCCCCAGGATCATAACTGCGCGAGCGGTGAAGATGCACTTCTTCGGATTGAGCTTCAGGTTAGCGGCGTTAAGGAATCCTAAGACAGTGTCAAGTCGTTGTAAGTGTTCCTCAAAGTTACGTGAATAGATCAGGATGTCATCATCACATCAAGAAACTAATCTCTGGTGATTTGCCAAAAGGTAGTAAGTCCACAATTCGCTATTTTGAGTAAACATGTTTAGTAAATCCGTTGTAGATGTATCCATGATATGCCAAACTGATCTAAGTCTACTGTACATAGTTCAGCTTCTATACCTAAATAAAACCTTGCATTCTGCACTATGTATTACACAACTATGAACTTTCTTTTTCATTTTTCCAGAAATGTTGTTTCTGGACTTAATTTTTCCCGGCAAATCACCACAGAAATATGCCACTTCAATCCATGAACAGTATTGTCCACTAAACGTTCAAATGTAGCGGGCGCATTACACAGTCTGAAAGCCATAACATTGAACTCATTCAGTCCTTCGGTGTCACAAAAGCTATCTCCTCAGGATCTTTTTCGTCAACTTGGATCTGCCAGTAACCTGTCTGAAGATCCATGCTGGAGAAGTAGGTTGAATGAGCAAAAGAATCCAGTATCATATCAATTCTTGGCATCGGGTAAAGATCTCGTTTTGTACAGCATTCAATTTCATGTAGTTCACACAGAATCTGCAAACTCCATCCTTCTTCTGCACTAATACCACAGGTGAACTCCAAGGGATGTGAGATGGTTGAATAATTTTTTGATCCAACTTACGTGTACCTTTTTCCTGAATGATATTCGCTCCTTGTGTGAGACTCTGTAGGGCTTCTGTTTAATTGGCCTTTTTTTGCCGGTGTCAATTGTGTGTTTTGGAGCTCCTTGGGGTATTGTTGCGGGATTTGGTGGCTTAAATATAATCTTATGCTATTTTAGAGAACAGCTTTGAGAAGCGTGTTATTCGACGACTTTGAGACGGGTTTAATTGAGATCGTTGTAGAGACGTACATGTAATGAAGCACGGTGAAATTGATTGACATATTTCATTTTAGCGGGAACAGTAACTGCCGTGATGATAATATTAATGATCCATTATTTTATCCTCCATGTTGCACACTGTTGCCGGAATACAGAAATTACTGGATAAGCATTATTTTTGTAGTGGTTTGATGACAGTTGGATGATGGCTGCTGATAAAGGCGGAATTACAGTTGTTTGGACAGCGCACGAATACTTGGTAGCCATTGGCAGATTTGTGATTTGAATCACATTGTTCGAAAAGTCAATGGTTGCCTGCGTGGCTTGGAGAAAATCCTTGGATAACATGAAAACTACAGTCTTGCGCCACAAAGAATTCATATGGAATGACGGCTGCATTGATTTCTAGTCTCAGCGTAGTTTTTCCTAGGACGAACAGCTGATTTCCCGTGACACCTCGGAGAACAAGTGAATTCGTTGGTGTTATTACTTTGCATCTTCTTTTTCTAAATGTGCTTGTTATTATACTCACTGTAGCGCCAGAATCTACAACCGCTTGCATCGGTTGGTCATCGAAATACAGGGTGATTATATTGTTCTTTAGGTCTGCGGAAGATCTGTCTCCAGTTGTGGCGTCGAATAGTTTTCCGGGAGCCGAAATGCAGGGAAGAGCCAAGTTATTTTGTGAATTCCGTGTCTCGTACAGATCATTATTGCATCCCTGTGAATATGGTATGGGGTAACGAATTCTATTTGCCGGTGATTTTTCTGGATTTTTCTCAGGCCGGGAAGGAATAAGTAGCGGTGGCGAGAGTTGGTCTCGTCTGCGGAGAACAATCACTGTTTACCGTTGTCATTAGAGCGATCATCTGTTGAATTTGTTATTTCAGGACCGTTATTTGTTATTTCTGTTGCTGCAGCTGTTGAATTGCGTCGTTCTGTGGTGTGGATAAGGGATAGAACTGCATGGTCTACTGACTTCATCCTTGTTTCTCATTAAATAAACAAAACTGCGTCTTGAGAAGTCGTCTACAAACGTTAACCCGCATGATAAATTAGCAGTGTTACTTATGTGGATAGGTCCACACACATCGATATGATCTAACTTCAAAGGTTTGGTGGTTCTTATTGCACCTAAATCTTCTTGACCCATGTCCATCAATTTTCCCCGTTTGCAACTGTCACAAAATAATTCAGAATTAGAAGGTAACTTAAGTTCTTCCATCCCTCTCAACAGTTTCTTTTTTTGGATTATCTGCATTTTCTTAATTGATGAATGTCCAAGGCGAACGGGCCACAATTGAATCGGATTGGGCTCGATTTCTTTGAAGTAATTACCAGATCTGTTATGACCTTCATCTACTGTTACAAGAAATAGATTTTTATGCTAAGCAAACTAAGCAAACTTCATCCATTACGTTAGAAACCAAATACTCTTCTTTCATAGCCTGTTGACTGAAACCAGCCTGTGCTAATTCGCCTGTAGAAATCAGATTTACGCACATCTTGGGCACGTGATATACATTATTTAATCGAATGATCTTGAGTTCTCCCTTCGGAAGTCGGATGTTAAGATTAACTACACAACGTCCAATCACTTTTGATGATGTGTCATTTGAACAAAAAATATTTAATGGCTTTTCTAACTTTACATTATGTTCAAATAGTTCTTTTCGCCTGCAAATATGATTGCTGCTGCCGCTATCGAAGTACCATTTGTGCTTCTCGTACGGTTGCGTTTTGCTTCCCAAACAAGCTACCTAAACTGCAAAAGGATTTCTTTCCTTCACTCGTTTTCTTGCTAGATGAATTCTTCTCTTGCTCTGATTTCCCTTTATTTCTGCAAAATCTTGCGATATGCCCTTGTTTCCCACAACGGAAACATTTTCTTTACTTTTTAGTATTATCACTAGGTTTGATCTCACTTTTATCACCACACTTCGATTTCTGGCTCGTGTTAACATTGTGGCATTGTTTTGCATGGGCGCACTCTTGTTGATCCGAACTTTGGTTTCGCTTGTATTCTAGTTGAATATTGCTTATAATGAGTTCCGAGTTGAAACATGCTTGTTCTGCAGAGTTAACTGACTTTGAGCACACGGTCTATAACTTTTCGGATGACCAGATAGAAGAATCCAACAAAACTCATTATCGTTCAGTTGACCTCCTCTCATTTCAATTTCACTTGCTAGCATTTTCAACTGAGCTATTTTGCTTGGACTGTCGTCCCCGTCGGACATTTTACTATTGACGTATAGCTCCCTTTTCAGATCTGTTACTCTTAAATGATCAGTTGAATTGAATTTTTCTTCGAGTTCGAGAAGTAGTTTTTGGGGGTCATTCGTTTCCGTAATCATATATCGGAATTTCTCATCTATAGAACTTACGATAGTTCCGACCGCTCTTTCAACCTTCATTAGGATTTTGCGTCGTTTTTCAACATCTTGAATTTCCGTCTTTCTGATAGTGCACTATTTGCTAAGTTCCACAGTCCTACTTTTTGACGAATGGATGCCTTCCACTCTTGATAATTCTCCCCACTGAAAATAACATATTACTAGCCATGTTGCTATGTAATTTACGGATACAACAAAAATGTTCACTCCAGGAGAAAACAGTATATCAGCTTCACTTACATATGAAATTCATACATTAATACTATCTTGCCCAGTGGAAGTGGGCGTCGAGGGCATATCCATAACCAATTGTTATTGTTCTTTAATCAATAGTAAGTAATATTGAAATACTATTATTATAACAACAAATATATATGTATGTATACAAGAAAAGAGTTATCTATACTTTTAATTTCCGCAGAGTGACTTGGCCCATCAATGAATTGTCTAACAGTTAAGCTTGGTCTCGACAAGAAATAATTAACTTCTCCACTAAGAAATAATTAAGTTCAACAACAGGATTTTCAATTTCTCTCTTTACTGCATTATAAATTATTCTACATTCATTTGCCTAAGATGTATCTACAAGTTTGTTCCAATAACTCATTTGAAAAATCAATATTCTTTAAAATAATTAGATCACAGTCTCTTCTATTAGTTCGTCAATAAAATTTCACAGTCATCACTGACATACAGGTTGTTCATTTTATCTGAAGACATTGAAATATCCCGAAAACTACAAATCGGATCAAAAAACTTTATAATTAAAATTTGTTCGTCTCGGAGGGGAACATCCAATGATATCAAACTCGACCCCCCCATCCCCCAATCCCTATGAGGTGAGGGGTTGAGAAGAAAAACGTAAATAGGAACCCCCATACGTCGGGGGTTGCTCGCAGATGACGCTGTAATCGACAAAAATCAAAATGGGTAAAACATCGTTGAAAATAGGGGATATCTCAAGAAATAAAAAATCATATGAAATCAGAGAAATAAAAATGTAGACGTATGTTATATTTATCAAAATGCTATCCAATGATACGTGAATTAACCCCCCCACCCTCATGCTGCGAAAATGGGATAGGCAATTATTTCATAACTTGTAATGTATTCCGTTGTGTATCTTCTTTTTCTTGTCTCACATATCGGAGTGTTTTGTCCAATTACAGTAAGTATTCAAAAATTTGACCTTCAACTTCAATACAGTTATTGATCCTATCTTGAAATGACTGTACACAGGACAGAAGCATATCTGCGGGAATTTCAGCACAGGCGTTTCATATGCGTTCTACCATGTTTCACGGTCTATTGGCACTTGTTGATAAACCTTATCTTTTAGATAACCCTACAGAAACAAATCCGGCGATATCAAATCGGGCGATCTAGCAGGCCAATTAATAGGGGCACCTCTGGCAATCCACCGACCATTGTAAACACTGTCTAATACTTCCCGTGCATGACGTGAGTGATGCTGATACCACATACTTTGTCGAACGTCCAAGGCAACATCCTCAAGGAGTATTGGTAGTTCCTGTTCCAAAAAATTTCGATATCTGATTCAATTCAAAGTACCTTCAATTAAATAAGGACCAATGAGTTTGTTTCCTATGATTCCACACCAAACTTTAATTGACCAAAAACGTTGATGTTCAAGTTGATGTAACCAATGAGCATTTTCTACACTCCAGTAATGCATGTTATGCCGATTAATGCTACCATGGTTTGGGAATGTAGCCTCATCTGAAAATAGTACATTAGCAAAGAAATTGGGATTACTTTGCAGTTGTTGAAGAGCCCATTCACAAAATACTATTCGATTATGAAAGTCTTCGCCATGAAGTTCTTGATGCAGTGAAATGTGATATAGATGATACCTATAACGATGCAATATCTTGACAATACTACCTAGGGACATTCCGGAATCCGTTGTAATTGCCGAGTGCTTATCTGTGGGTTTTGGTGAACAGCTGCTAGTACAGCTTTGTATCCTTTTCTTGGTTTGTACGCTGCCATCAGAGATAAAGGCATTCACAATTTTGTAAAAAAAGGAACGAGAGCGAACATTATCTGGAAACCGCTCAGCGTACAAGGCAACAGCATCGTCAACATTTCTCCTACATTCACTATATATCAGAATCATTTCAATTTTTATTCTACGGTTGCACGATTCATTGTTCACTTGCAATTCTGTTCTACTATAGAAATGAAGGGTAGATGTGCAGGCAATAAAACCTACTCACGAACAATGAAAGTTTTAGAGATGCTTCCAGTTCTAATTCTCAAAAAATAAGTGAGCTCTGATCGCACTGCACTGCCTTTTATGATAGAGCAGTCCCCTTTTCGATTTGTCGGAGGAATACAACGTTGAGAATGGGATTTCCCATTACAAGTTATGAAATAATTGCCTCTTTCACTCACGCAACGTGGGGGTGGGGGGTTATTTCACGTGTCATTCGGTAGCATTTTGATAAATATCACATACGTCTACATTTTTATTTCTCTGATTTCATATGATTTTTTATTTCTTGAGATATCCCTAATTTTCAGCGATGTTTTACCCATTTTGATTTTTGTCGATTACAGCGCCATGTGCGAGCAACCCCGACGTACAGTAGATCAAATCAATGTGAAATTTTCTGGAGATTCCGAATTTGCAATAAAAAATGGGGGTTCCTATATATGTTTTTCTTCCCAACCCCTAACCTCATAGGGGGTGGGGGATGGCGGGTCGAGTTTGATATCATTGGCTGTCCCTCTCCGAAATGAACAAATTTTAATTACAAAGTTTTTTGATCCGATTTGTAGTTTTCGGGATATTTCAATGTCTTCAGATAGAATGAACACCCTGTAAATTTAGCCTTTTCTGATTATAATAATATTGATGTAAAGTCACATTTGCGATATTTCTTTAACACTATCAAAGTTCAATATTTGTTCGAATTAGCACTAACACAAAAGTTTCCTTGTGAATTCCTTTACATATCTGCACTTAAACAAAACTATTATCTTTAGCACTATTATTCTCGGTAAGTTCAATCTTGAATATTTATTGAAGAATCCGCTCGAAGAGAGACTAATTTATAATTAGAGACTGAAGACGATGTCTTTAAACTGTCCGAACGAAAACGATAAGTAAATTCTACTGACGTATCACCTTGGGAATTTGACTATCAAACCTCAGAAACCCATCTCAAACCGTTGACCATCGCCTGTATTCGTTTAGGCTCGTTCGTCTCTCTTTCCAAATCCACGTGCATTCGAATCCTCTCTTTGAAACCCAGAGTCCGCCATCATGAACATTTGGAACGTTGAATGAATATTTGAGTTAATTGAAATTCTATTTCACCACCTACTAATCACTGAAGGACATATTTATTTTCATATCCTTCTTGCGTCTGTTGCTTTTGATCCTGGCAACGTCATAACGCAGACTGCACCTCCAACAAAGCGTAGTTCATTCTTCTATCCAACAATAAAAGAAACAAACAAAACTACTCGGCTTTAGCACACAGCATACATAGCTAACATATAATTTCTTTTGTCTTGGTTGTCACTTAAACAATGGATATCGTTTTGCCAGCCCTGCAAACCTATGTTTTGGGATTAGCTCTTCTTCTACGGCACGATGTATTTATTTATCAACGCTAACAGAGAAAATCAAATTGCTACGATTATATTTACAATATCTGATTTCATCACCTATGAAAACCACAAATAAACACAAATGTGGCTACAGTACACGTAAAACATATTATGACCTAAAGTGTTTCTTTAAAAAATATATAATGAAATTTGATGTATTTACTTTTTATTTTTACAACTGAAGTTAAATATATAATAATTGCAGTTTACTATTATCTTCTTTTCTAATTTGAACAGAACGTCAGTCTTACAGGCCTGTATAATCAGACACGTATCTTATCTCCAAATTTCAGGAGGATATTTAAAATAAAGCTTACCTATTATTCAATTCGTTTTACGTCTGAACTACAGATATAGTTATTATTTAATCATCTAAATAATTTGTATCAGATGATTTTAAATTTCAAACTGAAAAATAAACTAAAGAACAAAATCGCCCAATTATGATCAATCTTTTCTTATACTCTTCTAGTTTATATATAAAATATTTCTTCTAGTTCTATCGTCTAATCCGAAGATTTAAATTGATTGAAAATAAGATATTTTGTTTCCATCTTTTCACTAATATTTAAAGATGTTTCAGTTCCAATAAGGAAGTTTTATTTTTCTTTTAAGAAAATAGATTGTTAGACTGAGTACCTATCGAAGATATTAAAAAAAAATCAAATACAGAAGCTAAATAGTTTTTCCTTTAAATTTTCAAGTCAACTTTCAAGAAGATCGTATAGTGATTCTAAACAGACATTTGTAGACAAAATTGATTAATAAATTTAATGTATCTTCCTAGGAACATAGCTTAAAGTGTCTTATGATCAGGTTATAATTCGAGATGTTTCATTACAGCGTCATTTCATCCTATAACCGAAATGCAGGTCACTAAATATATCTAAAACCAATCGAAACCTTCCTACTCAGAAGAATAATTATACACATGAGAGATGAATAGAAAAAAATCGAAGAACTGCTACAATGTTTTCTGATGAGCTCTGTGAAAGGTCTGACAGTTGGATGATTTGTCATCATTTTTTTCACTGTAAATTATCAATAGTCATTATGAAAATATTAGCTACTTCCATTAACGTTCATGATATTTCATTTTCCCCCGCCTAATGTTGTACTGAAGTATTATTTCTAGTAATAATGTTGTAAACCAAAACAATTATTGCAGTTAGTTAATTTTTTTTAAGACATTTTCTTTGCGTGTATGATTCACAACGTATAACTGTCTGTACAGTGCTCTACTGTTTTACATTGTATGGTCGTTGTGAATCTTTTGCTGTTTATGATCAGTGTTTCTTTTCTACTTTCATTTCGAATAGTCTAACCGTTCTGGTAAGTCAGCTCAGTGAAAAATATATTAGTGAAACCACTCAGTTACTTTTTTTTTCATATAACTGCAGTTTTTTGATGCTACTTACAAGGATAAGTGCCAAATTTTATAATAAATTATTAATTTTAAACTAGGCCCCACCTCAACGTTTTCCACTGATTAGTAAGAGATACTCCAAGAAGAATCGATTCCAAGCGGTTACGGCGGTAAAAAGATATTTTATTTCGTTTTGTGGATGGAGAGAAGCTAAAACAATTAACATTCACATTTAAATTATTAGGCTATTAGGCTATTAAGGTTCATTGTGAATCTGTCGACTTCCTCGCAACTATGACTTCCTTCCCAACAATTGTAGCGTTTGCAATCGTCGTCTTCCATGCAACATTTACCAAAAACAACTATAATAAAAGTTGTGCTTACTTGCACAACTAATAACCTCTTCCTAATGAGTGATAGGACTGCAGGTTATTTATTACTGTCAAACTTGGATAATTCGAACTTGTTTAATTCAAAATTCTGGTTAATTCGAATTTTTTGCTTGGTCCATAGAATTTTGTATTAAAACAATGTTAAAAAATCCTGGATAATTCGAATTTTATTTTGGATAATTCGAATTTTTCGTACGATTGTCCTTAAAATATTACGGTAAAAATTGTTCAAGAGACATTTCTCAGCTAAAATACATTATTTATTTCAACCGACTTTTTAAGGAAAACAAAAGCGAGGGTGGAATGTATTTTTGTATCCTGATAGGTAATCATATCCTTCGAGTCAAAAATTGCATTCAAAGAAGCAATTAAAAATATATGCCTTATTTTTTGAAAGTGATGAATAATTAACTTAGTGAAAAAATGTTTGATTTAATGAAAAAAAAGTAGCAGTATTCTTAGATAAAGTTTATGTTAAATCTTTGATCGTGGAGTTAATCTTTTTTATTTTTATTGATCAATTATGTTTGAGAGGATATATGTAATTCGAATTTTTGGATATTTCGAACTTTTTCTCTGGTCCCTTCAAATTATCCATGTTTCACTGTACTAATCAAATAAATTGAAATAAATTTAACGTGGCGCAAAACTAAGATTAAATAAAACAAGAAAAAAAATATTATTATTGTTTTTTGTTCTTCGGGGTCACTGCCAGAAGTGACGGTAGCCTTCATATATGATCTTGCCTTTCTGGGTCTTTTATCGGGGAAGGCGGAGATCGGGCTGATGAGTCCTCTGTAGGACGAAACGGCAGTTCCCGATTCCTTCCCCATAATAAAATCAGAAAGGCAATTTGTTTTGATTATAAATATTATTAAACATCATCCACCAGAAAATAAATGTCATAAACTACATTTATTAACTGAAAAAAAACGAATTTTCAAGGAGATAAAATTCACCGTCTCCTCTTTTTCAAGCCTTTTACATTACAATAATAAATAGACGAGATTCTTTTACAACAATGACCTGAAAATATTGATATTAACAATTAAAAAACGTTAATACAATAATAATAAAAGATCATAATCTACAATATCATAATCACACATTATTAATAATCACAAATTCTTATCAAACGAATACAAAAATTAGA
>JAFIDM010012231.1:47551918-47590884 GCA_023159025.1 Thereuonema tuberculata | reverse complement strand
TTTTATTTATTTTTTAGCTGTTGACGAGTGCCAGTGTAGTAGGCTTACTAATATTAAATTCAAGGCACGTTAAACTTTTTTATTAACTTTATTAATGGTTTTGGACTAATACAGAAATTGTTCAAAGTCTAGAGCACTAAAAAGCTGTTGTTAAAATAACTTCTTTAAATTGTAAATTCACTTTTGCGTTCGCTTAAGCGTTTAGAGTTCACACAAGCTACACATCGACCAGAAAACAGACTTTTAATTTTATTTGTTACCGGAAGAAAGAATGATCACCATAATTGACAGCCATTTTAATTGGCACCTGATGATTGTCCGCATTTTGCTATCAAATATTATGTTTAGCGAAATCTTCTGTTAGCTCTGCTTGTTATCAATAACAGTCCACATTGATCGCATTTTCAAAAGTATTTATAAAACTTGTTCATCTCTGGACGAAGGATTGTGAGTGTTACCAACTTTATTTCTTCAAACCCAAAAAGTTGTGTGAATTAAGTTTATTAAAATGTATTAAGTTTATTATTACCTGTAAGAATAAAGGGAATATGTTCTGAGGATTGTTTAATGATGGAAACGATATTCTTAACGTATATTTAAACGATTTTTTTTTCCTAGAATAAATGTTTGTAACTCATCGAGGAAATTCCATGATTTTATAGCATATAGCTTACATATATCATTTACAAAACGTAAAAAAAATATAATTTTCAAAAATTCTTTTCTTGCTTTTTACAGGCCAAGGAAATTCAAGATGAATTAAGCGAGTTCAGAGCAGATAACGCATTATTAAGAGGTGAAATTCTGGTGAGTATACTTTGAGAAGTCTTTCTTTAAATACTCTATTATTTCTTAGTCACGGCTTTGTTACTCTGAAAAAGAAATTGATTTCGAGTAGGAGAATATTTACGATAATTGTAATGAAAAAACTAACAAATAAAAAATAACTGAAGGGAATATTGGCATGCTAAGTTTTGTAGAATTTTTCTGAAAACATTTTACGGAATTTTTAAAAACTTTTTGTATGACAATGGTCTGACAATATACATTGGTTCATAGTTAAAAGGAAAAAAATAAGGAGATTTTTTTTTCAATTGATATAGGTCATTTCTAAAAGTCTAACTTTGTGCCATATTCAAAGCATATGAAGTTTATATGACAATCAATTGTTTTCTCCCCTTAAAATGGAATTTTAAAACAGTTAATGTATTTCTTTATTAGAAATTACTGAATTTAATGAAAAAAAAAATATTTTTTTTTATTTCAAAAAAAAAAAAAAAATCTCGACAAAATTTTTTTTAAGCATTTAAATTTTTGAAAATGCAATAAGATATTTTTTTCTTTCCGCTTCCATTACTTTAAGCATTTTCGATAAATAAACAAATCTTTATGTTCTTTTGCAAGACCAACACAATCTTCATAAACATGAATTCCACAAATTGTACATAGTCTCATATATATCACTTTGTATTCACACCAAATAACATAGCAACAGAACTAAAGCTTTTTTTTTTGATGAGGTCTTCTCGGAAACAGTCTTTCCTTTTGCATTGATAGGTGATTTGTCATTCGTCTTGTCCTTTTCTTTAGCTTCAAATAAGCAATTCTTCAATGCCATAACACCACTATTGATAGCTGGTTCCATAATGCAGGGTAGTCCTCCTTTTCTGTATTGAGTGTAGGTAGCAATAGAGCGAAAGATCAGTGTTGAGATGAATTTTAGCATGTTTCTGAGTCATCTGATGGATGTTAAAGCTGATATAAGTATATACGTATGTAAGTATATAACTTATTTGAATCAGAATTGGAACTGCTGCGACAATACTGAAGCTGCCCGTGGACTTTCATCTGGAGGCAGGAAAGATCTGCCAGTGAATGCAGCTATTGTGACTGGGTTGTCCATATTAACAACCAGGCTGATTTTTCAAGAAGTCCTAAAAATTAGGCGACTGGTTAAAGTAATCAAAATTTTGATACCTCTACTAGAATCAGCAAAGATTTCTTTCCTGCGTTGTCTTCTCTTTCGTCTGTCTCTTCTTTCGCGTCTATGGCATCTTTGGGTTATCCTTCTCATGTGGATTGGCGATAGGAAGGACATCCGACCGTAAAACCTTTGCTAAAAATCGAATATTGAGCATGCAACTTTGGCATCAACAGTGATCCCCACGGAAAGAGCGGGAAAAGCTGTAGAAGAAGAAGACTAGAATCAGCAAAGAAAACTCAACAATATGCAACCAAACAATAGTACAATTCCGGAGTGAAATAACAAGTGAGTTCTTCAAACAAAAAGAAAATGTCGACGCAACAACGATCCACGTGCTTCCAGACAATGACAATTGCCCAAACCCTTTTCAAGATAAATCTGGAAGACCATGATAACGATATCTATCGTTCTCCATACGAACTACTCTCTGCGACATCAATTCGCCATTTAACCTTGAAATTAAAACTGAAGCACTTCACCTATAAGACAGAGTTCTGACACGAATGATGACAATGACATGAATGGAGTAACAGTTTTGAACATTTTATAGAACGTTTAACATTTCTGGAAAATAATTACGTTAATCTCAATTTACGCTTCAGACAATCTCATGTAACAATGTCTCAATCTGCACTAATCCTATCAGTAAGTTATTCAAAATTATCCCCAAGCAATATTCTAACACAAACAAAATATGCGATTAAATGGCATAAAGTATATAATGCATTAATCCTTGCGCAGGCAATAATCCATTATAACGATTGGCCTAAATATTACAAAATAAACACTTATTCAATTGTTATATATTATACACTTGTACTGTTCACACGATCGATAAAATTAGTAGAGCAATTTTAATAACTTTACAGACTAGCACATTCTTTCAATTGATTGCCGCAAATTTATTTCATTAAACTGAATTGACAGCGATGAGTCATTTAGAGATATTGATTACTTTGTTTCACTTGCACACAGTGGCGGCTCGTATATAGGCACTGTGATACTGCAGCACCCCCTAGGCCTATTTCCACTTGATAAAATTTAATATAATGAGTCCTTTTTTCTTTAATTCTTTCTATATACTTGTACAATATATAATCCATAAGCTTGAAGTCAGTAGCCATTCCCTAGTTTATGAAAAGATACAAAAATCAGTTCTATGGAACTGTGAAGCTTCCACAGTTACAGCGGCGTGGGGTTTGACTGTTGTGCGTATGCGCACATAGGAACATGAACACGAGGCTGCAAGGGAGAGATGACACTGTCGCTTTCGCAGTGTCACCTGGCAGTGCTGATCGAAGGCAGGGTTGCCAGATTGGGCTACAAATAGCGAATTGGGCAACTTTTGAAAGCTCAGCGCTACTAATTTTGAATTTCGCTCCTTGCGAATTTTTGGGCTACTAATGAAAACAAAATTGTCTCTATACAAATAATGCAGTAATTTTGACAATGCTATGTTGGAATAAAAATAAATACCGTTATTATTATTATTATTATGTTTCAAACCTTGGGTTTCCCCAGCAAAAACAATATGGCGGGTCAAGGACCAAAGCACATACTGCCAAGTGTAAAGATGTGTGCAAGAATGATTAGGGATGTGTGCTTGTGTCCATAAATTTCCGAACTATGCGTGTAGTGTTGAGTACCACAGCCTTCTGCAGTTGTGCATAAGTGTTTTTGTGAAGTCCTAGTGTGCTGAGACTGTGGTGCAATGTATGAGGCACCAGACCAGTGGCAGACAGAACGATGGGTACAACACGTACTCGATCCTATAATTATTATTATTATTATTATTATTATTATTATTATTATTATCAAATATAAACATTTTATACAACTTATATGGGATAACTATAACTATGAAAAATTAAACCAAATTCATACAATTTTAAAACAAAGACTAAAAAGTTTCTGGAGCAGCACCCATTAATTTTAGCTACGAGCCGCCACTGCTTGCATACCTAAATTAATCAAGTTCTTCTTGCGTGTCGAGATGCTGACTGTTTATTTTTTTCCCTGGAATGAATTTTAAATCAAAATTCCTTTCCTACCTTACACTGCCCAGCATTCGGAAGTTTACTATCAATGACGCAAGGTCCATTCTAATCTGACCGGACGATTGAAGTATACTGCAAATTGTTTACTCGAACGATTTTATTGAAAATATGCATTAGTCAGAAAATCGGCGAGATTCTTTGCAGGTCCTTGATTTCCACAAATAAGCTGAGCAACATTCGACTGAACTTGACGAAGTATCTTAGGTCTGCCAAGGTAAGTGGAAACGATACTTTAGGCCTCTCAAGTCCTTCGTTCTGTCACCGCGAACGAACGATCTAACTAACGAACAATCTAGAAATTAAATAACAACTTCTGAGATATTCAAAAATAAATATTTGAATTATAAAAGATACGAACTACTAGTTTTATGCGAAATATTCTTACTGTACTCTTGTCTTCTACCATCTTACTGGGTCATTCCATGCCAAATGGTCTAAACGTTCCCGCCATCATGTCTCCAATTTTGTTAAAATTTTAGGTGTAGCACCGGTAAGGTGTTAAACTAAGTTGCCCAAAATTTAAGGTCCCGAGCTGCAATAGTTGTTGATCTGGACCACCTATCTGGAGGGTAGTTGGTCCATGTTCGCGCAACATTGAACAAAATGCTACTTTTGGGATCTAAAAAAATTGAAATTAACTTATGAAAATGATTAAAAGGTTGCGATTCTGTACAATTTTTCCTGCTGATTCCAATAAAATTAATTTTAACATTATGGATATAAAATTCAGTCAAACAAGTTGACTCAAAGTGTGCATAAAAATTTGTGAAAAATACCGCAACACATTTTGACCAGTATTCAGACTTCAAAACTTCCAGGCAAAAAAAAGATATGGACTTGAAATTTTGAACAAGCACTTTGCTTGGGCTTAACGTGTTACTGCCAAATTTACAACTATGTAGCATCTATAGTCGCGCTGCAGGATCTCTTCAAATTTGGCATGTTGCCACTCATGGTAAAATTTATCAAAGTTTAAAGCCAATTATTAAAAAATAGTCTATCTGAATCTGCTTGTGAATAGTATCATCTGAAAGATAAAACTTTGTTCTACAAGACTGATGTATTTTTTTTTGCAATACGACTATTAAGTAGTCATGTAGGCAGGTCAAAGTATGTTAAATTTTGTGTGTGTGTGACATATTGCATCCTGATTATAGCATGATTCCTGCAGGATCCCAAGCCTGATTGTGGCTATCTTTGCTTCAGGAAAATTTTGCTGTTTGCAATTTCTATGAATTTTAGTCTTAATAGTCACTTAAAATTATTGTTGTAATTCTAAATTCATTTGCACTTCATTTAGGGTCAATCCTTATCAAACGGTCCAGCACTGATTACCCGACATTTTTAAAAAAATTGATTTTTTTTTTTACTATGTTACCCCTATACATGAGTACTTCAAAACGGGCATTATTTTTTTTTATTTAATTTCGTTTAAATATGGCGTCCATTTTAGTTTTAGGGTTTCCGGCATTTTGGGCTTTGCAGACAGATGCGGTAATTTTGATAACTCAGCTAAGAAAAACGATAGAAAGCTATAGTAAAAAAACGTTATTTTAAGCACATTCTAAACTATATTTTTAAGTCCTTTACCTTTTTACCAAAACTCTAACACAATGGCTGAAATTTAGAACGGAAACTAATATTCTCTTCTGAACAAAGTTCCGGGTTTTTTTTTAGCAGGAAGGAATGAAATAGCAAAGCTATAAATTTTTTTGAGAAAAGATATACATCCATAGGTTTAGCAAAAAATATTTCAGCTCTATTATTGGCTTTCTAATTAAGTTATAGCGCTTTACAAATGTTCTTTTTTCATTTTTTTTCAAAGTTTGAGCCCCAATATCTCTGGTGGGGACTTAATAAAAATTTGATATTTACAGTATAAAGAGAACTTTATCTGTGAAAAAAATTTTGAGTATGATATTTGAGTTTGATTTTTGAGTTACATACCCATCTAAACATACTATAATCAGAATGCAATATGTCACACACACATAAAATTTAACATACTTTGACCTACTTACTTGGCTACTTAATGGTCGTATTGCAAAAAAAAAGTACATCAGTATTTTAGAACAACGTTTTTTCTTTCAGATGATACTATTCACAAGCAGATTCAGGTAGGCTATTTTTTAATAATTGGCTTTAAACTTCGGTAAATTTTACAATGAGTTAGGCCAGTCAATAAAACCATCAAACATCGCAAACGCGCATGTATCTGCGATTTTTTTATATGTTGTTAGTAGTTTATACCAAAGTTTGCAACCCTGAAAACCCTGTGCTACTCCCGTGGTGTTCGAAAAACAGCGAAATTCTGGCACTTGTTATCGTAACAAAGCGTTTGTCGGGTATTTTCACTCTATGTTTGTAAAGCAAAGTAAATTTGCGACTATTTGAGCCCAACCCGAACTCTCTAGGTTCATTGGTTGCGACGATACAACCTGTCAAAGATGGACTTTTTTTTCAAAAAGTGAAAATTTATTGATAGAGTCATTTTCCAAGACACGTATTGGCTAAACTAATCGTCCAAGAGAGAGTCATGAGAGAGGAATTTGTAGAGAATGGAATTAGCTTCAATTTGGTTCCAAAATGGTGCCGTCAGGCCTCATAGTTGCCTCAAAACCAAACCCAAGTTTGCAACCCTGAAAATCCTGTGCTATTTCCGTGGGGTTCGAAAAACTGCGAAATTCTGGCACTTGTTTCAGTTTTTTCGAAAAAACTACTGTAAGGAAGCGTTTGGTGGGTATCTTTACTGAATACTCTTGTAAAGCAAATTTACTCTTGTAAATTTGCGACAATTGAGCTCAACCCGAGCTCTCTAGGTCCATTGGTTGCAGAGATACAGCCAGTCAAAGATAGTGAAGATGGGATATGTCAGCTACGCTTTCAATCACTTTACTGAAAACGTAACTATTGTTTTTGATGGATACCCACAAGATGCAGGTATGAGGAGCACTAAATCAGCTGAACGCCCGCGACGCTCTGCTTCACTCTCCTGCAGTTATATTTTGTTTGATGAATCAACACCCATCAAAGTGCCCCAAGCAAAACTGCTCTCAAATGAATCTAACAAACGCCGACTGATCACCATGATCATGAATTTGAGAGGCAGTTATCGAGGTACATCAATCTCAAAAAGACGCCGATACTAATATAGTGAGGACTGCCCTCTCCAAGAGCTCATCGTTCGACTAAGTTTTCATCATTGGGGAGGACGTCGACCTACTGATCCTCCTCAACGACTTAAGCTGTGGACAGACGAACGTGTATTTCCAGAAAGGCGGCAGAGGTGGGTCAGAGAGCGCCCAATATCCAGCAAATTCCTTCACGAGGGATGGTTTTATTCCTGCATGCCATCAGTGGGTGTGACGCCATCTCTGTCCTTTTCTGGCAAGATAAGATGAAGTGGTACAATGAAAAAAAAACCCACTGGATAGATTTCGCCAGCAAATGATCCCAACTCCAACCAGGAAGACGTAGGAAACGCTGGCGAGAGGATCTTGCTGAACCTCTACGGAGAAGAGGGAACGCTGAACACCCGGCGATCCTAAGCTTTTGTAAAATCGGCAGCAACGTCCAAAGTCAACCTTGCCCGCCTCCCCCCCACCACAGAGACTGCAAACTATCATTTTTGGAGGACCTACCACCAGGTGCAAAAATGGTTGGGGGTCGACAAAAACCTAAAAGTGCCATCCCCAGGCATGGGCCACCAGCGAACAAGATCTCAAACCTGTCACAATGTGCGCTCCTCAGACCCTGCTTAGAATGGTAGCTTGCAAATGCAAGAAAGGGTCCTTAGGGTCGTGCACTTGGAGAAGGGCAAGGCTCAAGTGCTCTATCCTACGCTCCTTTTGCCATGGGCAAAAAGTTGCACAAACGTCACCCATATAGTACTGGACGAGGAAGACGAGATGTGGACGACCCAATACCATATGACGACCCACCTCTACCTCCAGAAAACGTCGTCCCTCCTCCCCCTCCCTCCCCCCACTGATCCACATTGGATGAGATCCGGCCCTTCCAAAAGGCGAAGTTCTAAACTACTACGGTGTTTATGCTTGACTGCGTAAATAATATTTTATAGTTTCCATTTATGTTTATGTTATTTATTCTCTTTTATTTTATTTCCTTTCCTTTTGTTTATTTTATGTTTACGTTTATTTGTTTAGTGTATGTTTCTTTGAAGTCATATCTTCCACCTAAACTGTTAAATCCACATTCTTGCACGTTGTTTTACAGAAATGCATATCAACAGTATTCAGTACAATATTGTATTCTTCGAATTTCTTGTAATCCGATTTTTACTATTTTTTTCGTTTTTGAGGCAAATGTGAGGTCTCGAGGCACCATTTTGGAATCAAAGTGAAGCTAATTTCATTCTCTATAAATTCCTCTCTCATGACTTATCTCTAGGACGATTAGTTTAGCCAGTACGTGTCTTGGAAAATGACCCTAACGATAAATTTTCACTTTTTGGAAAAACTCGCCCATCTTTGACTGGCTGTATCATCGCAACCAATGAACCTAGTGAGCTCGGATTGGGCTCAAATTGTCGCAAATTTAGTTTTGCTTTACAAAAATATAGAGTGAAAATACTCGACAAACGCTTTGTAATGGTAGGTTTTTCGAAAAAACTGAAACAAGTGCCAGAATTTCGCAGTTTTTCGAACACCACTGGAGTAGCACAGCGTTTTCAGGGTTGCAAACTTGGTTATAAACTACTCTCAGGGGTACGAACAACATATAAAAAAATCGTAGATACATGCGCGTTTGCGATGTTTGCCTTTTTATGTGTTGGTATTGAGTGGCCTAAGTGCCAACATGCCAAATTTGAAGAGATCCTGCAGCGCGATAATAGACGCTATATAGTTGTAAATTTGGCAGTAACACGTTAAGCCCAAGCATAGTCCATATCTTTTTTTGCCTGGAAGTTTTGAAGTCTGAATATTGGTCAAAATTTGTTGCGGTATTTTTCACAAATTTTTATGCACACTTTGAGTCAACTTGTTGACTGAATTTTGCAGGAATCAGCAGGACTGGAATCAGCAAGACTGGAATCAGTAGGAAAAATTGTACAGGATCGCAACTTTTTAGCTATTTTTATAAGTTAATTTCAATTTTATTAGACCCCAAAAGTGGCATTTTGTTCAATGTGTTCGCGAACATGGACCGACTAACCTCCAGATGGGAAGTCTAGATCAACAACTATTGCAGCTTGGGACCTCAAATTTTGGAAAACTTAGTTTAACACCTTGCCGATGTTACAGCTAAAATTTGAATAAAATTGGAGACATGATGGCGGGAACGTTTAGACTTCTTGGCATGGAATGACCCTTCTGTACACAGCAAAATCCATGTCTGCTCTTCAAAAGTCCATCTTGGTGAAAAAAGAATTACATGTAATCATAACGACAGAGACACAACTTGTCGTAGTTCGCTGTAAAAGCGTTGTTATAATTCATAACATAATTCATAATTCATAGTTTCCTTTCTTCTTTTTTCCTCATTTGTATATCTTTAAAAAAAGTATATATCAATTTCATGTTCGAAATTCACTACAAACCTATCTGACCGTCTTACCATCAGCTATCTTTTATTTTAGTCATCATATAGCAGATAATTACTAAAAGAAAATTACAAAAGAAAAAGAAATAATTACTAAAACTGCACAACATCGAGAAAGCATCAACGTTTCACTTTTAAAAAGTATCTCGTCTTCAAAGTGTGACGAGATACTTTCTATAAGTGAAATGTGAATTTTATAAGAAAATTCGTAATTTTTAAAATAAATATTTATTTTGATCAGTATCACAGTAATTTAGATGCAATTATAGGAAGAGAAAAGTTAGCTTTACATAACATAAGACGTCTTTACACCTTCACGTAAATGTGAATGTATAATTGTTCATAAGATATACTAACAATGGTTAAGAAAATCTAAGATATAAAAGGAAAAGGGCTCAATGTAACTATTTACATGACATGTTCATCTACGCAAATTTAGATATGATTTTTGTTACTTTAATATTTTATCAAAACCGACCGACATCAGTATGATTCTCAAATTTCTTTTATTTAATAGAATTTCATTCTGACCTACGGATTCTACTCGAGACATTTACTCTATCTGTAATATAGATTTTCATTGAACGAAAAATAAGTAAATTTCATCTCTATTGGAGAATATGAAGTACAGTAAATAAACTCACTGTATAGAAGAAAATTGATAGTGCTTTATTGCAAGAATTCCTTTCTCTGATGTAAAAGACAATTCAGTAAAATCCAGGACACATTAGAAAATATTACAAAACTTTCAAATTAATGAGTGTACGATTAAAAGATTTATTGTAACCAATCTCGCCACTAACAAGACAAATATAATTACAAACTTTTCTATTCGCATGTGATTTGAAATTTAACATATTAAAATTAATGTTTGTTTATTAATCTTAGAATTTGAAAATCTTTGGTAATAGAAAATGCACTGCGTGCTCAATTGAAAGTAGACATTTGTGGTACGGAACAGACGCTTTATTTATAGCGTGTCTAATCGCGCGTACTGTGGCCTTTTGCTCTCAGCACAGCATCCACACGCGGTGGCATGCTCTCCACAAATTTCTGATAGCAAGCAACCGGTATTTTTGCCACTCCTCCTTCAGACCCTGTAAAAGTTGCATCCGTGTTTGCGGTAGCATCGGATACGCACGAATCCGGCGATCCAATTCACCCCACAGTTGTTAAATAACGGTGATGTCCGGACTCTGGGCGGGCCACTGAAGTTCCTGATCATTATTCTCCGGAAACCAGGCGCTGACAAAACGGGCCTTACGCCACGGCGCGGCGCACTGTCGTCCTGGAACACAAATGACCCTTCACCGAACTGCGACCACAACGTAGAAAGCATGGAATTCTCTAGAACGTCCAGATACTGTGTGGCTTCCATGTTCCCCTCGATCGCAACCAACGGAGCAAGTCCAAACAAGGAGAAACATGACCACACCATCACACCACCACCTCCAAACTTCATTGTTGGGGTGACACACTCAGGTAGCAGCGGTATCCCTGGCAAACGCCATCCCCAGGTGAGCCCATCCGATCGGTAGAGAGTGAAGCGTGATTCGTCTTCCAGCGGTCCATCGACCACGACCATCGCGCTTTACTCAAGGCCACACGACGCTGGGCGTTTACAGAGGTGACGTAAGGCTTGTGTTCAGCAACCCTACATTTGCCACAATTTGCTTTGATGATGGCATTTTACCTCAACACGTGGTTAGAAACAAGTAACTCCAACTACACATGATCTTGCTGTTTTGTAACGAATATATTCAAATTATTGCACGATTTTGCATGAGTTGTTCCACTACGGCAGTTCTCCACTTTTAAATGAGCCGTCAGTGTCTATCAGCAGCACAATATGTAAAAAGAGATTCAGAAATTAAACTATTTTATAATATTTGGGGAAAGAAATCTCAAAAAAGACCAGTAATAGCTACATTAAACATAAAACATTCAAAACTTATAAAATAATGGTTTAGAATAGTATTTCATATTTTTTTCATTTTAGCATTTCCTAAATTCATCTGGATTCACTTCCCTTCAGTTTTCAGTATATGGACTTTTTAATGTAAATACAAATACATTAACATCAGTAAGTACTGCGTATATACATAATAATACATGCAATTTTATTCTCTAGAGTATTTAGTCTTAAAAAATCAATATTTCAAGAGTATAGAATTGCATTTCTGCACCATAATTTTCAACCATTAGTAATTGTTGAAATAATTATGTTTCTTACTTTTTTTTCAAAAAGCAGAAATCAATATTATTAAACATCTTCATCCTCACACAAAAATAAATGCATTAACTTATACATTTATTCTAAAAAATGCAAAGTTTCTAGGAGAAATTCGTGTTCTCTTTTTCAAGCCAATTAAGTTGCGAAATTCTTCACAATCTCAGACTACATGCTACATAATATTAACTAGTTGTTAATAACCATTAATAACCATATTTAGAATTCTCCATTTTTATTATTATTGGTATATTTTAAACTCTATTAATGTAATTAATTGTAATTAACAACTAGTTAACATTATGTAGCATGTAGTCTAAACCTTTTAAGAATTTTGCAACTTATTAGGCTTGAAAAAGAGGAGACGATTTTCTCCTTGAAATTTGAAGTTTTTAGAATAAATATATAAGTTAATACATTTTTGTGTGTTGATGAAGATATTTTATAATAGTGGTAATTATAAGAGAGATGAATTGAAAAAGAGGAATAGAATTTACAGAAAACAACATTAGTTAATATCGTCCTAATATTTTCATTTTTTTCTAATAAAAGTTGTTCTAAAAATGTTTTTTTTTAGCTTGTCTAAAGTGTAAATTCTCACACTAATTACTGTTTATCTCGTTTTGAAACACAAATTCGAAACACAAATTTTAAGTGATTGTCTCATAGCAAGAGTTCCTAATGTTTCTGTTTCGACTAAGACGGATCATGTTGAAGTTCTGTATTCTGTTCTGAAAAAGAGAACCGGACTTTTTGATTTATGTCTCAATTTTCTTCTAACTTTTACTAAATCATTCTCAAAAGACATAATAAGCGAGTTTTGTTTGATATTTTATTGCCTAAAACGAAATAGATATAATATAAAGTTATAAAATAATATAGAAAATAAAAAATAGTTACAATAATAATAATAATTGATCCTAAATAATTTTGTTAATTCTGATATTGATACAATACTAAGACGTTTTCTTGATTTAAAGCAAATATTAATTACATAATTTTTTTTTACAGTTATTTGGAATTATTATCACTTATCTGCTGGTTTTACTACAGTTTCAACTTAGTTACTTCAATACTACTTTCTCAAGCACAACCACTACAACAAAATGTAACTGTAGCTGCTCTTAAATATTGCAGTATTCATGTATTTTGAGATGTTAAATCAACTGATTAATTGTATACTTTATCATTTTATCTACGAGTATTACAAAATCTGGAAATTATTTTTTTATTTTGAATATATTTACAGTACGGATTTTGGAATTGTTAAAGGCAATGTTGTGGAATTCTGCTAAAAAGTTTCTGAGTTTATTTTTTTTCAAAGTACTAAGTTGAAAAAAACCTAAATTTATACAATGAAAAACTTTGTTCGTGATTAAGTGGTACTCACAATTATTAAACTAAAATGAGAATGAAATATTCAAAACTTCCGTTAAGGTCAGATTTTTTTAATGACTTCTTGAATAATTCCAAGAATTTGAATATGCTTCAAAAATTGATAAATAAATTGAAGTGCAAACAATTGAATAATATTTCGAAATTTTATCTTGATTTACCTTTAAAAGCCCCGGGTATTCACCTGGAGGCAACAATCGGCACTACAAAAAATATTGTTTGCATTATAATGCCAGATAACAAAACCTAGAAACTAGAACTGCTGTATTAGGTGGAAACGGGAGGGCATTGAAGGATGGGTAAACATTGCTGAAGGATGTGCTACATCAATTCTAGATAGATATAGATTTGTAAAGATTACATTATTTGTTTCTGACCTGAAGAAGGTTTGAAGTGATAGGGTTGTGGAGAAGAGGAGAAAGGGGTGGTAAGTCTTGTATTCTCCGATCTTCAGTTACAAATTTAAAATAAAACATTCGGACCTACTTTGTCTGTATCACGTGATTTTAATACCAACTGCGAAAGTTTCGAACTGATCTCACAGTTTCAATTTCTTTCTTATCCACGTCCCCGCACAAAGGCGATTTCGCTAGTTATAAAATAAAATCATTTGTATGAAATAAGAACTAACTAAGTTTAATTTTACAGCAAGATATTTATAAATATATCCGGAATACCATTCCTTAAAGTTCAATTTATTGACTATTTGATATAAACACAGGTATTTTGACGTCAGTGAGATTTATTTACTTAATTATAAAAAAAAAAAAATGATGAGTCCTAAAAAGGACGAAACATCCCGTCCCAGTCTCTTCCCGGTGACAAACTCAGGGTGCGAATCCTTTCCTCTCTTGTTATTTGCATTGTGCCTTCGTTTTTGCTCTTTTCATTTTAATTATGAAATGTAATTATAAATCTTGAATGTGACAATGTTAGCTTCTAAGAAACACTGTCGTCATATCTCTTGAATGTAACGAAAGTATTTTGTTAGAAAATAATATTGTCACATTTCACTTACACTTTCTAGATTTTGCCAAAACCATACATAAGGATAATGATTTTTGTTTTTACATTTTTCTATTGGCAAAGTAATAAACTTCGATTTATCAATCTAGATAATTAGGAAAAAAAATGAATTGAAAGAAATTGGTTCTTTTATGATCAGAAATTGTTATTTATATAGGATTATTTCAATTTATTTGTTTGATGTAGCTGTAATTCCAATTATGCCTTTATTACTATTACCACAAATAATATTTACTTATGTGTGTGTGGTCGGTTCGCACCGAAGTGCGAGCTTCGTTGCCGAAGCATCCGTGCTCCAGGGAGCGCTAGTGTTCCCAAGACGGCGAACCCCTAGCAGACTCCCTAGAATTACAAGGGAAAGATACTGGGGTGGTTTCCCGTGGCCTTCCCCAGGACGCCATTAAGGAATGACGTCAGACCGAAGAGAAAGTGAAGAAGAGGCTACAACACAGGAAAGGAAATTTTTGAAACATCCATGCTCGCTACCGGGATTTGAACCCGGGCGCTGGCACATTGATCTCACGACAGACCGACGCCTGAGACCGCTCGACCACACCAGCGCGGCAATATTTACTTATAACTATTTGAAAATATAAGTTTACATTATGCGTAGATTACATGTTGGGCTGCTTAGTGTTTGCGCATAGTGTTTTATTTTCACTTGGGTAATCTTAAAAACGAAACAGTTTTTCATTTTTTTATGTGACGAACAGCAATAATGTTCATAAATCTATATAACCTAATATTATAAAGCAAACTGTAATAAATTACAGGATGTTACTCATTGGAACAAATTATCGTTTTTTTATTATATTATTGAATAAATGTTTTGCCTGATTTCATTGCGATATGGTCTACTTTATTGTGCTTTTGAACTCCGCATTTCCAAATTATTTTTTTATCTGCGAAAGCAGAAAGGGAAAATAAAGGATTTTTTCTATATTGTTCGATACTCCTTTTTGTACCACATATTTATTAGGACTGAAATGTAGGACCTAATGTAATTTATTAGGACTGAAAAAAAATTTGATTGTATCATTATAAACGAGGTAACATTGATGATGACCGATGCTTTTTTTTTATCATATTTCTAATAAAGGATTCTTTTGTGTAATCTTATTGTTTGAAGCATTTTAATGGAAGAAAGGATACTTTCGAGTCATTGTTGTATTCCAGTGATATGTTATATTCCAATGATATTCCACATAGTTTTCGATACTTTCTAAGAATATTTTAAAGATATTTTTAAAGATACTTTTCATAATTTTTGATTATTAGAAAGATAGAGAAGACATTGAGTATTTGAAATAGAAATATCTTTTAATTGCATAAATTGAGATTAATGATGTAAAAAAACTACTTCATATTAAATATCACATGTTATGTAGCCCGCACACGATCCATCTTTTGAGCGAGTTGCATGTGCAACTTTTGGCCTAGAGCGGTTTTTTGAGCTGCATGGGCCAAGTTGCATGGAAGTTGCATGGAAAAAAAGCTTCACAGAACGGCGATGCACCACGGAAAGTTGCATGGAAGCTGCATGGAATTACCCAATCACAGTGCAGCGTTTTTATACGTCAGGCGTGACGTCATGCTCAAGGAAGAAACATGGCGTCGAAACAGATTTCCTTCGCTTCAGATGGGCGAATCGCGAATACAGAAAAAATATTCTATTATTTCGAGTTTCTTTCACACATAAATACAGTTTATATGTAAATGTAGTAATTTAATGCGGCAGAATGTATCAGAACGTTTTAAAAACCTAGATTTTTTGAATATTTCACATCGGAAGCGGATTGTCGCTCCTTCACCATTTCCGGAAACTGCCACGTGACGTCATTGTTTTAGTGAGCAATGGATTATTAGTGGCTGTTGGTAGTTGTTATTCGTGAATCGCATTATTGCCATCAACTGCGATTACATTCCGGCTAATAATATTATAAAAATATTTCTCATATGTTTAAAATAAATCACAAATATTTAGTTTTGGAACGATATCACAGCAGGATCCTTGACGTCATGTCCAGTGACGTCATTCAAATTCATAGTGTGCTTCGTTTGTTGTCCGCACGGCGGCGCTAACAATGGTGCATCGTTTGCGCACTGACTATAGTTTGCAGCTTTTTCTGTGCAACTCATTTGCATCGAGTTGCACAGCAAAAGCTGCATCGTGTGCGGGCTGCTTTAGAATTACAACTAAGAATTTTGTAAAACACTAATTTTGATGCCGTTTTGTAAGATGAGACTACGTATGGAGAACTTCAAATATATATATATATACGATAAGCTATAAGCCGAGATGGCATCAAAGGTAAACAAAAGATTTCGCCTCTGAGCTATTAAAACTGGGCGTGTGAGACGGCCGTTTTATCCTCCATGGACTCATCAGCCAAAAGTTAAACTTTCATTATGATCTATTAATATATATATATACAGTAGAACCTCATTATAACGGACCCTATTATAACGGACGTCGCTTATAACGGACAGTTTAAAAAAAAATTGTAATAATAATAAAGGATGCTTATTTTTATCTGACGAGTTTTACATTTCCAACCATATGTGTTTGAAAATGTGTTTGCATATTATGAACACTTTCGGCACCTCCGTCAGTTATTAACTGAAGCAATAAGCAGTAAACAAACCCAGCAGAAAATTTTTGTTTCTACCCAATGAATGTAAGTAATCAACATGAACCAGGACCTTCTTGTTCTAAAGATTAAGGCAGTTTATACGTACACATCTTTTTCAATCCAGCCTACTATGTTGAAGGTTTTTTTTTTTATTTTTTATATAATAAAATGTTTATATAATAAACACTTTTTGTAGCTAACTATTGTACTTTCATTGATGTAGACCCTGCTGCATTACACCCCTATAAGAATTATTTGCTACAAACCGGACTTTCATTAAAACGGACAACCTTCTGCCCCTATTAGTCCGTTATAATGAGGTTCTACTATAAATATATATATTTGGGCCAACCCTCTTCGGAGTTTGAAATATTTGACGTGTTGTTTTCAGTATTGTTTTCCTAAAAATGTTTAAATGATTAAATCCTTAAATGATAGAAATGTGGCATGGCTGTAATTATTGTCAGGGGTAGGCCAGATTATAGTTTGCTGGATTTTTGTGGTCAAGGTTTTGACAACCTGCTTTTATATTATTTTTGGCGATCCATGTGAGAGCTATTGTGATTGCGAACAAAATCAGTATCAATTGCGTTTGTCCTTTCCGTCCGTCTGTGTCTGTCCACCTCTAACAGATCCCGAACGAATGGTCGGAACGACAAATTGATTCCACCATCGTCTTCAGAAGTTCAAACAACATGCAATACGTTATTTTTACATGTTGGAGATATTTGGCATTGTTTTCATTGGATTTCCTCTAATACTTTAAATATTAAAAATGCAAACTTATTATTTGAATTGTAGCTGTAGCTTGATGGTTAAGGTTTCGAACTTATACTAAATATTGTCAATTCGAATTCGTATGCATACTTTTTTTTTCCTCTTAAGCTTTTTTTCCTCAAGGTCCTCGTGTTTTTTTTTTTTTTCTTATTTTCCTAAGGTTTTTAAATTGTTTTCCTTCGTTTTTTATTTTTCCTTACGTTATTATCATTATTTTTATTGTTTTTATTGTTTTTTTTATTATTATGGGTAGCTAATAAATTTGTGGTTTACCACAAAATTAAATTCACTTGTATTTTGTTATTGTTATCTTTTTACATCATTGATGTTTTATCTTATTTTTCTATCTTTGTTCTTCTTCTTTTTGTTCCTAACTTTAATATGTTTATTTTATATTATATTATAATTTATATTATTTTTTTTTCTTTCTGGCTTATATTAATAAAGCTACAAGAAATTTTAATATTATAAGAAAAAATAAAATGTTATATTATATTTATGACTTTATTAATTATATAAATCGTCAGAAATCAGTTATTTTTTTTTATTTTACTTCTTTTATAATTTTTTCTTTATTGTTATTTTCCTTTTTCATTATGCTAATATACTTTTTTATTATTATTATTTCCAGGTTTTACAATGACTTTGACGTCTTCCTGCACCCATTTTATGACTGTATCACCCTTCTCCATTCCTCTCTATCTTTCCAAGCCCCATCCTCTGTTACTTTTTTTATAACTTACATTATTAATATAAACCAGAAAATAATACGATTAGAAACAAATAAATGATAATCATTTTTTTTTCATTGTTAAGAAAAGAAAAGTGCATTACATAAGGAAAAATAAAATAAAAGGATGAAGTAAGAAAAGAAAGATGAAAGCAAAAGAAGAAGAAAAGAAATAGCATTTGGTCATTTATATAAATTCTAAAGTCATGAATATAAAGAAACACTTTATTTTAACTTCTTATTGAAGGAGGAAATATTTAAAATTTGTTGTTGCGTTACTAATAATAAAAAAAAATGAAAAAAAAAAACAAAACAAAAAAAACAAAACAGAAACGGTGCTGATTGGATCTCAGAACATCGACGACAGAAATCTAGCAGGTTATTATCTCAGCTGTCGCCCACCACGAAAATAGAATTGGTGCATTTCAAGCATTTAAGCAATTACAGAAAACAATTTCAAATATCTCGAAAACCAAAAAGGGTTAGCCCCAAATCTACATATATTTTTGAAGTACTCGAGGTGTACTTTCACTTCCCACAACGGCATGTTCTGTCCTTGTAACTCGATGCTGTAAAACTATAAAATTCGTTATTATTCGTTAAACTATCAAATTCATTAATCTGCAATGCAGCTCAAAATAAAAATAAAAAAAGGAACTTAAAAAAAAAAGATTTAGAAAACTTTTCAGTCGGAGTAAAAATTTTCCTAGGTGATAAAATCCAAATCTATTCTATATATTAAAGAGAATTAGTAATAATAATAATTTCATAACAATAATAATTCCATTGATTATTCTTGAATATAATTGACATATTTCAACTGCCACATACAGCTTTTATTTATAAATTTCATTAATTGTGAAGATATTTCATAAAGACATCTCAGATATGAAGATACTTTGGTATTGAATGAAAACAAATTCATTTCTTTTACTTAGTAACTACTTTTCTCCGGCTTTGAAATGATGTGACTATCAACTATAAGCTCTAATTCTGACATGAATGAACGGCATGTAAAGGAATATGCATTATTTATAAATGAGGTATTTATGAGGAATGGTCTGAAAGAAAACCGACCATTATATAAGTGGTTAATAGAGAAGAAGATTAATGCAATTTATCTCTTTCGAATTGCTTGGCGTTATTTTAACTTATCTTCTGATTTTTGTGCAGTTTCAATAGAGTTAATTTAATCGTAATTTCTCCAACGAAATATAACTTGAAACAATTGTTTTGAAGAAAGTCAGCGAACTGAAGGAAGGGTAAAATTTAACGAATTCACATTACCTTAATAAAATGTATTGATCTGTTTTCCTGGAAAAAAAGTCATAAATCGTTCATTCTAAAAAGAAACATTTATATTAAGATGTCGAACTCTTATCGAGATAGCTATTTGAATATACAGTACATTTGAATGTGCAATGCACTCAGCGGAGCAACATGCTATCACACGACTTACAAAAGACATTGAGGGGATCGGTCGAAGTTTTAAAAATTTAATACAAAATTTAAAACAAAAAAACTTCTCAGTTAACAATTCATATTTGAAACATTACGTAACATCTTTGTTATCAGTAATCTTATTTATTTAATATAACTAATAAAGTCATATTGTCTTTGTCGAAAACTGTACGGAGCAGAAATAATACCTCTGTGTTATCAATAATTTTGCTACGGCAGATCCTATTCTTTATCTCGAAAACTTTACTCTACAGAAACCAAGTCATATAAGCTTTCTATCTTAGCTGGTACAGTGGAATACCAGAATATTGACTCAGATGCATGAGACAATATGTGAAATTATTTATTAATGCACTATATTAGTTCAAAATTGTTTATAATATCTGTAACTATGTAATTTGAAGATTTTGACATTAAAGCCTGATTATATTAAAGTTGTAATTAAAAAAAGAAAAAAAAAATCTAAAAATTTTGACATAACTGACGGAACTTTGTAGATTAACTGAAAAGGAAGAATTTCTATTATTTTGTGATTTTTTAACTGTACCTAAAGTATTTCTTTTAAATATAATATAATGGACTTTATTCAGTTAGTTTTATGTCTGAACTATAAAATAATGAAATTTAATCATCTGAAACTTAATATTTTTTATCTATATAATTGAAAAAAAAAAACGAAAGAACAAAAATCGTCCCATTATGATCAATCTTTTCTTATACTCTTCAAATTTATATATAAAATATTCCTTCTATCGTCTGATCCGAAGATTCAAATTGTCTTAGTGATTGAATATAAAATGTTTTGTTTTCATCTTTTTGGTAATATTTAAAGATATTTCAGTTCTATTAAGGAAGTTTTATTTTAGTGTTGGAAAAGGACATTGGACTGAGTATCTATCGAAGATATTAAAAAAAATCAAATACTAAAGCTAGATTGTTTTGCTCTTTAAATTTTCATGTCAACTTTAAAGAAGATCAGATAGTGATATCAAAATTATTAGAATCAAACATACACAGACATTTGTAGACAAAATAGATTAATTGATTTGATGGCCTTCCTAGGAACATAACTGTCTTACGATTATGTTATAAATTCGACATGTTTCGTTACAGCGTCATTTCATCTTATAACCGTAAGGGCAGTTCACTAAATGTATCTAAAGCTAATGGAAACCTTCCTACTCTGAAGAATAAAAATACAATTGACAGGTGAATAGAAAAAATTCCAAGAACTGCTACAATTAACTTTAATGTTTCCTGATGAGCTCTGTGGACGTTCTGAAATTACGACATTACATTACATTACGATGATTTGTCATTAGTTTTTTTTTACCGTTAATTATCAAAAGTCATGATGAAAACATTAGCTATTTTCATTAACGTTCATCGTATTTCACTTTCCCTCTTCTAATGTGTACTTAAATATTATTGCTAAATAATGTTTCAAAACAAAAAAATATTTGCAGTTCTTTAGTTTTTTTTCTTTACGTATATTACATATATTATACGCATCACAACTTATAACTGTTTGTACATTGCGCTATCGTCGTTGTGAATCTTTTGCAGTTTATCTTCAGTGTTTCTCTTCAATTTCCGTTTCGAATAGTGCACAGTTCTGGTAAGTCAACTCCGTGAAACATCTATTAGTAAAACGATTCAGTTATTTTTTTTTCATATAACTGATTTTTCTTATGCTATTTACAAGGTTAAGTGAAAAATTTTGTAATGAATTATTAATTTTAAATTAATTTTAATTATAAATTCCGTTTGTTTATCAGTTTAGCTTTTTAAATCTAATTTCAGCTGATGGATATAATTTTGATGATGCTTCCCATTAATTGAATCGTTAATTGTTTGATTCGATTCCAAATTATCCAATGATTTTACAATATGTTCATACTGATTAACTTCTATAAAATCCCTTTTGAGAAATGTGTGTGTACTCTCATCATTGTTTAACTTGAGAATTTTTGAGCGCTGTTGAGTATATTGAACAAATACCATTTAATAATACACTTAAATCTCGATAATCCGACATTTGACAATCCGACGCGTCGGATGACGTCACTGCGCTTGCTGCAGACATCTCCCGTCTGCCCCGTGACTCACAACACTTTCACTTTCAACTTAATTGTTGAGTTTTAATTAAATATGTACTCAATATGTATTGAACAATATACGTACTGTAGTATATACAGTACTGTGTATATATAACTTACATTTTCTTGCCTAAGAAGTCAAAATTCAGTTTTAAAAAATCAACCTTTGGTAATCCGACACTCCCTCGGTCCCGTAACTGTCGGATTATCGCGATTCAACTTTACTATATTAAAAAGATCACTATGATGATTCACTTATTTCTATGGATACAAAAAAGAAATGCGTAAGAAGTTATTTACAATGCTACACAAGATTGTTTGTGTAGTTGCGACTCCTCATGTTTTCATTGGTTAGTTATAGCCGGTTATAGATAACAACTTACAATCAATTACTCGATGCTTTGTGTAGAAGATGTGCTTAGTAAGCTTAGAAGTTAAGATATTGTTGATAAAATTAAAACCCCGAAGGCTAAAACACAAATTAAAATTACTGCACGCTAATTTATGGATTCCGGTAGATTTTATTTTATTGAATTCATTTTAAAATATTTTTTTTGCAGTAACACGAAATTTTTAAACGTGAAATCAAATGTATGAATATAGATTTACGTTTTCACAAATTTCACACGTACTTACACCTATGTAAATCTATTAACTAACAATTATTTACTTACAATGTAAAATTGAGCAAAAAGTAATAAACACTGAGCAGTGAAGATTTTCGAAAAACATTAAAATTTCAGAAACATTCGACTATCCTGCCTCATCATTTCAAACCCCTCGACTACCTACATCCTGCGTTACCTATTAACTAGTTACTTATTTTCAATTAGGCCTACAACAGCTAGATCCTACTTCAAAAATAAATTTTATTCACTGAAAAACCTATGAACTAGGTAAGGCGAACTGAAAATAAAACAGTGAAATCCAAATTCCTATAAAGTTTTATTATCCCTTTTTCAAAATAAAAGATGATTTATCCTCTTAAGAACAAAGCCTCTCAACCGGTTTGCCGAGAGGAAATTCTTAGCATTTAAATGAACATTTAGTTTCACACTAATCAAAGTAAAATCAAAACAAAATTTCCTATCGAAAATGAAATCTAGATGTCAAATAACCTGAGCAAACAAAATAAGAACTTACATTTCGTTCTAACAATAAAGGTTAATAAAGTATTAAATCATATTTAAGCCAGCTTAAAATATATTTTAAATATCATTAAATGTTTAAAATAGACTATTATAATAATCTAATATTCATTGGTAAATAATAGATATTTTAGAAATAATTCTAATGTAGAAATAAAGGCAATTAAAATATTTCGTGTGCGGCAGGATTTTTAGGAATAATGTTTGAGGCATCGCAGGATTCACGAAAATCTAAGTGTGCCATGAAGAAAGAAAGATTGCGAGGCACTACTTTAAAGAAGCAGTATTTAATTCTATAAAACTCAGAAAATGCTATCACAATTACTCGAATAGTTGAAAAGTTATAAGCTATAATTTGTGGTAAGTCATAAGTAACTGTCATGTTTATGTATCTAAAGTGATGCTTTATGATGATATAAAATCCCTGGTACATCTCCTACCGAACCGCATACAACTTGGTTTAATAATTTTTAATTTTATGAGAACAAACATACAAAGATCGTTCATGGACTTTTGAGCTACAGTTACGGATTATTTGGGACCCTAAGATGAATTGCAGAAATATATCAGCAGTAGAATATAGTATACGATCAGCTATGTGTTGTGCTTGTAGCATCTTGAACATGAGCTGTCGATAAATCGTGAATCTTTTAAATATATTTTATAAAATTGTGTTAACTTTTTTTTTACAATGGAATTTAATTATTTAATAAGCTGCATTTTATTTTTGTAAATTTTTCTTTTAAATTTAAAAAACTTAGACTTAAAGGCCTTGTAGCAGACAATTACTTTCATTCAAATTTCAGGAGGTTATTTAAAGCATACTTATTCTTCAAATTGTTTCTTCTTTGCGATACATACAAATTAAATTACACCACTTTAAACATGCATTTTTTCAATTAAAAATTCATAAATTAACAACAAAAAAAAAAGAAATTCGCCTTGTTTAGTCCAATTTTTTGTTATTTCCTGCTAAATTATATCCTATATAAAAATTTCTTTCTATTTCTATCGTCTATTTGTAACATTCAAATAGCCGTAGTGATTGAAAATAAAGCGCTTTGCTTGCTTTGTTTCAATAATTGTTAAAGATTATTAGGTTTATTAAGAAAGTTATTTTGTACTTTAGAAGAAGAAAATTCTTGTACACAGTATATTGGTATTGAAAGTAATACGATCATGTAACTTTTTATAAATTTTGCCGTGATTGCAATAAAAAGAAAAAAAATTGTTTAATTATGGCATAGAGTGTATTTTTCGAAATAAATTTAACGTGCCGCAAAATTAAGATTAAGTAAAACAAGAAAAATAATCAATAATAAACAATAATCAAAACAAATTGCCTTTCTGATTTTATTATCGGGAAGGAATCGGGTACTGCCGTTTCGTCAGGAGACTCATCAGCCAGATCTCCGCCTTCCCCGATAAAAGACTCAGAAATGCAAGATCATATATGAAGGCCACCGTCACATCTGGCAGTGACCCCCGAAGAACAAAACAGAACAATAATAAATGTTGTGCTCACTTGTACAACTAATAACCTCTTCCTAATGACTGATAGAACTGCTGATTATTTATTACTAAGCAAATGAATTGAAATAAATATAACGTGCCGCAAAATTAAGATTAAATAAAACAATAAAAAAATTTTTATTCTTGTTTTTTGTTCTTCGGGGGTCACTGCGAAGTTGACAATGGCCTTCATATATGATCTTGCCTTTCTGAATCTTTTATCGGGGAAGGCGGAGATCGCGCTGATGAGTCCCCTGTTTTGTTGTCTATTCGGGGTTTGATGGCTACGTTCAGTCAGTTTTCTCGATCTTCCTCTTCCTGCAGCTGTCGTTTCACTGCCTGACGTCTCCAAAATTATATCACTTACAGTTCATTTCGGCATTTGCAACATGCCCGCAATTTCACAAACTGATTTCCTACAACGATGGCATCCGAATATCACGCCATGTTCGAAGTCACTGAGCTCGCCTGACTTACTCATTTTATCGGGAACGCGGAATTAGGACCGCCCAAGCATCCACCAGCGGTTTTATAGTGTCGGATGACTGAAAACCTCCTGAGCTGCTCAATCCACTTCGTCGGAATATTTTTGGCCATAAAGTGTATGCTTCAGGCTGATGTATACTGTATAACTTGGTTCAGTGAGGTTACTCCCGTTCTTTTTCTGAAATCGACTTTGGTAATTCTCATTCTATGTGGTATGTCTTCCTAATAAAAGAATAAGTAGTTAAAAATATAGAGATAAAGACATGTGAAGATGATGCAAAGTTGCAAATTTTACTTTCACACACATCATACATACATTTGAATATGAATAAGAATTATTGATAAAAATATATGCATTTTCATATTACGCAAATTCCAATAACATAATACTTAGGAACAATATCAGACAATACCAGGATGAGTGAACAATACGAGAACTACTGATATACATTTCTAAAAACAATTCTAATTTTTTTCTTTCTTTCTAATTTTTCATTCTTTCTAATTCTTCCTTAAAATCTATATAAAACTTTCTAAATTTCATTTTCTATAGGATAATTGCACTGAAGATGCTGAAAAGTCGTACTTCTCCATTAGCAATGAACTTTAATGATGGTCGTTCCAGCAATATCTACAGACAATTTCAGCCCATAGCAATTGTTTTAAAATTACTCGGGTTTTTTCCTATTCAAGGAGTGATTTGTCAAAAAAGAGCATTTCGCTTCCGATGGATAAGCATTGATTTCTTATACTCACTGACAATTTTGTCTTTATACTGTTGTGTACAAGTCCTTTTCATTAAAAATTTAAGTTATGACTTAAGCCAATTGGAAGCCAACAAGTTTGCTTATTACATGATGTTGATTAACGTGATTGCCTACAGTTTAAAGGGTGTGTTAACCGCTATTGTTAGGTTACTAATGATTCCAAAATTGGTTAATCACTTTTTACGATGGAAGAAATTTGAAGAGTCATTGAAAACCTTCGCAAAAGTCAAATTAATATTTTTTATAAAGACTATAAGGAAGAATTGAATAGAGTCAAATAGAAGGGATTTCTAGTTCTTATTAGCATTTTTATAAATTGTTTAGGTTTTTAAGCCTTGTTGTACTTCTCTCAACAGAGATGAATCCCTTCAACAGAAAAGGTTCACAAGGAACTCAAAGAGGACAATCTTCTCAACCTTGGATGGAGAGTTACTAATGGTATCAGAACATGATAGATATTCACAGAAAATTACGTTTATGTATACGATTCTAACAAAATGTAAGAAGGTTTAACATTCATGAAATGTAACATGAAAAACCTGAAAGGGCTTTGTGCATGCTTTTGATTAATACTTGGAAACAAGAAACGAACTAAGAAAAAAATTATTTTACGAGCGCTATTCATATTAGAAGTATCGAAAACAAGGCAGTACACCTGCCTAATACACAATTAATCTTAATGAGAAATATTTACAGAAACATTTACAACTAGTTTCGGCTGGAAAAGAGTGAAGCCTTATTTGAGTTAATGAATTACAGAGGTACAGACGTACAGAGCAATAACTTTTATAGAGAAATAATTTGAAAGAGCCTAATGAGGCAGGGCTTGTAATTACGAAACCCCGGCGTTGATTTGCAAGAACTGTCGTGTGTGACAGAAACAGACACTGGTGGAGATCTTTTTAATCCTTTGATTTCGAAGCTCATTTCATCGACACCAGGGTCCATGAAGGTGTTGTACATGGTTCATTTTACGTTCTAAGCTTCCCAATGTCTCCCCCAGTGTCTCTTCCTGCTATACATGCAAATCAACTACGTGGTTTCCGCACGGCAAGCCATGCCTTAATGGACGATTACAATTTATTTCTGAGCAAATGCTACTGCTTTTATCAACTCATTCACTCGAAGAAGTTTTCGCTTTTAGAGCCAAGAGTAGTCATAAATGTTCTGTAAATGTTTCTAATTTAACTTAACTGCATATTCCACAGGTGCACCGGCTTGATGATTAATACTTGAAATTATCCTAACATTTTCCTCTAATTTTATTGGTATGAATAATTTTTCAAGTTCATTTTTGTGTAAGAAACAATTCCAAAACCATTTGTCATTACTGCTCTCACCTGAACCAGAAGATTGATCTTGGACACAAACAATATAGAAGGAGGCCTCTTTTCTCAACTATAGAACAGACGAAAACTTTTAATTAATTTACATAACATGACTCTTTCTGAACATAACTATTAATAGAACAGCGAATCCTTTAAAAATTTTCGTTTTCATGCTTGCATTTTCACTGTGGATGAACTAAAAAATGATCGCTAAAATTACAAAGTCCTGGTCCATTCAACATCTTATTAGATGTCAATTCGATGTTCAGCAAATAAAAGCAAGTAAGAAAAAAGCATGAAATGCTAAACGAGTTGTAAAGAATTAACAGTTGTTTATTCACGTATGGTAAAGGATTCAGGACTGGGGTTCGTTGCTTACTTATTTCTAGTGATAATCTTTACTTACCTCTTAAATTTCACTTTTTCTTTTTATCAAACACTATTTATTTCTTAAAAGATATGTTAAAATATAATGTAGACTTTGTAGATACTGCAGTTGCTATTAATGAATGGGGCTTACATAAAACTGTTGACATAGAGCTACAACTCCCATAAGTTACGCCTTTCCTGAACCTTGCTTTCTCAAATGCTGCTCCTTAGATGGTGCTTGCTTTCTCTCGGGGGAAGTCATTATATTCCGTCAGGGGGTGGCGAGACATTTCTGTCCCCACCGTCGCCTCTGGCATACCACACTTTGCTGTGTCACCGGTCCATTTGTTCTCCCAATTGAGAAAATTTCTGGAGCAGTTTACAATAGGGGGAAAGATGAAAGGAAGCTTTTAGTTTCCGAAATAATGGGCACTATGGTATGATTGACATTGTGTAATTTCAGGTGAAACTTTATTGAGTCGCTCTTCAAGTCGTTAAACCATTGTGTAAGAGATTTCGGTGCCGAGTTGGCGGGAACGACGAGACAGAAAATGAAAAAATTGGAAATGATCAGAAAGTCTAGAGCACTAGAAAGCTGTGATTGTTGTTGAGGTAACTTCTTTCAATTGTGAATTCACTTTAGCGTTCACTTAAGCCTTTAGAGTTCACATAAGCTACACCTCGACCAGGAAATATATTTTGAAATTTATGTGTTACCGGAAGCAAGAATAATCACTATAATTGACTGCCATTTTAATTGCTATATTGCAATATAATTGATATATCATATATTATATTTTGCGAAGTCTTCCGTTAGCTCTGCTTGTTATCAATAATAGTCCCCATTAATCGAATTTTCTTAAGTATTTATAAAACTTGCTCACCTCTGGACTAAGGATTGTAAAGGTTACGAACTTTATTTCTTCAAACCCAAATAATTGTGTGAATTTTGTAACTAAAAATGTATTATGTTTATTATTACCTGTAACAATACCTGTGTTGTAAGGATTGTTTATTGATGGAAACGATATTCTTAACATATGTTTCAAAGAAGTTTTTTGTCCTAGAATAAATGTTTGTAAGTAGTCGAGAATATTGCATGATTTAATAGCAGATATCTTATTTACAAAACATAAAAATAATATAAAATTGATCAGACAAACACACAAGATTAAAAACATACTTATAATTAAAAAATGCGAGCTTTTAAATGCGAGCTTTTAAAAATCCTACTTTTGTATGCCGTGAAACTTACGATTACCGCCGTAGTGTAAAGAGTCTTTTACCTATTAACTGATAGTTGTTGTTATAATGATATTCTTTCAGTTAAAAATATTTCTCAATATGGGTTCACTAAAAGTTCTTGAACTCTATGCTTTTATTAATTTTTAGTGTGTATGTTCTCTTTGATGTTCTGAATATTTGTTAGCATTTTAATATATTCTTTTCGTATTTTCTTAATTCTTAGAGATATTTTCATAATTTTTCGTAGAGCTTTAGGGTGCATGCCTTTCCTCTTTGCATAATGGACATGGACCACCTCATTGGACATAAATTTCAACGATCTATCCTTACATGGTAATGGATGCTCCCAGTCACATGATACAGCCACTATTTTAACATCTGACTTCTTTTATTACTATCATTTTATTTGTTTTAGTTTTGTAATTAATTGCTTGAGAAAGATTCGCAGGCGAATCGAAAGCTCGCATTTTTTAATTATAAGTATGTTTTTAATCTTGTGTATTGGCGTGATCAATACGACATTCATAATAATTTTACGCACTTTAATTTTTAATATCATATTGGCTTTTTGTTGAACTAAGATCATAGGTAGTAATATGAGAAGTGGAAGATTAGCCAAGTGGAATTAGGACAATGTATAATTTATTTTTGCATCTTCAATCAAGAATTGCGGCTGTAAAACTAGGTTTATATTCAACCGAGCGTGCAGGCATTCGGATTTGGTTCCGTCGTCGATGCAATTTAAAAAAGATCGTTTCTCCCCTTGAATAGGATACTTTGTAAACTACGAACAAAATTGTTCATGGCGAGAATCAATGCAGCTTATAAAAAGTTTAATTAGCTTGCGCATAAAGCGCGCACCACCGCTTCCTACTTACAGAACTATCTCAGCAAATAGCAGTATTTGTGAATGTTGCACTTCGGTGCGCAAATTTAATTCCAGTGCTATGAGAACATTTCCCGAATCCACATCAAGAAGCTGAATCGGCTTAGCATATTACGATGGCCAGCTATAAACTACTCTTATAAGAGGGTCTATAATTGGGGTGATACGGAATGGACAACTTCGCAAACGTAGGTACTTGCCCGGTGACTGAAGTTCGGTATCCTGGTATGACCAAAACCAGAGGAGACGGTGGCTTGCATTGAGGAAAATCTACAAAATTCTTGGCAACATATTGAATCAGCTGTACATGAAAAGATTGGATGTATTATCCGATCATGCTTTCGTAATAATTCCAGAGCTGATCCCCTCAGTCCGTTTGAGAAAGATGCATTAAGGCAGCTCCGAAATAACAGGGATTTACAATTGGTTCCTGCAGGTGAAGGAGAAGCTACTGTAGTAGTGAGTAAGGCCCAATATGTCAGCATAAGCCAGAAACTCATTACTACAACTCCAGGTATGGTAATGTTTTCCAATTAGCAAAAAGAAGTTCTTAATGTCGTTATAAAAGCGACTGGAAAATTGGCCAAGGCTAATCTCATTATTTCAACGCAAGAAGAATTTCTGAAGGACAGCTATAGAACTATTTCTCGGTTATGCATTCTTCGGAAGGTGCAAAAAGATAGAGACTCTGATGGTATTTTTCCTGTTCGTCCCATCGTCAACTATGTGTCGTCCGCCATTGTCGTCCTCTCCAAAATTATTTATTGTAAGCTTAGAAAAATGCATGTTTGTTCTAAATTTGCTGTTCCCAATAACATTGAATTCATTTAGAGATTGAAAGACTTAATTTTTAAGTCCTGATCATGAATTTTTTTTCATTTGATGTGGAAAGTTTGTTTACTTCCATATCATTTAATTTGATTGTTGATGCGTTATAGCATTTTGAATCTAAGCTTTAATTTCACTGGTCTTATCTCAGGTCATGATTTGTTGTCTCTCATCAACGCCATGTTTATATTCATATTTTTCAATTTAACAACTACATGTATAAGCAATCCATTGGGTTATTTATGGGGTTGGCGGAATCTGCGACTCTAGCCGAAATTTGTATGTGTTTTGTCGAAGATTCGGCATTTATGTTGTTTGATTACGGCCATGTACACATACCGCTCTACTGCACTTATGTCGACACCTCTTTTTCTATTCATGTTATCGAATTCAGTTGGGTATCAAAGACATTTCTGAGAGCAACCATCCTGATATTAAATTTAAAACCGAGCAGAAAAACCAGGTTACGTAACATTTTTGGATGTTGGCATTCACAGGAATTCCTTGGGTTTTGATACACCTGTATATCGCAAACCTACCAACACTGGCATAAAGCTTAATTATCATTCAGCGTATCCAATGTCTTTTAAGAAAAATGTCGTCGGCATGTCTGTGTCGGGCTTTCAATATTTCTAGCTTTCTTGAAATATTCAATAAATAGCTTCATGTAATCCGTAACTTATTGTTAAGTAATAATTATCCTTTTCATTATTATATTGCTTATATTCTTGAAAGCATATATAATCCGAAACAGGATAGTAACAAATTTTGCATCTAATTTTGTATCTAATTTTGCATCTTATCCCCTTTCCTCCAAGCTATCAGGAGGATTCTACAATATCAAGGTTATGTCGCCTACACAAATGTCAATCACTAATTTCATCAATCAATTTGAGCCTAAAATTTGTGATAACCCTAAAGGGGATTTAACGTTTTATCAAGCAAGCCCTTGCAGGTATATTCGCGAGACCAAACAAGCGGTTAAAAAACGCATCAGCCACCATGCAACAGCTATTCGAAATGGTGATCCTAATTACTTCGCCTTTTTGCACGCTAGAGATTTTTATCATTTATAGGATTTTTTAAATCCAAATATTATATGCCGTGAGACTAATGATTTCCACCGTAAGTGTAAAGTGTCTTTTCACATATTAACTGATAGTTGTTGTTATAATGATGTTCTTTCAGTTCAAACTATTTCTCAATATGTGTTCACTAAAGATTCTTGAACTCTATGCTTTTTTTTAATTTTTAGTATGTATGTTCTCTTTGATGTTCTGAATATTTGTTAGCTTTTTAATATGTTCTTTTCATATTTTCTTAATTCTTAAGAGACATTTTCATGATTTTTCGTAGAGCTGTAGGGTGGATGCCTTTCCTCTTTGCATAATGGACATGGACCACCTCATTGGACATAAATTTCAACGATCTATCCTTACATGGTAATGGATGCTCCCAGTCACATGATACAGCCACTATTTTAACATCTGACTTCTTTTATTACTATCATTTTATTTGTTTTAGTTTTGTAATCAATTGCTTGAGAAAGATTCGCAGGCGGATCGAAAGGTCGCATTTTTTAATTATAAGCATGTTTTTAATCTTGTGTGCTGACCTACAGTGGCGTAGCAAGAGGGAGCGGGAGGGGTCGGACCGCCCCGGGCCCACGCCTGAAAGGGGCCCCAAAAGCCAGCCTAGGGGCCCCATCCACCCACATATCCCGACCAGCCCCTTAACAACGTTTCCTTTTTTTGGTTATTGAATTTGGAGACTCTATTTTTTTGGTTGTGGAATAATGGAACTCCCGCCCCGGGCCCCCAAAGGCGTTGCTATTGCCACTTCTGACCTGATCAATTTTATATTCATAATAATTTTTCAAACGTTAATTTTTAAAAAAAAATAATAAAATTTTAAACGTTCTACAGGCCAAGGAAATTCAAGATGAATTAAGCGATTTTAGAGCAGATAATTCATTATTAAGAGATGAAATTCTGGTGAGTACACTTTGAGAAGTCTTTCGTTTAATACTCTACCATTTCTTAGTCACGACTTTGTTATTTTGAACAAGAAATTAACTTCGAATAGGAGAATATGTACATAATTATAGTGAAAAAATCAAACATATAAAAAATAACTGATGCTAATATTGCCAAGCTAAGCTTCGCAGAATTTTTCTGGCAACCTTTTATGGAATTTCTAAAAGCTTTTTTTGTGACAATATACATTGGTTCATAGTTCATAAGAAAAAAATAATGAGATTTTTTCCAATTGGAACCATAAAGAAATTTCTAAAAATCTAGTGCCATATTAAAAGCATATGAAGTTAATACGACAATCAATTGTTTTCTCCCCTTAACAGTTAATGAATGAGAAATGCATTTCTTTTAGCAATTACTGAATATAATGAAGAAAAAAAGAAAAAAATCTCTATAAAATTTTTGAAGGATTCAAATATATGAAAATGCAATAAGATATCTTTTCGCTTCCATTATTTTAAGTATTTTGGATATATAAATAAATTTCTATAGTTCTTTTGTAAGTCCAACACAATCTTCATAAACATAAATTTCACAAATTGTACATAATCTGGGTGAAAGGTGCTTAAGGTTATGGCGAATAGGAATTATAATAAGAACGGTAGTTCCAATAATTACATGTAAACCATGAAAGCCTGTTGCTATAAAAAATGTTGATCCATAGGCAGCATCTGCAATATAAAAAGGGGCTTCATAATATTCAAAAGCTTGAAGAGCTGTAAAGTATAAACCTAAGATTACAGTTAAAATTAAACCTTGATTTGTTTGTGAAAAATTAGTTTTAATAAGACCTCATATGTATCACTTTGTCTTCACAACAAATAACACAGTAGGAGCTCCGAGGCTTTTTTTTTTTTGTTTGATGAGATCTTCTTGGGAAGAGTCTTTCCTTTTTTTTTGATAGATGGTTTGTAATTCTTCATATCCTTTTCTTTTGCTTCAAATAAAAGTTTCTTCAACGCCACAGCACGACTGTTGATAGCTGGTTTCATAATGCAGAGTAGTCGTCCGTTTCTGAATGAGTGAAGTCTGCAATTGAGCGAAAGATCTTTGATGAGACGACTTTTAGCATGCATCTAACTCATCTGATGACATTGAAAGCTGATAATAGTATTCAGAAATATTTGAATCGGAAGAGAAACTGCTGCGACATCACTGAAGCTGCCGGTGGACTTTCATCTGAATGCTGGACGGATCTGCCACTGAATGCGTCTATTGTGGCTGGACTGTCTATATGAACAATCAGGCTGATTTTTCAAGATTTCCTAAAGATTAGAGACTGGTTAAAGTAATTTAAATCTATACTAGATTTGATATCTAAACAGAAAAGATTTGTTTCCTGCGTTGTCTGCTCCTTTGTCTGTCTTTTCTTTCGGAGTCAGGGAGGATATCCGGCCACAAAACCCCTGTCAAAAACTCAATATTGAGGAAACGACTTTGGCATCAGGAGTGATCCCACGGGAAGATTGGGAAAAGCTGTAGAAGAAGACGACTAGAATCAGTAATGAAAACTCAATATTATGCAACCAAACAATAGAAGCAATCTTTTAAAAAGACATGACAATGCTATCTTTTAAAAAGACATGAGAACAATTCCGGAATGAAATAAAAAATGAATTCGCCAAACAAACAAAAATGGCGACTCAACAACGATCCACGTGCTTCTTGACAATCACAATTTCCCATATCCCTCTCAAGACTAATCTGCAAGACTATGATAACGATATCTATCGTTCTCCGTACGAACTACTCTCTCCGACATCAATTGGCCATTCAACCTATCTGGCCGTATTACCATCAGTTACCTTTTATTTTAGTCATCGCATAATAGATATACAACTACTAAAACAAAATTAAACAACATAGAGAAAGTATCAACGTTTCACTTTTAGAAAGGATCTCGTCTTCAATGAATGTAAGAAAACCCGCAATTTTTATGATAATTATTCATTTGGATTAGTGTCACAGTAAATTAGAAGCAATTATAGGAAGCGAAAAGTTAGCTTTACATAATATAAGACGTCTTTACATCTTCACATAAATGTTCTTAAGACAGACTAACAATTTATAAGAAAATCTAAGTCATAAAAGTTTAAAGCAGGGCGCACACGATGCAGCTTTTGCTGTGCAACTCGTTGCAATTCAGTTGCACAAAAAAGATTGCAAACGACAGTCAGGCCGCACACGATGCAACATTTTTTGCGCCGCCGTTCGGACAACAAACGAAGCACAGCACGAATTTGAATGACGTCACTTGACATTACGTTAAGAAGACTTCGGTGATGTCCTTCCAAACCTAATTAAATATATGTGTGCTTTATATTTAACATATGAGAAATATTGTTATAATATTATTAGCCGGTATGTATATCTCTTCCTTTTTGCTTTCGGTACAGATAGAAACGTGACGACTGACGTGTTCCACCCCTTTTCTGTGATTGGTGCCATCGTCAATTCTTCAGTAAAACAGTGAGCGAACAATCCCATACATCATTGCGAATCCGCTTCCGATGTGAAAAATTAAAAAAATCTAGGTTTTTCAAACGCTCTGATACATTCTGCCGCATTACATTACTGCATTTACATATAAACTGTATTTATGTGTGAAAGAAACTCGCAATACTCTGATATTTATTCTGTATTCGCTATTCACCCATCTCAAGCGAAGGAGATCTGTTTCGACGCCATGTTTCCCCTTGGGCGTGACGTCCTGACTAAAGTGTTCCAACGCTGCACTGTGATTGGGTAATTTTCCATGCAGCCTTCAGAAGTTGCACCCGACAGAAATCCTCGCCTTTGCAGCTTTTTCTGCATGCAACTCCGGTTGCAACTTTGCTCAAGCAGCTGAAAAAACGCTCTAGGCCAAAAGTTGCACATGCAACTCGGCCCAAAGCAAATTGATAGTGCTTTATTACAAGAATTCCTTTCTTTCCTTTACAAGAATGTAAAAGAAAATTCTATAAAAGCCAGGAAACATTAGAATATATTACAAAATTTCCATATTAAGATTTGTACGATTAAAAGATTTATTGTAAATAATCTGACCACTAACAAAACAAATATTACAAGCAATTCAAATTCGCAAAGTTTGATTGAATTTTTTTTCAGCAGATGATTGGAAAATGAAACAACATAAACTGCAGACCATATGATTTGAAATTTACCTATTCATATTAGAACGAATGTTTGTTTCTTAAACTTCGAATTTTAAAATCTTTGATTAATAGAAAATACATTGCCTGTTCAAGTGAAAGTGGAAACCTATGGTATTTGAACAGACGCTTTATTTATAGCTTGTCTAATAGCGCGTACTGTGTCCTTTTGCCCAGCATCCACACACCGCGGCATGCTCTCCACCAGTTTATGATAGCAAGCATCCGGTATTTTAGCCCAATCCTCCTTGAAAGCCAGTACAAGTTGGATGCGTGTTTGCGGTCGCATCGGACACGCAAGAATCCGGCAAGTCCAATTCATCCCACAGATAGTCAAGGGGGTTGAGATCTGGACAATGGGCGGGCCACTGAAGCTCCTGAACATTATTCTCCGGAAACCACGCGCGCTTACAATACAGGCCTTATGGCACGGGACATTGTCGTGCTGGAACACAAATTGTCTTTCAGCTAACTGCGATCACAACATAGGAAGCATGGAATTGTCTAGAACGTCTACATACTGTGTGACTGCCATGTTCCCCATTTTCCCTGTCGATCACAACCAACGGAGCAAGTCCAAACCAGGAGAAACACGACCACAACATCACACCACCACCGCCAAACTTCCCTGTTGCGATGACACACAAGTAGCAGCCGCTCCCCTGGCAAAGGCCCAACCCAGGTGCGCCGATCCGATCGGAAGAGTATGAAGTGTGATTCGTCTTCTAGCGGTCCATTGACCACGACCGTCGCTCTTTGCTCAAGGCCACACAAAGCTGCGCTGGGTGATGTTCGGCTTGTGTGCAGCGGCTCGACCGATGCCATCATCGCTCAGCTGCTTTGATGGTGTCATTTTACTTTAGCACGTGATTAGACACAAATGACTCCAACTACACATCATCTTACTGTTTTATATTGAATATATTCAAATTATTCCACGAATTTCCATGGGTTGTTTCACTACGGCAGGTGTCCACTTTCAATTGAGCAGTCAGTGTATATCAGCAGCTCAATAAATATGTAAAAAGAGATACAGAAATTAAATTGTTTTTTAATATTTATGGGTAGAAAGCTCAAAGCAGACCTGCAATAGCTACATTAAATATAAAATATACAATAAATAATTTCTTAATGCTTTAGAATATTATTTCATATTTTTTTTTTCATTTTAGCATTTCCTAAATTCATCTGGAATCTCTTCCCTTCCGTTTTCAGTTTATTGACTTTTTAATGTAAATACAAACACATTAACATCAGGAAGTATTTCGTATGTAAATTAGAATAAATAAGAATACATGCAATTTTATTCTCTGGTGTACTTAGTCTTCAAAAATAAATATTCAAGACCATAGAATTGCATTTCCGCATAATTTTCAACCATTAGTAATTGTTGAAATAATTTTGTTTCTTACTTTTTTATTTGTTCTTTTTGGAAAGCGACAAAACAACATTACTTGATATTCTTCTAATATTTTCGTTTTTTTTCTAATCAAAGTTGTTCTAAAAATGCTTTTTTTTAGCTTGTCTAAAGTGCTAATTCTCACAGTAATCATTCTTTAATCTCGAATTGAAACACAAATTTGAAACATAAATTTAAAGTGATTGTCTCATAGCAAGAGTTTCTAATGTTTCTGTTTCGTCTGAGACGGATCATGTTGAAGTTCTGTATTCTGTTCTGAAAAAAAAGAACGGGACTTTTTGACTTATGTCTCAATTTTCTTTAAACTTGTACAAAATCATTCTTAAGAGATATAAAGAGCGAATTTTGTTTCGTATCTTATTGCATAAAACGTAATATATGTAATATATAGTTATAAAAGAATATAGAAATTGTAAATTGTTACATTAATAATAATAATGGATCTTAAATAATGGTTTTAATTGTGGTGTAGATAGAATACTAAGACTTTTTTGGATTCAATGCAACTACTAATTACATAATTTTTTTTATAGTTATTTGGAATTATTATCACTTATCTGCTGGTTTTAATTCAGTTTCAACTCAGTTACTTCAATAATACTTTCTCAAGCACAACGAATACAACAAAATGTAATTGTAGCTACTTTACTTAAATATTGCAGTAAGTTTCATGAAATGAACTTGAGATGTTAAATCAACTGATTAATTATATACTTTATCAATATTTCTGTAACAAAATCAGGATTTTATTTTTCATTTTGAATGTATATACACTACAGATTTAGGAATCATTAAAAGTAATGTTGTTAAATTCTACTAGAAAGTTTCTGAGTTAATTTCTTTTTCAAAGTACTAAGTTGAAAAAACTAAATTTATAAAATGAAAAACTTTGTTCATAATTAAATGGTACTCAAAATTATTAAACTAAAATGACAATAACATATCGAAAACTTTCAGGAAGATCAAATTTTTTAATGACTTCTTGAATCATCCAATGAATTTGAATATGCTTCGCAAAATTGATAAATAAATTGAAGTGCAAACAATTGAATTTCGAAATGTTATCATAGTATTCACCTGGAGGCAACAATTGGTACTACAAAAAATATTCTTATGCATAATAATGCCAGATAACAAAAACTAGAAACTAGAACTGCTGAATTAGGTGGAAACGTGAGGGAGTTGAGTGGATGGGTAAGCATTGCCGAAAGATGTGCTACGCTGTTTTCGTGATAGATATAGATTACATCATTTTTTTCTTATCTGAGGAAAGGTTTAAAGTGGTACGGTTGTGGAGAAGAGGAGAATGGTGTGGTAAGTCTTCTATTCTCCGATTTCGAATTACAAATTTGAAATATAACATTAGACCTACATTGTACTTAATTTTGATTTTTGTACCAACTGCGAAAGTTTCGAAGTGATCGAACAAATTCAATTTCTTTCTCATCCACATCCCGTAGAACGGGGATTTCGCTATTTAAAATAAAATCATTTGCATGAAATAAGAACTAAATGAGTTTAATTAACAGTGAGATATTGTCAATCATCAAAGCAAAACATCTAATATAAATCGAAATCTGTATGAAATTAAATTAATACATTAAATAAAGCCTGAAGAATAAATGTAATTGTATTTCCCCATATGATTTTTTTCCTTTTATTTTTAGAATTTCCTAAAAAATCCAGATTACCATTCCTTAAAGTTTCAATTTATTGACTATTTCATATAAACACAGGTGTTTTGATGTCAGAAAGATTCATTTATATAATTATATTTTACAAGTCTCGAATGTAACAATGTTAGCTTCTAAGAAACAGCTTTATACCAATTGCTA
>JAFIDM010012231.1:47491215-47526918 GCA_023159025.1 Thereuonema tuberculata | reverse complement strand
ATTGGTTGCCAGATTTGAAATTTTTTTTGGCTCTCCCACCCCACTATGAAGATAATGTTATGAAATTATGTTAAAGAGTTACTGAGATCATTTCTCTCAGTTTACTAATGATACATTGCGAACTTCTGTTTTCAATGTACTGAAAAACATTGTTCGTAATTAAGTAGGCCTAATGCTTACAATTATTAAATTTAAAAATTTAAACGAAATAATATAATAAATTTCCGTCAAGGTCAGTCTTTTAAGTAAATTTTTGAATTCATAATTGAATGAAGCTGACAATGCTTCACGAAATTGATTAATAAATTGAAATATAAATAAATTAATAATATTAGGATATGTAGTCTTTCCATAAAGTTTTTCGAACTTTTGAACTTTTTATGGACTGGAAACTTTCATATTTTCCTTGATAATGTAGTAAGCCGTAACCAAAATTAATTATTAATTAACTTAGATTGAAAATTACATAGGTGTACATCAAACAGAAGCTAAAATTTTCTTTCCAATAGAAAAATATAGAGAGTTCAATGTTCTTAGCAAGAAAATGAGATACCGGTATTTACTTCAGATGTACTAAAGTGTTCTGATGCAGAAAGTTGAAAGTGATACTTAAGCAGACATGTATTATCACAGCTGTTTGGTAGCATTTGTAGGGTTCCTTTTCTGAAAACTTTCCTAAGCATTAAAGCGGATGAAAAATCTGATTCAAATTGTAAATTGGTACTATCTTTTATCATTTACGATACATAAATGGTGTATTTAACATTACTGAATAAGCATGCAATCAAGATTTTGCTTTTGAAGATTCAGATATTTTTGAGGTGTAAGATAAACATAAAATCTGTAAAATTTTACAACGAATTTTTTTATATGTATTTTGTTTTAAAATCCGATAATATGTATAAATAATGTATAAGAAAGATTCAATGTAAGAATTCCAAATATTGTCTTATTATTAAATAAAATAAAATTAATCAAAAAAGGAAATTACCTTTTCAGAACTCATTTCTCAAAAAAGGAATTATATAACGTTTTAATTTTTAATTTAATTTTCATAATGTTTGTCATAAACTAAGTTTAATAAACAAAAACACTGGCTTCATTTTTGAAATATTTTAATGAAATGTTTTATAGTAGAACCCAAAACAGAATAAAACCATTGAAAAATTTAGGAATTTCGCACTCTTAAAATTTGACTTAAAATGTAATTATATAAAATCTAATATTAATGAACCTTTGAAAAGATTATTAGTTTCTGTAGTTTCAGAAAACTAAATGCTGTACTTAAAAAGAATTGGCCGAACAATAAACAGCTGTTTGAGGGTGGCAGGACAATATTGTATGTAAGCCATTGTTTCGACTCCTTCTAAATTAAAATTCAGTTTCAACTTTTGTATTTATTCAATAACTCAATATACAAATTTGTAATGAAAAAAAAAAAAAAAAACAAACAAACAAACAAAGCAAATTGAGAACTGCTTTTCTTTTTTAATTAATCTAATTCAAATTTCAGTAAAAATTTATTTCGCGATGTTTTAATTGCAAAACATATCATTTTCACAAATTTGCTCCTAAGAACTATCTGCGCTGTAGACAAAAGCTGTGTTAATAAGGATAGCCATATACGATGAAAAATCAAAAACTACACGAAACCGATAGGAAAACAAAAGAAAATTACATGGATGGGAGATCTGGCTTTGTAAATTTAATTCTGACAGATGGATAAAAGAAAAACTAGATGAAAATTTAATGAACTTAAGATGTAAGAAAGAAACATCGGAATACCTCGTACAATAGATAGATAGGTAGGTTTTTCCCATGTTAGACCATGATGGCTGCGGTCTGATATTAGATCGGATATGGTCATCCCAACGTTTACCCGCCTGTGCCCTCGCAAATAACCAGGTACCCTTTCTATAGAGGACTGAGTGAACTCTAGGACCTGACTGGAGAAGAATTCCTTACGTAAAAATCTCGGCCTCCGTCGAGAATGAATCTTGGTTGTTCAAGACCACAGTCAAGAGCCTTACCACTTGGCTACCAGGTCCACATCGAAATATAATAATAAACTTAACTTGACCGAAACTTGAAATTAAATAGCAAAAATTAATTCATAGAAAAGAAATGAATCAAATCTACATTTTAATATTCAATATACATTTATTTTAATTTAGATTAAAACAAATTTTTTTAACTAATTTCAAACAAAATACTCACATGATTTACATATATTTCAACATCAATTACTAGTCAGAGAGTAGAATACCATTTACTTATTTATAAGAAGCAAAATTAGAAGATAGAAAGAACTTAACCCGTATAGAGGTTAAAATATTAGGTCCTGATAAAGTATTAGAGGTCCCGATAAGTGGTGCCGACCAACTTTCGGTTGTTGGTCTTCCTTTCAGCAACGTATCGAGGAAGTAAGCGATAAACTCGAGCTTTATGATGCTTTTTTAATTGCAGATCACGCCTAATTACCTATGCAACCGTTGGCTGAGAAACTCCTACAGCCTGGGCTACCACCCTTTGCATGCTAGGATTCTCACCGACAATCATAGACTTATTAACGTTAGGAGTTGCTGTCGGTCATGAGTGTTGTTTTCGTAAGCCAAGGGTTTACTCCGCTCTTGGCTGATGGACTTCATACGACTTTCTGCTATTACCCGGTTGACGGTGTAAATGCAAACATGAAAATTTCGGCGTTTGCACATGTACACAATTTTTGAAGCAGCATATTTAAAATTGGAAAGAGCAACTAAGTAACCCCCCACCACCACCACCACCAATTTGGGATTTTTGGCCGCATATTTAGACTGGAACACAATTCCAGCTACCACATAATCAACTACAGGCTCATGATCCCTGATTAGAACGCTTCAATGCTGCGTCTAGTCTACATATCATCAACCTTCCGCAGAAATTTATTGTTTAGATTTCCATAGTTTTCTATGTTCTATGAATGACCAAGTTAAGGCGCTCCCAAAAATTCGCGTTGAAAAAGCAACCTTTGCCGACGGTGGTTATCCTACAATTCCAAGGGTTTCCGTAAAAAACTCGCTCAATTGGTTATTTTGTCATTTTTCTTTGTAATCCTATGTATTTATTTTATAATTTTAAAAGTATGTATTTTGAGACTTAGTCCATAGGTTTCACCAGACAGTCTCTATGTATCTTGTCATACCTTTCAGCGACGAATGGCAGAAAAAGGATTTCATTCTGGGCGGCATTTAGGACCTCTTCTCCGACCAGTGAGTAACAGGCAGCACTGTCTGGCGCAGATCACGCCGTGTCATAACTGACTTTTGTTATCGCTCCAATAAACAGAGCAGACACCTATATAATGAACACATTTATTAAGTAAGTAATGTAAATCAACAATTCAGTATTAAAACTGAAAATTAAAACATATAATTATGGCATATTGCAAAGTAAGTACATAATAAATACACGAATTTTGGGAATAAGGTAGCGGAAGATAAGCATGGCAATTTTGAAAAGATGATGTGAAATTAGGAACTACAAGATTTGTTAATTATTGTAGGTAATTACTTGTTGCTAATCCATATGTCTTCTTTAAATCTCTTCTTCTGCTTATCATAATTAAAATAAAAACTACTTCTACTCTCGAAACATTAAAAAATTATATTTTTAATGCCAACGAATTTTCGAAAGCAGGGGGGGGGGTCCAAATCGCTGCGTAGTAGGCAACGCGATATTTGCGATCTGAGCATGACGTCACATGGTTGGAAGTTGAAAATTCTCTTCTATTGAAGTAATGGAGAGAACTAGTGTTTCACTTTAAAAAACAAAAAAGGTTTTTGAAAATTAGCGAAATAAGATTGGAAATATTAAATTGAGAAGCAATCTGACACTCTAACAAAATAAGTAATAAATAATTAATAAAAAATTGTAAATAAATCAATCGAAAAATGATCTTTTTAAACATGCTACTGAGACTTAAATTATAAATTTCACTGTTATAATCAAATATTACAAAATAACATTAGTTTTTAACTACATTGACTTCTTTTACAATAAAGACCAATGAAAAGTAAACCATTGAAGTGCTAGTAAGGAAATTGGAGAAAAAAAAATTGAAAAAATTCAATTTTTTTTTCTGATTTTGCAATATTTAACAATTTCTTATATAGTAAAAATGACGTTACTGAACTTGTAGTGCTTTATTTTATTATATCTTCTCCGATATTTGAATTAAAAAATGTGTCAATCTTATAAAAAAAAAAAATATCTGTGAACTTGGGTGCATGGATATGTTAATCAGTTTCATTTAGTTGCATTTAGTTGGTTGCACGAGGAATCCCTGTAATTTCATTAGAAGAGACTTAAGTTGTAATTTAAATTCTTTAAAGGATTACCATAGTCTAGAAAAGCTTAGAACGTCCTAATAGTGATAGTGTTCTGAATTAGATACGATGTTTGGTCAATGACAGAAAGACAAAACAATGGCAAGTTGTGCAGTTACAAATTGCACAGCTTCTTACAAAATAACAAAATGCTCCGAAACAACACATCACAGATTTACACGAGATCCAACTTTGAGAAAAGCATGGATATCGTAGTTTAAGCCGGGGGATAATTTCCATCCAGACAATGCTAGAGTATGTTCACAGCATTTTCGTGAAGAAGATTATCAGCGTGATCTGAAAGCTGAGTTACTGGGACTGAAACCTAAAAGATGTCTGAAGCCGGATGCAATTCCTTCATTTATATTTGCCTGGTCAGAGTTCAACAAAGAATACGGATTGTGTAATTAATCCCACTTATAGACCTCCTATGAAGTACTTCGCGTCATCGAAGTAAACGCTACATGTAAGTGAAAAATATAAATAATTTTTTTTTCCTATAATATTTATTTTTGTCCTTATTAATGTTTTTCTGTTTTAAATAGGTGAAGAAAGTATTTACAAAGATGTTTTTTAAGGAAAGTAACTTTGTGTTAGAATTCGACAAAACAAAATATTTAATCTTATAATTTTTTCCGTTTGTTTTCTAAATTGTCGTAACTGACTGACAAAAATTATATTTCAATCGGACAAACATTTAAATACTTCAAAACTCTTAATTTAGTTAGAAATAGTTATTGGGTTACACTAAAGCTCCGAGTGATCTGCAATCTAACCTTTCCATCGAGGCTGACGTTTGCCTCGCCTTCCAACCAAGTGACGTCATCGGGCTAGCCAATAGAAAACGCTTTCTCCGCGGAGACAACCTTCTCTCCTATCTAATAACCTTGATATCTTCCTTGCTTTCTTTCTCAAGTTTGTTCGATAACAATATGATTTCAGGTGAACTTACGTTGCTTATACATAGTTATCAACAATCACAATAATGCAATAACATCTACATTCTCACGTTAATATTACAATAATTGATAATTTACATTCCATTGAATTTCTTAATTATTACAGATTTTTGTTATTAATATTATAATAATTGATAATTTACATTTCATTGAATTCCTTAATTATTACAGATTTTTTGTTTCCTTTGAAGCATTTTTTTTACCATTTCATTAGCTAAATTTACAAATATACTCTCTACTTCTAAGCCACTACTTTTATTGAAATTTAAGTTCTTTGTATTTCTTATTATGAAGCTCTCCAATATTTTCCTAATTTTACTATCCTTTTCTAACATTTAAATTTTGACCTCATCGTTAATCCAGTGGCCCGTTCGAGAACAATGATTAGCTACATCAGACTTGTAGTCTAATTTATTTTTAATACAGTAAATGTGTTCTTTTGCTCGTTCAAGGGTCGTTCTTTTACTCTCGCCAATATAAATTTTACGGCAATTTAGACATTCTAATTGATAAAATAATCCCATGTTTGCATTTTGACTATTTTCATTTATTTAATGGCATAAAATATTTTTATTACTTACAATTATGCATGAATCTTATAGTTCACACAATCTAAGCATACTTGTACTTGTCTTCAACATGCTTTCTAATGACTAATTTGTACAATTACAACGCAATAATGAATATTTCTCTTCTACACATCACAGTAGTATTTAAAAGGTTTATTAAATACTAAAAGACAAATTTTCAGGAATTGTACACATTCTTTTTTTCAAGTCATAAAGAAAAAATTAGAATAAATTAACAAACAAAAACTGGTAGAGTAGCATAACAAAATTCAAAGGCATGAACCATCAACAAATTCAATTGTTGTTACAATAATAGTAATAATAATGAATATTTCTTTTATAATAAAAGCTTCATTATAAAATTTTTTTAAATATATGACTTTATGGCTTTATAGTGGAAATTAGCAGAGTGTTAGGTGTTGGTACTAAGGAGAAATGATTGCTGAGAATGTACTTATATACGTCAAATTCCTAATGAGAATGATTTTTTTTTTTATTGCACAGAAGATAGTATCAGTAGTTTTAGCCAGTACAGCATACCCGTACCACAGCTGTAGCCATCGAATTTTAAGAAATTCTAGATTTATAGATTCACTTTCTTTGTTCTATGTTTGTTGAAATGTATATATCTTCAATGTTAGAAAGTAGTGGAAAAAAATATGTTTTACTTCATACAAATAATATTATTTCTCTATTGGAATATTTGTTTTGAAAGATAATCAATATGGGCGTATATATGAAGGATATAGAGGGCCCTGACGCACCCCTCGAAATCTCAAATTTTGAGATTTATTCTATTTTTTAGATTAACTCTTTTTTTTTTTCTTTCTTTTTTGTTTTGTTTGATAATAAATAGAAGGAATTTCTGCCCCCAGTTTTTGTTTAATGTTAATTTTTTGTTCAAAAAATTAAAAAAAAATCGTTTCCCTTAAGTAATTCTTAAAACTTTTTAGTTGTAAAAAATTGTAAGCTAAACAATTTAAAGTTGGAACTCCATTGTAATTAAACACGGTCAAATGATGGTACATTAAATTTACATTTAATTTGCTTTACGTCAGCTTAATGTTGAGGTTTTTTTTTCTGCGAAGAAATTTATTGTAATGGAAACAAGTAATAAAGCTTGGATTGCAATTCACTGTTTTCTATGGTTTTCTTAATGAAACTTGGCATTCATCAATAATGTCATATTCTGTTACGTAAAAATGATGGTCAATCATTTTTTATATGCTATCATTAGCCATAAATACCATTTTCTAGTAGGGTATTAGAAACTTTCTTATAGAATTTATTTTTGTTTGATACTAGAATTTTATTAATGTTCGAATATTCTTGGAATAAATGATCCGTTATAGATAATGTTTTCTTAAGAAGAAATGTTTATTAGAAAAATATTCATTGAATGGGAACTACATATCTTTAATAATTTTTACGTTCTTTTTGTTTCTAATAAATTGATACAGGAAGTTAAATGTTAATCATGGCAGCGCGGTTGACGATGTTGCTAGAACATTGGCCTCACCTCTACGATGTACAGGGGATCGCTTCACATGTAGGTTTCATGGTGGGGGTGGATCCGCACAGGCCAAGTTTTCTTGGGATTTTCTCCTTTTCCTGCACTACTTCTTTCCGTGGGGATAGACATTAAACCAAAGATGGGAACATTTTAATTTTGGAAGATCGCATTACGTTAGCGGTAATCTAATAAGGTCGCATTCTAGAAAATTCAATTAGATATACTTCAAAATGTAATCATTTTGTAAAACTAATTACTTCAAAAAAATCGAAAAAAAAAATATTAATTCGAAATTTAGCTAACGTTTTAATGACTTTGTTGTGACTGCTTTTTGTTGGAAAGCATTTGAATATTTTGTTGCAATATAGAGCGCCTATATTATATTATATGGTAAGTGTGGGTGGCAGGGAAGCCGAGCACCGCGACCGTTGGTCTATTGTGCTATCTCACGGAATAAAGACAGAAGGAGAGAAAGACTGAGAAAGAATGGTGGGAGAAGTACAGGGGAAATGGGAGAACCCCGAGAAAACTGCCCAGGGTGGATCGTCCACCATCACGAAACCCACATGAGAACCGAAACTCAAAGGTATGGAGCGCCTAAGTTTTAGCTGATCCTCTAAATGGTATCCGTCATTTGTGGCTTCGGTAGGAGAATGCTGATTCGCAGCAATAACTGGTTAAAAAGCCAGAAAGAATTTTTCGTGAATGCTGCCGAAGAAGTGGACATTCTATATTTTTTTTCCATATTTCTATTGGATCTTCCAAATAAGGACTTTCAAATGTCATCTTCTGAGAGCTCAATCAATTCCATCTTCTTAGAGCTCAATCAATTCCATCTTCTTAGAGCTCAATCGATTCCATCTTCTTTAGAAGCCATGGAGACATCCACTAGGGGAGGTTGAAATTTGATTGTGATGTCGTGATTATCAAAGTTCGTGAACCTTTCTTTGTATTCTCAATTATTAAGTCTATTACAGCTGCGTATTCTTCAATTGAATAACATTTGCTAATTGGGGAAAATATTCATCCGAAATTTCCTTTTGAAGAATAAGTGTTTTGAAAAAAAGATAGCTTTTTCGAAATGCTTGGATTTTTTGTCACATATCAAATATAGATTTAGTTTTACCTTGTCAAGAAATATTCAAGTCAGTTTGCTTTGATATTATCACATAGGAATGCATCATTTCTATAGAAATGTTCTTTCACTAATTCACATTGCTGATTCTTTCTTCATAAAATTTAACTATCTGTTCTCGTAAAGATAAAATTTTTGTTAATACCTGTCCCTGCGACAGCCAACGCACTTTAGAAGGATAAAGGCAAATCCATGCTAAGTTCCTCATCGTCTAACTTTAGCAGGTTACGAAACTGATGATGCCGTGCTGCATTAATAATAATAATTCTTATAATTTGTTGCAAAGTATCACTTAAAAAAGTATATTTTAGCACAAAGATTTTGCTGACCTAAGATACAATGAAAGAAAATGAGAGCATTTGGATCTGATAATACTTTTTTATCTACGCAATAAACGCTTCACGCTTTCCTGTCATAGAAGATGCACCGTCTGTGCATACACTTACTAAATTAATCAAATTCAGTCCAACTTCACGACATTTATCTTGAAAGTTGTTGGAGATATCTATTCCTTGAGTTCTATCAGTAAGAAGGCCCGTAACACTTTGTAGCAAAAAAAAAATCTTCTGTTATGGCCCCAAAGAAGTACAAAACCTGTGCCGATTCAGTAGTATCAGTTGCTTCATACAAAAAGATTGAATAATATATATATATATATATATATATATATATATATATATATATATATATATATATATATATATATATTTCATTTGGAGCTTTCTATGAAGTTGTTCTGTTATATTGTTGGCTAACTCATGCTGCCGACTACTTATAGTTCTCCTTGAAAGAGGCAGTTGTTTATACTTTGAAACCTTTTCGGGGTCAAATATCCTACAACTTTGAAATTGCATCTTTTACGATTTTTACATCGTTGCATGGCTTCCCTTTTTCTCCGAGTACATAAGCTACTTTATTACTTGCTTCACTGGTATTATTTCCTGTTCATACCGCTGCACAGTGGTCCTGATACACTGAAATCTTGGCCAAAACCTCAAAAATGAAAATTGGAGAAACGGTTTGAGGTCAAGCTAGTTTCAAAGCGAAAAGTCCATTGTCTTCAAAGCTATCTGCGGTGGCAAAAAACTCACACCTCTTAGTCCATGAGACACACTGGAATGCGACGCACACAGTGACTGTTTGAAATTTGTGATTTATTTGTTTTTTCCTGGCATAGATTCGTCAACTTTTTAACCATTTCAGCCGATTTTGGGTTTAGATAAGTAGATTTTATTTGGTTAATTTCAACATTTGTCTTTAAGAGCCTCTGACTCTTGTTTTTACAATAAGATGACTTCTCCACATCAGGTAGTCAAATGAGTGATAAATGACGTTATTTCCTAGAATTATTATAACTTCTCGTAGAATTACAACTTGACTTTGAGGCTTCTGGATCACTGTGCATTGCGTGAAATAACTTCTTTGATTTTGCTTTTCATCTTAATTTCTGCAATGCAACCTTTCGCACCTCTCCCTCTAATTTGAAATATTTTTGGTTGTGATGAGTGGCATAATGTTGATGAGTATTGAGTTTCTTCAAAATTGATATTGCAGTATTAGAAAGCAAGCAAATCTTCTTATCTTTAGCAGAAACAACATAATATTGCATCTATCCTTTTGTCTATCCTTTCGTATTCTTATTAAAAACTCTGCTTTCTTTTTTCTTCTGCATTCTCTAGGCCTACCGTTGACATGATGGATTGCTTAGTAGAGAGAATAAAAAAATACAATCAAACAAATACGCGGATGCGGTCAAGCTGTGTAATTAAGCAAGTGTCAAAATGACACTTATGACTTACTTATGTTTTAATTGTGGCCACCAGTCAAGAACATTCGTTGAATCTGCTTTTACTCTTTGGTATTTTAAATACGGTCATTCTAAGATTAAAATAACAATAAAAAAAGACGAACAAAAACATTAATAAAAATAATAGGATTTCCGCAAAATTTGTGTTCACTCAAAAGGTCGCACTTAATGGTCCAGAAATCTACGGGTTCCCTAGCCTGCAATAGACCAACCATCTCAGTGCTCGGCTTCCCTGTAACTCACACTCACCACATATAAACTTTCGTTTATGTTTAGTTGAAAAAATGCAAATCCTTCGTTTAAACTGAAACAAATAGCTAAGATACAAGATTATTATAAATGTTAAAACTTATCTTCTATCACACATTGATTTGTTGCCAAAAAATATCAAATTACGATATTAATTACGGTTTCGGGTTGATCATTCACTCTTTGTGAAAAGAATGCCCAATCAAAATTTTATATTTATAGTTGTTTTTTTTTTCCCTTATATGTAATTGGGCACAATTTACAAGATTTCATTTAGAATGAGTGCACGGAAATTTTAACTTTTCGAGAGTTTTTAAAGATAGAATAATTTTATAACGAATAACAAGGTTATTTAATATAGATTGATTTGGATAAAACGAAACTAACCCAAATGAAACTAACCATAACTGATTGAAGCTTCTTAAGTGATTAAATGCATTGGAAATAAAATAATATTTTATGCATTCTATAAAATATTATAGAACACTATCTCACATTTATTTCAATGCTAGGATTAATCATTTTTTCAATAAGCAATTGTAAGAGAAATCATTAGGGTAAGAAAGTTTATTACCTTAATGGTAATCGATTTTCTAAATGATGATAACTGCTTTTGTCATTTAGCTTTAGGGCCTTGTTCCGCAATTCTTTAATCTACAACATTGCACAATAGACTCATTACATAAATAGTCTCATTACACAAATTGTCTCAATACACAACACAATCCTATTGATGAGAACACAAAATAAAACGTAATGAACTAGGTTTTTTTTATGTTCTTAGTGACTGAACAATTGTTTCTAAGCTTTACCGAATATTATGAATAAGTCGTGGTAAACCAAATCTAATCTGAATTTTGGATTTATCATTTTGTTTTAATTTTATTTTATTGTTAGGAATTATCATGTCTCATAGGTAAGTTTTTCTTTCATATTAATATTTATCTGAACAACTTATAACTTCAGACAAAATTAAATGGTAACCTTCTCCTGAAGGAATAAAATTAAATAGAAAAACTTTTCTGATGAAGATATTAAGCTAGAATGATAAATTATAATTATGTAATTGTTTAATATTATTTTCTCTCTACAGCACTACGACGAATGACGTTTTTAATTCTAAGAGCAAATAAATCTTACAAGTCAAAAATTCAAACGAAATCAAGTAATACATATTTAAGTTTTATAACGCTAAGCAATCAGAATTCCAAATTTCGAAATAACACAATTATTACATAGATTTTCAATAAATTTTAAATTTTACAATGTAGATATAATTATGTAAAATTATACAACTAAAACTATCTACAGGTTTTCTGATGTTTGATTTCTCAAGGCACACAAATAAAATACTAAATTTAAAAATAGATTTTTTGACAATTGAAGATAAGAATCTTATAAGAATCTTGTCGTTTCATCTTATCTCGAGATTTCAAGAATGGATCATATATTATAGAGTAAGTGTAGGATAGACGTACTCTCTATATGATAGGTCTTAGTTTTTACTGGTTGACATAAAAACTGTCACGATGGACTTAAAAGAAATATTTATTGATATTTTAAATTCTCTTGCATATATCCAACATATTCAGAATAAAAAGTAATTAAATATTGAGAATGAAAAACGAAAAGTTTGGTTTGAAGAAAACATGACAACTGGTTGTCTTTCCTAAGTATCGAGGAGAGATGACCATCCATATAAAATTCAGAAAATTGAATTAGAATAGAAAAAAAGAGACATTATACAATTAAACATGAAAATCTGTTTAATAACGAAAAGAAACTAAATATCAATAAAACGTATTCAATAAAACTTCTACTTAAGTAAAATATAAGTCTAAGAAGTTAAGATTGAAATTATTTTTTTTTTTATTTTTATTTTTTTTTATTTATTTCTAAATTTAAAATTACAGTCCTGCTAGGTTTTCAAAATGAAATCCTGTGATGCAGGTGCTGAAAGTATAAATAATTTATATTTGTAATTTAAAAAGTATTAATCATATAAAATCATATAAAAATTATATAATTACGCAATTATACGAATTATACTTAAATTAGATTCAATTATATAATTATATAAAAATCAATATATCACAGAAATATAAAAAGAAAATCAAATACAAAAAGAAAATTATTATAAATATCATTCATTACAATCAAATTTAAGGTTCCCAAATTATTTTTTACTTATTATTCTAATTACAATTTCTTTCTTTCAATGTTTATACTGTATAACATTACTGTATAACATAATGTTTATACTGTATAACATTAAAAATTTCTAAATCTAATTGTGAAAATAAAACTTTAAATAACAATCTCTCATGCCAAAATTATTCAACTAAAAAATATATAAACAAAATATCAATACACAAGACCAAAAACACACAAAATATAAACATAGTATATGTAATCAAAAATACCTAAATATTCCAGATAATTTCGCCAAATATTATTTTTTTCAGTATTTGCCTTTTTAATATACTTATTTTATTAAATTTATTTTGTTTTAATTCATTTGTAATTTGCATAAAAATCTTTAATAGAATTCTATTTTTATTTCTTAATCCAAAGTTGTTCTTAGGATTTTCATAATATAAAATCTTTATTAATGTATTTCTAGTAATATTTTCTAAGTTATAATTTCTAATTTGATTTCTAATTTTATAAAAGTTATTTATTATTAAAGAATATAATATTTTTTCTTTTGGCATCAAAATTTTATATTTTATTCTTATCTGTATTTTTTCATTTTTTGTTAATATACAATAATCTTGTATTATGTAATTCATTATTTTATTTAATATTCTATTTATGTTATTAGTGTCTGTATTACCTAAATGTACCCAACAACATAATCCATAATTTATTAATGAATCTATAAATGATTTATATATTAACATCTTGTATCTTATAGAAAAGATACCCTTTATATGTTGAAACATATATATTAATGAATTAAGTTTATTTAATATATATAAATAATGTGTTTTCCAAGAGAATTGATCATTAATATATAAACCTAGATATCTAATTGTTTTAATAATTTCAATATTATCACAATTACAACTTTGGAAGTTTATGTCATCATCGAATAAACAATTATAATCATGATATTTTATTACTGGATTTGTATGTAAAAATTTATTTTTTGTTTTCAATATCATTAGTTTTGTTTTTTCACTATTTATTTTCATTTTATTATTGTGTGTCCAAATAATTAATTTATTAAAGTCTTTTTGTATATTGTATTCTGCAGTTTCATAATTTTCATTTATATTTATCAATATGATGTCATCAGCATAAGCAAAAATTTTTGATGTTGATATTGTACTATATAATGTATTTAAGTATAAAATAAATAAAAGTGGTCCTAAGTTTGAACCTTGAGGAATTCCTGTTTTTAATTTATATGTTTTACCTAATTTTGAATTTAAATTAATTCTTATTTTTCTATTTTTTAAATAGTTTTTTAATATTTCTATCATATTGCCTCTTATTCCAATATGAAATAATTTTTCTATCAATATCTTATGATTAATACTATCAAATGCTTTCTCAAAATCTATAAAAATAATATATATATAATAACCGTTATTTAATGCACAATTTATGATTTTTTGGAAATCTTGAAAGAGTTTATCAGTACTTAAATTTTTTTGATATGCAAATTGTTCTTTTTTTAGTAATTTATATTTATACAGAAAGTTATATATTGAATTAGTTAAGCATGTTTCTATAATTTTTGACATATTGGAAAGAACTTGATCTTAACATTTTACCACATTTTTGGCAATGATGCTGAAAGTTGTGCATATCTCATGTAGCCACTGTATACACTTTATGCATTTAATTCAGTCGTCAGTTTTTGGTTGTGATGATGTATTCTTCTCCTCAGCCGACACAGAGATCCTCGTTAACTTCCATTTCTCTGAATCGGAACTATCTGACAATTTCAAATCTATTTCATCTTCTTCACAGCTAGAATTGTCGTGTTTCGTTCTCTGTTTTCTTGCAACCATTTTTAGACTTTTTCACAGCTGTAGGCTTGTTTCTCAATTTTTTTTTTTGCTCGTGGAATGATAATGTCCGTTTTTTTTAGAATTATCTTGTGATGAAAAATCATTGTTTTCTACATTTTATAACTATTTTATAACTATTTTTGCATTAGTTGCATCAGGAACTGGTGAAATTTCACATAGTAATTTTGTTGTTGTCTCTACATCTTTTATAGATTAATGCGCTTATGATGTGCTTGGTTGTGACTCAAATTGCTCTATTTCGATGTCAGCTTCTTTTTTTGATTCTACCGCGAACAAGGATAACTTGCACTTCTGATAAAACCATATTTTTCTCTGGATTTGTTTGGCCAGTTTAGAAAAGCGTAATCGGGAATTTATTGTGGATTAAAAAGGTAAATTCCTGTTGCCTTGAAGCCTAAAATAGCATTTTCTGGTGTCGCTTATTTTCCCCAGGACTCCTTAATCAGTTTCCCCAAATTGCAATCGTGAGATGCGAACGTCCAGGATGAATTTTGAATTAAATTCAAAACTAATTTTTAACTGATTTAAAAACGACTTTGTCCAAAGGATGAAGTTAATGCCAAAAGGGCAATATTGTTTGAATCAGCAGATGTCAACATTTTTTTTTGAAGTAATGTTACAGATATCAACATTTCTTCTGAAGTTTGCCATTAAGTTTATTGGCAAATTCAAAAGTGACAATTCTCACATCATCGAGATAAAACAAAATTCCCTGTTTCTGCATTTGCCTAATGTGCTTTGCACCTTACTCCTTTTCTTTGCCAAAAATCGAACCAGGGCCCATGCTATCCTTAATGGAGTGTTGGTCATCAGTCACCACTCCAAAGTCTTGGGTCGAATGTTGAATATTTCAGTAGTTCCTTTGACAGTATATCATTCATTTTTCACAACCTCTATTGCAGTAGATAAATAATCTTGAGTCCAGGTCCCTCAACTTGAATAAGGCTTTCTGACGTATGTATTCGACAACTGTAATTTAAGAAATCGGAATCATTACTCCCTATTATTATTGAACTTTATTATTGAACTCTTATTATTATATTAAGATAATGTATCTACAAAGAAAAATGCTAGGAATAAATGGACTGACAAGGAAAGAATCGTTCAGAGTATGTGAAAACAAAAGAACAAATAAAAGCTTATTTATTATAAATTTGATTACAATAGATTCAAGGTAAGGAGGTAGAAGTTGGAAGTTAAAAACAGAGACAACTGAAGGATAGAGAAACCAGAGAGATCACATTTAGTATTACTCCTAAGTATATTATAAAGTTTTTATTACACAAACCTAATAAAAATAAGTTTTAGAATAGCATTATCGTTCTACGTTCCTCCCTCTGCTCCTAATTCTCTATTGGTTAAGTTAAAATAAAATGTAAAAAAAAAAATTAAAGTGTGCGAAAACATTCCGGGTTTGCAAAAGTTTTTTACGTGTGTTAAAAGTTTTTAAAGTTCTTAAATAGAGCCAACACAAAAGTCTAAAAATTAGGTTAAAAGTTAAAAAACATAAATATTTACAATTAAAACATTACAACATGTTTTAATTGTAAATATTTATGTTTTTTAACTTTTAACGTAATTTTTAGTTTTGTGTGTTCGCTCTATTTAAGAACTTTAAAAACACTCCGAGTTTTTTGAAAATATTGAAGAAATGTAGTCAAGCAATGGACATCTGTTTTAAAGTTTATGGAGCGATGGCCACCTTTCTAAAACGCTACTCCGTTTCATGGTAAGGAACAAAGTGTTGAATGTACATGTGCCATAAAAGTCCTTAAAAGTAACAAAAATGTAACATACATATTACGAACCTTTCGAGTCTAAATCAAGAAAAAGTAGCAGTCACTAAATTACAAAAATATATCAATTTCACTTACCTTTTGTGTTTTGAAAAATAAAGCGACCTCTTGAAAACAACAAAACTATTGAACTATTGGATGAGTGCAAAAGTTTACCCGTTTTTATTAGCCATAAAGAAGAGCAAATAAACGCAAAATGAATAGTACCTATTATTGTGCATAATCCCCATTGCTATCTAGGACCTCTTGCCATCTTTCTGGTAGGAGATGAATCCCACGGCGGTAAAATTCCGGCGGTTTCGAGTCAAAAAAGTCATTGATGGCAGTTTTCACAGCATCAAGATCATCAAAGATTTTCTGACTGAAGGAATTGTTCAACGCACGAAATAGGTAATAGTCAGGTGGTACCAAGTCAGGAGAATAGGGAGGGTGGGGTAAGACCTCCTAACCAAAGCCCAGTAACTTTTGGCGAGTGATGACAGCAGCGTGTGGCCTGGCGTTATCGTGATGAAGGATAACACCGCGACGATTGATGAGACCTGGCCGCTTTGCTATCAAATTTGAATGAGCCTGTGTAACTTTAGACAGTAGAAGGCAGCATTCTTGGTTAGGTTGAGTGGCAGAACCTCCCAGTGAATTCCTCCCTGCACATCCCACCTCACACTCAATAACACCTTCTTGGGATGAAGTTCAGCTTTCAAAGTCGATGCAGGCGGATCAGAATGGCGACACATAGTCCTACGACGCTTTATATTACGGTACATAACCCACTTCTCATCTCCTGTCACAATTCGTGTCAAGAATGGGTCATTTTTGTGCCGGGAAAGCAAGGAAACATAGGTGGCGATTCGGTCATTCTGTAGCTTAGCTGTCAGGTTATTTGGAATTCAACGATTCAACTTTATCGTAAAACCCAACTTAACCAGCCGTCTCTCGACCGTTGTCCGGTGTACGTTGAAGGTCTCCGCTAATTCTTGCACGGTTGGGTTCGGGCTGTTCCTTATGGCTTAGTCAATATCGTCCTCTCCAATGTTTGATGGCCGTTCACTCCTAGCCTGATCTTGGCAGCTTCTGTCTCCTTCCCTAAATTTACGAAACCATCGACGACATGTGCTTTCGTCTATTGCATCCTCCCCATAAACTTGACAAACATTGCGACATGCTGCGGCTGCCGTACTCTTTTTATCGAACTTGTATAACAAACAATGTCTTATATGCTCCTTATCGCGTTCCATGTTACACCCTCTGATATTTTTTTTGAGATGATTAACTTTGTGAGACACGATGCATTTATATGTGAGGTATTCACACGTTTGATTGGCAGACGATTTGCGTCATTACAATATCATGTGTGAGGGCAATTCCATTGCAAATTTTCATATCCAAAAACGGGTAGAACTTTTGCACTCACCCAATACTTCCTTAGAACGCTGCTTATGTTATCTACTGTTCGTTTTCAGAAACATCACTGGCGGACAATTTTACTCCACAGAGGGGGATACGCTGAGATGGGCACTTTCCTAAGAAATTCTTTTGGACATTTTCGCTTTTAAGAAAAAAATAACGGAGGTGCATTTTTGCAATAGTATTTATTCTTTCCATAATTCTTTCCCGAAAAGCGCAAATAGAACGCAGCAACTAGTAAACTAACACTGATAAAAAGTAAACATCTCCTCTTTATTTCTCGGCACCCCTATTTTGCTGAAATCAAAGGAGACCTGACGCATGCGGAAAAGCGTTGAAGGCTCTCGTAAACAAAACTGAAAAGTACGAACAAAATTTTGGGAAATATTTACACTGGCCATCTCTCACTGGCTATCTATGATAGACTTAACCTAGTAAAAAGTAATTGAAATAAAATTAAAATATAATTAATAATTGTAACACTAATCTCAATATTATCTATACTCGCACCACACCTGTAGTTTGAATCCAAAGTTAAGTTATTTTCAGAATCCAAAAATATAAATATAATATAGTTTTTCTTTTCCCTTAAGAATCTATTTTTTTTACAAAATATGCGTTTAAAAATATTTACATAAATATATTTTTTTTTTGCTTTTTTATTATTTTTCTATAATTTATTTAGCTATCAGACAGTATCCTTAAATAACATTTTTATTTTTTTATTTTTTGGAAAAGTAAGTTTTTAAGACTTAACATCTTTTTAACCATACAAATGAATTGAGTTTTACAAAAAGATAATTTTTAAAATCAATTAACATTTGCATTTCTAACGTTTTTATTACAAAAACCTCAATAAAAATACCCAAGATTTCGTATTTCTAAAAACTTTTAATTGCTGGTGTTTCCCAGACTATTATCGAAAGTTCTAATCGAAATTAGATTTACATGGAAACTGTAAAAATTAAAATGATTGCTAATTTTTTCATAACATTTTAATGAAAAAAAAAATAGTCATAAGAAATTAAAAAAATTGCAAGTTTTCAAATACTCAAAGAAAAGATTATTATTTTTCATCATGAACGATGTTTATCGTTTCCTATTACCATTTCCAAAAATCATATAAACACTTCAACTGATAATGATTAGTTAAAAAACTTTAGTAGATGAAGGCAATTTCCATTCTTCTGTCTCCCATAAAGTACTCCGATTGACCAGATTGACTTAACCAATGATTTTGCAGAAGTTATGTATCTAGTAATCAATTCGTGTTATTATTTTTATTCAAAGAATGTAGCAAAAAATTAAAATTATAAGAGCAAATTATAACAGGATAATTATAAAAAGTAATTCTAAAGTAATCACACTCATTTTATTGGAAACAGAATGTAAAATAATTTAACAATATGCATAATTAAATAAGTAAAATAAATATGTTTTCAGATATTCAGATTGGTTTCAGAAAGTAAAATGTGAAAGACAAAACATTTAAAAAAAAATAAAATATATACCATGACAAGAAACAAACAATTCATTTGGAGATTTCATAGAAGCTGTTTAGAAACGTTAATAAAAATTTAATATTTAGTTATAGTTTTTACTTTCTGTTTTTGCATTTGAGGAATTTGAATAAATGTTATCACTTTATTTTCAGGCCAGCTTCTAAATATGCTTGGAAAACCCATGGACCATCAATAATTGATTTTGATGACATCCGTTCTACTACCATCTATAAACAGTTCCGACCAATAGCAATTGCTCTAAAAGTTATGGGATTTTTTCCAATTCAAGGAGTGATCCGACAAAAAAGGGCTTTCCGTTTTCAATGGATAAGTTTGGATTGTCTATACTCTACCATCATATTGGCCCTTGTTTGCTGCTTCGATATTATATATTCTAATAGAGAATCTATTAATCTATATAGTAATAAATTTGCCTATTATACACAGTTGGTAACACGCTGTATTTGGCTCTTCAATACTTTGTTAGTAAACACAATTACGTTATTAATGATACCGAAACTCTTCAACTATTTTAAAAAGTGGAAGAAAATTGAAAATTCATATAAAGAATTAGAAAATCAAGCCCACCCATCGAAATGGAAGGTGTCATTTCTTCTCATGCTATTGTTCTTTTATCCATTGTTAATTCTTATTTACCGATTGCTAAAAATCGGTCCTAAGATGTTTGAAAATGAAAAAGAATTTCATTTTCAGTTCGTGCTTGCTATCGGATTCGTAATCGACATGATACCATCTACAATTTTTTTGTACTTCACTTGGGCTTTTTATTATCGTTTCCAATTCCTTATCAATGAAACTCGACGATTGGATCACAAATCCGAAAGACTTCAGTACCAAGAGTTGAGGCAACTTCTTGACATCTATAACAGTCTTCGTCTACTAATGAAAGATTTGAATTTGTGTTTTCAACAATCTCTTTTGCAGTTTTTCCTCTTCCAAACATTAAGTGCCTGTATCAATTTATATTTTGCAATTGTTTTTAGTATTTTTTCAACAGATTTTAGCAGCACTGGATTTTATTTATTTGCTTTTCAATCAGCTACAAAATTATTTGTGATCTGCATCAGTACTGAAATTAGTATTACTAAGGTAGGCCTATATCTTTTTGAATTTATGTTTTTAGCTGAATACGATAAAAAATGCAATTTCGTTATAAATGAAAAATTCATAATTATATATGGTAACAAATATAAAGAAATTAAACATATATATTTTAAAACTACATTATATTAAAATAATAATAAAAAATAAAATTTGGAAAGAGAGTAGCATATTTTGACGTTTATATTAAAAACAAAACCATTTTACAACAGTAGTATATAATAATTTTTTTTCGTATAGAACAAGGTTTTTGACTTGAGAAGAGACGTAATACAATGTATATATGCAAACAAGTGCGCGATTATTAGAAAAAATATAATGTCTTCGTAAAAAGAAATATGGAAGTAAATGTATAATAACCACAGTTCTTTTCACTCCTATCTACTAAGACTGATGATTCCTAAACAAATCGTTTCAATATTTAGAATTTTTAATATTTTTAATACTACTACTACTACTAATAATAATAATAATGTCAATATGAATGTTATTATTGTCTGTTATTATTATTTATTTGCTTCGAATATTGCACACAAAGACAAGTAGTTATTATTGCAATAAGATTTCAATTTGATATTTTTTTATATAGACATTACGATTGAATCGGATCCTTTAATTATAAACCTTGCAATAATGTTATTGTTTGCACTGAAACTATTCAACAGATGAAATTATTATATATTATCTGTGAAATTATTACATTTTAGTAGAAAATATTATGTATGGTTAAACCATGCTATTCTTAGTACAAACTATTAAGCAAAGAAAAATATTGTGCGGTTTTGTATTGTTTTAACTTGGTCCGCACGTTAATTTTGATTTAATTACTAACATTTTATTATAACAAATTCTTACTAAGCTAAGCGAGTTGCTAGCGTGGATTTGTTTTTGTCCTCTATTATTTTTTATTTAAATTTTTTGATATATTTGAACTGAGGGGTCATTGTTTTAATTGTTTGTCGGTTTGGTGTATTTGTCCCTTTCACTGAGCTGGGTTATGTTGGGCTGGATCGGACTGAAGAGGGTGTTGAAACCCGAAACGGTTACCGTATCCGATTCCCAACAAAATATCCAAAATAAGCTCAGTGATTTTTGTTTTATGTTTAGTTATTGTGCGGTTTTGTATTGTTTTCTTTGAAGATAAATATTTATTACTATTTAATTTTATTTAAAGTTGTTGTGCCTTCGTTTGCTTACTCAATTCTTTGAAAATACTTAATTTAAAAAAAAAATGATATCATTCATTTATGATTCATCTGATCATTGAAAATATAAAATTTAATATGTAACTTCTTATAAGGTTTATAATAAGTTTCCGATTTTGCATTTCATGATAATTAATTAGAATTTCTAATATATTTTCATGAAGCAAGATGATTTTATTTGATATTTTTTAATAGATATTGTATTGTTGAAAATTTATGTCTATTAATAAAATCCTAATAGACTATGTTCACATTTTATATTATTATTCTACGTCTCATTTATATATTTTTCGATAAAAAAGATGCTGTAATTTCGGATTTAATAAAATGACGAGCAAAACGTGCAGAAAGAAATTCGTCCCCAATCGTCAGAAAAGAGATAAAAATAATTACTAAATTAATAAATTGATTAAATCCTAAATTGAAACTTAGTATCGAATTTAATGATTATTTAAGATGTAATAATTTTTTTCACAGAAAATAACAAATTGTTGAGAAATCAAATGACATAGATTATATTTTCTAATCAAAATTAAATCAAAATTAACTTTTATCATTAAGCATATATTTCTTAATGGACCACTTAGAGTTTACGCTCCTATCGACGTCACGTATGACGTGTAAGCACATGCGGCGAGAGCTTGTGGGATAAACAAACATATAACTAAGTGTGAATAACTTAAAACATCGTCGATTTTTGATATTTCAAGACGGATGGTTCAGTACTTTGAAGATCCTTATTGTAATAATTCTGTAAAAACGCTTGGAATATCCTTCTTTAATATAATATTTCCTCTATTTCTATACCGGTTAAAACAAAGCATATGGCTTTGTTAATACTATATGCGAAGCAGTAACCTGGTGGAATATTTTGTAATTATGAAACCCTGCCTATCCTCAAGTGGTCTATTAAATTATATCTTTCATTGATAATATATTGCTGTCGTCTTCTTCAATAGGCGATAATCAACTCTACATCCAATCTGAAAATTTTGGAAGGCTTACAATCGTTGCATCCAAATCAAATCTTCTAGTTCAGCCTCTATATCTACATGGGTTAAAACGAAGCACATGGCTTTGTTTATCCCACAAGCCAAAAAGTAGACTGATGGGATATTTTGGAACTACGAAGCCCCACCTATCCTCAAGGGGTCCATTGAATGTCGTCCTAGAAATATTAAAATTCAACTTTTTAATATAGTAAAGAATTACGTAGAAATAAGTATTTCTGAAATTGCAGTTAAGTTGACATTGACTGTCAAAACAGATACTTTGGTAAAACGATACTTGAAGAGAAGGTCTTGTAACTTGGACCGTTTTTGACATTTTAATGTTTTACGTGGTTGTAAATACTAAAGGAAAGGATAAAATGTTTACCATGAAAACTATGTTATTTTTTACACTACATATATTATTATAAAGCACTTCTTTCTGTGAATTTTTTTTAATTTTTTAAAAAAGTTCAAACTAAGACAGAAGTATTGTATTTTGAAGTTCACAAATTAGCCGACACACCTGCTTACATCGGAAATTTAATTTTACACTTTATTCGAATTTTAATTTCAGTAGGAATACTTATAAATATAAATATAGATTAGCATTGGTCACTTTTATGTTAATTCTTACTTTAAATCAAATTTTATTTTTATTTTTAATTTTAGTTTTTAATTTTAGTTTTATTATTTTCATTTTTAAGTTTTTAGTAAAAAAATTTTAAATTCATTTTTTAAATTCTTTTTTAAATATTTTTACATTTAATGATTGTGATTAAATTTAGGAATTGCATTTGGGATTCTATCATTTTGAAGAAAAAAAATCTGGGGGCACGGCAGTGCCCCCGCCAAGACGAGCCGAAGGCAGGAAGGGCACTAATTACCTTTTCTCGGAAGCGTTTCGTCGTATTTTCGAACCCTCATAGCTTCGGCCTGGATAATACTAGAGAGCTTAAATTTTCAGGATATGATGCAGTTACCAGACTAATGAAATACGATAAGTTTCATTTATTTAGCTGTTATACTTTGGATCTTATTAATACCTAAAACATGTCGATTCCGTCACTGATTCATTCACTCACTGGCTCATGATCATCAAAATCTCTAGGGTACTTCCTGAAGTCCTAGAAAGCTGAAATTTGGCATGCTGGCTAGGATTAGCACACAAACAACAACAAAAATAAGAAATCCGTAACTTTCACATTCCATCCCCTCATAAAGGGGGGGTCTGGTTATGTATTATCGAGCCCTCATAGCTTCGGCCTGGATAAATACTAGAGAGCTCAAATTTTCAGGATAAGATGCAGTTACCATACTAATGAAATATGCTAAGTTTCATTTATCTAGCTTTTATACTTTGGATTTTATTAAGATCTGAAATACGTCGTACCCTCAATGCTTCGGCCTAAATAATACTAGAGAGCTCAAATTTTCAGGATAAGATGCAGTTAGCAAACTAATGAAACACGCTACGTTTCATTTATCTAGCTTTTATACTTTGGATTTATTAATATCTTAAATACGTCGATTTCGTCCATGATTCACTGACTGACTGACTGACTCATGATCATCAAAACCTCTAGGGTACTTCCTGAAGTCTAGAAAGCTGAAATTTGGTATGGAGGCTAGGTTTAGCATACAAACAATAACAAAATTAAGAAATCTGTAACTTTCATCCTTCAACCCCTCATAAAGGGGGTTCCGGTTCTTTATTATGTAACAATTTCTGATAGGTATATCCCACTCAAAACATTTCGTGTAAAATAAGTTGCCAAGACTTACATGCTCATAACGCTTTCACTGTTAAAAAGTTATCAGATCTCATCTTACAAAAAGAAATGAAATCCCACCCAAAACATTTCATGTAAAATAAGTTGCCAAGACTCACATGCTCATAACGCTTTCACTGTTAAAAAGATATGAGATTTCATGTAGAGTCAAGCCCCTAACTCTACAAGGCCTAACTCTACAAGCCCTAACTCTAAAAACCCTATATCTTGGTCGAAAGTATGGCTTGGCCGTTTCATGGAACTATTTCATCCCACCCAAAACATTTCATGTAAAATACGTTGCCAAGATGCTCATAACGCTTTCACTGTTAAAAAGTTATCAGATCTCATGTAGAGCCAAGCCCCTCACTCTATAAGGCCTAACTCTAAAAACCCTACTATGTTGGTCAAAAAGTATGCCTTGTCATACTCCATATCCTTTACATAACTCCATGGGATTGTCTGTGCGACAGCCACGAAACGGCCAAGCCATACTTTTTGACCAAGATACAGGGTTTTTAGAGTTAGGGCTTGCAGAGTTAGGCCTTGTAGAGTTAGGGGCTTGGCTCTACATGAGATCTCATATCTTTTTAACAGTGAAAGCGTTGTGAGCATGTGAGTCTTGGCAAATTATTTTACATGAAAAGTTTTGGGTGGATTATATTTTTCCTTAATTAATTGCATGTATTTGTTGTAAATGAATTCCAATAGAGGGAGTTGTTAGATGGGTTAATTATATTCCGGGGATTTTCCACATTGCATGATGGTAGTCTTTTGTCTTTATATTCATTATTTTTGCTTAAGCTCATTACTTGAGAATGTGTATTCAATTCATTTACACGATACTATAGTCGTCATTAAATTATATTTTAATCTTGTAAGCAGGTTCTGTGAACTTCCAGATATGATCAACACACGTTAATTTGCAATTGTAAGACCGAAGTATGTTACCTGTGTTGAACCTCGGTCCTACATATGTTGTACCTTGGACTATGTTTTGGGTTTTGAAGCAAAAAGAGAATTTAAATCAAATTAAAGAGAAATTAACATTTATGGAGTTCAAGAGTAGGTAAACTACAGTAACTAGACAAAAACATACTTTCAAGATTAACATTGCACATATTTAATAAAAATTAATGTCATTAAAATATATGAAATTATGCTTAGGCAATTTTTAGAAATGTAAAATTCTTAATGGACACTTGACAATACAGACTGCTAAAGAAAAATGTCAAGCCAAATTTAATAAATCAGTTCATTCAACATTCATTCTTGAATTGGAAGAAATTGTCTCCAAATGTTAATTTTTTTCAACAAGAGAAGTGATCCTCCTGTTAATGTTTGATGTGGAAGTTTAAATATCACATGTTTGTCAATGTCATATGTCTTCTGTAGTGAATATTTGAGAATTTTGATCTCTTTTCAAATATTGAACCTCATAGTGATTTTCAAGAATTGCTGTTATTTCTGCTAGAAAATATTTAGCAGTTTTTTTAGTTGTGAGTTTTACGAAGATAAAAAATCCACCTTCAATTTTTTTCGTTATCTGCATCGTCTAGTTCGGCAAAATCCTCTTTTGACATACCAGACTCTTCACATAACTTGGCTTCATCTTGGCCTACTTCTGCTTTAGATTCCGATCTGTAAATCAATTTCTTTTTTAGAACCTTGAGGTTTTTTGTCTTTTTGCTGTTTTTTTTTTTCAATTGTTTCCTTGCTGTTTATTCTTCAATTTGAAATTTTACCGGAGTGTCTTTTTAAATATACGATTTTCCCTTTCCGTATTTTTACGTGGTCTTGCATTAGGGTAAGGCCTTATTATTTCAGGCAAGATGATGTCTGTTGATGTTTATTGATGATTCTGCCCAGCAGAAGTTGAAGGACCAAAGACTGGAGAAGTAAGAGAAGTTGTTAAAAAAAGGATAATGATTATAATCAAAGGCGGGGGATAATATAAGAGATGTAACAATGTTGAAGCTCTTGTAATCATAGTTATCTAAAATAGACACACCTTTAGTTTTAAGAAATAAATATTTATTTAATTATTTGAACGAATGAAAGTTTCTACATTTGTACTACTTATGACAATAGTGTTTACTTCGAACCGGTCCGAGGTACAATACTTTCACTAGGTTCAAAGTACAACATTTGGTCATGTTTCAAACAATGGCTACCAGTCATTTGGAGCTAAACCTAAATGAAGTTTGAAATAAATGTTTCTGTAGCTAAAGCAATGCTTTATAAGACCTGCCTACCATTTTCACATAAAACAAATGGCTAAATTTATAAAAGGAAAAATTAACTGAAAAATACTTAATTTTCATAGGTGAAAAGTGGCTAAAACTTTTTCTATCAACACATTGCATCTCTCATCAATGAGCACAACTTACCAGAGGCCTGTGATAGCAAATCCATGCACTTCTTCTATTACTTTTTATTCAACCCAAAAAATAGCCCTACAATCAGTGTAGGTGTAAGGTAAACTTATGACAGAGTACAACAACTTACAGTCTATTGTTTCTATCAGGACTTACACTCTACTATAAAGATTCTACTTCTTTTTTTTTTAGACCTAAAAATTAATGCTCATTATGCTTTGAAATTATGAAATTATGAATTATTTCCATAATCACCATAATCTGAGATTCGACGAAAAGAGATTTTTTTTAGCTTTAATTTTCAATTATGTAATAGAACCAAGTCAAAATATCCCCATAGATTTGAAAGTAAGTTTTGAAACTAAATTTCTATCATTTGAAATGAAGATTTTTAACACTTCATGATTTCATCTACGTTTAATGTCTTGCTGTTATTAATTCATTATTTTAGAAAAAAAAAATTCTGAATTTCAAAGTCGAATTATCACAGTGGCAAAGTTTAGCAAAAAGACTGAGTAAAAATTTATGTTAGAAATGTTTGAAATTATCTGGCTTCTTGAACTTAGTTGCATTACAATATTGACGCAGTTTCTATTTCAATTAAAAAATAAGATACTTTTATTTTAGTGAATGCCGACAATTAAATGTGTGTATCTCTTTTTCCAAATGATAATCAAAATTTTCTTACAATATAGGGTGGCGCAAAAGTCATCACTCTAACGGAAATTGCTGGAATTATTGCAAAGGGCGGCAAATGACAATTCTGCTGTGACATTTGTGTAGTAAACAGATACAAAATACATTTCAACACGACGTGGATCGCTGTACTCCCCAAGAACCCGGAATAATTGTGTCGATGTTTTTGCGAAATAATTCATTGGTTGTGTTGGCGCAGATTTCCCGGTCGTCCGACAATAATTGGGCAAACACTACGGCGTTTAGCCGCTCGCCTTGAAGAATATGGGACAATACGCGATGATGCTAGATGTGGCCGACCCCGGAGCAGTCATTCTGCGGAGAATATCGCGGCTGTGGCTGCAGAAGTCGCATAGAACCCCGGAGTATCGACCAGACGACGTGCCACGCAATTGGGCATCAATCGCCGGTCATTACAGAGGATTTTGGTGAAAGACTTGAAGATGTTCGCTGACAATGTGCAGACAGTATATCAGCTGTTACCTGTTGACCGCCAAACGCGTGTAACCTACGCTCAAGCCATCCTGAATCTCGACCACGAGGAAGACAACTTTTCATCGAAAATCATCATGAGCAACGAGGCTCATTTCCATCTCTGTGGATATGTTAATAAGCAAAATTATCGCTTATGGGGCACCGAAAATCCGCGTATAACCCACGAAGAACCATTACACCCGCTCAAAGTTACTGCATGGTATGGTGCTTACGCTAGAGGCGTCATCGGGCCTTATTTTTTCGAAAACGCCGTGGGACAAACGACTACTGTGAACGGCGAGCGCTACAAAACTCAACGACTTTCTCCTTCCTCGATTGGATAATTGGGACTGGAGAACATGTGGTTCCAACAGGATGGAGCAACGGCGCATACTGCACAAGCCACAACCAACATTCTGAAGGTTGCATTTCCGGGTCGCCTCATCTCTCGTTTTGGCGATTTGCCCTGGCCGGCTAGATCGCCAGAATTAGCTGTTCCAGACTTCTTTATGTGGGGTTTTTTGAAGCCACATGTCTATGTCAACAAACCTCAGACTCTTGAAGCCCTCAAAGCGAATATCCGTCAAGAATGCGAGCACCTATCGCCGGAAGTTCTGATGGAAAATGCCATAAAGGGGGCCCGTATGGTCATCAATTCTGGCGGCGGACACTTGACCGATATCATTTTCTCGACTTAATGTAAAGAAATTCCAGATATCAAATAAACATAATCCAACAGCAGCCAAAGTTTGTCATTCATACAATATATTATAGCCAAAGTACATCGAGTGACAGCTTTTGCGCCATAAAAACCAAAAACATTGTTGCTTCCTCAAACAATGAGCTCGTACAGAATCAGCATAAAAAAATGAGGTGTTTAAAAAAACAAAAACAAACTAAATAGGCAAAGTACCTGAGTTTAGGGTGTGTAGCAATGCAGACCTCAGCGATGTTTCACGCAGTCGGAGACTGCGTTTACGACCATAGTAGGTAGAATCGATGATTGGTCTTTTAAAAGCTCTTATAAGTCCCTCCACGGTTTGGTGGCGGTAGCAACACGTCTTTCGAGAACATTCAGTACAAACACGACGGTCAATACAACGGTTTTCTCTTGATGATACACATCTATCAACCTCTTTGTGTAATGCATTATCGTATTATAGAAGACATGTATAAGAATGTATATCAGTCTTAATATAATCGAGCATTCAAGTTTTTCCTTGGAAGCATTACAGATTTGCTCGTCTATCTAATGAGCTACCCACCCCAAATCATTACGCTCCTCCACCATAAGTATTCCTTTCACAGAGAATGATAGCAAACTCCACTTTGTCTTCACATCGGAGCACCCCTGAAATAGCTCTGCAGAGCAAATCTAGAATCATATGTCAATATTAACGATCTCAATATTGAAGATTCTTGTCCATTTCAAACAAGATGAAAGGTACTAGGATACAGACTGGTCGTTTATAGCACAAATACTCGTACTTCCTCTACTGAAGTCTTCTGCAGAGTCGCAGCAGATAAAACGTTCTTATATTCGCAACAAGATCATATCAAGTGATTCTCATACCCCTTTCATCACAATCCAAACAAGAATTGACTAACATCCAAACAGCAGGTCATTCACATGCTACACCACAACTCCACATTATTTTTCATGTCATATATCAACGTTATGCATTTCGAACATCGTTTTACCTAATAATCATAATTTTTCTGTTTTTTGCTCAATTAATGAAAACCAGAGTATTATTAATTTTGATTTAAGAGTATCGTCTTTAACATTTTTATTTAATTAAAAGATAGAATGCTTTAGCTGTTTAACTAGAATATTTTTAAATACTTTTTACAATTAATAAATAATATCTTTATATTTTAATTTTCTTCTTTATTTGTATAATGAATTGTAATTAAGTTTAATTATTGGCAATTTTATTGATGATTTTTTATTCTCTCAAGTTTTGAAAATAGAAAATTCTCATTTCGAATCTTTATGAATTCCTTTCATGATTTTAGGCTAAAGAAATTCAAGATGTTTTGAGCCATTTCAAAACAAGCAGCACATTAGTGAAAGAAGAAATTCTGGTGAGAAATTAATCTTTCTCATTACAATTCTAATGAAGATAGAGTAATACAGTTTTTTAAATAAAAAAATGAAGTATCTTTAAAAGATGAAACAAAAATGAACAAAGACTACGACAGATGATAAAGATCGACAGATAGTAATGCAAAGACTAGTGCAATATAAAACTATTCTTTACAAAATTTCGAAAATGAAGGATTTATGAAAAAATGAGTCACTCATTTGCAGCTTTAAGCAGAGCCACAGCTAATGGTAACTTTAAAAAAAAAAATGAAAATAATTTTATTTTCTTGAAATTTGCTTAAGATGAAATTTTATCAGATATAGACGAAATTCTTATACACAAACAATCATAATGAAATCTCAGTAATTCTTGATTAATGAAAAGATTAAACGTCTCGTTCATCATCAATGTGTGGTTCTGCAAACACCTAAACCATAGTAATTGATATATAACAAAATATTCAACAATACAGAAACACTCAAACTTACAGAAACACTGACCACACAAAACAATATAAATGTCATTATAGGGACATTGTAACAGTATTCATTTGATTTTATGAATAATGACTATATTTAAAAGTTTCAATTGCAAATATTTTCATCAATCTTACAGGATGTTTAATATAATTGCATAGAAAACATTATATATGGTAATAAACTGAATGGAACAATTCTTTGATAACAAATAACAATGTTTTTGGTTTAAAATACTAGAGAATTCGAACAATTTTGATAGAAGGAGTTTCACGTGTCTCCCAACCTCCAAAATCAATATATACTCACTTTTATTAGATTGTTGTTGTTGTTAGGTTCCATCAAGTCGTATACGACTTCTGGTGACCTCATGTACTAAGGCTCTCCAAACAGATCTATCATTTGCAGCATATGTTAGTTGTTGCAAAGAATTCCCGGTAGCTTCCTTTATATCTTCCATCCATCTTCTTCGTTGCTTTCCTCTTCTTCTCTTCCCCTCTACCTTCCCAAGCATGATTATCTTTTCAATGGAACTATCCGCTCTCATAATATGGCCAAAATAGAATAGTTTTTGCCTTAAAATCAATGCTTCCAACGAATAGATTGGCTGAGTTTATTAGATATATTCAATTATTATAAAGAAGCACATCATTCGGAAAGTAGATTACAACAAACAGAAATTACCGTAGGTGTTATAATAAATCTTAAGCATTGCATTAATCTTGAAACTATTACCATTATTCATTTAATACTTAAAATTTTATTCTCTTATTGTCAATTTAGAATTTCTTAGGTATGTCGGAAATTTCATCACTTCAATTTTCTATTTATGGATTTTTCAATGTAAGCACAAGTACTTTAACCTCAGTAAGTATTTACGCTTTATTATTATTTTATATAAAATTAAAGTCATCTAGGTGAAATTATATTGAACTTTAAATTAAAGCTTTGATGCTGATTTTAATACTTGTAAATAATGAAATTTTAACAACGGAAACCATAAAATATTCTCCAATAAAAATCTTTCCTAAATATAAAGAAAAAAACAGAAAGGAAAGTTCCTGATAAACTAAAAAAAAAAAATATTTTACCATATTAGTAGAATCCCTTTTTTTTTTCGATGTAATTTACAGTCTAAAACTTGCTATAACACAAAAGACAAAATCAACTGACTTAACTTTTCATCTCCAGCCGAATCAGCTGAACCTAGGAACTTGAAATACTAGGGATGTTTTTCCCGCACAACCGTAGGCGCTAACTATGAATGGATTTTTGGAAATATCCAACCCTCTAAAGTGGTGAGAAAGGGTTCAAAAAAAAATAGGTTTCCTGTGCAGAATTTTATATCGTCGTTGCAAATTTAAAATCTCGCATGTGTAAAAAGTAACTTTCTGAGAAAAACGCTATTTCATGCGTGCACGACGTGATATTACACTCTAAGATTTAGCCAAAGACAGCATTGGGTGATCACATAGGAGTTTTTTTTTTATTATTATTATTATTATGGCGAGATATATTAGGAAAAAGAAAATGGTTATTAAAAACTCTTATATATGCATCATGAATATAGATGATTTTGATGAACAATGTAATGTTGACGGTCACTTCGGATATTTTACAAATGAGATATACCACAGCGAAATACAAAGATCTGCATATAAGAGATTTTTTTTGTTCGGTACCAAAACGAAAACGCTATTCAAATATCTGCAAAATTAATTAAGACAAAAATTACACATAGGAGATTTTAAATTTGCAACGACGATATGGCGCTGCTACGTTCATATTATTGTTTTAGATCGTGTTATTAATGTGGGTCATTTAGCCTTACTATGTGAATGGAGACTGGAATAACAGTTGATAATGGGATGATTTATGTATTATATATCAATTCATGTATTTGAATTTACTTCATATTTATAGAATTTTTATAAATTTCTAAATTTTGGATTTTTTTTAATATCTTTATTTAATATAAACGTCCCATATTTATTCTTGAATTCCTTTCTTTTGTAATGTATATCATTAAACATCTTCTCCGACAAAAGAAACAAATGTTTAAATACCACATTTATTTCAAAACAGCAAATTTTCAAATTTTCAAAGCACGGGTTAAAACCGCAGTTGATGAAACAGCGCACGAGGGATGTGAACTGAATATTCATTCTTAACTAAAAGATGCAATTTTTTTCTTATTTTTCAGCTCGTTGGACTTGTTGTTACTTATATGCTCGTTTTGATACAATTTCAGCTGAGTTATTTTAGTGAAAACGTTGCCGACAACAGCAACATTACAAAATGCAATTGTAGAATTAACTGAACTTTGAAAATGAAAGATCACCATTTCATTATTGTTCAGAAGTAATATAGTAATATACTTAACTATGTGAAATTATTTTTAAACTTTTATTAGTAAGAGTCTTCAAATCTATATTATCAAAAAAACTGTTTCTGTGCGTACGCCCAAGGCGTTGCCAGGCAACATTGTTGCATGGTGAAGTCATTAGAATTCTTTTTCCGAATGTAAAATCAAAAATATTGTATATAGAGAAATTGTTGAGATTGTAAATTCTTTAAACTTTAATTTATTTTAGCTTTATTTGTAGGTTTAACTTTTTTAGTCTACATGAGGTAATTGAGTGTTTTTGAATAAATAAAATGTAATTAACTTTGATCCGGAGCAAGAAACGGGTTGCCTTCAAGTATTATCTTACAACTTTTTATTATAACTTTTACTAATTTTCAAATTTGGATAATAACGTATGTCATTATTCATTTTATGTAATAATACTCAATTTCAACGACTCTCTCTTTATTAACTTTAGCTAATTTGTGAATTATGTTTCCTTTATTACTGAGGCGGTAAAATTAATTGTTAAGTAATTAAAGTTAAAGTAGCTAATTACAAGGCTATGTGGCCTATGGGAGCGTGGGAGGTACAGCTTCCTACATATCCTAAGCTATGAGACTAAGTCGGACAATCAGCCAGATGCCACTGCCTTTAATCCAAGGAGAAAAAAAATCAACCCATTCTACAAAGGGCTGGTAAACTCTAGGACCTGTCTAATGAAAAAAAAAGAGATTTTACATTGTTTTTAAAATATTCTAATTTATAGAATTTTTCAATTAATTATTCTGATAGGAAATTCAGCACTTCATTAGGCTATCACATTCTTTACTTCAATTTTCAATTTATGGTCTTTTTGATGTAATATATGTAGTCTAACATTAGTAAGTATTTATTTCACTCTATAATATCAGCACTCTTTTATATTAGAATGCCTTAAAAGATTGACTTAATCTTCATGCTTGTTTTTAAATTCATATGAAAGTTAAAATTGAGTATTCATATACAAGAACAGTTTTAGCTCCTTGTAATGTACTTTATGTATTTTTGTCCTATTTTTGTTTATCTATTCAATATATTAAATTGAAGGTATACAATAATGTAACAGAAAATTAATTTTTATAATTCTACTGAAATTTGTAAGAAATAGATAAGATATAGTTATCTCAAATAAGATATAGTTTTGAATGAAGAAATTTTAAAGAAAAAAGAAAACACGGAAGATTAAATAAAACACTAACTGATTACAGTCAATATCATGAAATAATAAAGTTGAAAGAATAATTTTTTAATGCAGGGCATCAAGCTAATATCCTACTTCAAGTAAAGAAGGAACTAAATAATGCAGCATAGTTAACAAATTTTCCTAATTGATTCTCTATATATAATTACTTTTTTAATAATTCAATAGAATAAGGCTTCATGTGCTTCCTTTCTTATTACCTTTACATCATCAATTTGTTTGTTACATAAAACAGGTTTTGTTATATTAAACATTGAAACATTTTAAGATTCACAATTTAAAGATGTCAATATTTGAATCTTATTAAGCGTTAAGTAAAGTATTTCTTATTTTATAACATCTGGGGATTGTTGTTACTATCTTACTAGTTTTAATTCAATTTCAGCTGAAATTTTTTAGAAATAAAAAGTCAATCATTGGAAAATTGATAAACTGTAATCATGTAAATAATTTCTCTGTGTTAAAACAGAAATTCATTATTGAATTAGTCGAAATTCTGTAGTTATAGATTTTTCTTTAACCTCAAGATAAATTTGCGTAATTTTCATTAATATTCTATGTAAATGAAAATGAATAATAAAATACTTTAATTCTTGTCTTCTTTCTTTTTCAAAATTACCAAAAATAAATATGTATGGGAAGGTTGCTGAAGATGGCACACCTAAGACCCAACATTAATAATTAAAAAAGTATCTACGACAAATTGTATTTAAATTAACAAAAACATTTATTAACTTAATAAATAAGCATTGGAATTGTTGGGAGGCATACAAACAATTCCAGTTCTTTATTGATGATTTCAGATTTTAAAATAATAAAATTGTGTTCAAGCATATCCCACCTTACAGTTCAGTTCATGAAAGAAGAGCTTTGGATGACATAATTTCCTTATAGATTGATGTTTCCAGGACCTAACAGCGCCATCTATTGCTAAAATCCGTAACTGAATCTTATAATCATTATGAAAACATTCTGGTATTTGTATTTTCTAGAGTTACGAATAAATAATAATAATTAACATTGAAATAATTAAAAACATTCCACACTATTCCCCTTGCTTGGCTATGCAAAGTTTGTCCTTTGTTGGTCAAGCTTATGTGATCATAAAACGACGCCATCTTGGACTGACCGCTGGGAGGTCAAGTTGATGACGTTATGACTGGTGACGTTTGTTCCAGACAAAATCGATCGCTACATAATGACCATATATGGCAAACCCTTTTTTTTTAAAAAATACTACAGGACTCTTTTGTTACATATGATGCGACAGTACACTTATAAATGCCATCATGAATGAAATCATTCCCCACAGCTCGTAGGGCAAATGAAGTACAAAGAATCTGCACAAGTTACGTTTGCTCACTCTTTACACGCTAGGCAATCAATTCAAATCTTTTTCTAAAACTGAATAAAGCTCTCCACAAATGTTACAGCTCCAATATTTATCTGAATCTGTCCTTGCTCTGGCTTTGCAGGACCTGACTGCTGCTTGGTAGCCTTTTCTTTTTCTTTGAATTTTTCATTTTTCTTTTTGGAAGTTTGCAATAATTATACTTTTTGATCCTTA
>JAFIDM010012231.1:47462452-47487935 GCA_023159025.1 Thereuonema tuberculata | reverse complement strand
TTTTATTTTACTGTATAAATGTATTAACGCACGTTAAATCTTTTGTCTAATTTGTCTTTTGTAACTAAATAGTGCAGATATCAACTAAATAACATATATATTAAAGTAATTATATTTTAATGAGATAGGTAATGACAATCATCTTAACTGAAATACATGTGTGAATGAAGTACCAACAAGACAAAGGTTTGGGATTTCGGAAATCTGTTTCAAAAGAAAAATACTCAAAAAATATGTTTTTTAAATATTTACAAGACATCTTTTGAATATTGAAATCTTTCAAAGTTCCTTCAATAATTATAAAAGATCCCTTAATGTACTACTACTGTTTGTTTGGTTCAATGGGCTTTTAAAGCGTCTTTCCCCTTTATTATTGTACTCTGCCATCAACAATTGTATTATTATCAATGTTTTCAAGTAGATATGTAGGGCAAGTATCAGAATACTAGCAATTTACAATGCCAACTCTCCTAATATACTATGCAAAACTAGAACTTGTATTTTTTGAAATACTGAACCATCATAATACTTTTATCTTCTTTGCTTCAATTTAGTGTATATGCTTAAGCTATTGCAATAGGATTACATACGTAGACGACAGATTAAAATAGATATATTTCACTGCGTCCGGAGGCAATGGTAAAACTCCTTAAGGGTTTTACTTCTAAATCAAAAGAGGAACGAGAGAAAAAAGTAACGAGACAATTAATTGTTTAAATATTCTGTAATTACAAGTTGAAAAAATTAAAAAGAGTTGTTCAGAGTCCTGTAGCGAAAATGGACCAAACATGGTGTAAATACTCTCCGGAAAAATCAGGTCTAAATTTGTATATAAAAAAGATACAAAATTTTGCCAGCACTTGATTTGAAATTATTAAAAATGTAATGGCTAAAACAGATACTATAAATGAATTTTCGTTTTCGTATAAATTGCAGATGAAGTTGAACACGTCCTTCGTACAGATGTTCTAAGGCTGCAATCTATTAATGAGGTTTTCTAAAGCGGGACACAACAAATTGCTTTGAATTGCCTCAGATACTGTTTTATTCTGTTTTTCAAGATTGCTAAATTACGAAGATATCCTTGATACACCATGTTTTGAAATGATCCAACAATCAAAAGTCAAAAGGGTTGAGATCAGGCGAAAGAGTTGGTCATGCAGTGAGAAATCGATGACTATTCATTCTGTTTTCTGAAAAATGTTGTCTTAACAATAGCAATCCAATATAATTCAATATCCAGGATTATGATAGAGTCGAGGTAGCTTCGCTGCTGGGTCTGAGGAAGAACAAAGTTGAAAAAATGTCTACATACCAAAGCAGACGTCCAGAGGTGGTATAAAGTCACTGGTTCTGTTGGGTGAATTTTTTGAAAAAGTATGGACTGAATGATCTCTTTTGAGTTTCAGGGAGTGTAAAAAGATAAATTGGAAGACATGAAACTTATTTACAGCCCAAATGCAGCAATTGGGAAGTTAATTATGCTGTTCAGATACAAAATGTGCTTCGTCACTTCAAAAGATCTCCATGACCATGCATCCTCCATTCCGTTTGAGCTAAGAATATTAGGACTAATTACAGTCGGGGTTTGGCATCACCATGAAACAAAGCTTGAGTATGAAAGATCTTGTAGAGGAAAGACTTTCTCATTTGAGGCAGATCTTCCACAAAGTTGAGTATGGTATATCCATTTGTTTGATATTGCACGAGCACTGCTTCACTTTCGTGCGTTATTCATTCAATGTTCTAAGACGGCAACTGCAACTTCATAAACTTGTTGAGAAACAATCTGTTTGAGCCTTTGTTCTGTCCTCATTGCTAAAGATCTGCTGTTTTCAAATCGTAAAATTACTGTATATGTCCTTTTTTCCCGGGATGAGATATTATCTCGATATTTCGGCCCCGTGCCTCGGGCCTTCTTCGGGAGATGTATAAAAGTCAATCACATAAATGTGAGCTCAGAACTAACAACTTCCGTTGTTAATTTCTCGAATAAGTTATTCATGTTCTTTATCCCGAGTAACCGGAGGCCGCAATTGTGAGATGGAGAGGGGGTGGAAGGGAAAGGAAAAAAAGAAGAGTTCTTGGGGACATAATTGCGTGAGGGGGGTGCGTGACGAACTCAATTGGTCCCTTCGAATTCAAAAACACCATTATATTGAAAGACAGCAAGAGCAACAGAGGGGAAGAATTTAAAAAATAAAATAAAATAAAATAAAATAATTAATATGCATGTAAATATAATAAATGAATAAGTGGAAATAATTTTGATTGATAGACGTGGGAAGATTGGTAAGAGAAAATAGTAATAATATTAATAACAGTAATAATAATAATAATAATTCATCTGAATTATGTATATAAGAATTAAAAGAAAGAAAAATGGATTAAAATTTGTCTTGGATAGATTGAAATGTTACATGAGAGAAAAAAGGCAAAAGGAACAAATAAAAATAACTGAATGGTGGTGAAGCCATGGGAAAAAAAAAGAATCAAGCTAAGACATGAAAGGAGAGTAAAGAAGAGGGTTGTAGGGATGGAGTTAATTGAATAAAAAATAAGAAACTATGCAAAGGAGAGGGTTAGATGACAATCATTTTTTTATAAAATAAAAATAAAATAATAATAGTAATAATTAACATGAATATAAAAATAAAGAATAAAAAGTCGGATTAGAACTTAGAGAAAAAAAAATTAAAGTACGACATGAAAGGAAAATAAAGGAGACGAATGTAGGGGTGGAGTTAATTGAATATATAAATAAGAAACTATAGAAAGAAAAAGGTTAAATGAGAAAGTAAAAAAAATGTATAAAATAAATATATAAATATATATAATTAATAAATAAATAAATAAATTAGAATGATGGGAATGGAAAGTTGTTCATTGGGCCTCCAGGATTAGATGCCAATGGTAGTTAAGAAGACCTTTGTCGCTGTTGAGAATGTTCGGGGTTTTCAGAATCCAGTGCGTCTCGAAGGTGACATTCTGGAAGAAATCATTCGTGGGTTGGATAATTTTCGCTGCACTCCATGATGGGAATGTCGTGTTTCAGTGGTGTGGCGTGAGAGAGCTGTGCTTCCTCTTTTTAGCCGGACGTCATCTTGGTGTTTATTTGAGCCGGATTGCAAAATACTTCTTGGTTATCCCGATGTAGGAGGATTCACAGGAAGATTCGCATGGGATGCAATAGACTCCACTAAGAGAGGAATTGTTTTTTCTGGGTTTATGTTTGGTGAAGGTATTGAGGATATTAGGTGGCGCTTTAATACTGAGAATGTCTCACTCCTCCTTCAGGACCAAACTATCGTAAAATTAGTTTTATAAGATTTATTGTTGGGCCTTTTCTCGTATGCTTGAACAGCCGATTTGTTGAAGCGTTATCGTGGTAATCTTAGACTAGCAATGTACGTTCAGACAGAATAAAATCCATAGCACTTCAGATTTATCAGAATGGCCCGAATCAATTTCCTTTTTCCCTATATTCATCAATACGTCAGCAAAAGCGTGAGATTTCGCAAATTTCATACATTTCTAGCACCAAATGTCCCATAGTGGCAAAATTTCTTAATAAAACATTTATATTATGGAAAATTATACAAAACATCGAAGAATGCACTTCTACAACATTTGAACGGAGGGACATATTTAACTACATCTGTAACTTATAAGCCTACAACCAGCAAATTGTAAAGTTTATTTTCTAGCCGTAATTCTTTCAATAATCCAAATCAAACAGTTCTAATGCCAAAATACCTGACAGTTTTTTATTTTTCCAAAAGAGAAAGAAAACTACAAAAAATAAAATTCTTATCCTCCAAGATCATTAGAAGATGTCAAGACAGTGTTTTAAAATTAAAATTACTCTAATAATCGTCATTTTCAGTGCTTAGTTCTTCATTAGTGAATGTAAAAAAAGAAAAAAAAAAGTGGGATCTTATACTGCGGAATCGAAATTGATTTGATAATTTACGTCAGTACATACTGTACAAGCGAAATATTTACATTAAAGCAGAGAAATGAATGCGATTCAAAGTTAACTTCACAATAAAAAAGTTGTAACATCTGCAAAGCTATCAAAACTCGAAATATTTCTTCAGAACTTCAGAATTATCAAATTATCAAATTACTGTTTTAATACTGTAATATTTTCAGAATAAACGTTCATAAACTGTACTTTTCATTTCAGATATGCTTGGAGAAAATCCGATCCATCAGTAGTTGATTTTGACGATAGCCGCTCTACAAATTTTTATAAACAATTCCGACCAATAGCAGTTGTGCTAAAGCTAATGGGTTTCTTTCCAATTCAAGGAGTAATTCGAAAGAATAGAGCTTTTCGCTTACAATGGTTATGTTGTGATAGTCTTTACTCAATTGTAGTATTCATAGTTATTGGCTGCTTCATGATTTTAGGTTTGGTTTGCAATAGCTTAGTATTCAACTTGCCTAATAAATTTCTTTACTATGTAGTTTTGTTTGTAAATAATGTTTATTGCTTCAGTGCATTGCTTTTACATATAGCAACTTTATCTATGATTGTAAAACTGCATAGTCACTTTGAAAAGTGGAGAGTAATTGAAAACTCTTCGAAAGAATTACGAAATTTTATACAACCATCGAAATGGAAGGCCTCACTTCTTCTAGTGATAATATTGTTTTGCCCTTTGTCTATCTCGATTTACAAATGGGTTCAATTAAATGGCAAAGATTATGAAATTAACTTAGTACTTTTATATCAATGTATATCCGTTTTTGTCTATGTAATTGATATGATTCCATTTACAGCTTTTTTCTACTTCTCTTGGTCATATTTTTTCCGTTTCAAATTAATAAACAATGCAATTCGAAGATTAGGTCAAAATTCTGAACAATTTCAATACCAAGCATTAAAACATCTTCTTGGTATTCATAATGGTCTTCGATTATTGTTGAAAGATTTGAATTTATGTTTTCAAGAACCTCTTCTTCTGTTTTTTATTTCCCATACAATAATCTTGTGTGTCAGCTTTTATTATGTAATTGCTAATTCTCTTATGTCATCAAATGCCAGAATCATTGGACTTTATTTAGTTGGCTTTAATTCGTTTATTAGAATATTTGTAGTCTGCATCATCGCTGAGATTGTTGTTAATAAGGTAAGTAACCTTTCAAGCTTCTTTTTGAGATTTTTTTTCTATTTAATAAAAATGTAGTTTTTTGATATTTAAAAATTTAGTCATGGCAAAATAAAAACCATCAGAAGAAGAAATCAAAATGATTTCAGTGATATGAGCTTCAGCGGAACTTGATCAATAATATCGGAATATATTTCATGAAGAAATGGTTTTGACGAAAAATTACATTTTTTTCAGTTTTTACAAAAATTTATTATGAAATCTTAAGTATTTTTCTTTTGAGGAATCTTGCTTATAAATTACAAGTTACGTCTTGATTGAATAGAAATTAATAGGATCTAAATTTTATCCTGATAATTTTTTTTCAAGAATAAAAAGCAATTTCATATCTAATTACTTCAATGAATTTTATATTTTTTATCTAATATTTATTCTGGTGATGTTTTTCAAGCCGTTCAGAGACAGAGCCATGGTCGATTGTTCCTTAAAGTTTCTACTCTGTTGCCTTTGCGCCATTGGAAAAAAAATAACACACTGAAATCGCACGATAAAAGGAAAAAACAAACAATGGTGTTTCAATTCTAATTTGTGGATCTCAGCTGGTGGCAGTTTAAGCTTAACTATTGATCTAACAGAACAAAACCAACTTTGTCCATTTATTCATATTTCTTCTTGCCTATATTATGGCTGAACGACGACAGACGGTCCGAAATCTATTCATTATATTGCTCCTGTACCTATTTGCAACTAATGTTGAACATTTATTTAGAATATTCAAGAAAGCAAATCTTAAAGCAAAAATAAAGTTGAAACATATTCGAAAAACTTTATAAAAATGAATGTGCTCACCATATATTAAAGCGATTATTAGAAGCACGGATGAATAATGCGATGGGTGATCGCTATCATGTGTGCCAAATGGACAGAAATTATGCATCTTCGAAGTCCTATAATAATTATAAGTCGATAATTAGGCCTATAGAAAGTTATTTCATGTTATTCGATGATTTTATGCTGTATATTATATAACTAAACCATAATCATACATTATTTCGAGTTTTAGTCTTAGCATCAAGTTATTTATTCTGTTCAGCAAAGCGACAGTTGTAATGATATTTAACGAACTAAATCTTAACAACTAACAATTAACAATTTACAATCTTACAATCTAAATTCCAATTATTTATACTTTTATTTCCCTGAATAGTATTTCATTGTGCACATATGATCTAGAATATTTAACATTCTTATTTTTTTATTTTAATTTTGCCCTAACAATTATTATATTTGTTATTTTTAGGCTAAAGAAATTCAAGATATACTGAGCAATTTTAGAACATGTAGCAGTTTAGGGAAAGAGGATATTCGTGTAAGGAAACCTTGATTCTATTATTAGGAATTATTCTTTGAATTATTTTTTTTAAGGTTTCGTTGTTTGAAACAAGTCATTCAAAGAATTATATCGAATGCAAAGATAAATCTGTAATAAGTTTATAGATAACCAACATGTTTTCTAGTATTATTAATTCCACTAAAATTTGTCAGAGTTGAAAAATTCATTCATTAATAAAGAATAAACATTAAACAGAGAGAACAAAAACTTTGCATAAGTTTACTTAATTTTACATCAATTTAATTAGTGCAAGTAGATATTAGTTGTATTTTTAACCTTTTAATTGTGTGTTTTTTAATATATATCCTACCTTTACATAAGTTTATTTTAGAACCTCTTTTGGAAATTCGGCGACTGTCGACTGGGGTAAAAGTAATAGCCTAAAGTCAATGTACTTTGAAAGTTGAGGCAATGATTTCAAATTGCCTAATACTTAATTTTCAAGCGAATAATTTAATTTGAACTACATGTTAAGAGTTGGAAAATTTTGAGAATAATGTTAACTTGAAACAATACGTCAAATGTTTGTTACATTATCTTCAATTAGTTACCGTAGACATCCATTCAATTAAATTTACGGATTTTTTTTAGAAATTGCAGTTCTATTTTTAAAAAGAATTCAGTTTGTTTTATCTGAAATTCTACATTCTCAAAGAACAACATTTATACAGTTCCAATTATACTTATTTTAGTTATGGATCTTTTATCTGAATTCAACAGTGATTTAATAAATAAGTTGTACCTTAATTTTGACAAAATTAGTTACACAATATCGTTAACATAATTAAAATATCTTAAATTAGTATAATCGTTTAAAAAGTTGTTCTTTAACTAATTTTCTCTTTGTGAATTTAGGATTTCTTAAGTACGTCTGAAATCTCAAGACTTCAGATCACAATTTACGGATTTTTCAATATAAGCACAAGTACTTTCACATCAGTAAGTGTCGTTATACAGATTACATAAATATTTAATATAAAGTTTCATTATTACTTGTAGTTTCGTTCAAAAAAGGTAAAACAAAAAATATAATTACATGAATTTGTTCCGAAAGTATAATGTTATAAAAAAAAATAAAAGTTTTTGAAATTAATCAATAAATAAAATAAAGTGAGTCTTACAAGAGAAAGCCTTATATTATTAATTTTAGTAGTTATCAGTATTTTATAGTTTTAACTTCATTAATAAAAATATTCAATTCCTAAAATTTCATTAGAAGAAGGATTCTGAAAGACGCCTTATATCCCCGGTTTCTCCGTCTGTCTGTGGACACATATCTCACAATGCTTCGCAACGACTGCTGTTTCTCAGTTGGTTAGAGCGTCGTGCTAATAACGCGAAGGTCGTGGATTCGATCCACTCATAGGCTATTCTTATTCATAATTTTTTTCTCCCCATTTTAAATCTTTTCACAGTTTCTCAACTTTTTTCTCAAGTTTTTTTAAAATAATTATTTGGAATTCAGTGTATTAACAAGGTTTGAGTAAAGAATGACGATTATTCCATATAAATAGGGATGGGTAAGATAGCATGGGGTCGCAAGAAGACTCGCGCACGCAATTTTCTAGACCACCCCGGCGCAGTCTATTCTAAAATAAAGTGAATCAGAAGCCGTTGCGAAGCACTGCGTTTGGTTTACTAATCACTATCCCTACCTTGTTTATTTCTCATTTTCTTTATTTCCAATTAAACTAATTCAATTTTTTTCTTAAATATTATTTATTTCGTTATTAATAAGTAATTTAATAGCATTTCATTGAAATTATAAGAATTATGCGTCTTCTACTTGTTCCTCAGCTGGGTCACTGCAATGGTTTCTTTTCTTCCGTTCTGTTCTATCCAGTAACTCCTCTTCCACTACTACATCTCGTACCTCTTCTTTCCGGGTGTCTATCCAGCGTTTTGTCCTCTTCTTCGCTTTCCTGGTGACTTTCTCCAATTTAAATTATAGGAATTATAAAACATTAATATATAATAATATATACAAGTATTAAAATAATTAAATTAATTAATAAATTCATATGTAATAATGTGTGCTAATAGGTTTACAAATTAAATACCTTTTTTATATTTTACAGCTGCTGGGAATCGTTGTGACATATATGCTAGTTTTGATACAGTTTCAACTGAGCTATTTTACTGAAAATCTCGGAGCCAATGATAATATGAAAAAATGCAACTGTATATGTGATTTATCTGATTGAAATTTGAGTCATTTTCATACCTCAGAACATAAATTTCCTAGTATACAAAGGGAATTGCTAAAAAAAGAATGCACATAAGATGAAAATAAAACTCTTTTCAAAACGTAATTTCTAGGATGATAACAGATGAATAAATTTTGTTTAATTAAGCAATGATAAGAAAAAAAAATATCTGATTGGGCAGATCATTGCTTAATCAGTGGACACAATCGGGACCTAATAACTAAAACATTGTTCAATATCAAGAATGAAAAATCTAGGTTTATTATCGAATCATGTATGGTAGAGAATTTCAAAAATATCATAAATATAAAGGAGTGAAAGTTAATGAATACACACTTGAAATTTTTAAGGAAACCATGTCAAAATACCATAATAAGTTAGCTTAATTATTTGTTGTAAATCGTTTTATTTAACTTTCATGCTTACTTTGTTATATGTGATGATTTCTACTGTGTTATATCATTTGTTTATTTAAATTTTACGTTTAGAAAGTTATGTTATTTATTAGTCTCGTCAGCAACGGACTAAACCACCTGAAGAAGACTGGAAATTTGGTAGAGTCGAAATATTGGGCATTATAAATATGTTACAGACATTCACAGAAGTAGAAGAAGCTTGGGATTTTACTTTTTCCATTCATTAAATTCTCATTAAGAGAGAGAGAAACATACATAAGATACTTGAATACTAGGTATGTAGGGCAATCAACATATATTTTATATCTGCTAAAAAGATAAAATCTAAGCTTTTTATTTTTTGGGTCGAAAAAGATAATTTTGAAGTTCTAATAAAAATGATATATAACAAAACTTTACGTTCTTTGACAGACAAATTATTAGTAAGTCGTAATGATAACTTATTTTCAGTATTAATTTTAGGATTCTGCAATGTGAAATAATGTAATTATTTAAAAACAAATGAGTCCTAGACAATAAACTAGTTATATATTTAGTAATCCAGAACGTTGTTTTTTAAGGTTATTCATTATTAGTTGGTCAGTGTAACGGATACGAACGAAATTTAGGTTAATGGAAATCAAAAAAGTATGCATTGAAGAGCTGATGTACCTAAATGGACTGCAAAAAATTGTTTTCGTAAAGTGTTTCTCATCTATTTTTCTATGGTATATTCACATCAGCAATTATTCTACACAGTAGTCCATAAAATTTGCATCTCATGACGTCATACTGTCCTCAACGATAATCCATTAGAATTGGTTATAAATCAGTAATGCTTGATAACATAAATATTTCATATAAAAAAGCTTAATGTCTTATTATTATGTAGCCTTTAATGGAAGAAAGTAAAGAAGGAATTATTCCTCAATGAACAATCTACGTCCGTTTTCTTTGGGTCTATAGCCGTCGAATCGTAGACTTTAATCTCTTCGCCAAATATCGAAAAACTCGGGTATTCCTTTTAGGGAAAATACTATGACATGTCTTCTCGCTTTTATTCAGTTCACGCCAAAGCTATATAACAGTTAAATTTGCAAGCTTCATTTAAGCTTTTTCAGTAATCTGTTATAACTGTTATAGTAGCGACAGCCAAATTATTTCCATAATTTCTTTTATATTTATTATCAAAGATATCGAACTGAATTATTTCTGAGAATTCAAATCATTATTAATTAGTCCGCTTAGTAATAAAAAACATAGAAAAGTATTATTAGGAAAAGTAAAATGAAATTTTTGAAAAGTTTCGTAAATTCCCCCACTTTGAATAAGATAGTTAATGTCTTGATAGTGGACTTTATACAACTACTGATTTATTGTTTGATTTCATCCGGAATCAGTAAAATATTGGGTGGCTTTGTTAATTAATAATGAATTTTTAAAACAATGACAGTAAAATAAACTTCTTCGTTTCTAATGGTTAGTTGAAAATTGGGTATTGGTCTATTTGTCACTCCGAAGTTAAATCATCAATAATCATACATTATCAATCAACAATACTTGAATTCTTTTGGAAGATTAAAATCACTAACAATTCGTTCTAAAGAGAACAAATTCTGATTAACATTGTTAAGATTCAATAATTGAAAATCAAAAGATAAAAGAAATAAATGTAAATTACCTTCGAAACTGATGTCTAATAGTGAGATAGTGGTCGTGTTATGCGTGTCATAAGATAAAAAGTAAAACTAATAAGTGATATTATAATTTTTATTGTAAATCCCGTAGTAAAAAGTTGTAATGGACAGGAGCCCTAGTTTGAAGTATTTTGAATACGAAGAATGTTATTGACGTAATTAGACTAAATCATAAATGTTGACATATTTCAGTATGTAAATCCTTCATTATTATTATTATTATTATTATTATTATTATTATTATTATTATTAATATCATTATTATAAGATCTAGAAACCGTATTCACTTGATAAGTTCTTCTCTCATTTGTCCGTTTGGCTATTTGTATGCCCATCACCTCATCTCAAAAAAATGGTCCTCTAAAGTTCTTCCTATAAAGGGCTGGTCCGATTTTTTTTTTAAATTTGGTAATACAAATATTACTTACTTGCCAACTTAAAAAATGAGCAGGATTTGTTTGGTTTCCATCTGTGTTCAAAATTGACACCCTCAGGCTGTATGTTCAATTCTCACTATACAACGAGCGTATAACTAGTAGTAGCAGTAATTGTAAGTTATTTAGAAATTTTACAACAAATTATTTATTCATTCCGTTGAGCATGCAGAACAATGGAACTCCCAGTTATGCAAGCTCCTAATAGACCTTTTGATGAGGGAAGGGGCGAACACCAAAATAATTTGCAAATTTATTTCGTAATAAATAAGGTGAGTACGGAATTTTGTGAGATTTATCCAGGTGTCTATAGCGGCTACAGACAGAAACACAAGCAGACAAACAGACAAGAATTGACAAACAGACAATTATTGTTTCATGTTTGATTTTTACTGCATATACTTTATTTACTAAGAGGAAAAAGGTTTTATTTAGAAGTTATATTCTATAACTTTGGTCTGCCAATTTCCATTAAGATTTAGAGTAAACTTGAAGTGGTTAGTTCAATTTTGCAGAAGTCTTATATATCAAACTTTTCAAGAATGACAACATAGTTTTCTTTTTATAATTTACTTTTTTTTTTACAATTGACATACATATTTATGACAAAAACAAATAGATCTCATATTTTCAATACTATCTCAATTAAAATTAAAAAACACATTTTTTATGTAAAGAAGAAGCAAAATAGAAAACAAAACGTGTGCACTTTTTTTCATAAGAAATGTAAAGTGCACAAGTTGTAATGTTGAAGTTATAAATAATAGACAGCCTTTTGTCATCTAATTTGGTGCAATCTACTCTCAGATACGTTAAAGTTTAATATACAGTAATGTAGTTACAATTAAAGAATTAATTTTCTCTTTTTCCATCTTTCTTTCTTTGGATAAAAATCAAACATAATACCAAACCTATTTTCTTGTTGGATTGAATTGAAGAATAAGAACTGATAGTAATTACAATTATTAACAATGAAAATACGGCTAACACTATAATTGAATAAAAAAAACTCAAAACATGGCTAATGAATACGATATCTTCTATTGTGACGAATCACTCCATGAATAGGAAAAAAATACTGTTATAGTCCAACAGACGGTTCTTGACGATCTCGTGTTTTCGCGATTTCACGTAATTTACGCGAGAATAGCCTCTATCCAAGTCTTCTCACAAAATGTCAAGAAACAGTGCTATACGAATCAGGAAAATAAAATTGCATGTTGAAGAATATTAGATAGAGACAGTGACTCCTGAATAACTAAAAAGTAAGAAAATAAAAAACAAGAATCAAATGTGGAATTCAAATCCTTGGGTAGCGCTCAGGCTACCACAAAACGTATTTGACCACAAAAAGAACAAAAAAAAACCATAAATAAATAAATAATAAACCCTCTGATGGATAAAACAAAAAGCAATTAATTCAAATAAGATTAGCTCTGGCTGAGGAGAGGCCAACAACCTCGAAACGGCCGTCCCAGAGTATCAGCTCGACTCCAAAAGGCATTCTTATTTGAAGAATATTTTCGGAGGGAATTAATTAATGGAGGACCTCTCATTCCTTTAGAAAGAGTTCAAGACAGAGTATCTGAAGCAACCGGTATATCCAAAGCCTCCATCACCAGGATACGTCGACAAAGCAAGCGGCGCGGGAAAGAAGGCTTATTGACTCCCCTGGACGATTCCTCTTTGAGAACAGCAGTCATAGTGCATACTTCCAATGTATAATTAAATGAAAGGGTCGGAGAAATATTTAAAAGATATATTTTTACAAAATGAAGCCAAGTACTGAATTCGAAATTATTACTTGACATTTCTTACATCTGCCAATTCACGCAGTTATTTACTGGAAAAAAAACTGCTAAAAGAAAAAACAAACAAACCAGAATTTGCCTTTAAAGGCCCTTTTCAGTGCTTCAAAATTAGACGGAAGAGCTATCAAACATACTGATCGCCCACAAAAAAAAAATTGCTAAAATATTAGAAAAAATGTTAATTTTTAAAATTTCTTAAGTAAACAAAACAGAACTAAATACAAAAAAAAAAAATACCAGATTACGTCAATAAATTTATATAAGACAATCCATTTTAATTTTAAAATGCAACATACATTAACGAATTAATAATCAAAAAGGCACAACTGCAAATTTCTCATTTATTTTATTTGCTAATCACAAAAATCAAAAACAAATGCATAAATATATATTTATGTTTACATTTAATTGAAATATTGAAATGAATTATAATAAAGGGAAATGCATGAGACTTTTGCTACATTTTAATATACTTTTCATAAATTGAAAACAGTCAATAAACAAACATTAAATTCATCAGGTGGCATTTTCCTAGTGACAGACATTCAAAGTACTAAATTCCTTGACACCCCCTGAAGAGGCTAGTGGCCAGATCTCGTGTTTTCCGTAATTCTCAAGCAAACGAGGTCGTCAAGAACCGTCTGTTGGACTATAGTTATAGTGTAATAGCCAAAGTATGAAATTATTAATAGATATTTTAAATATCTACAAATCAATCGAATCAACTGCCTTTTAATTTGATGTTTCCCGTGTAATGTTTCTCATTTGAATATTATCCTTCATAATTTTGGAAGACCTACCTAAATTTGAAGATGACAACATTACAATTAACGTAAAAATAGAAAGATGAAATTTTTTAATTTCTTATTATGTGTTGATTTAGTTTCTTAAAAAAAAAAAAAAAAAACAACTATAGGATTTTATAGATCAGAAACAGCAGAAAACTTTACAATAATAATCAGCATCGAAAAGCTTTTTACTGAAAGTATTATTTCATTTTTATTGAAAAAGAAAAAAAAAATCAAGGTAAATCAACAAAATTGAACCTTGAAAGATTCTGTCAAGAGAAATAACCTTAAACTTTCTAATAAATATCGCAGAAAATTTACTATAATTAAATGTGATAAAATAAATGAAACTGTAAACATCAATATGTGAGACCCAAGTGCTTAGTACTAAGTGGCATCCTAGAACAGCTGTTCCACGCAAAACAGACTGTTTCTGAAATAGCCGCAATTTATTGTAATTATTCATTCATCAACATAATCATCTTCAGACATATTCACTCCAATGCTGTACGTAGGCTATCCCATTCACTTCCATTGCCTCCTGTCTTGAGAGGTTCTCTTCCATTCTGTATCCGCTATGCGTACAATTTCATTCCTCCATCTTGTTTTTAGAAATTATCTTCCTGCCTTTCCAGTATCTGGCTTTCATAATGTATCTGCTTCTGTCCATCTTCCATTCTTTCTATGAGCTGGTTGGTCATCCCACCTTTATTTTAGATTTTTAGCTTGTTGTTACGATCTTTTATGTGTTTACTGTCGCATCCACTCGTTTCGTTTTTTGTTCGTGATGCTCAATATGGATCTTTCTGTGTTTCTTTGTGTTGTTTGGATTCTGGATGGTATCTTATTTGATAGTGTCACGTATGCCAGCACCGGCAAAATGCATTGATAGAAGGTTTAGTGGGATATCACATTTGAATATATTTCTTATTTTCAAATGCGGTCAATGATAACTGTACTAACTTATTGATTTCTCCACCCATGTCTTTATTTCTAGTGAGTAGAAGTCCTAAATAGTAGAATGATTCTACTATTTTGATCGGCTCTCTTTATAATTGGAAGTTCAAAGGTTCCAGCCTAAATGTCAATTGAGCAAAATCTTTGTTTTTCTTATTTATTTTCCGTCCTATTTTTTTGCTTTCATTATTTATCACCATTCACTGCTCCTTAATTCGTCACTAACATTCATTAGATTTCAGAAACAAGTTGTAAATCATTTGTCAACTACTGAAGTATTTTTATAATTATCATTATTGCTAATTATTAAATTGAATTAATTCGAATAATCTCCCTTAAATTGATATTTTAAAATCCGTGTTGTTATAAGATTTATTGTGAAATTCTAAGATTCTAAAAATCTTAATAGTTCAAGTTAAAATGAACTATTCAGGCTATCACATATACGTACACACACATATACGAGTATATATTAAACAATATTAAAATTGTTGTTTAACTCAATTTGAAGCGAGATTAACTGGAATAATAAATTATTTTCAGCGTTTGCATAAATTTTACTTATTTTTATTTAATTTTATTTATTAAAATTATTATTATTTTTTTTTTGACATTCGACATCCAAAATGTTTAATTTCCTTTTTCACTTAAATTGAATCTCTTTCCTAAAGTTTTCATTGAAGATTCATATTTTTGTTTAATGTTACTAATTTATAAATCTCGGAAATTATTTGAATTTTTAATTTTGGTGCAAAACTATAAAAAGCTATAAAATAAAACTATAAAACTATAAAAACTACAATCTTTATACAACACTATGAAATTACAGTGTAATTACATATTATAAAAACGTTATTTTGTCTGTCATTGTGTCATAAGACTTATTTTTTCCACTTTTTTGACCAAACTACAAGAGATAGATTGGTCATGCAAATGGATAAAATATAGATCTTTGTAAGACAAACAAAATGCAACAAAAGTCTTTCGAAAAATTTTTTTTTGGTTTTCAAGATGTCGCTATTTAAAGGGTGAAACGTAAACGAATGTAAACGAAAAGTATAAAAGTTGGACGAGAACATTATATTGAGAAAATGTTGGTATTTGAAACTTCTATCGAACGATATATCAGTCATTCACAAACGTTTCTGCGTTTGCAAAATACATGCAAAAATGTGAACAATTTCATGTTGGCTATTGTGAGAAGTTTGTGAAGGCACGTAAAAATAAAAATTCTTTTCTAAAATTAAAAATATTAAAAAAGTTCTTCCCACTTTAAAATATTCTCGAACATTGAGATGAAGTTCAATATTTAGATTTTCTAATGCTATTTGTGCAAGGGTTCCGGAGCGAAGCGACGCGACGGTACCATCTAGTTTCTAGATATTTAATTGACTAAAAAATAAGCTGTACCATTTTTTCCACATTTCCGAAGCAGAAATTAGAAAAATATTATTAAAAGTGAAAAACCCAAATCTGTAGGCGAAAATTGATGACATTCTAGGAAAATCCGCGGAATTGATTCTCCTAATTTCATAGGAATTTATTGAACTCTTACACTATACAGCTATAAATGTGTTGCAATCCGCGCAGATATACAATATACGAAGATGTTGGAAGAATAAATTAATAATGAATCTTATGTATTTAGAAATAACGGTAGTTTATAAATGTTAATAATCAACTAAACAAGCAAGCATACGCCAAATTTATTTTAACTAAAAGATACAAAAGTACAATAAAGTATTCCATAAAAATGTTATTTATATCTCTAATTTTCCTTTTCTTCTAAATTTTCTACTGAATGAACAAAGCCTAATTATGAAGGTGAGATATTTTATCTCACTCAACGAATACCAGACAGGGAGGACGCGTTTTAGTGTAGCGGCTAATTTGTTTTTAATTTTTAATTTTCACTTTATTTTTTAATTTGAGAAAGAGGTCTGCCCATAGAGACTCGAAACGTTATGATGGGAATTTTTTAAAGGTTTTTAGTTTTTTTATCCTTTTAATAGGGGTTTATCCTAAAGTGTCGATTTAGGACACTTCACGTTGAAAGCCTAATTATACCGATAATTGAAAGCCATAGAATGGTTTTAAAATTCGATTTTTTGTTTTGAAAAATATATTTTTGAAAGATTGTAAATAAAATTAAATGATAAACAAAATATCTCATGCGTTAGAAATAATTTTTTATGTTAAAATAATACTTTTAATATAAGTTAAATATAATATTTCATATAAAATTTGTATTTTTAAAGAAAAACAAATTCGAAAACAAATTATAGTACAGTAATACCTTGAGATTCGAATGCCCAACATACAATTTTTTTGATATAAGACGAAAATTTTCATATAATTTACGCCTCGAAATACGAAGATATTTTTGAGATACGAATAGCTAGTACAGCTAGATGTTGTTGATCTGGTGCAGAAGCATGCAGAAGAATTCACGACGGAGGAGCTGAAGAAGTTACAAGACATGACGCACTCAGAGGTGATGAAGGAACTCAGCAGTGAGGAGGGGGTCGAGAAAGAGGAGGTGCTATCTTCACGTGAAATTCGTGATATCCTTGCTAAGTGGCAAGAAGTGTCCGATTTTGTTGAAAACAGACACCCGGAGAAATTGTCTACAAGGGAGAGCCAGTGCATTTTCAATGACACATGCCTTGCGCATTTTAGAAACATTTTAAAAAAGAGACAAACAGATCTCTCTTGATCATTTCCTTTGGAAAAGGCCACGTCTTAGTGGCGATACACCCACTGCAACTGAGACCAAAAGGGCCAGACGTGAGAATGGCAGTGATTGTGATTAGTCTTAGTGTAAGTAAAAAAATAGTACATTTAGTAAAAAAATATAGTATATTTATATCATGCATACAATAAACATTGTATTTATCTTATATTAAATCTATATTTGGTTGGTATTTAAAGCATGTTAATTATTTTTTGGGGGGTTAAATTCCTATCACTGGAACAAATTAAATCTATTTCCATTAATTTCTATGGGAAAAATTGATTTGATTTACGATTTTTTTGATATACGACGATCGTCACGGAACGAATTAAATTCGTATGTAGAGGTACTACTGTATTAAAGTAATACTCGATGTGGTTCTTTTAATCCACATGTAATGAATAATTTTTCATGAAAAAATTATGTAGAAAAAGAAATTATTACTATTTACTAATTATTACTATTTACAAAACAGCCTATTCTGTTTATGTGTTTATTATTTTAAAACTAGTCATAGGGAGTTGGGCTTAGGTAAGATTTAGTTATTATTCATTCGAAGCAACAAATGAAATATTTCGGATTCCCAAGGAAGATTGTCGTGATTTTGCCCCAATACGTTATTTTTCAAAACGATAACACTTATGATATATTCTTCCCAAACAATATTTTTTTTCTGAAGCATTTGCCACTGAAACAACATCACAAATATTTCACATTTCCAAAATAGAATCACACCTTTGTCCTGCAGGCACTGTCGACAAAGGAAGTTTAAATTATTTTTCTTAAGTATCTGACAATCATCGGAATTGTTATCAATGTGTGGCATTATCAAGAATCTTTAACATTTATTTTTTAATACTTCACTCTCTTCAGGAAGCTCAAATTTATCATTTCAATGCTGACGTCACTGAAAATGAAGTTCGGACTTTCTGCTCGTAATGAATGAACAGCTACTTTCTTCAGCAATGCTGTAGTGAAAATATGTGCACAAAATCCAGTGCGTTTACTATAATCTACAAAATCAAGTCAAACTTGAACGAGTTTCTGGATTTTTTTGTCTGCTGAATGCTCTTATTTATTTTTGCAAGTGGTATGATTCATGATCATGGTGTACCCAATTACCAGTTTGAATCGATTATTTTTTAAGAATCATATTAACTATTGTCTTAATCCATCAACTTAAACTCCTTCTTTATTAATGTACAAGAAAATAAACTAATCATAAAATATAAAAATAATAAAAAGGGTTTTATATTTCAATTCCTTTTTTCCTTTTTTTTCCGAATACATTTATTTCATTCTTTTATTAAATCGCGAAGCACATTTCTGTTATAACTTGGAACCTTTACGATATTCAAGTAAGTTATATTGAGAGGCCGCGTGGTTGGCATTGTCGCTATGACATCGGCCTCTCACCTCTGAGTACTGGGTTCAGTTTTCATGTGGGTTTCGTGATCATGGACGATCTGCGCTGGGTTTTCTCGGGGTTTTCCCGTTTCCCCTGCGCTTTTCCCACCATACATTCTAAGTCTTTCTCTCCATCTGTCCTTATTTCCGTTGGATAGTACAATAGACTTCTGGTCGCACTGTTTGGCTTCTCTGCCACCCACATTCACTACATAACATAACATAACATAACAAGTTATAATGAGGCCGCGCGGTTGGCGTTGTCACTAAGACATTGGCCTCTCATCTCTGAGTACCGGGGTTTGGTTCTCATGTGGATTTCGTGATGGTGGATGATCACCGCTGGGCAGATTTTCTCGGGGTTCTCCCGTTTCCCCTGCACTTCTCCCACTATACTTTCTCCGTCTGCTCTCATTTCCATTGGGTAGTACAATAGACCTACAGGTCGCGGTGCTTGGCTTCCCTGCCACCCACGTTCACCACAATCAATCAAGCTATAATGAGGTTCAACTTGGTTGAAAAGGTTTTTCCCATCAATTGTATTAGATTAAATGTCATTCTGATATTATTAATTGAGCTGAAATTGGATTTACAACCAAGCTTCGAGCAAACAACTGTGTTCAAATTCCAATGTATAAGGGGCATTCAAAAGAAACGAGCCGGAGGCCGAGGAACAGAAACCAGTACAGGTATGTCAGAAGTATTGGTCCTGGCTGTTGAGGCACTTGTCCCACTGCGATACAAGGCGATGAATGGCTGTCTCGTAAAATTCCCGGGGCTGCGTTGTGAACCAGTTCCGCACGTACTGCTTGACGTCGTCGTCCGAGGTGAATCGTTTGCCCCTCAGAGCCTTTTTTAGGGGACCAAAAATGGCGTAATCGCAGGGGCCTTGCATTGTCGTGGAGCAGAATGATCCCACGGGTGAGCTTGCCTGGTCGTTTCGATTTGATCACTTGACGAAGGGTGGTTAAGGTTTGTGAGTAACGCTGGGCATTCACTGTTGTCCCGTGCTGCAGGAAGTCTATCAGAAGTGGGCCGTCTTGGTCAAAGAAGAACGTCAGCATAACCTTTCCTGCACTTGTGTGGATGGCCTTGGATTTTTTTGGTGGTGGTGACCCTGGATGCTTCCACTGGAGACTTTGTCGTTTCGATTCTGGTTCGAAGTGATGACACCAAGACTCATCTCACTGTAACTTGGCGGTCCTGGGTAACGAGTCCATCAATCAGCTGGAAGATGTCATCGGTAATGCGTTTGGTGTTCCAGGCCGTGCATCATCGTCTAACGACACCCGTCCTTCCCTGAAGCGCTTGTGCCACGCCTTGACCCTTGCAAGGGACATGCAGTGTTCACCGTACACTTGTGACATTCTTCGATGAATGTCCGTTCCCCCTACTCCTTCTGCTGTCAGAAAACGAACAACACCTCTTTGCTCTTCTTTAGACGCCTCCATTGCACTGTTTCGCTGCTTACAACGTGAATGACCTCGTTGGACGATTGACGTATGCTTCTGCTAGCTTTTAGTCACGTGACTTGCACCCGTGACTCTCTAGCGGCGGGCTGTGAACTTCCGCACTCACTCGTGTCGGAACCAATCTTGGTTACACATGCAACGATATTATCCTTCTGTCACCGGTTTGCCCATTACACACTCCGGCTCGTTTCTTTTTGAACGCCTCTCATATATACACTGTATATGCTCCAATAGAGGCCCCGGCGTTTATTTGCAAAACTAGTATCTGCTCCCGGCGCTTAATAGAGACCGGCTGCTATTAGAGACCGGCTGCTATTAGAGCCTGGCCATTATTAACAAAAACCTTCGGAATGCAATATTTTTGCACATAAATACCGGCTAATATTACAAGCAGCTACTTTATTTGAATTTCACATGCTATATAAGACAGTTAAAGATAAATGGCAATGCCTTTCTGTACCTTTCGCTGCTATTCGTCGAGCGAATCCGCAATGACTGGCGGCCGCCTCACCGGTTTCTTTCGCGTATTCTATCGCGCGAATCTTAAAGGCAATGTCAAATGACCGTTTCGGCTGAATTTTATAAGGCAATGTACCGTAAGGTATTACGCACGACTATAAAGATAAGGACGCTTGCACTAGTACCGGTAGGCAAATATTAAAGACCCGGCTACCATTTGGCCGTGTCGCCTCTGCGGCTCGGCGCTTATTAGAGACCGGCGACAATAAGAGCCTCGGCGTTTATTGGAGCATATACGGTATATGAACCTATAAAAGTTCTTAATTGAAAGTCTATCAAGATTGCAAAATAGATAAACTTTCTAAATAGAATATTGCTACCGTGTTTTTGTGTCGAGCACAAACGGACGGTGGCGGGGTAAGGGAATGCGACTGAACACGGAGGATCTAAAATAACAGACTTTTATTTACTCGGTTAGGATAAAATACAGGTAATTGCGAATGAGAATAACGAATCTTCGGTCCGTCAGAGTTGTCTTCCTCCAAATGGGATGTCGTCTGCGTTGTATTACTCCAGTTGGCGGGACATCCGGATAAGTCCACGGTGACTGTGTTTCCTTGGGGCGGTCAGGGAAATCGGTCCCCGTCGTCTTAGGCCTAACACCGAACCTCTTCGGAACTCTGCGGCGAAGGGATGACTTCTCACGGCAAGGGTTGACTTTTCCCGTTGCCTTCGGGTGACGACCGGGCCTCTTCGGAACTCTGCGCGAATGGATTACTTCACACGTCAAGGGTTGACTTTTCCCGTTGCCGTCCAACGTTACTGGAACCGCTTCGGTAATAACAGGCTTCACAGCTGAAGTCTTCTGTGTCCCGGTTGGGAATCCTGACGGGTCCTTTTCCAAATATACTACAGGATACTGTCTCCCGGTCGGGCGCCAAACGATGCTACCGTCTCTCGGTTAGGATTTTTCAGAGAGCTGCAAGTCACGCAGTCGATTCAGCTTCTATCTTCGGTTAGAACGTTTCTTCTCCTGGGCACCTGCCCACGTCTGGATTTCGAACGTTCTCTCGCGAAAGAATGCCTTGCTTCTGGACTTAGTGGAGTTCCCCTTAGTGGAGTCCTTCCTACTGGGCTGCTGCCCACAGACGTGTTACTGCACGTTCCCCTTAATGGAGTCCTTCCTACTGGGCTGCTGCCCACAGACGAGATGCTGTTCAGGCGCTCTGCGCCTGGTTTTATAGGCGTTGATTGCCTCAAACGAGGCTCAGGACTGGTCGACTCGATAGAGGTAAGTTGGGTTGGTCGAGTCGACTCTGCTGAACGGGGGTGGTCCAAAACCGCAGGTAACAATATCTCATTTATCTCAGTTAATCACTAACATCAATATCATTGAGTAATATCTTTATCATCGATTATTTTAATAGTCATTATATGATGAGCTTAGTTGGCGCCTAACATGAAAAAAAAACTAAAATTGTAAAAAAAAGAAAACCTAACGAGGATTTATTAAAATTATATTAATATTCATGAAAGAGTTATCATTTCATAACGAGAAATAAAAAAAAGAAGAACGATTTCAAACGCGGCAATTAGTTATTAAGAAGTTAGATTATACAAAATAATACAATGAAGTATAGAAAATAAAAGTCTGAGTCTTTAAATAAATTTTAGAAAGATTTATTAAAGTTTCTATTTATCTGAATATATTTCTGAAATTGTGTAAATTTCAAACGTTGATACGGGAGGAACGTCATATAATTCTTTTCATTTTTAGGCTAAAGAAATTCAGGATGTTTTGTCCAACTTCAAAATGTCCAACAGATTAGTAAAAGATGAAATTCAGGTGAGACAATTCTGCTATTTAATTTTACAAAGTTATTTACATTTTCCTCCTTTTTAAGTAAAGAAGATAATAAGATAATTTTAAAGCGAAAGCTGAACAAACACTGAACCTACAAATTATACAGAACCAGAAATTAACAATATAATAAGGAAGAATAAGATGAAATTAAGCATAGAGTATCTATCTATGTGTATCAATTGGTTAGGAATGTAAAGTTCTGTGAAACTTTAGATAAGAGTCTATTTCATTATTTAAAGTATATTCTGCATCAGTGAATAAATGAATTAATGATATTTTGTTTTATCGGAATGATAATAATGATTGGTACAATGTTTGAATTATTCTTCTTATACCAGTTATTCTCATTAAAGTATCTGTAGCGAATCATTAGTGAAAAGAAGCGTTGCTAAGAAAGCTTTCTGGTATTTGTGGATGACCGTTTCCAGAAAAACATTCAAAAATCATCACAAGATAAACAAATGGCATTTGTGTAGATTATGTTCGATTGACAAATCAATCTTGTGATCCACATGCACTTTTTGTTTTGTTTTGTTTTTCATCTTAAACATCACTGTTGGTTTACAGAAACCTGATTATATAATGAAAGAAATATTACCTGAACTCTTTACCCAATGGTTAAAGGCTGTCAAGGGCGTACAGGGATATTAAAAATGGATTCATTCTTTAAAATATTGCCTCCGAAACTGTTCAACAGTCTGTGTAGAGCATATCTGTCTTGCATAAAAAAAATATTACCTGGTAAAACTAGTCATCGCCTCCAATGACCAAGTATCGCATACTTATATCTTTTTTTTTATCTCCAATGCAATGGTATTTCATATGTCTTAATGTGTAACTACGTATGTGCGATGCGAGATCTTCAATTTTGAATCTTCAATTTTGAACTGAAAACAATGGAACCAAAGGCTCTCTTCCATTATGACTATAGTTTACCTGAGTTTCACCCATTTGTTCTCTCTTAGATTAAGTTAAAGAACCTCACTACAGGCCTATGCAGGCCCTTGGAGTTGCGAGAGGTAAGGCTCTCGGCACTTCATGGCGTGAGGTCGGGATTAAGTTGAAGCCGGGTGGTCAGCCCGACGCCCGTCCGCCTTTAACTCTTGGAAAAGAAACCCGGTACCCATTCTACAGAGGGATTTCTGGGTAGGCCCTAGGACCCGTTTGGAGGAGAATGGAGCGTAGAAAAATCCCCGCCCTCCGCCGAGAGAACCCGCCATCTCCAACCCGCAGCCAAGAGCTCTTACCCACTCGGCTACCTGGCCCATCTCTCTTAGATTGCTATATTAGAACAAAATTAGTTAGATTTAATAAAGTTTAGTAATATACTGTTAATTTTTAATAGAAAGATGTTTGCAAATTTGATCAGTTATTCAGAACAGAAGACTACACAACTGGAAATTAATGTCAGTAGTCGACAATTTTTTCAAGAAATCAGGAAATTTAGAAACAATGAACGGTTAGCAAATAATGGTACGAAACTCCCCCTAAAATATGGATCCATAATAAATATGTGTACATTTAATGCCCATTGCACTCATGAAATAGCTTGAAAAATATTTGTTTTTCAATCCTTTTTTTTTCTTTTATTCTCTGTTGCGTTTTCACATGATTTTATTCTCCTATTCACAGAGATTGTTTTTGTGTTTAACTCTGTAGATCCATGTTTTATGACTGCGATTGTTCAGATTAGCCACTAATGTATTCATAACGTACATCTGTATTGTATATTGTTTCCATTTCTTGGTTAAAAGTTTTCCATTTTTAATATCTATTTGGTATAACTTCTTGTTAGAGGAATTTTCTGCGATATTTTTGAGTACCCTGAATAATTGATAATTATCAAAAAGCTGATTTGCTTGACTGCGGCCTGGAGAATCCGGGTTCAGTCCTCTACTCCGTCGGAAGTCGGGGATTCTTTTCAAGTTGAATTCTCCTTCAGTTGGGTAATAGGGTCCACCCAGCCTTCTGTAGAATGGTTACCTGATTTCTTTCCTGGGATGTTCAGTGCTGGCGGGCGTAGCGTTTACCACCTGAACTCAACTTAGTCTCATTGGTCAGGAATCGCAAGAAGCCTGACCTCCCTAACACTTTCACTTAAAACAATAAGGTCGTTAGGTAAAAATCTCATTTCCTTAATGAATATTCATCTTAAAATTCTTAATTAATTATATTTTATAAATTTAGCGTTTCATCATTGTATCCGATATCTCTTCGCTTCAATTTTCAATTTATGGACTTTTCAATGTCAACACAAGTACATTAATATCGGTAGGTATTTAATAATAATATTATGATATAAATTTTCAATAACTGAAATTTCTGAAAAGCTAAATAAATGTAAAATTATCTCATTAGGACAGTCAACTTTAGGGCTTTTTTAAATATTTTTAAATGTATAGTAAAATTTTACATTTATTAAACTTATATTCTTGAATTAAATTGAAAACCTCTAATTATATAATTTAAGTATATTACGGATTTTTAGCCGTTTCTAAATTCTATTGAATTCTATTAAATTATTTTCTATTTACGTTTTCTATTTTCTGTTCTACAAAATATTATAATAATATTTAGCAACCAATAAATCGAAAACAAAAAGATTGAATATATGAAAATGTTGAAGTAATATAGGAATGTAAATTATTGGAAAGGCCCCTTATTGGAATGTAAATTTTAGAAATAAATTATTGGAAGAACAATTTCAATGGACAGCATCAAGTTAGCAGCTTCTTACAATGATACGAA
>JAFIDM010012231.1:47399362-47455994 GCA_023159025.1 Thereuonema tuberculata | reverse complement strand
AAAAAAAAAAAAAAAAAAAGAAAAAAGAAGGTAATATTTAAATATCTGTGTCGCTCATCTACCGCGGTAAGTGTATTTCCTAAAGGTCAACCACCTTGAGATTTATTAGTTTTTGTTAATAATATTTTACTAATAAACTTTGATATTCAGTCATCCGAAGTCAAGATTAGTTTCAGCTCAAAAGCTCAAAATTTACAGAAGTTATCCAAATCACAACTTTGGGGTCACGTCCCACTTCTAAGGCCCGCCGCTTAAAAACCCGTGAACAGATGAGGGTTTGAAGATTGGAAAAATGTCAAAAAGTTGAAATTGCTATCAGCCGCCATTTTGAAACGGTTGATCCGATGTGCCTTAAATACAATATCAGCCGAGTCCTTCAGGGTATCTAGCATCCTCAAAAGTTTTAGTTCAAAAGCTCAAAATTTACGGCAGTTATCCATGTCACAACTTTGAAGTCATGACCCACTTCTAAGACCCGCCCCCTAAAAAGCCATGAACATATTTTGAATTTTTGGATGCTTATTTGTAGTTCAACGATTGCCCTAAAAACTCTGAAAACAGAGTGACTATAAGGTTTTGAAAATAGGAAAAATCGTGAAAAAGTGGAAATAATATACATATATATAAAGAAGAATTTGAATGGCATATATCCTGATCTTTGATCCCTGATTGGCGTTTATCACAAGGTCTCGAGCTCATCTGTTCAGGTAGGGTAGTTACAAATGCAATCGAAATCTAATTTTTTTATTTATTTTGATACATATAAATTGTCAATTATAAATTAACAAATGTATTTGTGAAACGTTGAACTTTTCTACGGAAACTAACTAACTGAGAATTTTTACTGCATGTAAATCTTATACTAATATATAAAACTGATGAGTTTGTATGTTTGAATGCGCTAATCTCAGTAACTACCAGTCCGATTTAAAAAATTCTTTTTGCGTTAGATACCCCGTTATATTGAGGAAGGTTATAGGCTATTTAACATCAAGCTACGACCAATAGGAGCGGAGCAGTAAACATAAACATCAACCAACGTGTGCGGCGGCGGCGGAGGAGCGGCTTAACCGCACGACGAGAACCGAACATTACCGAGAAGGGCCGAATTTAACGCGGGTGACATCGCGGGGCACAGCTAGTACTAAATAAAAAAATTTAATTCGATTGTAGGTCATATTTACTCAATAATAATCAGGTATTTGAAATTATTTTAAGATTCACTGTTAAATAAGGAATATAAGGAGCTACAAAAGAACTAATGGGTTCATAATTAAGAATCTGATTATTTCATGACTGAATTTTGGATAATCCGCAATTATTTCCAGAATCATCTGCTCGTTCAGGAAGTGAGTTATAATTGAACAAGAGGCAACAGCTAACACTATCTGATTAAATTCTTTAGAAGGATCCGTTCCTTATAAATGGGCGAATTGACAGAATAAAATTATATTCCTAAATAGACATCAAAGAGTGAGAGCAAGTGTTTTACTAAGTGACATCCTAGATTTCATGTTTTGGAGCTCATCAGTTAGGAGCAGCTACCAGTAAACAGCGTGGTCTCGGTACAGAGGGTAATAGAAATAATCGCGGGAATCATCGTGGAGCCTCCAAAGCTTAAAACAATAATAAAAAAAAATCTCACCAAAAAAACAATGTAGGTGAGAAAATTCATGTGCTGGCATTCCAATTAGTTAAGTGATTCACATAAACACTGTAAATCCAATTTAAGAAAGATTTACGTATATTTTTAATTTATTTTAATCTTGTATTTTTTACCTTAATTATTTGTATCAAATTTCATTGCATTAAATACTGATTAAATGTCCTTTAAATAAGAAATATCCACTTGTCGAACTGGAAAAAGCAGGATTCTCTGAATTTTCCTTCGGTTGTTTCTCAGTGAAGTACGGTATGGGAATTGAACTTTCACCTCCTAAAATCAGGCTTGCTGAGACCAACCCCTCCCACCGTCAATTGCATCCGAAAATGGAAGAAATTTAGGATTTTGGACCCCTTTTATTTGGTTGAAAAGTTCATCGGTTTGTCTCTAACCTCCCTCCTATCCTGGAAAGGACAATACATTTGTTTGTTTGAACGACTACGATCATCTTAACTCCCCCCCACAAATTTCAAAATCCTTGATACGCCTCTGACTGAAATCAAACAAAGGTTTGTGAGAACAGAAAACTCGAACAATAGATTATTCAAGAATTTTAGACAATCTTCTCACTTTAATTTCGTCTAAATAGATAATTCAATTTTTATGAACAGATTTTGAAAACAATTCGCAAGTTCTGAAATTTTTTCCGTGATAATCAAGGTTTCTATAACTTTGTAATTTAGTATTATTGAAAATGCAAGTTTAGTACTGCTATAAATGTAATCTTGGAAATCATTAAGACAGAATGTAAATACATACAAGCTTAAAAACATATCCACGTGGGACAGTAATTATTATAGCTTTTCAAAAATTTTGCGTTAATAATTTTTTACCTTGATACTACACAGCAAAAAGCAGATTCCTAAAAGAAAAGGTAAGGAAAAAAAACAACTGACAGCACATTTGCAGCGAATAACCTACAGCTTACTAACAGATTTTCCCGTTAATAAGACAAGATAATTACGGGGTAAAGCCGATGTCAGTGGTGCCTAATTTATTAGGCAAAAAGTTTATGATAATAAATACGGAAATTCTAACAACAGAAATGATGGGATAGTAACAGAAAATACAAATCAGTATTCGAATGATTGGGATTATTTAAAGCTTCGTTCCACAGTTATTTAAAAATATTAAAAAACAAAAAAGTTTAGTACAGCAATCTTCTCTATAGCGGCGCCATTGACGAGTTTTGCGGAATGACAGCGTTGGGATTTTAGATAGCTGATTTAAAACCTAAACCAACTTCTCTAAAAGATCTTCTTTTGGGGAATGAAATCAGTAGGGAAAAAAGTGATGATGTTGAAGTAGTAAATATAAGAGAGATTCGAAATATTTAAGTCAGATTCGGAAAATGTAATTATAACGATATGAAAAATTAGCTATTATGAAAATGACAGGAGTTGTCAGGGTTTTCTTTTTTTTTTTTTCTCCTCACTTTTGAGAAATTGAAAGTAACTAGCAACCCGGGAAAACTGGATTCTCCCAACTTGCGACTGCTTTCTCACAACTACCCGATAAAAGTGGATTCTACCATCCCACGACTGCTTTTAGAACCACCAACTGCGTCTATGACATATTTTTGTTTTTTATAGAGATTAGAATGTAGTACCCGTGGCCTAATGGATAAGACGTCTAACTTCGGATCAGAGGGTTGCAGGTTCAATTCCAGTAGCGAACCTGTAGAAATTATTTCTATTTTAACAAATCATAACAATTGCGCCGGACAGACAGACAAAGAAATAGAAGATTTTAGTAATACAGATTAAGGTATTTCTTCATTATAATTTTTGGTTTGCAAAATTGTAATGAAGAAATACCTTAATTGTTTAAGTCATAGTTTATTAATTTCTTTAATGTAATAAGAGAAGTTCTCAGAAATTATAGTTATTAAAAAATATTCTTGATAATATTTTTCCAAACATTTACTTAAGAATTTTACGTCTATGTAATGAGTTCAAAGACATCTTCCAATAATTTTCTTTCTCTCTATTTCCATTCGCTAGAATCTGTAGGAGGTTTCCGACTTTTCATTTTGTTGATAAGTCAAAATTAAAATTCACAGAAAAATTCCTTTATCAAAGGAAGTTTGTTTTTCTACTCTTTAAAGTCTTCATACAACTGATATAAAATACTTTTCTAACTTTCGTTTTAGATTTTCAACAAAATATGCTAAAAACAAAACAAAACAAAATCAGGAATACGTATTACTGACCAAACGCAAAATAAAAATGTAGGAATAGAAATAATATTTTCAGAATAAAAGTGAAATATCAATCCGTCACTGTAATACAGAAAACATCGTTTAAATTTGTTATCACATTTATAATATCTATCTTAAATGAAACTTTTCTGATGTGTTTCATTTTATTTTTAATAAAAACGTCAAGAAATCCAAGCATTTATGAATACAATTCTTCACTAGTAAAGGGAATATATAGAAGAAATATTGAACTGTTTTATGACGATTTTAAATGTTTAAAAATGTATTTAAGCTTTTTAATCTAAGATTTGCGGAAGAAAGAAAACAAATAAAAATATTTTGGACGTACACATGCTAGATAGAATTAGATTTGCGATATTTTAATATCAAATAGTGTTACTTTTGTTAATTCAGATGTGATCATGAAAAAACAAATTCACTAATATATGATATAGGCTTTAAAAAATTTGAACAATTGGTTCATGGAGGCATCCACGGCTACTTCCCAATTATTGTTAGTTTTCGATTGTAAAGGAGATGTGCTTTTCGTTTCTGTTGGCAGCATGGATGATGATGTATAATACAATAAGAATGCCTTTTTGAGTCGAGCTAATACTCTGGGACGGCCGATTCGAGCTTGTTGGGCTCTCATTAGCCATAGCTAATCAACCAGTGCAAGACACAAAAGGCGTACGAGGGGAGATATTATGAATATAAGATGGAGACAGTGATCCCTCAAAAACTAAAAGCAAGAAAATAAAAAACAAGAACAAAATGTGGAATCCAAATCCTTGGGCAGCATTCAGGCTACCACAATATATATATAATAAGAGGAATCAATATGATATATAATAAGTTTATAATCCGCCAAAGCAATAGATAGTATATAGATATAATGAAGTGTCTTTGAAATCCTGTCAATACCTCCGAACTTTTATTAGCTAATGAATAATGCGGTAAATGGTTGATGACAGGCCCGGACTGGCCCACCGGGACATCTCCCGGTGCGCCCCCCTCCTTTGGCTTTGTCTGGCGCCCTTCCGCCTTCGAGGAAAAAATTTAGTAATAGAAAAAATTAGAAATATTAAAAATCCACCAAAAGTATTCGACTTTAAAATATAATACCGAAGAACCTCCCTTCATAATATAATAATGCTATATTATTAGATATTATGATATAAAATATTACGCATGAGCATGATGCAAATGGTGCCCTTCGTCACAGCATGGATTGACTTGGCTGTGACAGTCCAAGCGCTCTACGCTCCCACGGTCGTCGCTGCGATGCTTGACTGGTGACTGCTCACTGCCCGCCGCTTGTACCCGCTTTGTTCAGTACAGTTTCTGTTTCGGTTCGGGCGAGTCAAGTGTATAACATTGTGTTTAGAATTACAAGTTGGCAAATTATCCGTTACTTCGGCTTCTAATGAGCGCAGATGATTATTATATTAAGATAAGTCTCGTCTAGAAGTCAAACTCTTCATCAATCAAGAGAAAAAAAGAGGAAAGATACAACTAAGAAGAATAAACAAGAAGGAAGAGGAAGTTTTGTGACTGTTTTGAGTAAAACTACGCTGTTAAACGATAATGAAAATAATAACAGACGAAATAAAGGCAAAAATAACAAAAGATATCAAACAAGCAGTTAAGTTCTCAATCATGATAGACACAATAGTAGATGTATCAAGCAACGATCAGTGTGCATTTGTTGTGCAATACGTAAAGGGTCAAGAGGTGTTAGAACGACTAATAGCATTAAAATGTGTTTCATCAACCACTGGATTATTTAACACATTACAAAACACTTAGCCAGAATTCCCCTTCAGGACTGTGTAGCAAACGCATTTGACGAAGCTGCAAACATGAGTGGGCAGTATATCGGATTAACGGCGCAATTATCCAACGTTATTCCCAATCATGTTAACACGCGGAGATATGTCTTTAATCTTGTACTGTCGGATACCGCATATCATTTTTCGGTCTGCTTCAAGAAGCTCAGGAATTTTTGAAGGAATCTCTTAAGAGATTTCAAAAGTATATTGCCAAAAATCTGCTTTCAAACTGGAAGCTATTGGAGCAACTAGATGGAGAAGTCGGAGTGATGCAACAACCAAAATATTTGGAAGAATCGATGACTGGACATCGAGTGAACAAGACGAGACAAATCAATCCAAGTCAGCTAAGCTTGTCTACATAACACTATCAGTGGCACTTATTCAAGATTTCCAACGATACTGAATTCAATTCAAAAATCAGAAATGACGCAGCATCCATCTTGCAAAAGTTGTTGAGTTTTGGCACAATTTTAATGGCAATGACTCTCCTTCAAATTTTTAAAATTACCACTCGATTATCTGATTACTTACAAACAAAGAACATTGATTATGCGCAAGCCTGGAGACTGGAATATTCCTCACTGTCAAGACTCAAACGCTTAAGACAGCAATTTTATGAAACTTTGAGCGCTGCTAACAAATTTGCGCAAAAAATGACTGAAGAAGTCCAAGAAAAGACTGAAATAGACCAATCACTCGGCAATGTGACAATCGAAACTGAGTTGAAAAAGAAACGTACCAAAAAAGTCAAAAAGATGCCAGGCGAGGTTGCTGAAGATGAAAGCGTAGGAACAATCGCAGAGGAAATGTTCAAATGTTCTGTATTCAATGTTGTTATGGATACTGTCATTCAAACTATGAAAAGCCGGTTTGTAAATCATAAAACACTTTATCTTGAACTTTCCTGGTTCGACCCTAACCAGTTTAAAAATCACCAACCCTTACCCACTAATGCACTAGAAAAGCTATGCCAAGTAATACCTTCCCTGGATAAAGGAAAGCTAAAAAGAGGAGTTAGTGTCTTTCATTGACCTACGGCCCCAAATTTCAAAACGACCTATTGATCAAGATTATTTTGAACAGAATGATTTAGAAGTTGAGGAGGCATTTGATTCCGAACATGACTTTGAACTTGAAGCTGGTGAAGAAGACCTCGAATCTCTACGATGAAATGCACAGCAGTCAAAGAATGAAGCTCTTGTGTGAAATATGCATTTAGAGTAATTGTAGAATATAACATGTACTGCCTTCAGTACACGGAACTTTTTAAGGTTTATAAATATTTATTGACCATTCCTCTAACTCAAGTAACCTGTGAACGAGTTTTTTTTCTAAATTGAAGTTAATCAAAACACGTCTAAGATCTACTATGTCAAACAAAAATCTTGAATCGCTTATCATTATGCAAAGTGAAAAAGACATTCTTATGTACATTGACAGTGAAGCTATAATAAACAAATTACCAGGTATGTGAGTCGAGCTCTGAAATGAGACGTTTGCTTGCCCCTTAGCCGGAAAGCGATTTTGTAGTTGAAAAGTCAATGCTGTAGCCTAACATTTGTAATCATTATTAACATGTACAAAATGACCACAATACATGTATTAAATATAGTGATTAACATTTATTAAATATGTAATTTTCTACCTTGATATATATATACATATAAATAAATAAATTGTGTATAACATTAACCATATACAGTGAAGTCTCACTTATACGAATATGAGGAGGAACCAAAAATTATTCGTATAAGTGAATATTTCGTATAAGCGAATTACATATTGGACTATAGGGGTTTCGCCGGGGAATGAGAAATTCTTCGTATAACTGAATGTTTCGTATAAGTGAGTTTCGGATAAGTGAGACTTCATTATAATTATATAGTCTTAATTATATATTCTGGTTTACACACACACACACACACACACACATATATATATTTTATTTGAAATCTTTGCATCGCTAAACTCGAAATTATGCATCATTCGAGTTTGGCCTTTCGATATATATATATATATATATATATATATATATCGAGAAGGTAAAACTCAAAACAGGGCTTTTTCGAGTTTCACTGAGCAAAGATTTCAATCAATCATTTGCAATTCAGAAAATTTAGAATGTATAGAATAAAAGAATTTGTATTGGCTTCAAATTTCATATCACTGTCCGCCCTGCCAAGTTAGTTTCCACCGCCCTTCTCAATGAGCCAGTCCGGGCCTGCCTTCCTTTTGATATCAGAGGAAATGTTCCAGGAAAAAACCCGTGCGAAACAGTTTTCGGGGGGGGGGGATATAGGTTTGTAATGATCATTATGTAATGATTTGTAGTGATTGTTTGCGAACTGGGGAAGATTTGAAGTGATAGGGGTGTGGAGAACAGCGGGAAAGGGGTGGACAGTCTTATATTCGATAGTGACTTCATAAAAACTCTTAGGTTTTACATTTCGCTGGCTAGCAGCCAAAATGTTCTATCTACAATTTTTATGAATTTCTTATTAACAATTAAAACGAAAGCCACATAAAATTTCAGATTTTTTTAATATTAAGGACATTCTTTAAAAAAAAAATTACCCTAGAATTAAAATTCCATTTTATTCTATCTACGAATTTTCTAATGTTACGCAGTGTAATAATGTTCTAAATACAGATTTGCATTTGAAATGATTAGAATTTTAATGTGAGTTTCAATGTTTTATATGCTTTTCATTTCTTAAATTCTCGGATGTTAGATTGTGGTGATTCATTCTTTCTGCTCAGGATAAAGACAACAAAGATTCAGATGTTTCAGTGTTCCTGCAAAGGAGTGATGAAAATGATAAAGATTCCGATGTTACATGCATCCTGCTAAGTGATGAAGATCATAATATCAGGATTAATGAAGAAACTGATGTCCGCAGGCAAGATACAAATGCTTCTAACTATTAGATAATTTAGGAAATAGCACTCTAATGACAACGTTATTACTGACGCTGCAGAGGCGAAGAAAAGTGGAAGACCACGAAAGACAAGAAAGCATATCAGAAAACCAAAAAACTGGATCAAAATCCCAAAAAAGGCTGCATATAATGAGGCAGTGTAAAGTTAACGTAAGAACAATGAATGACCGCACCAAGTGCTAGGACGGTGCAACTTACTGTAGGAAAAATTGCAACAAATTGATATCTTTTTCAGAACAAAAAAACATTATTAAATTTTTTGGGGGATAGGCAACCGCAAGGGCCTTAAGATATTTTTAACAAGTTGTATGATGAAGACAGAGAATAAAATGCAAAGTCAACACGTAAAAAGATTTCTTATTGCTACAGCTCTTTGGATTTGTTTAACAGAAGAGGATAGAAAAGGACCAAAGAAGGCAGTTCTGTACAGTGCTACCTGTGGCGGTCAAAATCAGAATCGTATGCTATGTTCCATGTTTATCATCGTTCTGCTAAAATCCGAAGTTAGAAGTCATTGACCATAAGTTTTTGAGGCTGACCATTGTTTCATGTAATGTGATTCTATGCACTCAACAATTTGCAAAACTTCGAAGCAAAAAAAAGTTGAAGCACCCACTGACTATCACAATATCAAACGTAATGCATATGAAACGTTTCCTTACATAGTTTCTTACATCAATTGAGAAGAAGTGGAATCTCAGACTGCAAAATCAAGAGAATTCGCAAGCATTGCAACAATGCATTGGCTGAGATTAGAAAAAGCTAACAGTGATGTGAAAATTACTTTCCTTGAAGAAATATCAGTAGAAAGTAGTAGTGTGGCTGTTTCCTACAAGAAAAGATGCAAAGCTGTTGACTTACAGCATTTGAAATTACCATTGGCCTATTCAAATGGGATTGGTGTTGATGAAGATAAAACAAGTGAATACAATTTTCTGCTAAAGCATAAATTTAAGAGCGACTCATAATAATAAAAAAAATTAAAAATTTTTTAACCAAAAAATAAAGTACAACAACGTAAAGAAAAATATAAAAAAAAGTTAGGAAAAAAAAATCAGGAAAATAAGAAGGAAAGAAAAAATCACGAGGACATTGAGAAAAAAAAAAATTAAGAGAAAAAAACAAAACAAAACAAAGCAGTACATATACGGAATTGAACCGATAACCTTCAGCATATAAATCTGAAATCTTACCCATCAAGCTACAGCTGACAACTGTAATTTTGGTTTAATTCTAAAGATGGTTTATTTCTAACATTTAAGCTAATAACGGAAATCCAATGAAAACAAGTTGTATTCATTTCGAACATTGGGCGGGGGGGGGGGCACGTTGGCTCCTGAAAAAACCCCATTAGACGGTGTTTGAGCCTATGAACACGATGGTAAAATCTGTTTGTCCATCCGATCTTCCGTTCAGGAGTTGTTAGGAATAGACAGACATGGACGGACAGACAGGACAAACACAATAACTACCGATTGTTGTTGCTGTCACAATAGATCCCAAATGGGTCACTAAAAAGGACTCCTTGGACTCAAGAAATGAATAGCAGCTAATAGACATCCATACCACAATGGCCTACCCATTAAAGAGAAATAATGAATTCAGTTACACAAGTCACTATGCTACATTATTATTTTTTTAATTCTTCTTTCTTTATTAAATGATATCACGTAAACAAACATGTTTATTTGAAAAAAAAACTTAATCAAATATTATTAAAACTGCTGATAACATACTTAGAACATTGTTGCCTGAATTTCTGAAGCACTGTCCTTTACAGCAAATTTGTTCTAATTGCAGTTTCTAGATCAAATATTGCGAATTTTTAAAAACATTTTTTAACAAAATTTGGACTTCAAACATTCGTAATTAAGAAGACAGTTTCACTTATGGAGGCCACCGTCACACCTGGCAGTGTGACCCCCGAAGAACAAAACACATTAACAATAAATGTTGTGCCAATTTGCGCAACTAATAACCTCTTCCTGCTAATAGATAAACTGATAGGATTGTAGGTTATTTTAATATAAAGAAACATAAGTTAAAAGAGTTTAAAGTGCCGCAAAATAATTTAAATTAAATATAACAAGAAATGAATTCAGCGCAAATTTAACCAAATTGTCTTCCTGGTTCGATTATTGGGAAGGAATCGGGAACAGCCGTTTCGTTCTATAGGGGACTCATCAGCTCGATCTCCGCCTTCCCCGATAAAAGACACTTTTAACTTATGTTTCTTTGTATTAAAATAACATACAGTCCTATCAGTTAGTAGAAGAGGTTATTAGTTGTCCAAATTAGCACAACATTTATTGCTGTTGTTTTTTGTTCTTCGGGGGTCACTGCCAGGAGTGACGGTGGCTTCCGTATATGATCTTGCCTTTCTGTGTCTTTTATCGGGGAAGGCGGAGATCGGGCTGATATGTTCCCTGTAGGACGAAACAGCCGTTTCCGATTCCTTCCTGATAATCGAACCAGAAAGGCAATTTGGTTAAATTTGTGCTGAATTCATTTCTTGTTTAATTTAATTTCAATTATTTTGCGGCACGTAAAACTTTTTTAACTTATGTTTCTTTATATTAAAATAAAACCTACAGTCCTATCAGATAGTAGGAAGAGGTTATTAGTTGTGCAAATTAGCACAACAGTTTCACTTACTGACCGATAAAACTGGATTTGAAGGATTTTTTTTAGTCTTTAAACAGAGCTTTCTCAAAACTATCTAGTCTGCAGTTAGAACATTTTGGCTCTTAGCCAGCGATTTGACAAGAGTGTTCTTTGTCGAAACGTAATCGGAGGGGGGAGCAACCTTTCTCGAAGAGTATGCATATCTCAAAACCGCTTGAGGTGGAAACATGGAATTTGACATGAGTTTACTTTTTCAAAATCGAAAAGATGTTATTTGATCGAATTTTCGATATCGAGCCGTAAGAAGTATAAAGGAAGGGGAGTGAGGGGATGGGCAAACATTGCTGAAGAATGTTCTACAGGTTTTTGGAATGCACAATAAGACTATAACAATAATTTGTAATGATCACGTAATGTTTTACCAAACGGGAAAGGTTTTATGTGATAGCGTAGTGGAGACAGAGAGAAAGGGGTTGGAAGTATGGTAAAGTTTCGAAGTAATCTCACAATTGCAGTTTCTTTCTCATCGACATTCTGACATCTTTTATTTGTAACCCGTACGAAGAATGGGTATTTATGCTAATTTTTTTTTGTATGGCCTCTCATTGAGTTTTCAGATAATGCGTCTACTTTCGTCTTTCTTTTTTTATGCTGCAATTCACTAATCTACAATGTTGAAAAGAGAAGCCTTAATGAAAAAAAAAATAATGGTCTAGTCATATCACAAATGAATTACTGATTGATTCATGATTGTTTGTAGTGTTACAGCAGACTTTATTTGACAAGCATTGAATGCTCTTTTCTATTGAATGAAACTAACTGCTTATTCCGTTAAGTGGTTCCAAATGAATTTCGAAATAATAATATTACGAAATGGTTCTTGGTTGCATAAAAGGAACTGAGGTGTGCTTTTTCCCAGTTGTCTTTCGATGTATTTTGCTTCACTATTAAATTACAATAAATATCATGTATAAAAGGTAAGTCCACTATATTTTAACAAGAATTACGAACTATTGATAAAGTAAAAAGATAATATCAGTGCAGCCAGAAAATAGATATAAAGAAAAAAGAGCATTTCAGAATTATAAAAAAATGTTAAACTTATTTATGCTTGACTTAATTGATACTAATGAATTGATTAAGTGTCAAAATAAATCAAAAATAAGTTCAACCTACAAATTTAACATAAAAGTGGCAATTCTTTTATACAGATTAGCAAAGACCAGAACCACATTTTTAGATATTGACTATTATTCAGTTTTTCAAAGATCCTAAATATAAAATAGTTGCAAAATTGTCGTGATTCTTTCTTCACAATGAAAATATTTAAATAGAAGAGAAATTTAGATACTGTTAAATGCTAATGAAGTGAAACGGTTAGCATTCATTTTAGAGAAATTTACAGCCCTCTCTTCTAAATTGATATCATGTTTACTTCACATTTATCTATGTTATATTTGCATTAATTGGTGAATCAAAAAGTTTTGTTTATTACTGTATATAATTTATCAAATAAATTTTTATGAATAAGAAATGTGTTTTAACGATAAGTATATTTACGTTATAATTTATCGTTTTGTAACTCAACAGTGCAGATATAAACTAAATCCCATATATATTAGATTTTAATGAGATAGGTAATGACAATCATCTTAAATGAAATACATGTGTGAACGAAGTAACAACAAGACAAAGGATTTCGGAAATCAGTTTTAAAAGAAAAATACTCAAAAACTATGTTTTCAAATATTTACAAGATATGTTTTGAATATTGAAATCTTTCAAAGTTTCTTCAATAATTATAAAAGATCCCTTAATATACTCCTACTGCTTGTTTGGTTCAATGGGTTTTGTTATATAATTAAAGCGTCTGCCCCCTTTATTATTGTACTCTGCTATCAACAATTGTATTATTTATCAATGTTTTCAAGTTGATATTTACGGCAAGTATCAGAATACCAGCAATTTACAATACCAACTCTTCTAGTACACTATGCAAAACTATGAACTTGTATTAAAATCTTCACTAATAAATTATGTAGGCCTTTCGAAATATTGCAATGTAAGAAGAAGTAGTATTAAATGGAAATATTAAAGAATTTTATGAACTTGTATTTTTTGAAATGCCAAACCATCATATTACTTTAATTTTTTTTGCTGCAATGTAGTGCAGATACTTAAGCTATTGCAATAGGATTACATACGTAGACGAGAGATAAAACAGATATATTTCACTACATCCGGAGGAAATGTTAAAACTCCTAAAGGGTCTTTCTTCTAAAACAAAGAGGAACGAGAAGAAAAAAATAACGAGTCACTTAATTGTTTAAATATTCTGTAAATACAAAAATTAAAAAAAGAGTTGTTCAGAGTTCTGTAGCGAAAATCGTCCAAACATGGTGTAAGTACTCTCCGTAAAAATCAGGTCTCAATTTATATATTAAAAAAAGGAAAAGTAATAAAATTTGGTCAGCACTTAGCTTGGGATTATTAAAAATGAAATGGCTAAAAGAAATACTACAAATGAATTTTCGTGTTCATATAAGTTGCAGATGAGGTTCCTTCGTACAGATGCTCTAAGACTGCATTCTATTAATGACGTTTTCTAAAGCGGAACACAACAAATTGCTTTGATTTGCCCCAGATACTGTGTTATTCTGTTTTTCAAGATTGCTAAATTACGAAGATGTCCTTGATACACCAGGTTTTTGAAATGGCTCAACAATCAAAATCAAAAGGGTTGCGATCAGGCGAAAGAGTTGGACATCCAGTGAGAAATCGATGACTATTCATTCTGTTTTCTGTAAATTGTTGTCCTAACAATAGCAATCCAATGTAATTCAATAGGCATGAATATGATACAGTCGAGGCATCTTCGCTGCTGGGTGTGAGGAACAACAAAGTTGAAAAAATATGTACATACCAAACAGACGTCCAGCGATAGTATAAAAGTCACAGGTCCTGTTGGTTGAATTTTTTGAAAAAGTATGGACCGATGATCTCTTTTGAGTTTCAGGGAGTGTAAGAAGATATGAAGATATGAAGCTTATTCACAGCCCAAATGCAGCAATTGGGAAGTTAATTCTGTTATTCAGATACAAAATGTGCTCAGTCACTTCACAAGATCTCCTAGACCATGCATACTCCACGTCTGTTGAGCTAAGAATATTAGGGATAATAACAGTCGGGTTTTGGCATCACCATGACACAAAGCTTGAGTACGAAAGATCTTGTAGGGGAAAGACTTTCGCATTTGAGGCAGATTTTCCACAAAGTTGATTATGGTGTATCCAGTTGTTTTGATATTGCACGAGCACTGCTGGACCTTTGTCCATTATTCATTCGACGTTCAAAGACGGCAACTGCAACTTCATAAACTTGTTCAGGAACAATCTGTTTGAGCCTTCGTTCTGGCCTCATTGCTAAAAATCTGCAACTTTCAAATCATAAAATTAGTAGGATTTATTGTAGGGTCTTTTCTCGTATGCTTCAACAGCCAATTTGCTGAAGCGTTATCGCGGTGTTCATAGACTAATGTACGTTCATGTAGAATGAGAATCATAGCATTTCAGACTTATCATAATGACTCGAATTAATTTCCTTTTTCCCTACATTCATCAATTCGTCAGCAAAACCATGAGATTACGCAAATTTCATAAGTTTCTAGCACTAAATATCCCATAGTAGCAAAATTTCTTAATAAAACAATTATTTTATGGAAAATTATACAAAACATCGAAGCATGCACTTCTACAACGTGTGAACGGAGGACATATTGAACTACATCTGTAACTTATACAACCAGCAAATTGTAAAGTTTCTTTTCTAGCCGTAATTCTTTCAATAATCCAAATCAAGCAGTTCTAATGTCAAAATATCTGAGAGTCTTTTTATATCCAAAGGAGAAAGAAAACTACAAAAAAATAGAATTCATACTCTCAAGATCATTAGAAGATGTCAAGACAGTATTTTAAAATTAAAATTACTTTAATAATCGTCATTTTCAGTGCTTAAGTCTTCATTACTTAATGTAATAAAAGAAAAACAAAACAAGTGTGATCTTATACTGTATAATCGTAATTGATTTGATTCTTACGTCAGTACAAACTGTTTAAGCGAAATATTTTCATGAAAGCAGACAAATGAATGTGATTCAAAGTTAACTTCACAGTAAAAAAGTTGTAACATCTGCAAAGCTATCAAAACTCGAAATATTTCTTCAGAACTTCCGAATTATCAAATTATTCAAATTATCAAATTACTGTTTTAATACTGTAATGTTTTCAGAATGAATGTTCATAAACTGTACTTTTCATTTCAGATATGCTTGGAGAACATCCGATCCATCACTAATTGATTTTGACGACAGCCGCTCTACAAATTTTTATAAACAATTCCGACCAATAGCAGTTGTGCTAAAGCTAATGGGTTTCTTTCCAATTCAAGGAGTAATTAGAAAGAATAGAGCTTTTCGCTTACAATGGTTAAGTTGTGATAGTCTTTACTCAATTGTAGTAGTCATAGTTATTGGCTGTCTCATGATTTTAGGTGTAGCGTGCAGTAGCTCAGTATTCAACTTGTCTAATAAATTTCTTTCCAATGTAGTTTTGTTAGTAAATAATGTTTATTGCTTCAGTACATTGCTTTTACATATAGCAACTTTATCTATGATTGTAAAGCTGCATAGTCACTTTGAAAAGTGGAGAGTAATTGAAAACTCTTCGAAAGAATTACGAAATTTTGTACGACCATCGAAATGGAAGGCCACACTTCTTCTAGTGATAATATTATTTTACCCATTGCCTATCTTGATTTACAAATGGATTAATTTAAATGGCAGAGATTATGAATTTAACTTAATTCTTTTATATCAATGTATATTCGTTTTTGTCTATATAATCGATATGATTCCATTTACAACTTTTTCAGTCTTCTCTTGGTCATATTATTTTCGTTTCAAATTAATAAATAATGAAATTCGAAGATTAGGTAATAATTCTGAACAATTTCAATACCAAGCATTAAAACAGCTTCTTGATATTCACAATGGTCTTCGATTATTGTTGAAAGATTTGAATTTATGTTTTCAAGAACCTCTTCTTCTGTTTTTTATTTCCCAAACATTAACCTTATGTGCCAGTCTTTATTATGTGATTGCTAATTCTCTTTTGTCATCAAATGCTAGAATCAGTGGGCTTTATTTAATTGCTTTCAATTCGTTTATAAGAATATTTGTAGTCTGCATCATCGCTGAGATTGTCGTTAATAAGGTAAGTAACCTTTCAAGCTTCTTTTTTGATATTTTTTTTTATAATTAATAAAAATGTATTTTTTTTTATATTTAAAAATGTAGTCGATGGCAAAATAATTAAAAACCATCAGAAGAAGAAATCAAAATGATTTCAGTGATATGAGATTCACTGAAACTTGATCAAGAAACAAAAATATTATCGGAATATATTTCATGAAAAAATCTTTTTAGCAAAAAATTACAATTCTGTACGTTTTTTAGAAAAATGTCATTAAGAAATCTTAATTATTTTTATTTTGAGGAATCTTACGTATAAATTACAAGTTATATCGTAATTGAATAGAAATTAGTAGGATCTAAATTTTATCCTGATAATTTTTTTTTCAACAATAGAAAGCAATTTCCTATCTAATTATCTCAATGAATTTGATATTTTATACCTAATATTTAATCTAGTGTAATCACGTATGGCTTTTCAAGACGTTCAGACACAGCTGAGTCATGGTAAAGGCGGTGACCTGCCATATGGCTTATATCCTCGGCTTGGGTTAGAATCCTAGGCGAGATTTGGATTTTTCTTTTTTCTTCTGCGAATGTTTCTCCTCCTTTCAACGACTTGTTCTGGATTGTTCCTTAATGTTTCTTCTCTATCGCCCTTGCGCCATTAAAAAAAAAAAGAAAATAAAAAAATCGCACACTGAAATCGTATGATAAAAGGAACAAACAACAATGGTGTTTCAACTGTAATTTGTGGATCTCAGCTGATGGCAGTTTAAGCTTCTAACAGAATAAAACCAACTTTGTCCATTTATTCACATTTCTTCTTGCCTATATTATGGCTGAACGACGACATATGGCCCGAAATCCTATTCATTATATTGCTCCTGTACCTGCTTACAAGTAATGTTGGAAATTTATTTTGAATATTCAAGAAAGCAAATGTTAAGGCAAAAATAATATTGAAAGCATATTTGAAAAACCTAAAAATTGAATTTGCTAAACATATATTAAAGTGATTATTGGAAGCTTGGATGAATAAAGTGAGGGGTGATCGCTAAGATGTGTGCGCTAAATGGACAGAAATTATGCATCTTCGAAGTCCTATAATAAGTCGATAATTACAGAAAGTTATTTTATGTTAAAGAATCAAAACAAGTCAGCACCTGATTAGAAATTGCCTTTCTGTTTCAATTACGGGGAGGAGTTGGGAACGGCCGTTTCGTCCTGCTACGGACTCATCAGCCAAACCCCGCCTCCCCGACAACGGAACCAGAAAGGCAAGATCCTACGTGGGGATCACCGACCGACCTGGCAGTGACCCCACAAACAAGAAAAGCAACAAGAATTAATTGATTTGTCGTTAGACATCATCAAATTCATCATCATGATTCTTTAATATTGTTCACAGCACGTTAAATTTACGATTTAATTTATTTTATGTTAGTCGATGTTTTTATGCTGTATATTATCTACCCAAAGCCTAATCACATATTATTTCTAGTTTTAGTCTTAGCATCAAGTTATTTATTCTGTTCAGCAACGCGACAGTTGTAATGATATTTAATTAACTAAATCTTAACAACTAACAGTTCACAATTTACAATCTTTCAATCTATATTTCAATTATTTTCTACTTTTATTTCCCTGAATAGTATTTCGTTGTGCGCTTATGAAATAAATTGATCTAGAATCTTCAACATTTCTCATTTTTCGATTTTAATATTGCCCTAACAATTACTATATTTGTTATTTTTAGGCAAAAGAAATTCAAGATGTACTGAGCAATTTTAGAACATGTAGCAGTTTAGTGAAAAAGGATATTCGTGTGAGGAACCTTGTTTCTATTATTTCGATTTATTCTTTGTGTTATTTTTTTTTAAAGTTTCCTTGTTTGAAACAAGTCATTCAAAAAATTATATCGAATGCAGAGATAAATCTGTTTTAAGTTTGTGTATGTAATAAGTCTGTCGACTTTGGTAAAAGTAATAGCATAAGATCAATACTTTGAAAATTATGTTCGATGAGGCAATGATTTCAAAAGTGTCTAAATCTAATACTTTCAGGTCTAACTTTCAGGTGGGCAATGTAATTTGAATTATATTTTGAGGGTTGCAAAATTTTGAGGATAATGTTAACTTGATGCATAACGTAATGTTTATTACGTTAATCTTCAAATAGTTACCCTATGCATCCATTCAATTAAATTTTTAGGAATATTTTTTAGATACTGCATACTATTTTTAAAACGAATTCGGTGTTGTTTTAACTGAAAATTTGTACAGTATTAGCTCAATTGAAAGTGGACACCTGTGGTATGGAACAGACGCTTTACCCAGCTTGTCTAATAGCGCATACTGCGACTTTCTGCGTTAAGCACATGCTGTGGCATGCTCTCCACCAGTTTCTGATAGCAAGCAACCGGTATTTTTTGTCCATTCCTCCTTCAAAGACTGCACAAGTAGGATGCGTGTTTGCGGTCCCATCGGATGCGCACGAATCCGGTAGTCCAATTCATCCCACAGATGTTCAGGGTTGAGGTCCGGCCTCTGGGCGGCCACTGAAGTTCCTGAACATTATTCTCCGGAACTCAGGCTCTGACATCACGGGCCTTACGGCATGTCGCATTGTCGTGCTAGAACACAAATGGTCCTTCACCGAACTGCGACCACAAGGAAGCATGGAATTGTCTGGCACGTTCAGATATTGTGTGGCTGCCACGTTCCTCTCGATAGCAACCAACGGACCAAGTCCAAACCAGGAGAAACACGCCATCACATCACTGCCAAACTTCAGTATTGAGATGACATTCTCTTTACTCCAGATCATACGACGCTGAACGCTTATAGTTGTGATGTTAGGCTTTTGTGCAGCAGTCCGACCGGTGTACCCTACGGCAAGGAGCTCCCGACGAATCGTCATGGAACTGACAGTTGCTCCACGTTGAAAATCGCTCAGCTACTTTGATGGTGGTATTTTATCTCAGCACGTGGTTTGACACAAAATGGCTCCAACTACATATGATCTTGCTGTTTTATAACGAATATATTCAAATTATTGCCCTAATTTACATGGGTTGTTCCATTACGGCAGGTGTCCATTTTCAATTGAGCAGTCAGTGCATTTTAGTTATGGATCTTTTATCTTAAGTCAACAGTGATTTAATAAATAAATTGTATCAATTTATAATTTATGGTATAAATTTTGACAATATCATTAACAATAATATTTACTTAATTAAATTATCTTAAATGAGTACAATCGTTGTTCTTTAACTAATTTTCTCTTTGTAAATTTAGGATTTCTTAAGTATGTCTGAAATCTCAAGACTTCAGATCACAATTTACGGATTTTTCAATATAAGCACAAGTACTTTAACATCAGTAAGTGTCATCTTCTTCTTCACTTTCCTGTTGGCTTCATTTCGACATCCTCCTACCTCTGTAACTTCCATCTGCTTAACATGACCGAACCCACTTTAACTTGGATTCTCTAATCTTTAGTGAAGTTTCGCTTACCTTTATTGTCCCGCGTATCATTTCGTTCTTTATCTTATCATCAAGCAAACCTCAGTATTCTCCTTTCAGCAGCCTTTATGTTCCCTTCTCTTAGTGTCATTTGTCAGGCCCATACAAAAGTGCAGGTCTTTCTACCATTCCATATACTTTTCCCTTAAGTCTTGTTGCCATATTCTTATCACATACCACTCTCGAAACCTTTTTCCAATTTAAATTATAGGAATTATTAAACGTTAATGTTTAATAATAGTTAAAGGATTAAAATTTAAAAAGAAAATTAATTAAATAAATAATTACTAAATTCATATGCAACAATGTGTGCTAATAGGCTTACAAATTAATATCTTTTTTATATTTTACAGCTACTGGGAATCGTTGTGACATATATGCTAGTTTTGATACAGTTTCACCTGAGTTATTTTACAGAAAATCTCGGAGCCAATGATAATATGAAAAAATGCAACTGTATATGTGATTTAAGAGATTGAAAATTGAATCATTTTCATATCTCAGAAGACAAATTTGCTTCTCTTTTTTAATGTCAACTGTATTTTCTAAAAATTCCCTAGTATACAAAGGGAATTGGTAAAAAAGAATGCACATAAGATGAAAATAAAACTCTTTTCAAAACAAAATTTCTGGGATGATAACAGATGAATAAATTTTGTTTAACTAAGCAACAATAAGAAAAAAAATATATCTGATTGGGCAGATCATTGCTTACTCAGTGGACACAATCAGGATCCAATAACTAAAACATTGTTCAATATCAAGAATGAAAAATCTAGGTTTATTATCGAATCATGTATAATAGAGAATTTCAAAAACATCATAAATATAAAGGAGTGAAAGTTAATGAATTTATACTTGAAATTTTTAAGAAAACGATGTCAAAATACGATAATAAGTTTGCTTAATTATTTGTTGTAAACTGATTTATTTAACTTTAAGTTTACTTTGTTATATGTGATGATTCTTACTTTGTTATATCATTTGTTTATATAAATTTAACTTTTAGATTGTTATGTTATTTATTAGTCTCGTCACCAGCGGACTAAACATCTGATGAAGGCTGGGAATTTATTACAGTCGAAATATTATGTATTGTAAATATCTTATAGACATTCATAGAAGTAAAAAAAGCTTGTGATTTTACTTTTTCTATTCATTATATTCTCATTAAGAGTAAAACATACGTAAGGTACTTTAATACCATGTATATATAAGGCTATCAATATATCTTTTATATCTAATTAAAAGATAAATATCTAAGCTTTTTATTTTTTGGGTTAAAATAGATAATTTGGAAGTTCTAATAAAAAATGATATATCACAAAACTTTACGTTCCTTGACAGACTTACATAATTAGTAAGTCGTCATGATAACTTATTTTCAGTCTTAATTTTATGGTTCTGCAATGTGAGACAATGTAATTATCAAAAACAAATGAGTCCTACATAATAAACTAGTTATATATTTAGAACATCCAGAGCATTGTTTTCTAAGATTATTCATTATTAGTTGATCAGTGTAAAGGATACGAAACGAAATTTAGGATAATGGAAATCTAATAAGCATGCATTGAAAAGTTGATGTACCTAAATGGACTGCAAATAATTGTTTTAGTAAAGTGTTTCTCATCTATTTTTCTATGGTATATTTACATCAGCAATTATTCTACACAGTAGTCCATAAAATTTGCATCTCGTGATGTCATACTGTTCTCAACGACAATGCATTAGAATTGGTTATAAATGAGTAGTGCTTGATAACATAAATATTTCATATAAAAAAGCTTAATGTCTTATTATTATGTAGCCTTTAATTGAAGAAAATAAAGAAGAAATTATTTCTCAATAAACGATCTACGTCCTTTATTTTGTCTATAGCCGTCGAATCGTAGACTTTAATCTCTTCGCCAAATATCGAAAAACTCGGATATTCCTTTTAGGGAAAATACTATGACGTCTTCTCGCTTTTATTCAGTTCACGCCAAAGCTATATAAAAGTTAAATTTGCAAGCTTCATTTAAGCTTTTTCAGTAATCTGTTATAACTGTTATAGTAGCGACAGCCAAATTATTTCCATGATTTCTTTTATATTTATTATCAAAGATATCGAACTGAATTATTTCTGAGAATTCAAATCATTATTAATTAGTCCGCTTAGTAATAAAAAACATAGAAAAGGATTATTAGAAATAGTAAAATGAAATTTTTGAAAAGTTTCGTAAATTCCCCCCCTTGAATAAGATAATTAATGTCTTGATAGTGGACTTTATACAACTACTGATTTATTGTTTGATTTCATCCGGAATCAGTAAAATATTGGATGGCTTTGTTAATTAATAATGAATTTTTAAAATAATGACATTAAAATAAACTTCTTCGTTTCTAATCATTAGTTGAAAATTGGGTATTGGTCTATTTGTCACTCCGAAGTTAAATCATCAATAATGATATGTTATCAATCAACAATACTTGAATTCTTTTTGGAAGATTAAAATCACTAACAATTCGTTCTAAAGAGAACAAATTCTGATTAACATTGTTAAGATTCAATAATTGAAAATCAAAAGATAAAAGAAATAAATGTAAATTACCTTCGCAACTGATGTTTAGTAGCGACATAGTGGTCGTGTTATGCCTGTCATAAGATGAAAAGTAAAACTAATAAGTGATATTATAATTTTTATTGTAAATCCCGTAGTAAGAAGTTGTAATGGACAGGAGCCCTAGTTTGAAGTATTTTGAATACGAAGAATGTTATTGATGCAATTAGACTAAATCATAAATGTTGACATATTTCATTATGTAAATCCTTCATTATTATTATTATTATTATTATTAATAATATTATTATTATTAAGATCTAGAAACCGTATTCACTTGAAAAGTTCTTCTCTCATTTGTCCGTTTGGCTATTTGTATGCTCATTTAAAAAAAATGGTCCTCTAAAGTTCTTCCTTTAAAGGGCTGGTCCGATGTTTTTTTTAAAATTTGGTACGACAAGTATTACTTATAGTCCAACTTAAAATATGAGCAGGATTTGTTTGGTTTCCATCTGTGTTCAAAATTGACACCCTCAGGCTCTATGTTCAATTCTCACTATACAACGAGCGTATAACTAGTAGTAACAGTAACACTAGTAGTAGCAGTAATTGTAAGTTATTTAGAAATTTTACTACAAATTATTTATTCATTCCGTTGAGCATGCAGAACAATAGAACTCCCAGTTCTGCAAGCTCATAATAGACCTTTTGATGTGGGGAGGGCCGAACACCAAAATAATTTGCAAATTTATTTTGTAATAAATAGTGAGTATGGAATTTTGTGAAATTTATCCAGGCGTTTAACTAGCGGCTACGGACAGAAACACAATCAGAAAAACAGACAAGAATAATACAAGACAATTATTGTTTCATTTGATTTTTGATTTTTACTGCGTGTACTTCATTTACTAAGAGGATAAAGGTTTTATTTAAAAGTTATATTCTATTACTTTGCTCTGCCAATTTTCATTAAGATTTACTGTAAACTTTAAGTGTTTAGTTCAATTTTGCAGTTCAATTTTACATATCAAACTCTTCAAGAATGACAACATAGTTTTCTTTTTATAATTGACTTTTTTTTACAATTGACATACATATTTATGATAAAAACAAATAGATCTTACAGTTAAACATTTTCGATACTATCTCAATTAAAATTAAAAAACATATTTTTTATGTAAAGAAGGAGCAAAATAGAAAACAAAACTTGTACACTTTTTTTCATAAGAAATGTAACGTGCACAAGTTGTAATATTGAAGTTATAAATAATAGACAGCCTTTTGTCATCTTATTTGGTACATTCTACTCTCAGATACGTTAAAGTTTAATATACAGTAATGTACTTACAATTAAAGAATTAATTTTGAATATGTAACGTCTTTCTCTTTTTCCATCTTTCTTTCTTTGGATAAAAATCAAACATAATGCCAAACCTATTTTGTTGTTGGATTGGATTGAAGAATAAGCACTGATAGTAATTATAGTTAGTAACAATGAAAATACGGCTAACTCTGTAATTGAATAAAAATCTCAAAACTTGGCTACTGAATACGAAATCTTCTATTGTGACGAATCACTCCATGAATAGGAAAAAAAAATACTGTTAGTTATAGTGTAATAGCCATTGGATGAAATTATTTACAGATATTTTAAATATCTACAAATCAATCGAATCAATTGCATTTTAATTTGATATTTCCCGTGTGATGTTTCTCATGTGAATATTATCATTCATAATTTTGGAAGACCTACCTAAATTTTAAGATGACAACCTTACAAATAACATAAAAATAGAAAGATGAAATAAATTAATTTCTTATTATGTGTTGATTTAGTTTCTTAAAAAAAACAACTATAGGATTTTATAGATCAGAAACAGCAGAAATCTGTATAACAATAATCAGCATCGAAAAGATTTTTACTCATTTTTACTTCATTTTTATTGAAAAAGAAAAAAAAGTCAAGGTAAATCAAAAAAATTGGACCTTGAAAGATTCTATCAAGAGAAATAATCTTATACTTTCTAATAAATATAGCAGAAAATTTACTATAATTCAATGTGATAAAATAAATGAAATTGTAAACATCAATGGGTGAGACCAAGTGCTTACTAAGTGAAATCCTAGAACAGCTGTTCCACGTAAAACAGACTTGTTCTGAAACAGCCGCAATTTATTGAATTTATTCATTCATCATCATAATCATCTTCAGACATATTCTGTTCAATGCTGTACGAAGGCTTTCGCATTCACTTCCAATGTCTCCTGTCTTGAGAGGTTCTCTCCATTCTGTACCCGCTATGCGTACAATTTCATTCCTCCATCTTGTTTTTGGACGTTTTCTTCCTTTCCAGTATCTGGCTTTCAGAATGTATCTGCTTCTGTCCATCTTCCATTCTTTCTACGAGCTGGGTGACCATCCCACCTTTATTTTAGATTTTTAGCTTGGTGCTGCGATCTTTTATGTATGTCGCTCGTGATGCTCGATATGGATCTTTCTGTGTTTCTTCGTGTTGTTTGGATTCTGGATGGTATCTTCTTTGATGGTATCCCGTATGCCAGCACCGGTGAAATGCATTGGTAGAAGGTTTAGTGGGATATCACATTTGAATATATTTCTTATTTTCAAATGCGATCCATAATAACTGTACTCTCTTATTGATTTCTCCACTCATGTCTCCAATTCTATTGAGTATATGTCCTAAATAGTGGAATGATTCTACTATTTTCATCGGTTCTCTTTATAATTGGAAGTTCTTAGGTTCTAAATGTCTATTGAGCATAATCTTTGTTTTTTTCCTATTTATTTTCAGTCCTATTTTTTTTGCTTTCATTATTTACATCATCATCCATTGCCCCTTAATTCATCACTAACATTCATTAGATTTCAGAAACAAGTTGTAAAACAATTGTCATCTACTGAAATATTTTTATAATTATCATTATTGCTAATTATTAAATTGAATTAATTCGAATAAAAATCTTAATGGTTCAAGTTAAAATGAACTATTCAGGCTATCACATATACATACATACACACACACACACATATATATATATATATATATATATATAGGGTGGTTATAATTAAAGTTCCCCACTTCTGCATGGTCTGGAGACGGTATTAGTGCACGGATAGTAATGCAACTTTGCATATAAGCTATGTAGAGCATGAGAAAGAGAATTCTAACGAAAAAAAAATTACTTTCAAAGGTTGCCACCAGGGGAAAAAACGGCGTCTGTGAACGATTAATCATCAGAAATCACCATGCCATTGGAAAAGAAAGAACGTGCTCTCAGGGTGAAGCTCTATTACCAGAACATCAGCAATAGTGTATCAGCACTGCGTCGTTTGAAGAGATATCGTCGTTTGAAGGGATTGCGAACAGAACCCCCGGCAAGGGGTTTACGGAAGATGATGCAAATATTCGAAGAAACAGAGGAGTTAGGTGTGCTGCCAGGAAGTGGACGCCGCCCGATTGCGGAGGAGGTTGTCCACGAAGTGGCAGTAGCAGTAGCTGACAGAGCGTCAGTGGCCCGGTACTCAGTGCGCGAGCAGTAGCATGTGAATTAACAATTTCATGGTCCACGCTGCGAAAGGTTTTGCGGTCCATTCTTCATTGGTATCCGTATAAGATCCAGTTACTGAACCAGTTACAGCCGCAAGATCCACAAAAGCGGTCAGACTTCGCATTTCGTTTCTTGGCTAAAATGGCTTTGGGTGAGGCGTGACCCTGGAATATTATGTGGACAGATGAGGCGCATTTTACGCAGACGGCGCTGTGAATACGCAGATTTGTCGCATGTGGGGTTCCTCAAACCCCCATGTGGTGCATTCCCAGTAGGTAACTGCATGTTATGGATTCAACGCGTGTTTCATTCTGGGTCCATATTTTTTTGAGGAGATGACACCTGCAGGTCCTGTCCAGTGCACTGTTACAAGTGCACGTTACTGTGAACTCTTATCACGGCATGTGATTCCAGCCTTGGAAGAACGCGGGTGTTTAGAGACAACAGTTTTCATGCAAGATTGTGCAGCATCGCATATTGGTCGCCTAGTAAAGGAACTTCTTCGTGCCCGTTTCGGCGATGATCGTGTTCTATCGAGACACTTTCCAGAGGCGTGGCCTGCCCGTTCACCAGACCTTAATCCCTGTGATTTCTGACTGTGGGGCCAATATCATTCGTCATGTTGCAGCCATTTCACGAGACACTCGTCGTGCTACAGTTGAGCACGCTGTCCTGGCTTCCAGCATGTCATCGACGCAGACGGTGGGCATATTGAACAGTCACTAAAAGCATTAAAATATTGCATTCCCATCGTCTGTCTATGATCTTGCAGGGCCACTTTTTCACTTAGTGGCAACATTTTGAAGTAATTTTTTTTTCGTTGGAATTCTCTGCTCCGTGCTCTATATAGCTTATATACAAAGTTGCATTACTATCCGTGCAATAATGTGGTCTCCAGACCGCGCAGAAGTGGGCAACTTTAATTATAACCACGCGATATATATAGTAATTAATTTTACAAATATTAAAATTGTTGTTTAACTCAATTTGAAGCGAGATAATACTGGAATAATAAATTATTTTAAGCGTTGTTCCTTATATTTTTTTTTATTTTTATTTAATTTATTTATTAAAATTACAATTTTTTTTTGATGTTCAACATCCAAAATATTTCATTTCCTTTTTCACTCACATTGAATCTCTTTCCTAAAGTGCTCATTGAAGATTTATATTTTTTTTAGTGTTACTACTTTATTTATAAATACTAATTTACTACTAATTAGTGTTACTAATTTATAAATCTCGGAAATTATTTGAATTTTTAATTATGTATTAAAAATGGAATATATGTAAAAATACACAATTAAAAGGTTAAAACGACAATAATGCATACTAGTTTCGAGACCCTGTCAGGTCTCTTTTTAAACGCAATGAAGACAGAAGAGAGGACATCACAATTCACTTTTATTTTTGTGTCAAAATGCAAAGTGCACTTCTGTCTTCAATGCGTTGAAAGAGAGACCTGAAAAGGTTTCAAACTAATATGTAATAGTCGTATTATTCGTAATTACCTTTTAATTTTGAATAAAATATATTCAAAATATATATTTTGAAAGTCGACTTAAATAACTTAACGAGATTTATAAAATTAGAAGACATAAAGATTTCCAAAATTTTGTCCAATCTTATTAGCTTCAAAGATTTAATGCCAATTTAACTACTATTCTATTAACGAGTTTAATGGAAGTCTTGATTTATTGCTTTCTTCTTTTCAAAATCATTAGGGTTGAAATAGCTTTGTTAATAAATAAACGGCTATAAAAATAATAAGGAGAAGAAGAACAAAACTTGAAAATGATTAGCAGAAAATTGCTTATTGATTTGTTTGCCACTTAAAACAGAAATTTCTTCAGATCATTTGTTATCGGTTAACAGAACCTTCTCACATTTTGAGTAATTATCACCTTTATCAAGAATTTTGGTAAAGGGATAAATTTTCATCACTATGCCCCAGGATACAGAAATAGCATTTCAACAACAGAGGTAAAAGAAATAATTGATAAATACACTAGAAAATATTTTTTTTGAAAACTAATTCAGTCATTGCAACCGCTTTCATTTGAGAAATCGACCAATATTATAAATTGTAATTGTTTCTTAAAGTCTGTTATTTTCACGAAATTTCACAAGTTTTATTAAATTTTTACTGTACTTTGCGTTATCTCACACATTTGTCATATTCACATTGATTAAGTTCTGTTTACTCTACCATTAATTCAAACTACTTTTATATTATAAAAATGAAAAGAAAATCCTTTCATGAATAAAATCCTTTCAATTTTGACCTTAAGAAAAATCCTTTGTAATGTAATAAAAGTTAATGAATTATAACTTTCAACAACTATTGGTACTTGATTTTAATTTAATCAAAAGAAATGATATTCAGTGGAAAACAGTAGACAATTTGTTTTTCGTATTTTAGAGTGCTAAATAAATTAGAAAGCTTACATTCTAAAGAAAACGTTTTCTTTTAATGATACCTCATGAAATTGACTTTTATTTATATTTGTGAAGAAGCAAAATGAATTTAATAATTTTGAAATTACTCTATAGTAATCGTAGGAAAAAAATATTTTTTATCTTATGTTTTCGTTATTGAAAGAATATTGTTAATGTAATGGAAAAAACTATCAGACGTCCGGAAACAATATGTATCTTTGACGTAAACTTTAAATTTAAATTTGCGCTATTTTACGAAAAAGAATGAAAAACAAATTTGTTTTACCTTCAGGACCCTCAGATAGCCTGACGAAACAAAACTTCACCAGCATCCACATTAAACAGACCTGTTAACAGCATACCAAATATCTTTTAGCATTAAATGCAGATCGTCAAACTATACTGAATGTCAGATTTTAAGATAGACATCTTTTTCTTCTTTTTTTTTCTATCTTTAAACTTCTTAAATTTTATCCTAACTGATTTTCTTGTAATCAACAGTTAGGCATTATAAAGTTTCAAATATGAAACCTGAATCCTGTTGTTAAAGATATATAGATTGGTCAAAATACTAGCTTTTAAAGACTTTACTGTAACTTTTAAAAATAATCAGATGACCTGTTTAATTTAGCATTTTATTTATTTAATTATTTCTTCAATCTAAACCATTTCTTTTCAATTCTTCTTTTAAAATTTAAATAGAGAAATAATAGTATTATTATCTGATGAATGTACTCAAAAATTAATCTTGCAATTCTGCAGGATTTTGTTTGTCTTCAAGCTGAATTATTATTGCATATCAAAATTTGTTAGTTATTCTACGGCTTTCTCAGAAATACAAAATACAATACTTAGTGAATCGACTAATCTAAAGAAGAAGGAAAGCATCATTCATTTGTTACTGGGTTTTCTGCGCAAGCCTTTTTTATTGGGTTCTTGGAAAGTCAAGAACCATTTTGACAAAGTCAAAAATTGACGAACTCTTAATTAAATAAAAAAAGATGCAGAACGTCTCTGAAAACACACTTTTTTAATATCATGTCGAATTTTTTTATCTGGAAAACCACAAGTACATGTGTCATTCCATGTCAGATCACCTGATGAGTTCACCACACCATCACAGATTTTTATGAAAATTTATTTGCATGTAAAGGGTCATAAGATAACACATTCTGCAAAATTTGAGATTTTTTTTGGTTAAATATTTGCCGAGATATGAATTTTTGAAGTTTTTTTTGTATTTTTTTGATGCCACGCCCCGTTTTTGACGTATTTTCTTGAATATCTCATCTCCTAATCCATCAAATGGAACCAAATTTGTTTTCCCCATGTATTTTTTTATGCTGAATCCAAAAATTCCATCGAAATTAGTCTAGGACTAATAATTTTGTAGTAAAAAAAGCATGTAAGCATTTAGGAAAAAATGTAAACGGTCATGTGGGACAACTTTTAAAAATTTGAGATTTTAACCAAAGGTCTAAAGTAGCTGATAGAAAAAAATCAAGATGGTGTTTTGCTCCTGAGCTTGGAAAAAAAAATAGCAAAGTTCATATTCTTTTCGAATCGCGTAAAGAAATATCCAACAAGTTATTACTTCGTCACTGCATATTTATTTAGTAAATTCAAGTTATTCCTTTTCTTTAGTTATAGCTCTGTAAGCAGTAACTCTCACTTATAGCCAGGTAAAAACCTATATTTTCAAACTGATTCAAACTGAATATAGTTTGAAAATATGGCGACTCAAACAGAAAATTCATCGGTTTCAATCGCGCATGCTAGACACCATAATAATCCAAAATGTTATTTAAAAAATACAGGCCTTTTCATTAACTTCATTTCCTTTAAAAAAAGTGTTTTACTAAGATGTTACTTAAAATATTTGGAATAAAAATTAATTTTTTTTGACAATAAAAAAAAAATAAAAATACTAAACTACTGTTATTATAAAGCGAGTTCTATAAATTTCAAAATTATTCACTAATAGTTATTCAGGACAAAATATCTAAGCAACCCTCTTTTTTTTGTAGCTTTCTTCTCAAAATAGGTTCCGTATTTTTGGTTTTGAGTCATACAATTGTGGAAAGGGCGGGAATGATTTCTATTTTCTGTTTGAGGCCGGTACTTTCACTTTCGGCTTTAGGGGTTGAGTTTCCTACCAAAATTTCATTAAAGTAAATTGTATGATTGTGCAATTGTGTGATTCAAAACCAAAAATGCGGAAACTAATTTGAAAAGAAAGGAAGAAAAAAAAATGGTTGCTTAAATATTTTGAATAACTATTAGTTAATAATTTTGAAATTTATAGAACTCGCTTTATAATAACATTAGTTTTGTATTTCTATTTTTTTGATTGTCAAAAAAAATTAATTTTTATTCCAAATATTTTAAGTTACACCTCAGTAAAACACTTTTATTAAAGGAAATGAAATTAATGAAAAGGCCTGTATTTTTTTCAATAACATTTTGGATTAGTATGGTGTCTAGCATGCGCGATTGAAACGGATGAATTCTCTGTTTGAATCGCCATATTTTCGAACTATATTCAGTTTAAATCAGTTTGAAAATAAGGGTTTTACCTGGCTATAAGTGAGAGTTACTGCTTACAGAGCTATGACTAAAGCAAGGGATAACTTGAATTTAAATATGCCGTGACAAAGTAATAACTTGTTGGATATTTCTTTACGCGATTCGAAAAGAATACCAACTTTGCGATTTTTTTTCCAACCTCAGGAGCAAAACACCATCTTAATTTTTTTTAAAAGCTACTTTAGACCTTTTTTAGACTTTGGTTAAAATCTCAAATTTTTAAAAGTTGTCCCACACAGCCATTTAAATTTTTTCCTAAATGCTTACATGCTTTTTATTACTATAAAATTATTAGTCCTAGACTAATTTCGATGGAATTTTTGGTGATGAAAAGTTATAAATGGCATATGGCCATTTAAATTTTTAAATACGTCAAAAAAGGGGCGTGGCACCAAAAAAAATAAAAAAAAAACTTTCAAAAATTCATATCTCAGCAAATATTTAACCAAAAAATTATATTTTTTGATTATTTGCAGAATGTGTTATCTTATGACCCTTTACATGCAAATAAATTTTCATAAAAATCTGTGATGGTGTGGTGAACTCATTAGGTGATCTGACGTGGAAAGACCCACAAGCTCAACAAGGGGTAAAGAATCATTAAAATATAGGAACGATGATGATTCGGTATAACAGTGCTTGGGAACAGTAATAGATACGAAAGGAGTATTTTTGAAAACAGAAAGAAGTAGAATCGTAAGGGAAAATGTTAATTTAAGTAGAACTATGAGTGAAACAGACTAAAAATAAGTTATTTTTGTTTTACTTTGGTTTCATTTCATCTCTAATTTTCATTATTTTAAATTGCAAAGTTTTATTTTAAGCCCAACTTGAAAAGTTAAGTGTTTGAGAATTTTCAATGTATCATTTGAAATCAGCTGATCTAACATAACAACAATCAGATGGTTTCATTTTTATTATGAAACTAGCTGAAAGCTACAAAAAAATAGATGTCGATGAGAAATAAATTCAAATCGTGAGATCACTTCGAAACTTTCCCAGCTGCTATAAACGTCACGTGAATAATGTTATATTAATATGGAAATCTCAGAATATAAGGCTTCCCCCCCCCCTTTCTCACAACCCTATCACATCAAACTTTTCCCAGTTGGTAAACACAAAAACGGGATAAATACAAATAAATGTTACGTTCTTGTTGTGCAAGCCGAAAACCCTTAGGCCTCGTTTAACAATATCCCCCCACCTCCGCCGTTTACACTTATTAGGATCCGAACATTGAAAATTCGTGTAATACGTCTCATTTCAATTTTGACTCATGTTAAATTTCGTATTCACTAAGGAGAGAAGAGATTTATGCACAAAAATATTAGTTCTAGTTTTTGCCACCAGGTTACTATGTGGCGCGTTTATGCACAACAATGTTTCAGTTCCAATTGTTGTCACCAGATTGCTTGTGGAGCTATTATGCACAACTATATTTTCATTCCAATTGTTGCCAACAATATTGTATAGTCATCACTAGTTGCATATGTGGCGCTATTTTAGGGATTTCAACCCTTTTCAATCCCTTCCACCACACTTTCAAGGTTCCAAGGTAGCCTATATTTTCCGCCGGGTTGTAGAGAATAACTATGCAAAATTTGGTTCATATCAATTCAATGGTGTAAAATTGTGAAGATAACATACAAACATTTAAACTTTGACTTTTATATACTGTATATTAAGCTATTCGAACACCATGCAACTTTACACCAACTTTATGTCGTCCGACTTTTGTCAGCCCCGCACACCATGCAACTCTCAAACTGAGTCGGCTGTGATAACAGGAATCCGATAATGCAAAGCGTTTCCCGCAGCCGATGTGGAAAATCCGAAAAAATCGTGGTTTTGAAACCTCTCTGATAAATTCTGCCGCATACAATTACTGCATTTCAGTTTAAACTTTATTTATGATGAAAGAAACTCGCAATATTCTGATATTCATTGTTTACCCGCTTTTCTTCGAATCGAATCTACGAACATCATTTAGGATGCCATTTCTTCCATGGGCGTGATGTCACGACTGACTTGTTCCAAAGCTACCCTATGATTGGGTAATTCCGAGTTGCTGGTGTAGGAACAAATTGAATCGGACGACTAAAGTTGGTGCCAAGTTGCTGAAAAACGGGTTCAAGACTGTATCTATAAACTCGTAACGCCAAAATCGGCCGACTAAGTTGATGGAAAGTTGCATGGTGTTCACGGGGCTTTAAGATCTTATTAGAAACGTTGTTTCCATATATAAAATCCTGATTTGTAACAACATCGTTACCATGAAAGAAATTTCTAATTTGTGTATCCATTAAATTGTATTGTTCCTCTGTAACAGTTTGATGCCTTGAAGATAATTCAAGTCCATCAACTTTCTCTTTATTTCAGAACAACATCGAGGCATGCACGAGAAACTGCTGAATCATCAATACTGGATTCTCATGATTTACGTTCGACTAGAGTCTTTAAAAAATTTCGACCAATAGCAATTGTTCTAAAACTTATAGGGCTTTTTCTAATTCAAGGAGTCATTCGTCAGAAGAGAGCATTTCGTTTCTATTGGCTTAGTTTGGATTGCTTTTATTCAGTCATACAATTGGGAGTATTTTCGTTATTATTAGTATTAAGTATCAAAATCTTCTTTTTTTACTTCAGTTAAACAATAAACTTTCTTTTTCTGTACGGGTCATCATAATATATATTTACAGTTGCAGTGCTATTTTGCTGCGTATTTTTATTTTAATTTTGGTACCGAAGCTGTATAAACATTTTGGAAAATGGAAAAAAGTTGAGGACTTAGCAAAAGGGCTACAAAAGCGTACTCAGCCATCGAGATGGAAGGCTGCATTTCTTTTAATGCTGTTATTATTATTTGAAATAGTAATCTGTGTTTATTACTGGGTTAGGGCTGGCAAAAAGTCATTTCTAAATAGTTTCACAATTTTAATTCAATTCTTATTTTTTGCTATAAACCTAATCGATTTGACACCAATAACAATTCTAATCTTTTTCTGCTGGGAATTTTATTATCTTTTCGATTTCATTGTAATTGAAATTAAATGTTTGGATGGCCTTTCTGACCGATTGAAATACAACATGTTTAAACGACTTCTTTTCATTCATAACAATGTTCGGATGTTGATGAAAGATCTTAATGTATGTTTTCAACAATCACTGCTCCTGCTTTTCACTAACAATTTATTGAATTCGTGCTTATACTGTTATTATGGTATTGTTATGTACATCATTCCTGAAGAGACAAACTTTCAGAAAGAAATATTCTTTGTACATTGTTGTTACTCTGCTTCAAAGATAATAATAGCTTGCATCGTTATCGAAGTTACTATTGCAAAGGTGAGTAAACGTGGGTTTCATAAAGATTTACGGGGGATTGGTGCAAAACTATAAAAAATAATTTTTATACAAAATAAGCTTTACCATTTTTTTCCGCATTTACGAAATAGAACTTACAGAAATAATATTAAAAGTGAAAAAGCCCAATATTTAGGGGAAAATTGATGATAATCAATGAAAAACCGCTTAATTGAATCTCCTACTTTCACAGGGATTTATTTAACTCTTACACAATACAGCTATAAATGTGTTGCAATACGCGCAGATATGCAATGTACGAAGGTGTTCGAAGGATTAATTAATAATTATCTTTTATACGCGTATTAAGAAATAACAGTAGATTGTAAATGTGAATATTCAACTAAAAAAGCAAGCTTACGCCAAATTTATTTTAACTAAAAGATACGAAAGAAATATAAAATATAATAAAGTATTCCATAAAATGATATTTATTTCTCTAATTTTTCCTTTTCTTCAAATTTTTTTTCACTGCAACAATAAAGCCTACATATACCGATAATTGAAACCCATAGAATGTTTTAAATATTCGATTTTTAAAAAAAAAATATATTTTTGAAACATTGTAAATAAAATTAAATGATAAACAAAATATTTCTTGCGTTAGATATAATTTTTTATGTTAAAATAAAGCTTTTAATGTAAGTTAAATATAAGATTTAATTTATGATTTGTTTTTGTAAAGAAAAACAAATTCGAAAGCAAATTATATTATCAAAGTAATACTCGATGGGGTTCTTTTGATCCATATGTAATGAATAAATTTTTATGAAAAAAATTATTAAGAAAAAGAAATTATTACTATTTACAATATAGCCTCTTCTGTAGATCAGTAGAATATATGTTTTTTATTAAAACTAAATTACTCATAGGGATTTGCTTAGGCAAGATTTTAATTTTTATTTATTATTCATTCGAAGCAACAAATGAAATATTTCGAAATCTCAAGGAAGATTGTCGTTTTTTTTTCCTCTTTAATGATTTTGACCCAAAATGTTATCTTGCAAAATTGTAACACTTTTCAGATATATTCTGCCCAAAAAATAATATTTTTCTGAAGCATTTGTCACTGAAACAACATCACAAATATTTCACATTTCCAAAACGGAATCACACCTTTGTCCGGCAGACAGTGTCGACATGCAGGAAGTTTAAATTATTTTTCTTAAGTATCCAACAATCATCGAAATTACTATCAATAGGTGGCATTATCAAGAGTCTTTAAAAGTTTCTTTTTAACAATTCAATCTCCTCAGGAAGCTCAAATTTTTCATTTCAATACTGACGTCATTGAAAATGAAATTCTTACTTTCTGCTCGTAATGAAAGAACAGCTAATTTCTTTAGCAATGCTATAGTAAAAATATGTGTACAAATCCAATGGGTTTACTAAAGGCTAATCTACAAAATGAATTGAAACTTGGACGAGTTTCTGGCTTTTTTTTTATCTGCTGAATGCTCTTTTTTATTTTTACAAGTGATATGATTCATAATCATGGTGTTTCCCATTGCCAGTTTTGAATCGATTTTTTTTTTAAGAATGACGTTAACTATTGTCGTAATCCATCAACTTAAACTCCTTCCTTATTAATATACAAAAAAGTAAACTAATCATTGTCTTGACGAAAATATAAAAATAATAAAAAGGGTTTTATATTTCAATTCCATTTTTCCCTTTTTTTCCGGGTACACTTATTTCATTCTTTTATTAAATCGCGAAGTACATTTCTGTTATAACTTGGAACCTTTACGATATTCAAGTAAGTTAGAATGAGGTCGCGCGGTTAGTGTTGTCACTAAGACCAATGTCTCGCCTCTGCGTACCGGTGTTCGGTTCTCTTGTGGGTTTCGTGATGGTGGACGATCCGCGCTGGGCAGGTTTTCTCGGGGATCTCCCATTTCCTTTGTTTTTTGTCCTCATTTCCGTAGGATAGCACAATAGATCTATAGGTCGCGGTGCTTGGCTTCCCTGCTACCCACTCTCACCATAATCAATCAAGTTATAATGAGATTCAATTTGGTTGAAAAGGTTTTTCCCATCAATTGTATGAGATTAAATCTCATTCTGATATTATTAATTGATCTGAAATTGGACTTACAACCAAGCTTCGATCAAACAACTGTGTTCAAACAAATGAACAAAAGCAAATCATCACGAATAAATCAAATTAAGTTTATAAAACTCATTTATTCGATATCTTCCACAATCTATGCAATATTTCTGAGGCCTCAACGGCTTTCTTTCTAAAGCGTTTCACAAAAACAACTTTCAAGATTGTGAAATAAATGAACTTTCTAAATAGAATATCTCATTTATCACAGTTAATGCATAACATCATCATCATCTAGTAATATCTCTATCATCGTTATTGTTATAGTCACTATATGATGAGCTTAGTTGGTATTTAAAATGAAAATGAAAAACTAAAACTGTAAAAAAAAGAAAAAGAAAAACCTAGGATTTATTAAAATTATGTTAATATTCATGAAAGAGTTCTCATTTCATAATGAGAAATAAAAAAAAAGAAGAACGATTTCAAACACGGCAATTAGTTATTAAGAAGTTAGATTATACAAAATAATACAATGAATTAGAGAAAATAAAAGTCTTATTGTAAATAAAATTTTAAAAAGATTTATTAAAATTTCTGATTTAACTGAATATATTTCTCAAATACTGTATATATTTCAAACGTTGATAGTGGAGGAACTACAAGTAATTCTTTCATTTTAAGGCTAAAGAAATTCAGGATGTTTTGTCCAGCTTCAAAATGCGCAACAGATTAGTAAAAGATGAAATTCAGGTGAGACAACTCTGCTATTTAATTTTACAAAGTTATTTACAGTTTCCTTCTTTTTAAGTAAAAAAGATAATAAGATAATCTTTTTTTAAGCGAAAGCTGAACAAACACTGAACCTATAAATTATACAGTACCAGAAATTAACAAGACAATTCACAAGAATAAAGATGAAATTAAACATAGACTATCTATCTATATGTATCAATTGGTTAGGAAGGTAAAGTTCTGTGAAACATTAGAATAAAGTCTATTTCATTATCTAAAGTATATTCTGCATCAGTAAATAATTGAATTAATAATATATTTGTTTTATCGGAATGATAATAATGATTGGTACAATGTTTGAATTATTTTTCTTATATCAGTTATTCCCATTAAAGTATCTGTAGGGAATCATTACTGAAAAGAAGTGTTGCTAAGAAAGCTTTCTGGAATTTGTGGATGACCGTTTCCACAAAAAATTCAAAAATTATCAAAAGATAAACAAATGGCATTTGTATAAAAAAATGGCATTTGTGTAGATTATGCTCGATTGACAAATGAATCTTGTCAACCACATGCACTTGTCGTATATAATCAACGAAGTTTTTCTGTTTTTTTTTTTTGTTTGTTTTGTTTTTCATCTTAAACATCACTGTTGGTTTACAGAAACCTGATTATATAATGAAAGAAATATTGCCTGAACTCTTTACATAATGGTTAAAGGCTGTCAAGGGCGTACAGGAATATTAAAAATGGGTTCATTCTTTGAAATATTGCCTTCGAAACTGTTCAACAGTCTGTGTAGAGCATGTCTGTCTTCCATAAAAAAAATATTACCTGGCAAAACTAGTCATCGCCTCTAATGACCTAGTATCGCATACTTATATCTCCAATGCAATGGTATTTCATATATCTTAATGTATAACTACGTATGTGCGATGCGAGATCTTCAATTTTGAATCTTCAATTTTGAACTGAAAACAATGAAACCAAAGGCTCTCTTCCATTATGACTATAGTTTACTTGAGTTTCACCTACTTGTTCTCTCTTAGATTAAGTTAAAGAAACTCCCTACAGGCCTATGCAGGCTCTTGGAGTTGCGAGAGGTAAGGCTCTCGGCACTTCATGACCAACGGGATTAAGTTGAGGTCGGGAGGTCAGTCCGACGCCCGTCCGCCTTTAACTCTTGGGAAAGAAATCCGGTACCCATTCTACAGAGGGCTTTCTGGGTAGGCCCTAGGACCCGTTTGGAGGAGAATGGAGCGTAGAAAAATCCCCGCCCTCCGCCGAGGGAACCCGCCACCTCCAACCCGCAGCCAAGTGCCCTTATCCCTCGGCTACTGGACCCATCTCTCTTAGATTAATATATTAGAACAAAATTAGTTAGATTTAAAAAAAGTTTAGTAATATACTGTTAATTTTTAATAGAATAATGTTTGTAAATTTGACTAGTTATTCAGAACAGAAGACAACACAAATGGAAATTAATGTCCCTAGTCGACAATTTTTTCAAGAAATCAGGAAATTTAGAAACAATGAAAGGTTAGCAAATAATAGTACGAAACTTCCCTAAAATATGCATCCATAATAAATATGTGTACATGAAATATCCCATTGCACTCATGAAATAGCTTGAAAAATAAATTTTTTCAATCCTTTTTTTTTTTCTTTTATTCTCTGTTGCGTTTTCACATGATCTTATTCTCCTATTCGCAGAGATTGTTTTTGTGTTTAACTCTAGATCCCTTTTTTATGATTCCGATTGTTCAGATTAGCTACTAATGTATTTATAATGTACATATTGTTTCCATTTCTTGGTTAAAAGTTTTCCGTTTTTAATATCTATTTGGTATAACTTCTTGTTAGAGGAATTTTCTGCGATATTTTTGAGTATCTTGAATAATTGATAATTATCAAAAAGCTGATTTGCTTGACTGCGGTCTGGAGAATCCGGGTTCAGTCCTCTACTCCGTCGGAAGTAGGGGATTCTTTTCAAGTTGAATTCTCTTTCAGTTGGGTAATAGGGTCCACCAAGCCTTCTGTAAAATGGTTACCTGATTTCTTTCCTGGGACGTTAAGTACTGGCGGGGGTAGCGTTAACCATCTGAAGTCGACTTAGTCTCGTTGGTCAGGAAACGCAAGAAGCCTTACCTCCCTAACACTTTCACTTGACTTAATAAACTTTCACTTTACCTTATTATGTTAGGTAAAAATCTCATTTCCTTAATAAACATTCATCTTAAAATTCTTCAATTAATTCTATTTTACAAATTTAGCGTTTCATCATTGTATCAGATATCTCTTCGCTTCAATTTTCAATTTATGGACTTTTCAATGTCAACACAAGTACACTAATATCGGTAGGTATATAATAATTATATTACGATATGAATTTTCAATACCTGAAATTTCTAAAAAGTTAAATAAATCTCAAATTATCTCATTAGGAAAGTCAACTTAAAGGCTGTTTTAAATATTTTTGTGTATAGTTAAATTTTACGTTTATTAAACTTATCTTCTTGAATTTTTGATTTACAGTACTGCTCTGAAATTTATCAATAGATATTTAATATATTTCAATTCAATACATTAAATTGAAAACCTCTAATTATATAATTTAATATAATACATTATGGGGACGTCCATTAATTACGTGAAGTCAAAAGGGGGAGGAGGGGGTCCGGCAAAATCTCACCATATCTCACCAAGTGGGAGGGGGGGAGTCAACAAAAAACTCACGTAAACTTTTTCATTCAGAGAAAATATATATTATAGCAAGATTTCCGGTTTTTTTTTTTTTTTTGGTTGTTAAAATTTTTGAAATCTTACCAAGGGGGAGGGGGTCCAAATTTTTAAAAAAATTTTTTTATAGTGTATTACGGATTTTAAGTCGTTTCTAAATTCCATTGAATTCTAATAATTTTTTTTCTATTTACGTTTTCTATTTTCTGTTCTACAAAACATTATAACAATATTTAGCAACCACTAAATCGAAAACAAAAAGATCGAATGTAGGAAAATGTTGAAGTAATGTAGGTCTGTAAATTATTGGAAACGACCATTATTGGAATGTAAATTATAGGAAGAAAATTATTGGAAGAGCAATTTCAATGGACAGCATCAAGTTAGCAGCTTCTTACAATGACATAAAATAAAATATTTAATGTATACAACGTAAAATTTTGTAGCTAAGCATCCGAACTTTTCTGCTTGTAACTATTTTTTTTATTATTAAATAGGTTGCAAAAACTTAATTTTTTATTTTGGCTAAAATTGTTTTTATGTAGAAGAAGCATTGAATTGAATGCAAAAAAATTCAACGCTTCGTCTACATAAAAACAATTTGAGCGAAAATAAAAAGTTACTATTTTGCAACTTATTTAATTGTTTTACATTCAATGACATATGAAAATATTTACTCAGTTACACGGCTTTATATTACTAAAAAATAATAAAAAAATCTTCTTTCTTTTTTTTCTTTGCAGCTCCTAGGAATTGTTGTTACTTATCTGCTAGTTTTGATTCAATTTCAGCTGAGCTATTTTAATAATAATGGTTTAACCAATGATAACTTGAGGAAATGTAATTGCACATGTACGTAGTTTCTGGGAAATAAATCCAACGCTGTCAAAAATCACACAGCTTTTGTATTACTTATATCCTCAATATAAACTTCCTTAATATATTGTGATAATTAATTTGAAATAAAAATATAATAAATAAAAAAATTATTAAATCTTTTTTTCTTTTCTTTTTTACTTACTTTTTATAGTTTCGAAAAAAAAAGTTCAGTTGATTTACTAAATAATAACAAATAAACTCAAACTGAAGAACCTAGGAACTTGAAATTTTAAGGATGTGTTCCCCTCGTGACGTAGGTGGCCACTAAGACAGAATTTTGGAAATACAACCTGAAATGCGGTGAAAAAAGAAGATTTAAAAAGAGAAAATGGCATTTTACAAAACCGTTGGAGTTGGAAATATGAAATTTAACAGGAGTGTTCTTTATCAAAATCGATACGATGCGTATTCGACGAATTTTCGATATTCGAGGCTTAAGGGAGTGGAAATGTTTTGGAGAGTATGCGTATCTCTGATGCCCGGTTGCACCAAAGTAGCGTTTAACTACGGTTTCCTTGAACTGAGTTCTGCTTGAACCTCAAATCGAAGTTCAGCCTTGTTGCACCAAGCTATAACAGGCACAACTGAACCAAGGTTCTGTGATCTGCGTTCATGGCGGCGGAAGTACGTCATGCGTTCAAAGCTGATTCCTGATTGGTTACAAGATTCGTCTTTCGTTGCGGGAAATCAACCCATTGGATTGTTTTCAATAGTTGTCCTTTGTTTCAGCAGTCAACAATCTCATTACGAAAATGGAGTTCAGGAATTAAAAAACTGCCGAGTCCCTATTTACACAGAGACGAAAAAAAAAATCCTTTTAATTGATATAATTGAATCCTACATAACACATTTTAGAATGTAAAAAAACCGATGCGGAATATTACTAATGTAGGTAATCGTGAAGTTCAGCGTCCCAAATTAAATAACAATAAAAAACCTACAACAGTAAATAACACACAGTCATAAAATGTGAAATTTCATCACACTTTGGTGGGTGGCTGGCTGTAAGTGTCCCACCCCCCGACCGAGAACGGGCCCTCGTAAACTCTATTTTCGTGCCACCGGCTTCTGGAGTCCGGCGTTCTGCGCCGGTCTCCTGCCGCGTCTTGGCTATCCGTCGGCGTCAGAGATGGGATCAACAGCGGCAAACTTCAGTGCCCGAGAAAAAGGGCCCGGTGTCTAGAGGGGTGGGACACTTTTGTATCCGTGCAGACTTGGGTAAAATTTCACATTTTATGACTGTGTCATTTACTGTTATAGGTTTTTTATTGTTATTTAATTTGGGACGCTATACTCCACGATTACCCTAATATATACTGATCGCGAAATAGTCTGCCTTTTGGTTACAAATGATGCAACTCTTTTAACAACTGAAATTCCTCTTCACAGTCACTGTCCAACGAATTAAATAAATGTAAAGTTGTCATTTTTAAAAGTTATTTCTGATAGTTGAGAGAAAATATGCTTTGGTCTCAATTCGCAAGAGAATATCAATAATGGTCGAACGCCGAACAGCGGTTTTGAACCGAGTTCAGCGTCTTGAACGGCCGAATTCGACAGATCAACTTGACGACGCTTTTGAACCGAGATCATCACTAAACGTTGTTGGCGCAAGAATGATCTCCGTTCATCTAGCAGTTTGAACGTGGTTCAGCTACTGAACTTCAATGGTGCAACCGGCCATTAAACCGTTTAAGCCAGAAACATGAATCTCGGAAAAAATACTCTTCTGAAAAAAATGAAGAAATATATTTTCAATTGTTCTTCGAAAAAAAAAATAGTGGAGGTCTAAACATGTAAACCTATCCCATACACTTGCAATTTTAGGGATGGTTTCCTCTTACGACGTAGGCGCACACTAAGAACCGATTTTTGTAAATCAACCCCTCAGGGTGAAAAAAGCGACGATTTTCAAAATCCAATTGGATGGTATTATGCATCATTTGATCAAGTGCCAAAATTTAATTTTGAAATATTCGCACAAACGCAAAATCTTATTACGATTAGTCGATTGCCGTTTATTCAAAATTAATTTTCCGCATAATTACTTTGAGATTGCAAGCAGGAACAATTTTTTATATAACGAGTTTACACCTTTCGCCAGTAGATGGAGCAATAATCTAAAAACAAAATCTACTTTGGCCCTTGGTGAACTGATGCATAACATCATCCGGTTATGTGTCTATTGGAACCATCGCACATAGAAGCTTGAAATTTGAAATGAAGGTTCATTTCTAGAATTGCGTTAAATGTTTTGTGAGGGTTTGTCAAATTTTTTACCTAAGGGGTCTAGAAGAGCAGAAAGGGATGAGTAGTTTCACATCTCGATGAAATTTAATATCATCACGAGATGTGAAGGGAGAGCGATGGCATAAGTATGTCTAACAACGGACATAATGGGTTATAAATGTAGATAGACTAACAGCTAACCCAAACTAGATATCTACTTTATTTGGCAAAAACATTAGTGTAAGTAGACAATTACAAACAAAGGAGTAAATGATGATTGGAACAATTTAAATTTAACAAAAGAAAAACAATTGATTGGTTTAAGTGATTAAGAAATCAGAGGAGACAAATTTAAATGAGCAGATGGATAACAGCTCAATCAATTGCATTTGAAATAAATGAAAAACGGAAAAATACTTTAATACCAGTAAAATTCATAAAACAAAGAATATATAAAACACAAATATATAATCTTCCAAAATCTAACAGTTTTCGGAGTAGAAAAATCGAATGTAACATTAATTTGTAACGATTACGTATTTTTTTTTTTCTAACATTAAATTGTTAAGAATTTTTTACAATTCTTTATTTTCGTTGAAGAAAAAGATGGTGATTAATTATTATGTATTAATTATCATCATATTCCTCTCATTATTAACTAAGGTGTCAGATAAAGTTATGTGTTCAATCTTTCTTATTTTGTACAATAAACAATAATTTGTAAAAAAATAAAATTTCTACAATATGAAGTCTCATATGTTTTTGTTTCACTTCTCATTAACCAATACAGAGTTAAACTCTGCAAACGATAATTTTTAGAGTAACTAGGCCCTAGTGTACAGATTGATCGATAAAGATGTTTGAAGAAGAGATTGAGATGGATGTTAGATGAAGTAGAGTTAGGGAACCTAAAGTCTCTGTCTCTCTCTCTCTCTCTCTCTCTCTCTCTGCCTGATGTCGTTCGGCGTCTAATCTCTGTCTCGCTTGTGTCTCTTCCGTTGTTTCCTTAGCTCTTGACCGTCTTTTACGTTCGGCTTCATTTTTTCGATCCAAATCTGTCTGTTGTGCTCTTTTCAATCGTTTCCTCTCAATATCTTTCACAATATCGTTTGTAATATGTGAGGTATGAAACTATACAATGAGCCCGTAAATTGAGTTTACAGTAAATAAGGTTAGCAATTTACATTGGTTGTTATTTTAGAGCACGGATAATCCAAGAAGAATCGCTTCCAGTGAAAGCAGTTATGATTTGTTGAATAGTTGAGCAAATAGTGATATGTTATTCCTTTTTAAGTGAATTCATGATAGCGCGCGCCGTTGTTAACGGAGAGAACGCAACATTTTGAAGTTCAACAACCCTCATCTACAGTCACATCTTTTGTGAACACTCTTTAGTGAACACCATTCCATTTAATGGAACCTTTCAACATCAGGAAATTAAGCTCAACAAGAAAATTTTGATAATATTTATTCGATTTTATTCTTAGCATCTCTTTTCCTACGTTGTAAACTTCTGTGCAATTTTACTTTCTTTTTTGAGAAAAACAGAAATAACGAATTAATAGAATCCCGTAACAGCCAAGCGAAAGTAAATAAGTAAACTCTTTATATCATCGTTGGAAAATTCTACAAAATGATCGGCAAAAAATAATATTTTCAATAGAAATGGTTTTCATTCAATAAATATTTATCCAATTTAGATAACTAGGAAATAGCGAATTTCATCTAATTTCTTTATTTTTTTACATTTTACAGAAATAAAATACCAATATAAGTTGAAACGTAACAACTTAGTTTCTCAAAGATATTATTTTCCGTCTAAACACAAATTTTCTGCCAATGGGCGGATCCATGGCGAAGTTTGTAGCGAAAGACTATAAAGAGGTTTCCATTCTCTTATTCTAAATATTTCTATTTGAATCCAGTCAAAATTCTATTTTGATTTTATTGGATTTTTTACCACTGAAGGTGAATTCCAGTGATTCCTAGTTGTACAGCAATTTCTACCAAATTCCATGTCAACTTGATTTTGATTCACTTCAATATGACTATCATTTTACTGTAAATAAAAACAAAAAACGCACATAACTAAACAAAACACAAATTCACTGAGCTATTTTTTGATATTTATGCTGGAAATTGGAGACAGTACTGTTTCGAGGCTAATTGGCCTCTCATCAGTTCAATCCGTCTAGCATACCTAGCTCAGTGAAATGGGACGATATACAAAACGGACAAACATACAAATCAATGACCCCTGAATTACTAAAACATCAAAACAAAATCAAGAATAAAAAGGGGTGAATAATTATTGTGCAGATTAATGGATAAGTTAAAAGGATAAACACCGTGATTTAAGACATTCACAGAAAACCCTTGTTTCGATTTTTAATTTTAGTCTGGGATTTATTATCTTCTCACGATAATTTCCGACTAGGATTAACTTGTACATATTTAATATAAAATTTAGATCGTCCTAGTCCTTAAAGGTTTCCATTCAGGGGTTCAAAAGTTAGTAGGTGTAAAGTGGGCAAACACACTGAAACGTAAATATACAGATTGATAGTTAAAATGAGCTTCTCTTCATTAAAGAACAGTTCAAAAATGATTACTTAACATAAACATGTTATTACATGATTACAATTATAAAAAATTAAAAGATATGTTAACACAAACATATCTTTAAAATACAATGTAATGTTTGTTAGCAAAAGTTGATGAAATTCATAGTACGAACCACTTTACCTCCAGGTTCTTGCCAAGTAAGTTTTCCACTTCAAGAAATACAACATTTATCTTCAGATTTATATTCTATGTGGGTGGTGATATTTCATAAACGCTGAAAGATCACAACCATTAACAAAGAATAACTAAAAAGATTTCCAAAATCATTAGCGCATTTGATATAAGATATAAGATTACATAAATTGTAAAATCAATTAGAAAATTTTTATTAGTCATAAAAAAAAAAAAAAACATTTCAAAAGTTGAATGGAATTACTGATTATAATTGTAATGTTGATTTTGAAGAAATAACAGATTGATTTGAAATTAATAATAATAATAACTGGAAAGGAAAAGGTTTACATGGGAAATACCCTACAATGTTAAACGAAGAACAGGCGACTAAGAGTCTTTCGATACAATACCTAACGAGTGGCTACCTTCACCAAGAAACGGAAGGATTTATTAATGCCATTCAAGATCAGGTGATAAGCACAAAAGTTTATTACCAAAACATTGGACGACGACTCTTGCCGTTAATGCCATTCAGCTTCGGAAACTATAGATCACATAATTGGAGGCTGCTCGATGCTGGCAAATTCATATTATTTGAATCGACACAACCAATTTGCTAAAATTATTCACCAGCAATTAGCTCTCAAATTTGGAATTTTAACTTCTGCCCCGCCATACTGTAAGTATAAGCCGGATCCAGTTCTTTAAACGGAACGGTATCTCCTCTACTGGGATAAACCGATTGTTACTGACAATACTGTTGACTTCAATCGTCCGGATATTGTTTTGGTTGATAAAGTTGAGAAACAAACTTCAATAATTGACATTTCTGTCCCAATGTCCCAAAACATTTCCAGAACTGAAATTGAAAAATATACAAAATATGAAAACCTGGCGATTGAAATACAGCGAATATGGAAGCAGCAACGAATTCAAACAGTGATATCGGCGACCGGAATTGTTTCAAAGAATTTTATTGATAATTTAGAAAAAATTGGACTGCAACAAAATCTTATCAAAAATATCCAGAAAAGTGTATTATTACAAACATGTCATATCACCCGCAGGTTTCTACAGAAGATGGCTTGAGATGAATTTCTCCGGCTGCAAGGCTTCCGGACTTTGTCTGAGATAAACACATGTATAAGAATAATAAAAATAATAATATAAAAATTATTAATGTGCGTCATTAATATTAATGTGCAAATTTTATTGTATTTTTATCTTACTTGACAAGTGCGTCTGCGTCACAAGACTTAATAATAATAATAATAATTTTTTTTATTCACTTAATAATAATAATAATAATAATAATAATAATAATAATAATAATAATAATAATATTATTATTTTAAGTCAACATCTTTGGCTGGATTAATTGAGCAATTCAAGTCTCACCCAGAGACCTAAGAATTGTCCAAGTATCTTCGCAAAATATATGTTAATAATAACAATAATAATAATAATAATAATATGCCTCTTTTCCTCACACAGGGTGTCACTTACCTACAGAGCAAGAACACTAACACAGCACACCCTGCAAACTACCGTCCAATCACTTGCTTTCCCACACTTTACAAACTCCTGACCTCCTGCCTTGCAGACAAAATTTACACACACATCGAGACACATAACATTCTCTCCGAACAGCAGAAGGGCTGTTCCCAGGGTTGTAAGGAGCAAGTCCTTATTGACTCGGTAATCCTGCGGCAGGCGCGCGCGAAGAATAGGAACTTACACATCAAGTACAGCGACTACAAGGCGGCATTTGACTCACTCCCCCATTCCTGGCTTTTAAACACTCTTCAACTCTACAAAGTACACCCCAAGATCACCCCAAGGCATTCTTGGATGCCACGATGAAGAGTTGGAACAGAACATTACACCTACGCACCTCCAACACCTCCATCACTACAGTCCCCATTCCCATAAGGAGAGGTATTTTCCAGGGAGACTCCTTGAGTCCTCTTTGGTTCTGCCTCGCCTTGAATCCATTAAGCCACATGCTAGACAACACAAAACACGGTTATAGGCTTGCCTCAGGCACTCTGACACCATACAAAATCACACACTTACTCTACATGGATGATATTAAACTCTACTCTACAAACAACGCACAACTTACCAATTTACTACAAGTCACAACACAGTTCATCAAAGACATTGGGATGGAATTTGGAATTGACAAATGCCGCAAGCTATATATAACACGTGGGAAGACTACGAATTTGGAGGGTTTTGAACTAGACCATGGGTTGGCCATCCAATCTATGGAAGAGGGAGAGACCTACATGTACCTGGGCTTCCAGCAAGCGCGCGTCATTGACAACGCAAACATCAAAAACGCACTCAAAAAAACATACCGTGCTCGCGTTCACAACATCTTCAAAACACAACTCAACGCCAGAAATAAAATTAAAGCCATCAACACTTTTGCCGTCCCCACACTAACATATTCGTTCGGCAAAATTCCATGGTCAAACACGGAACTCGAAGCACTATAACGCACAACACGCACTATATTCACGAAACACAACATGTACCACCCAAGTCCGCTACGGAAAGGATATGACTTCCCCGCAAGGAGGGAGGCCCAGGACTCATCAACCTCATCACCCTACATGCAAAAAAAGTACACACACTTAGGGAACACTTCCACCAAAGAGCACAACACTCCTCACTCCACTCAGCCATTGTCAAGGCTGACACACACTTCACACCCCTGGACCTCGAAAACCCTTCTCCAACACTCACCACCCCTAGTACCCACACTCAGCAGCTGCGTGAATCATGGGCTCGTAAGGAACTCCAAGGCAGACATCACCACGAACTCAGCCAGCCTCATGTCGACATGGAAGCGTCGAACAGATGACTGACGAGTGGTGAGCTGTTTGGGGAGACCGAAGGGTTCATGATCGCGATACAGGACCAAGTCATCCCCACATTCAACTACAAGAAACACATTATACACGACGCAAACACACACGACAGATGCAGGAAATGCCACACTACACATGAGACGATCGACCACATAATATCAGGCTGTCCCCTTCTGTCCCAACAGACTACCTCCACCGACACAATCAGGTAGCGTCGATCGTTCATCAACAGCTAGCACACAAGCACTCACTTCTTAAGAACACGATCCCATACTACAAGTACACACCACAAAGCGTACTAGAGTCAACCTCACATGAGCTGTACTGGGACCGCCCCATTCACACAGACAAAACTATATATCACAACAGACCTGACATCACCCTTGTTGATAAGGTCAACAAACAGATCTATCTCATTGATATTGCAGTGCCTTTCAGCAAAAACATGCAGAAAACTCACGCAGACAAGATAAGTAAATACATAGACCTAGCACACGAGCTCCAGAAGCAGTGGAGGCAAGACCGAGTACGTGTTGTACCCATCGTCCTGTCCGCCACTGGTCTGGTACCTCACGCATTGCACCACAGCCTCAGCACACTAGGACTTCATAAAAACACTTACGGACAACTCCAGAAGGCTGTGGTACTCAACACAACACGCATAGTTAGGAAATTTATAGACATAAGCACCTATCTCTAACTGTTCTTCCAAATTTTTTTTTTTTTTAAACTTGGCAATATGTGCTTTGGTCCTTGACCCGCCATATTGTCTTAACTGGGGAAACCCATGGTTTGAAACTTTTTCGAGATAATAATAATAATAATACAGGTATTAACAACTACAGGTATTAATACAGGTATTAACAGGTATTATATAATACAGGTATATCAGGTATAATAACAAAGAAAATCCATACTTTCTTCCAAAACAGGAAAACAGACAAAAAAAATGGGTGGAGTGGCAAAGCAATAAAGGACTTAGAAGAAATGCAGATTGATCGGGAGACCCTACTCAGCAGAGAAAAATTCAGACTAAAAGTTAAGAAGTTCAAAGGTTTTCAGGAAGACGCAGGGAAAAGGAAAACAGCTGGAGCCAAATGGTCGGATGAAAGGAAAAGAGTCCATTCGGAAAAGATGAAGGAGTTTTGGAGAAAGAGGAAGGAAGAGAGAAGAAAATAGTTATCTTAATGTGGTCCTTAGTTGGCCTGAAACGATTATAAAAAAAAAAATAATATTAATACAGGACCAAGTCATCCCCACACGCAACTACAAGAAACACATTCTACACGACGCAAACACACATGACGACAAATGCAGAAATTGCCACACTACGCCTGAGACGATCGACCACATAATATCAGGCTGTCCTGTCTCTCCCAAACAGATTACCTCCACCGACACAATCAGGTAGTGTCGATCGTTCATCAACAGCTAGCACACAAACACTCACTTATTAAGAACATGGTCCCGTACTACAAGTACATACCACAAAGCTTATTAGAGTCATCCTCACATAAGCTGTACTGGGACCGCCCTATTCACACAGACAAAACCTGATATCACACTTATTGATAAGGTTTAACAAACAGATCTATCTCATTGATATCGCATTGCCTATCAGCAAGAATATGCTGCAAACTCAGGCAGACAAGATCAGTAAATACATCGATCTAGCTCACGAGCTCCAGAAACAGTGGAGGCAGGATCGAGTACGCATTGGACTCGTTGTACACATAGTTCTGTCCGCCACTGGTTTGGTGCCTCATACATTGCACCACATCCTCAGCACACTAGGACTTCACAAAAACACTTATGCATAACTCGAGAAGGCTCAACACAACACGCATAGTTCGAAAATTTATGTACACAACCACACATCCCTAATCATTCTTGCAGATTTCTTCTTCACGTTTGGCAATATTGCTTTGGTCCTTGACCCGCGATGTTGAATTAGCTGGGAAACCCAATGTTTGAAACGTTTACATTATAATAATAATAATAATAATAATAATAAGCCCCTATCGACTACGTTCTCGCTGTGGGGGCGGGAACTACCATAGCTTTAAGGCAGGCTAATGGGGTCCTACCATGTACGATGAGATAGTTGTAGTATTGATCATGCTGCATCGGGTATGGCGAAGGATAAAGTCACCGGCGTTCAGCAAATATACTACGGACTTCCGCAGATGGAGTTGGAGAAAGTTGCACCACATTCTGTACGTGCAACGTATACATTACATTGAATCCGAACGTTTTCCGATGATGGATATTATGAGATTTATATGTCTGCTATTTTGAATGTACCCTTCAATTATATTATCAAAAGTTACTGGAAACGACCGTAATGTAACATTGTGAAATATAAGCTTGATATACAAACTATGTGCACTGTCCTAATGTTAATTGCGTGAGAGACAATTTTTGAATTTAATTCTTCTATGTTGAGTTGTTATAGTTGCAAAACAGACTTTATTGAATTGATTCATTCATCATCATCATCCGAAGTCATATTCACTTCCATTATCTCTTGATAGATCTACTCCTCCATTCTGTATCCGCTTTGCGCACAATTTCCTCCCTGCATCTTGTTTTTGGACGTTATCTTCCTCTCTTTCTTGTATCTGTGTTTCATAACAGATATGCTTCTGTCCATCTTCCATCTGTTCTGTGAGCTAGGTGACTTGCCCATCATTTTGTAGCATGGTTTAATCATCTTTTATTTTGGATTGCTGTCTTATTCACTAGTTCCGTTTTTTGTTTTGTAATTTGATGCTCAAAATGAAACTTTCTGTTTATCTTTGTCTTGCTTGAATTTTGGATACTATCCTCTTTGACAGAGCCCTGTTCAACACCTGTAAAATGTCTTTGTCAAATATTTAGTGGGATGCCACTTTTGAATATACTTTTTAGTTTTCAAATGTAGCCAATGATTACTGCACTCTCCTATTGATTTCTCTATTCATGTCTCCATTTCTATTGAGTAGAAGTCCTAAGCAGTTGAATGATGCTACTATTTCGATTCATAGTTTCTAAATGTCTGTTAAGCATAACGTTTGTTTTTCATCATAATTCATTACTCCTTAATTAATCATTATCATTCATTAGATTTGCGAAACAAGTTGTAAAATAATTGTCAAATAGTGAAGTGTTTTTTAATTATTACAAATATTTCTTGAAATTTGAAAGTATCAAATTCACTAGTTTGAATAAGTCAATAAGTTGAATTAATTCAATCAAATATTCTTCCAGAAAATAATAATTTAAAATCCGCATATCTAAGATTTATTGTGATACATGAGAATGTAAAAATCCTAATGTGTTAAGTTAGTTATTTCTAAATTGAACGAAAACAATATTAGTTTTAAATTTTATAACTACCGGTATTGAAATATATGTATATGTTTATCAAACTCATGTAGCTTAACAGGATTTATAAAATTAGGAGAAATAAAGATTCTTAAACTTTTTATCCAATCTTAATAGCTTCGAAGCTTTAATGCCAAATTAATTTATATATCGATGAAGAAGTTTGTAGGGAACTTGATTTATTGCTTGATTCTATCCAAAAATCATTAGGACTGAAATGGCTTTGTTAATAAATAAACGGTTACAATAATAATAATAAGAAAAAGACGAAGAAGAATACAGCTTTTTTCTTGCAAATCATTTGCAGAAAATTACTTATTGATTTGATGATACACAAAATGAAATGTCTCCAGATCATTTGCTATCGGTCGACAGCACTTCTACGCATTTTTGAGAGGTAATACCACCATTAACAGCAATCCTTTGTAAAGGCAGGAAATTTTGTGACTATGGACCAGGACAAAGATATAAGATTTCAACAACAGAGGTAATAGAAATAATTGATTGAATGGAAATAATTTTTTGAAAAAATTCAGTCTTTGGAAAAAACTTTTATATATGAATTTGAACAATGCTATACATTTTAATTATTATTATTATTATTATTATTATTATTATATCGATTGTTCCCCTTGAGGAGAGCGATTGAACTTGAGTTCATGATTTCATCTCTGCTTGTTGTTCCTCTTTTCCTCCCAGAATCTCTTCATCCTCTCGGAATGCTCTTTCTTCCTTTCCTCCGTCCATTTTTTCCCAGGTTGTCGCGATATTCCTTGCTTAAATTTTACATTCATGATTTTATTCTGGCACTCTGTGCGGTCATCGAGATTTTCTATGTTAATCTGTTGTAGGTCTCTCTGGACCTCTTTCAGCCATTCTGTGCCACATTTACTCTCTGTTATGATATCGAGTAGTTTCTTTGCCACTCTGGAGTTTTCCATTCTATAGATATGTGTGTAGAATTTTGCTCGGCGTTTCCTGATTTCTTCTGTTATTGTGTTGGTCTTTTGATAGAGTTCGCTCTGAGGTCTCTTCATCCAAATGCCGTTTTTATTAATTGCCCCGTAAATCTTCCTGAGAATTTTTCGTTCCTGCTTTTCTATTTACCTAATTTTGGAATGACCGTCGATTACCATAGTTTCAGCTGCATAGGTTGCTTCAGGAAGGATCACTGTTTTGTAGTGCCTTAATTTTGCGTCTGTCAAAATGCATTTCTTATTATAGTGAGTCCATGTTAGCCTGTAGGCCTTCTGGAGTTTGATGACTCTTTGTTCATTGGCGATTCGGTTTAGCCCTGAGCATTGTATGGTTTCACCAAGGTATTTAAAATGGCGAACTTGTGCGATTTTACCGTATTTTGTGATTAAAGGAGATTTATTTTCTGGCCGCCTTTCCATATATTGGGTTTTCTCGTAAGAGATTTGCAGTCCGGTTTTTCGTGCAATTTCATGTAATTTTTCCATTTATATATTTTAATTATTTTTTAAATTTATTATTTTCCTCAAATTTCCTAAGCGATTTCAATGAAATGTTGTACTGAAATTTGCAGTATATATTTGCTGTTATATCTGCAGTATTCATATTTTTTAAATACATCTTACTCCGGCATCAATTGAATCTTCTTTCCAAACTTAACAAAAATACAAAAAGTAGTGAATTATTATTTTTAATTAGTGGGTGTAATTGATCTTAATTTAATCAGGAGAAATGAAAATTTACTTGAAACTAGAGGAAGATTTTTTTGTACTTAGAGTACTAAACAAATTAGAAAGCTTACTTTATCAAGACAACCTTATAGGTTTCCATAACCATATGATGCCTTTAAGAAATATTTATTTTATATATTTATTTAGGTGAATTAGCAAAATATAAGTGCACATATCTTTGAAATTACTGTAGGAAAGAAAGAAAATCTAGCTGATGACGCCAAATAAGGCAGAAACAGCTGTCCCAGATTCTCGAGATGATAGCTAAGGATGCGAGAACCATATTTAATTGTGTGCATTTTGAATTTTTTATTCTTACACTTCATTATGCACGTTAGATATATTTTTGAATTATTGAATTAAATTCTTTGTTTTTGGGTTCTGTATTCCCTTCTTAAATTCCTTTGACCCCGGCGGTGCCTGGGACTAGGAATTTGAGACCGTACTGGACACGGTGCTTTTATATTATTGTTTTGATTTGTTGGGGTGCCGCAAAGGAGCTGAAGTGGTATGCTTAACGTAGCTATCAGTAACAGTAAATCTGAATGATGACGCCTAATAAGACAGAAACAGCTGTCCCAGATTCTCGAGATGATAGCTTCGGATGAGAGAATTTCATTTTTTTGTGTGCACTTTGGGTTTTTTTCTTACAATCCTTTATACATGCTAAATTTATTTTTATTGAATTCTTTTACACGTTTCACTCCTTTAATTTAAGATGTTTCTACAAATAGAATAAAACATTTTGTAATAATAAAGTAAAATTATGTCGAATACGATAATCATTATACGATACCATTACAAGACAACACGATATCATTACATTACACAGTGTAAACAAATGAACAGTATTACGTCAAAAACGGCAATTCGATGATAAAGAAAATTATAACAAACCAATGATGCTATTAAAACTAGGAATCTCTTGTTACTATTTATTATTTCTTTTTTACATTTATTTAGACGAGCAAAGCAAGTCTCTCCATTCCCAAAATGATCACATTCTGTGAGCTGTTTTATTCAAAATCTACAGTAGTTACAAATATGCAATTTTGAATGCTCACTTACAAATTCATGGAAAAGTGAACAATCATATTTTCAGCACTTAAAATTGAAAATTTTATAAGAATTATTTATTTTTAAAATCTTGGCAAAAGCCATAAGAATGGCCATAACAAAAGCGCGATGATTTATTAAACCGAAACACAAAATTGTAATTTCTAATAATTCTACAGCGTGGTTGCATTAGTCACTTTTAAATATGTTCGATTTTAACATGCATAGATACTTATTATGTAAATTTTCGGAAGTGATGTTTAACAGTGCGAGAGTCTACTCAAAGCCTGATGTTTTCCTAGCCAATAAATAATGCTGTTTTTATTGTGATTTTTGTTAGACCATACAGTCTTCACATCTCTACAGTCACACATGTGAGGAATATTAATTGTGTGACTAATTACACATAAACAGACCGTAAAATGTCTTATTATTGATTTACTTTGTTTCATTTAATCTATTTCAGTTAAGAATCTAAAATTTTCAGTATTTATTTGTTTTATTTTTTTTTCACCTCAAACTTCTATCAGCAAAACCACGACGAGAGGAAACTTTAAAATTCAACAAAGTTAACTGTAAATAATTAGACGAGGGAAACGAGTCTCTCTATTCCTAACTAGATCACATTTTGTGAAGGTTTTATTCAAAATTTACAGTAGGTAGACATATGAAATTCTGTAGGCCCACGTAAAAAATCCATATAGACGCGCATAATTATATTTTGAACACTTCAAACAGTAAAATTTTATAATAATTATTTGTTTTTACAAACTTATTAAAAGTCATAAGAAAGGCCAATAAAAAACTGCGATTAGTTCTGAAACCGAAAAACAACTTTGTTATTTCTAATAATCCTACAGCGTCGTAGCATTAGTCACTTTTAAGTACCTTCAATCTTAACCTGTATATATATATATATATATATATATATATATATATATGCTTAGGCCCCTGGTTGAGGCCCGTCTTGCCTAAGAAAATGCCAGTGATTAAACGTGATTTTTTGTGTTTGTTTGGGTGAACGTTTACACTGTGTAACTATTTTTTAAAAGAGTAAAATTTGTCATATATATATATATATATATAATGTCCAAACTGGAAGCTCATCCTTCGAGTTTAGAAAAGCAAAAATATCAATCAATCATTTGCAATTTAAATTTAGAACGTATAGAATATAAGAATAAAAATTAACTTATATTACTAAACTATTACAGCCGGAGAGTGATATGAAATTTGAAACCAAAGTAAAGAACAAATCACTGTCTGAAACTGCCAATTCAAATTTCAGTTCACCGTTTCTATGGTGATAAAACAGATTATTCGATCACCACGTCATCAGCGGCAAAATTTAGAACTAATTTAGTAAAAACGCAACAATTAAGACCTTGCTCTCCTTAATTTAGATCTAAAATTTAAAATTTACCTAAATATTAAAATGAAGAATAATTAACAGCTAAAATATTTAATTGAAATTATCTAAAATTTGAATTGCAGAATGAATTAACAAATTAATAGCTAAAATATTTAATTGAAATCATCTAAAATTTAAATTACAGATTGAAGTAATAAAGAGTGCATCAGGTCTCTATTACTTACAGAAATTAATCATATCTAAATCTAAATTTAAAATAAAAATTATCTATTTTATAGTTAAATTATCCAATTTTATATTAAAATTAAAACTAAACTATCAAAAAGAAACTAAATTAAATAAAT
>JAFIDM010012231.1:47366228-47384362 GCA_023159025.1 Thereuonema tuberculata | reverse complement strand
CAATAAATGTATGGTTTTATACGTTTATTTTTGTTTTATTTTGAAGAATTGAAGACTTTTCAATAGATAGAATGTCTAGAAGAGGGAGAATTAAGAAGACTTGTGGTAAAATTAACATTAGTAAAGTGCTTCATTTCTATATTAAATTATCTGTTTATTTGATGCCTATTTCTAAGTGTGAGTTTTCAATTCGTAAATTTATTTGCAATTACAAAACTACTTTAAAGTTTTAGCGTACATTCTAAAATGTAAATGTTATTTATATGATGCTAAATCTATATATATAAAAATGAATGTATCTTTCTTTCTTTCTTTGTCTCTATGTCCCTTTGTCCTTTATACGCTCCTTGGCCCTTTGACCTATCTCGACCAAACTTTGCAGAATTACTCTTCAGGACACTGCGGAAAAGATAGGCTACCTTGGAACCCGGACCCACCCCCCCAAAGGTTCCTCCCACCCAAAGGGGTTGAAAAGGGGTAAAAGCCCTGAAAAACCCAATATCCATCTGGTGGTCAAAATAAGAACTACACAAATATTGTGTAAAGTGAAAAATTTGCTCTCCTATGGGGGGCAGGGACACCACACTTGGGTGGGAGGAAGCCAACACAAAGGCTGAAGTGTCCCACCCCGATCGACACCGGGACCTTATATTTAGGGCCCCTTCTCGGGCCCCCCAAGTCAATTGCAAAAAAGGGAAAAATTCGCTCTCCTATTTGGGGCAGGGACACCACACTTGGGTGGTAGGAAGCCAGCACAAAGGCTGAAGTGTCCCACCCCCGACCGGCACCGGGACCTTATATTTAGGGCCCCTTCTCGGGCCCCCCAAGTCAATTGCAAATAAGGAAAAATTCGCTTTCCAATGGGAGGCAGGGACACCACACTTGGGTGGGGGGATGCGACACAAGGGCCTAAGTGTCCCACCCCCGATCGACATCGGGACCTTATATTTAGGGCCCTTTCTCGGCCCCCCCCCCCCAAGTCAATTGCAAAAAGGGAAAACTTCACTATCCTATGGGGGCAGGGACACCAAACTTGGGTGGGAGGGATGCGACACAAGGGCCTAAGTGTCCCACCCCCGACCAACACCGGGATATTATATTTAGGGCCCTATCTAGGCCCCCCCCCCCCCAAGTCTATTGCAAAAAGGGAAAATGTCACTCTCCTACGGGGACAGGTCCACCACACTTGGGTGGGGATGGCGACACAGGGGCCTAACTGTCCCACCCCCGATCGACACTGGGACCTTATATTTACGGCCCCTTCTCACGAGCCCTTTCTTTCTTTGAGTGGTATTTCAACGCATGCCGGGTACAGCTAGTACTATATGTAAAATAAAAAAAAAAAAAAAAAATCACGAATTTTATGAATTTTTTTTTTTCAATTTATTTAGTAGCATTTCATCTCTTTAATTTTCATTAGTCTTAATTGAAAACGAAGTCAATATAGTTAAAAACTAATTTTATTTTGTAATATTTGACGAAAATAACAGTGAAATTTTTAATTTCTGTCTCAGTATTACCTTTGAAAACTTCCTTTTTTCGATTTAGCCAATTTATTTATTTATTTATTTATTTTAGTGTCAGACCGCTTATAAATTTATTGTTTCAAATATTATTTCGCTAATTTTGAAAACATTTCTGTTTTTCAAAAAATAAAGCGCTCTATTATTATATGAATGGAAGAGAATTTCCAAGTTGCAAACGATGTGACGTCATGCTCAAATAGAAAATATCGCGCTGCCTACTACGCAGCGATTTGAACGCCTCCTGGAAAAATATCTTCTCTAAAGCTTTCAATAATCACTTAATGAAATCTTTCAGAACAGATGCATGTTTAAAAAACGAAAGTCATTAAAAAATTATTAGTTTATCTATAGTGCATACACAGCTGTCACTACAAGATGTGCTAAGAGTATTGATGGTTCTATTTCAACCATAAATTGATCTTTCAATTCTTGAAGCCAACAGATAAAATTTAAATTAACAGAATTCCTAAATAGGTTTTCTAAAAAACATTAACATTATATTCAAATATTTATTACTTTTACAACTGTAAACCAATATTATCTTTTTCATTGTACTATTAGTAATTTCACCATCATTTGTTCAATTCGAAACAAATAAAGTGAAAACGAGGCTTATTAGTTCAAAGCAGAAATCACTAAAAAGAGGAACGAATTCAAGCAAATCCCTTTTAAAGCTAGCAAAGTATAATTTTTGGTAATAATATATTTCAAATACAATTCTTAAAAAAAAATCAATATATTATTAGCTTATATTCGTACTATCTTACTTTAATCATAAAATTGGATAAAATGAATTAACTCTTTAATCTTCTAGCTGCAATTGGGGTGATGTTTCTTTGTTCTTGATAATTTTTTGAACTAAAATAAAAATATTCTTCAAACATGATTAGCATATTTTGAGACAATTCAAATCATATCTCTGGCCAAAAGCTGATAATCTAAAGTAAATTTAATTTCAGACAGATTTTTAAATTTTATTTAATATTGTTAAGTTTCAGAAATATTCTTGATAATTTTTAAAGAAATGGCAAACCAGTTAGAGAAAAATGATTGAGATTATAATAATTTTTTTTAAAACAATTCTCTTTGTTTTAGATATTTCAGCACAGAAGAGAAGAATATAATTTCCATAAAAGATTTTTAGATTATTAGGTGAAAATAGATAGCAATATTTTCATCTTCCTGAGAAAAGAAATCCTCTATTTTTACTAAAAATTGAAGAAAATATACATTAGGCATTTCTTCTAGTTATATATTTGAAGGATTTTTTTTCAATTACAGGTGTAATCTTCAGAAACTGTGAATTATATTTTATAATAATTTCTTTCAATGATGTGGATTAATACTTAAGAATTTTAAATTTCTCCATCGGTCTTTAAACAAATAAAATGTCAATTTTCTTAGAAAATAGGCTAAAAATAGAAAAGTGATTATATGAAAATCACTAGAGAAAGTTTATGATTCCATTTTAGTAACTTTTGAACATCTGAATGCATGTTCTTGAAATTGGCAAGTTCCTTAATGACGTCATATCTGGATAAAAATAGTAAACGTTTAAATGAAGTTTGATTAAGATCAAATTAACAATTTCCCAAAATTCGAAAAAAAGCAGACAATCAACCGACCTCACTAAAAAAAAAAAAAAGCCTAAAAATTTTTCTTTTTTTTCTTTTAGAGTTTTCATTAAAGTTCAGTTCAATCCCATCAACTGGTGTTTTTATTTAATTTTACATAAAAACATTTATTTAGGTAAATACAAAAAATTAATTTCAATCAGCTTCTCCATTTTCCGCATTGGGTTTTCGTAATGAAAATTTGAAACAAACTATTTAAATACATGTATTAATCAGTGGTTATACATTAATACACATTTTTGTAATTAAATGGTTTCTTCTTTTTTTTATGACATTCAAATGCTTCAAAAAATATATTTAAAGAATTAATTAATATATTTCTTAAACATATTAATAATTTTATTTTAGAAACTAGTTTAAATATAGTTTTTGTTAAGAGAACTTTATTGAATGGAAACTAAATTTATTACCTAAAATTATTTATATAAAGCATACATTTTATTATAGAATTAATCCTTATAAAATAAATCGTAAATTTAATTTTTTTCAAATCAAAAAAACTGTTTCTATCTATCATAAAAATTACATTTTTACTACAATAAATAATTTGTTTATTATTTGAAAACAATTTTATTTTGATAAAATTAAAGAGTTTCTACATGATTAATCAATCTATATTACTAAATGCTTTTATTTCTCTGTCTGTCCGGCGCAATTTCCTTTGAGAATGGAAAATGAAAATAGTTTTTACAATGAAACGACCGCGAAGAGAATCGAACCTGCAACCTTCTGATCCGAAGTCAAACATCTTATCCATTAGGCGACGGTGACTACATCTTACTTGATATTGTTTTTTAACTTATGTGTCCTTCCCCTTCCCCCATCAATAATAAATGTATTCATCCTTTTTTTTTTTTTAATCTCAAGATTGTTTATTAATTCCGATCCGTCTGTTTATTTGTAATTCGAAAATGACAATTAGAACTATAATTGCCGAAACGTTGCAACATTTTAAATATAATATTCTTACTTAACTAAATTCTATGTGATATTGAAAAACAAGCGCGTGTATACGGGAGATGTTGGAATAAAAAAAAAGGCAGTCAAGAAAGAAAGAAGCATTATTTCTATTAGGTAGAATACTGAAAAATCCCTTTTGTAACTCAAAAACCACTGAAAAATATCAATTGGAATAAAAAAAAAAAGAGTCAAGAATGAAAGAAGCACTATTTCTATTAGATACATTACTGAAAAATCACAATTTCTAACTGAAAAACCTGGAATCACGTCAAAGTAAAGAAACTCACTACAAATACGCGTCTCATCAACCAATATGACCAGAATCAGTGAAATTTTGCCGAATATTTGCTCAGAATTGGAGACAATCGAGAACCACATAAAGAAGAAATGATAACATTGCCTGATAATCTATGCCGAGAAATAGAATAATTAAACCTGTTCATAGAAAATATCTCGCCTGAAATCAATGAATGGACAATTCTCACTCCAAAGAACGAGAGTGTCGATAACTTCAATCGATTGATAACTGAAGGAAAGTAAGGAAAGATTAGAGCATACTTAAGTGCGAATAAAATTGACATTTCTGATAATCCACAACACGAATATCTCTTTCCGCCTGAGTATCTGAACTCATTGAATCTTAGCAGCATTCCTTCACATCGTTTGTCAATGAAGTTTCAATCTCTTGTAATGTTGTTGCGAAACATCAATCCCTAGTTTGGACTCTGCAACGGAACTTAACTTAAATGCCGTTCATTCGATAATCATCTAATAGAAGACGAGATTATAATAGGAACTCACAAAGGAGACTTTGTTGTCATTCGTAGGATGTCTATGCAACCAAGCGATAATCCACTTTCATTAGTTTCACAAAAAGGCAATTTCCGATCAGACTTTCTTACGCGATGGGTATCAATAAAGCTCAAAGACAGACTCGAAATAAAGTTGCCATCTTCAAAAAATAGTTAATTATCGAAATAAATTCCATAAATATTCTCAAAAATTCATAACTTCAAACCTATATACGATATTTCGAACATCTTCTCGAATATTCTTCTTCAGGTTAAAATAAAATAAAAAGGGGAAAACTATTTTAGTTCTTCCTCCTTTACATAATGAAAAGATCAATTCTTCAAGAACATTAAAAGAAAGACTTAAAGAGCATGTGGGGGCGTATGAAAATGATAAACCCAACTTATCAGATTGGGCCTACCATGCTTTGACCGAGAAACATAACCCGGATCCTAAAGCTAAGTTGATTTATAAATGTAACGATGATGAGGAAAGGCTTTTGCTTGAATCATGCTATATTAATACTTACGAATGTTTTAATAAAGATAAATACCTGAGAGTGACAAAACATTCACTTGGCATTTTCAAGAAATATCAAAACAAAAGGAAACAATAAGTAGCTACTTTTATTATGGTAACAATTGATTTATAAGTCCAATATGATAATTTATTATTTTATTGTTTACTTATGTGATATGAATCAATTGTTTCATTTTATTATATACTTATTTTGTTTAATAGAATTGATCTTTTCATTATGTAAAGGAGGAAGAACTAAAATAGTTTTCCCCTTTTTATTTTACAAGTATTTTAACCGGAAGAAAAATATTCGAGAAGATGTTCGAAATATCGTATATGAGTTCGAAGTTATGAATTTTTGAGACTGTTTATGAAAGTTGCCATCTATTTGGAAAACGATGTCTTCACTCACGGACAACTGTATGTTGCAATGTCTAGAGTCACAAGTCATCAGAATTTTGTTATCTTCACTCGAAAGAACTGTCACAATCAATTCGTTGCCAAGAATATCGTATACAAGCTATGATCTATGAATATGATCAATATCAACCAATATCCATCTCAACATATCTCTTCTTCAAATATTTATACGATCAATCTGTGTATGTGGGATGGCCTAGTTTTTTTTAAAAATTAATAAAAATCTAAAGATTCTGTTTTAAATAATTAATGTTTTTTAACATTTAAAAATCAATTTAAAACAATTAAATATAAAAGAATTATTTTTTTTCAACGTGCATTGAATATAATTAAAGTTCAAAGTTCAAGTTCCATTTGAATCTTATGAATATCTACAACATTCATATCATACATTATGCAAAGGAAACTCCAACAGCTAATCAACATACAATTTTCAAACACTAGTATCTTTAAATTAAAACATTACACAACTAAATTTAAAAAAAAAATTTGTTAAAAATAATGCTATATACAATTTAAAATTTAAGAATTTACACGACCATAGTTTCGCGTCTATTATAAAACACAACGCTTCCTCAAGTCTATTCAATAAAATAATTAAAGTTAATAGAAATTTAAATTATCTTTTTTTAAATCCAAAATGCAGAAAGTGGGTAAATTTAGAATGATCTGTAGTATCACTAATTCTATTTTAAAACCATTCTATTTTCAATTTTTCTCAATAAAATACATGAAATTATTAGGAATAAAATTAATGCTGATTTTTATTGGTTTATTAATAGTCATAATGATGTTATTAAATATTTAAACAATACTAAAATTTTTCATATAATTACAGCAGATTTTGAAAACTTATTTACGAATACATCTTTAGATTCTGTAATTCAACAAAGTGAATTCTTAGTTTCTAACTTTAATACATAAAAAATTATTTGTTATCTCTGTTAATAAATTTCTTAATTTTATCTTATATAATAATTATATTGAATTTGATGGTGAAATATATTTTCGAATTAAAGGAATTGGAATGGGGTAAATCATAGTAGCAATCTTTCTTATTTATTTTTATTAGCTTATGAATATCAATTTTGTATTGATATTTGTTTCCAGTTTAAAATTTTTAGATATATGGATGACTTAATTATTTTTAATACTGATTGGACAATTGAGTATATACAGGACAAATTTATGAAAATATTATTTATTTACAAAAAACTAATAATAATTCTAAATTTGGTGATTTTTTTAGATTTACAAATATATTTTTAACAACAAGTTTAACGTGGCGAAAATAATATTGACAATACAATGAAAAGCATAATCGCACATGAATAAGGAATCACTGATCTGTTTTTAGATTTTTCGATACCGGGAATCCAGAACAGCTGTTTTAGGTTTCCTAAACTTCATCAGCTGGATTCGCCCAGTATCTTACAGTCAGTGATCCCAAGAAACATATAAAGAAAACAAAAGTCAACAAGATAATGGCCCTTCATATTAAAAAATAATTAATAAATTAAGAATAAAAAAGGGCAGAAATTTAATCCCGCTAGTCACTGCTAAACTTAGAAAGGATTAAATTATAAAAAAGAATACATTTAACAAAAAGTTTAACTTGCGGAAAATAATTTGAAAATACAATGAAAATCTTGATATTTTGATTAAATTCCGTATATTAAATTATTTAATAAGACATTTTTATTTCAATTTAAAATTAATAGATTTCATAAATTTTCCAGTAATGTTAGTTTAAATTTATTTAAAAATAATTTTGTACAAGAACTCAAAAGATATCTTGAAATTAATTCTAAATTTGAAGACTTTTTGCTTGATCTAAATTATCTTATTAGAGAATTTATAAATAATAATTTTCCAATTAAAGTTATTAATAAATATGTTTTGCAATTTCAGAATAAATTTAAATTTCAAATTTATAAAAAATATAAAGTTAAAGATATTTTTATTTTTCACAATTTTATTTATTCATTTAAATTTCTTCTAGATAGGATTTGTTGATTTATAATCATTTAAGTTATCTTATGACAACTCACAATTAAATCCTTAAATTTTAGAAAGTTTTGAATTTGATTTGTTAACTGTCATCTATTATTATTATTATTTATTGTTTATTTATTTTTTTTTATTATTTTATTTATGTATTTTTTTAAATAAATTTAAATATTTAAAAACTAGGAAAATATATTTAAATAACTTAAAAAATAAAAAAATAAATTTAAATAATTAAAATATAAAAACAATAATATTACTTATATAATTAGTAAAATTATTAGTTTATATAATGACTAAATAAAAAAGAGCGAAGTCTTGGAATATTCCGTTTTTGTTTTCTAAATTGTTTCTAAATTTTAGTTATTTTAATTTCTGCTTTTGCCGCTGATGACATGAGGTTAAATTGGCCGTATCTTCACAGAAACAGTGATATGGTTTTTGTATTGACATTTTTCAAATCTCACGTCACTATATAATAATATAATAATAATACTTTATTTGCTATATATTTCTAAGTTGAAACTATTACAATAGGTAATACCTATCTTCGCTCGGCTCACTCTTCTCGTGGTCGCTCCTAACCTATTAACAGCTGCTTGCGGCGCGGGTGATCCTAACCCTTTGACCTTCATTCTTTGTGGGTGAATTTGTGGATAAGTAAAATGACAAGGAGAAAGAAACTCCGCTTTTTATTAATATTTGTCAATTAGAATAACGATAGTATTGATAGTAGTGAGCAGATAATGAGCAAAGTCATGTCACCTTCAGTTTCAAGAAGTGAGTGCTAATCTCACGATATTTTACGTGTGCTCTAACTTGATGTGTGTTAGTCTCACAACACCCTATTTAGTTCCGCCTGTGATTCCGAGATAAAAACCAATTCATCAGCATACATAAGACTAAATATTTCCTCTCCTCAATTTTTGTACCACCCCATCCTTCTTTTCTTAGCTTTAATGCAAATTATTTACTAAAAAAGCAAACAATAGTGGGCTTAAAGAATAACCTTGCCTTTCTTCTTTGTTCACATTCAAAGTGATATCCGAATTACCTATAACTTCTTTTGTATTCTGATTATAGTTTGTATCACTGTCAGTATTTTTCCCTTTATTGGCGTTTCATACAGTATCCTGACTAGAAAAATCCTATCTATTGAGTGGAAGGCTATCCTAACGTCCACAAATAAAGATATAAATTACAAAATTACTTTATTTCTTAACTACTCCATAACTTCATACAGGCACTATTTCGAACTCTTTACCGGACGTTGTTCCTCAAGCCTTTTAATGGGAAAAGAAAACTTTCTCCTTCCCAATTTAAACATAAAATAAAATAAAGTAAATTAACATTCAAGAATTCTAACAACAATAAAAAACATGCAATACTCCATGATGCATCCAAATTGTTCAAAATATTAAATTTTAAATACTTTATATCTTTGAAGAAATCAAATCCACTGTCTTTTTGAAAATAAAATTGTCTCCTTCTTGATTAAATTTCGAAGAAAACTGTCCATATCTTCTTTAATATTAAAATTTCCCAAATCTTCTTTAATTAAATATTGAAGAAATCATTTATAAGAAATCATTTAATAAAATGCTTGAATGTTAAACTTCACTCATCTAAGACAAAGCTTAATAATTTTTTATTGTTTTGTTAGAATTCTTGAACGTTAATTTATTTTATTTTATTTTATGTTTGAATTGGGAAGGAGAAAGTTTTCTTTTCCCATTAAAAGGCGTGAGGAAGAAAGTCCGGTAAGGAGTTCGAAATATTGCCTCTATGAAGTTATGGAGTAGTAAAGAAAATAAAGTGAATTTTGTAATTTATGTAGCTATCGTAGAGAATTAATGTAATAAGGATATACTTTTTTTTTCGTTTATTTCCTAATGTCAATTTAATTTAACGTGAAAATGTCATCTAGAGAACTACAATTTTTCCAGCTTTATTTTCAAGTAGTATTTTATTTTCTTCAGCCCAATTCCCTAGTCTATTTTTTTATAATTTCACTATATACTTTAAAGGTTGTATTTTATCTCTCTATAATGAGTAGGGACCTTTTTGTTATCCTTTTTATATATGAGTAAAATCTTCCCCGTTCTCCAACTATTCGGTATTTCCCTTACGAAAATTTTATATAGAATTCTAAAGAAAAACCTATAGAATATCGGTTATAGAGCCTTATAGAATTATGGCCCATTTTTTATAAGCATGTCCTATAGAATTTTCTATAGAAATGTCTATAGCATCTCAATAGAAATTTCTATAGAATATTCTTTCTACAGCCCTACAGAATTATGGCCCATTTTCTATAAGCATGTCCTACAGAATTTTCTATAGAAATGTCCATAGAATATTGGTGGAAATTTCTTTAGAATCTCTCTACAGATTTCTATATATATTCCATGGAAATTTCTATGGAAAATACATGTACATTTCTATACAACTTCTGTAGTAAATACAATATGTTCTATAAAGAAACATGCTTGGCATTATTGATTTAGAAAACAATAAATTATTTGACAAAAATTATACATTCCAAAAATAACTTTATTTATTTCTTAATATTACAATAATTAAAAGAAAACCAAAAAAAATCTGAATACAAAATAGTATTATTATTTATTACATAAATTCACCCATGAAAATTTACAGATGTTCTATATATAGAATAAATAAACACAAAATTTCCAAATCAATATTCATATCTATCGAAATCCTTCATCATTATTATAAAAGCGAAAAACTATACTGAATAAAATTGCAATTAAAAAAACCATTTAAATATGAAATGACAAACAATATCAAGTAATGGAATAAAAAAATTAAAAAAAACAAACAAACAAAACAAACATCCTTTAAGAAAGTAAAGACAAACATATTACGAATATTAGAAGTTAATATTAAAGCAAATGAAAAAAACATCTTTCAAATAACAACTTCAAATCAACTTTCAAATTTCCTATCATAAGTAAATTAAGAAACAATAACAAAGGAGATGGAATAATAATCTATTATAGAAAAAAGCTTATTAACTGAAATCCTAATCGAAAGCAAACATTATGAAAATTGCATATGTATAGTTAAAAGTTAAACTTCAAATGCTTCTGAAACAAAGCATCTCTTCTTCTTAAACCAATCTATATAAATCTGCGAAAAAGACCGAAATTGCTAATTATAGACCAATCTCATTAGTTTCAAACCTGTCTAAAACAATTATGGATTTAGAAACATAAATAGAATTATTAATATTATTTTTAACCAAATTCCCAAAAATATCCGTTTGATTAGGACAAATTTTGTGAAATAATCAGACATTGTAATGTACTGTAGTTGGTTAAAATCCGCCTATTCCGAACAGAGTTCAGAAAAAAATACCGTTTTTTTTAACTTAAAAACAAGAGAAATTAAAAAGACGTTTGTGAAAAAAACGTACATTTATTGTTATACAAAGAAGTTAAATAGAGACATACAGAGCCTAAAGTTGATGAAAACGCCTGAAACCAAATTGGAATGAAAGCTGGTTACTTACAGTAGATGTCGGCTCCATTTATACAATTTTGTAGAATCATTTTTAATCACTGCTAAACACAAAAGTAACTAATTTACACACACTTAAGAAGTAAAGTCAGTGAACGCTGTGTAGACTAGCAATGTCCCCGCACTTAATTTACGCCTTAACAAATCAATACGTTGATATTATTCATGATATCCGCCTATTGAGAATTCCAGCTAAATCGAACAGTTTTCGGTCCCAATTAGTTCGGAATAGCGTGACTCTACGTACTTCGCTCCGACCTGTTGTAAATGGCGTTGAACGGTTGAATTTTTTTGCATCGTTCCCGCGCCGCGCCTAGCTAGCTATCCCGCAGAAACAGACGTGTGCTTCAAAATTAGTTTATTTTTTAGTTTTAAGGAATTATTTTAAACAAACTTAATGCTCTCTATTTTTTAATAATGTTGTATATTTTTTAACAAAGCCGAAACTATCTATATTTTGAAATTATAAATGTCTTTGTTGTCCATCTGCGCATGCGCACAGCGAAATTAAACGTGATTCGGATCGTTAGCCTAGGGCAGATCAGATTGAAAGCGATTGAGTTTGTCAAATTTCTAGGGAATATTAAAAAAATTTTTTTTTTTTAATAATTACAAATTATTTAGTCAAATAAATTGGGAAAAATATAATTTAGAAAGATTCAAAAATGTAAAAACTTAGTTAATATCTGATGTAACTAATGATAAAAAAAAAACCTTAATTTTAATTTAACTTAATTACACTTAATTTTCAGTATTGATATTAAACTAGATAATTATAAGAATTATTATATCTAAATAAATAAGGACCACTATCAAACATAATAAAAAAAGTAACTAAGTTTTAACAAATTAATGCATAATTGATATTAAACAATTTATCTGCATGTTTATTTATTAATTAGTATCTTTTAAAAATTTATATTGACTATTAAACAAACTAAAAACATCAGAAGTATCCATCATCATATAAAATTTTTTATGATATCCATTATAGAGTTCTATAGAATATTTCTCTATAAAAATGCAAATACTTATTCTTTTCTATAGAAATAGGTATAGAATTTCTTTATTTGGATTACTTTTCTATAGAGGGTTGATCTGGAAATTCTTTTTAGAGTTCTGTTTATTATTCTCTATAAAAATGCATATACTTGTTTTCTATAGAAGTAGCTACAGCATCTCTATTGGATTACTTTTCTATAGAGGGCTGATATGGGGATTCTATATAGAGTTCTATAGAATATTTCTCTATAAAAATGCATTACTTGTTTTCTATAGAAACAGCTATAGAATTCCTATAGAATTACTTTTCTATAGAAGGCTGATAGGGGGATTCTATATAGAGTTATACAGAATATTTCTCTATAAAAATACATTACTTGTTTTCTATAGAAACAGCTATAGAATTCCTATAGAATGACTTTTCTATAGAGGGCTGATCTGGGGATTCTATAGAGTAGTCTATAGAAACCTATAGAGCTCTATATGATTCTACCAACCATTTTCGTAAGGGTTGTTCTGTTTCCCAGACTTAGTCTATTTCCCAGTCTACCATTTTTTGTGGGAATAGTCTGAATATATTCATTTGGAATATAATCTGGTCTCGTATTGTTTTGATCTAAATATCCTTCATTATACAACTTTTCTAGTAACAATAAATCTTTGATGCTTTTACAGTTAACCAAAACTTCATCTCCGTCTAACAAATTTAATTTTTAAAGTGCTCTACACTTCATTTTTTTTGCATACATAAAATTTTCCTAGTTTATAATCGGCTTTTTCGTATAATTCTTATTACATTCCAAAAATCGTTTCTTAATTGTCTTAATTTCTCTAAATCTCTTGTTTCTCTACATAATAATCTTTCTTCTTTACCTTACATAGTAAATAATAACTTTTCTTTAACTTCCATGATCCTGTCTTAAGTTCTCTCTATTTCGTCTCCTAAATTTGTTTAAACTATTCTTCAAATTTCTTTTCATAATATGACATTCATTATCAAACCATTTTGCTCCTACTTTTTCATTTATCAATTTGTTTTTGGTCTTAATTTTCTTTACAAACATTTATACATTTTTTTCGTAACTTTCACATAATTTATCTATAGTGACATTATTATCATAAATTACCAAACATATTTTAAGTTGATTTTTGAAGATCTCTGTATCTTCATCCCACTTAACTTCCCAATTATATTTACTTTGATTTCTCTACTCTAAAACCTGTATTTCTAAAGCCTATTGATAAATGGTCAGGCAGACAATTTTCTAATACCTCAAATATAAAATTTGGATTTAGCAATTTACTATTAACAAAGCGTAAATCAATCACACAGCAACCTTGATTACCAACGAAAGCCCAATTTTCCTCTTCATCTCCAGTCTGGTTGCCGTTCACAATTTCTAAATTATGTAATGTACACCGATGAAATAATATTTTACTATCTCTATTTTGATATCTTTCTAATTCAATAATGTAAATAGTTTGAAATTAATTGAATTTTTTGCTCAATGCTCTTATTTATTAATATAAATGTTGATTCACGATCATAGTATAGATCATTACAATTTTTGAATCAATTCTTTTTTAAAAATAAAATTAACCAATGGTTTAATCCGTCAGATTAAAACCTCCTTTCCTATTAACGAAAAGAAATAAACAAACTATTCGAAAAAAATATCGAAATACTACTTTTAGGGTTTTTTACTTTTTTTTTTTTTTTTCCAATTTACAGTCGGACCTCTATTTAACGAATCTCTATTTTGCGAATTTCTCTATTTTGCGAACTTTTCTTTGGAACCAAGAACATTTTGCTAATTTCTTCATAAAATAACCTCCAAATAGAGAAGTGCATTTTCTATTTAATGAACCTTTTCGTGGTATCTATTTTTTTTGTCTCCTTGAAATGTTTTTATTATCAATATTCCCTTAGAGGAAATGATAGAAATGTGGATACACCTGAGGGAAAAAGAAGAAATTAACGATGATGTGCAGATTGATTTCACTTGATTTTGAAGTTGAGACCTCGGAAACACTATCTGAATCGGATATTTTGGCCATTGTGAAAAATAAAAACAATACAGCAATGAATTGCGTTGAAGATGATGAAAATGGAAATGATCATGATGCAGAAATAAAAAAAATTCGTGTGATCATTTGAAACAATCCGATGCGGATTACAATTTGAAGAAAATACTGAAGTGGTTTTTGGTGCATTGCAAAGATGCGAAATGTACTATGAGCGAAAACTTTTTTAAAAAAAAAAAATTAAAAAAAAAAAAATTAACCGACTTTATTAGTAAAATTTAAGTTCGCATGTGGTAATGTATGCTTTATGTCATTAAAATCATTACTTTTTTTAATAATATTTATTGTTTATGTATTTTAAATCTGTTTTATTTAGTTTAAAGTAATTTTAAAAAAGTGAATCTCTATTTAACGAATTTTCCATGTAACGAACTTTTTTTCGGGATTTAGCGACTTCGTTAAATAGAGGTCCGACTGTACATATTTTATTCTGTAATTAAATCGTGAAGATCACCTCTGCTATAACTTGGAGCCCCTTAGAATGTTTTCAGCAAAGTTATAATATGCTTCAACTTGGATGAAAAAAAATGTCTAAACTCTATCTCAATCTGATATTTTAAATTACAATCAAGCTTCAATCAACCAACTGTGTTTAAAACTGGTGAATTCCTAATTTAAATAGCATCAATAATGTCAAATGGATGAACAGGAAAAAAAGTTAACGAAGATTTATTAAAAATACATTGATAGTCTTTAATACATTCTCATTTTTTAAAAGAGAAATTAGAAAAAAAATAACGAAATCTAACACGAAAATTGATTATTATGAAACTAGGTTTTTATGAAATAATTCATGTTAGACTTTTGGTATATAATACATAAAAGACTTATGGTATATAGTCTTTGAAAAAAGATTTTTCAAATTTTCGATTTATCACATTTTTATTATTTTTTTTTTTTTGCTAATTTAGTAGAATTTCATTTTCAAAATTTCAAACGTTGAGGAAAAGAACTAATTCTTTTCATTTTTAGGCTAAAGAAATTCAGGATGTTTTGTCTGACTTCAAAATGTGTAACAGATTAGTAATGGACGAAATTCAGGTGAGACAACTCTGCTATTTACAAACTTCCTCATTTTTTAAGTAAACAAGATAACTTTTTTTGTTTCAAAAGAAAGTTTAAGAAAAATCGAATCTGTAAATTATATAGAATCAATGACTAGTATAATTCAGAAAATAAGATGAAATTATTTCTTTTAGTTAGTGTTTTAACTTGGAACATCTATATGTATCAATTAGTTTGAAAGATATAGTTCTGTGAAACATTAGTAAAAGTCCCTTTTCATAATGGACTATTAAATGGTTTTGCCGTTCTGAGTAAAACAAATCATATTCTGCGAAAGAAGTTCTCAAGAACAGAAACCAGTAGATCTCGAGCAATGATTCAGATTTCCATTCATCATGTCTTGAGAAAATTTATCTCATATACGGAGGGTTGGACCACGTTTATCAGAACGAATTTTCTGATATGAAAAGTCTAAGAAAAGCCGCGATTCCACCATCTGTATTGCTCTACTTGCCTGCCCTGCATTCGATGAATGGCCCTACAATGTTGTTTCCATTGGAGGAAGCTACGCTGCAGTGTATGAAGGGGAATCTTGTTCCACTCCTCCTGACAGACCTACCATAAACTAGCTACAGTTCGAGGTCGTCAGTTTGCTAATGCCCATTTCAACAGATCAAAGCCGGAGTAGTCCTTAGGAAAAGCGTCAGGTGATTTCACTGGGATCGAACTGAACGGAATTGATCGAATTCCTATTTCGTTGACCATTCCTGACATGTAGGATAATGTTGTTCGGGCGGTATGGCACGACGCATTATCCTGATGGATCCGTACCTCAAACGATGCAGTACCGTACAGTGCTGGAATGTCGCCGAAGTACAATGGTTCTAAGATGTTTCCCTGATAATATGTAGCATTAACCTTTCCCTTTCCATCAATTTTTCGCAAAGGCAACTTCCCTAATTGCTGTAACCTGTCACGATCATGAAGCCATGTGAAAATTTTTCCTTACATTGGTGGAACCTTTCTGAACGACATTTAGCATCACGATGACGATAAAAAATTGCACATGGGTTCGTTACAGTCGTTGAGATAAACCTATCCTTCGTCCAACGTCACAACACACTTCCATTTTTCGTCCGACAAATGCTCTTCATACAACGCCATCAACTGTTTGTCTTATGTTCAGCGATGTATCGAGGCAACAGCCTATGAACATTTGCTTCTTTAGATTCAGCTCCCTTTGAATTTTGAGTCTTATGGTTATTTTGGAAACTCCCGTTCGTTCTGCAAGACTTCTATAGGTGCCGGGATTTTCTTTCATATGTTTTCTTGAACCTTACAGACAACAGCTGAAGTGGCAGCGCTACGTGGATGTGGTTTGCGGCGCTCGGGTTTCTTCCTCACTTCACTAACTGCCTTCAAATGTGACTCAGCAATAATTCGACTAATAACGGACTTTGAAGTTTTAAAATTTCGTTGCTTACACATTTCTATTTTTCTGGAATGAGAATATTTCGCATCGGAAAGGGCTACAACGGACCAAATCCAACGTACCACACATCGGTACACGTGGATCCATTAGAACCCATAACACTAATGTACATATGTTAATACTGACTGCACTCGCTCAGCAACAAAAACAAACAACAGGATTTCCGGTTCAATTCACGTGTGCATAACAACGCGCTGTTGAAAACATTCTTATAAATGTGGTCCAACCCTCCGTATCAGGATTTCCTAAAATTCTACAGTAAAAAGTTTTTACGTTCATCTCTGGAGAACGGGTCGACGTGTCATTAGAGCTGATCATTCTTTTTTAATTGTAATATTGCCGCCGAAACTGTTCAACAGTCCTAAGAGGAATTTCTGACTTGCATAAAAACAATATTCATGTTACTTAAACAAAACTAGTCACAATATCTCCATCGTCTCCAGTGACGTAGTATCGGAACCTTACAAAATCTCCAAGGCAATGGTTGACGCAGTATTCGATTGTTCAATTGTCTTTCATAATATATACTGTATATGCAATGGAAAAAGCTATAAAATTCTTAAGATCATCTTCAACTTTAAAAAATGAAAAAATAAAACCAGAGGTGCAGTGCTCATACAGTGTCTGTCACCTTATATACACAAGGGATAAATCATATGATGTAATATTTTGTCAGCGAAGTACAACTGTTGTGATAAAACAGCTTTTTGATTTATGCCTATTAACCCATTTCGTTCCTCCTAATAGAGTATATCTCGAGATTTCGGAACGTACAGATATAGTTTCACTTGATCTCTCTGATATTACTCTGAATAGAAAAAAGATATCAGTATACTTTGTGTATAGAATAAGAAAAAAAAATATTCCAGCAAAAATTAACTGATACAGTTTTAGATCAAACTATTCTGATCCTTTACTGTGTCTTTTCATGTGTCATAGTTGATCAACACATCCCGAAACTTAGATAATTTTAATGAAATTTACTAGTGTACTACTAAGTTTGAATGGAAAGTTGATTATACATTTTGCCTAATTATTCAGAACAGAAGCTAAACCATTGGAAATTAATGTCAATAATCTAGATTTTTTTTTCCTCAAAAGCAGAAAATTAAAAAAAAAAAAAAAAAAAAAAAAAAAAAAAAAAAAAAA
>JAFIDM010012231.1:47343544-47361909 GCA_023159025.1 Thereuonema tuberculata | reverse complement strand
GTGAGCTAACCTAATTCTAACTGTTTTTGGTTGTAAATTGAACCTTATGGTTGTAAATGTGAGCTAACCTAATTCTAACCGTATGTATACACGCCGTGGGCAAGATCGCTTCTCATGATTGGCGACACTTCCGGCTGCGGTGGCGTTAGTACACAAGTACCGTTTTATCTTGCCAGCTTTCTATCCTTGTTTTAATTGAATTTTGTCGATAATCTTGTTTTGTTTTGTTTACTTTTAGTGAATTTTGTTTTGTAACTGCAATAAGCATTTGTTCTTGACTGCTTTGTACATAATCTGCCAGTGAATGTTTTTTTACTTCTACTGTTTGTTTAACTTGCAATAATCCTCTATTTCCAGTTTGACGGTATAATCTATCAATGTCACTGCGCGGATGCAACGAATGATGAATTGTCATTAATTTTATTAATTATTATTATTATTATTGTTATTATTATTATTTGTTGTGGATACATTTTTTTAATGATTAGACAGTATAAAATTCAAGACAATCGAATAGAATACCATAGAAGAAGAAAAAGATTTTCGAATTTGGCTGATGTGGAATAATTGATCTACAGGATGGAGGTGACTAGTGGATGTGTAGATCAGAGATCAGTGATATTAAGGTTATAAGATATTGGAAGCTTATTTTATTAGGCAAATTATTTGCATTTGTAAATAAATTTAGAGAAATTTGCTTTATTTTTTAGAAATAAATTAATTATTTAGTACTAGAATAATAACATTTCAAATTGCATACATTAAATCCTGCTTAAGGGTGTTTGATATTCTTAAATCTGAACTGATTTTGATCAGAGACCTACCTCTGACTAAGTGTGCGTTGAAGAAGGTTGTATGTTGGCAGCTTACTACTTAAGGTTCGGCGACAAAAAACAACTTGTCGCCGGCGGAACTTTACATCTCTCTCACTGCAATCTTTTAGGTATGGTAATTTTTATATAAATCATTGGCTATGTTAGTATTGCCTTTATTATTTTTTTATTCTTTCTTTTACTTAATATCAGTTTTTTTTTTTAATTTCTTAAAGTAAACTATGTACTGAACTGATGAATGCATTTTCGTACTTTTCATGATATTGTCACGACGAATTTCATTTTGCTGTAATTTTAACAGGAAAGTAGATCAACTTATTGTTATTTTAGGCTTGAAAAAGAAAAGACGTAATCTTTTCGAAAATTTGCTTTTTGATATTAAATGTAGTTTTTTACATTTAAATTTGGTGTGATGTTTGAAATATTTAATAGTAGAGGCTTTAGAAGGAAAGATCTACTAAAAAAGTATGGGAACTTTCAAATAAAATATATTCCCGTTTTAAAAAAATTATATAATCTCTAATCATAACTAAATTTAAATTGAATCTGCGTTAAGTAATGATTACAGAGATGATTTGAAGTTCCAAAAGACAGCATCTGATATAGTTGAATTTTGCGGTTTCGAGTTCCGTAATATTGCATAGTATAATGCTGTGAGATTTGTCTGAAAAATAGTATTGTACTTTGGTATCGGTAGGTTCATTAGCTGAATTATAATTAACTCAGACCTTTGTATCAATTCCTTGAAAGCGTTAATAATGATTTGGCGGTGTTAGTAAAAAAATATTTAAATGTCACTGATCAGGATCTGTTACATCCACAACAATATTAAGTTTCCTTGATGATGGATATGGCCTGCATTGGATAACTTTATTTCAAAAAGAAGTTTTCTATTGAAAAATGATAATTGGTAATAATTGAATGCAGAGCTGTACTTTTTTTTGTTTTATTTACAACTATTTATATATATCAGTAGCACGCTTCTAGCGTAATATGTACTGAATTGTTCATTACTTGAATAAAGTTCATTAACTGAAGTGACAGTCATGTGGAAGTATTCTGGATATTGTTTAAACACAATTGTTCCTATAATTAAACAATGCTGTTGCTATTCTAATACACATCCGTACTGTATCTTTATAGTTGCACTTATGCTTTATAACTTAAATGCACATAAAATATAACACTGAACTAACACTTTGATATTCACTGCTTTAGTAGTTCAGAATGAGCACTTGTAAGCTAAACTTATAACACTGAAGTAACACAAACTTGAAGCACTTTAAATAGTTTTCTAAGCACTGTAATCTCAGCTACGTACCTGTGACACTTTAATTCATTAATCACTATAATTCCAGCTACGCACATGTAACACTTTGATTCACTAAATCACTGTAATTACTACTTGCTTTAAATAACTCCGTCGCACTAATTTAATTCGGTGACGTAATAAATTCACTATATAATATTCACAGCAAAATTTCACAAAAGCGAAGCACCACTGAATTTGTATACTAATGCCTTTAATATTAAAATAATTCTTTAAATAATTTCTTCTAATTGCACTTCAATTTCTTATTCTTGGAAATTAGAATATTCACAGTTAATCAATTTCTCGGCTTCAGAAATCTTCCACAAATTCACTTGGCAACACTCCAAATAATTGTCATGTGCGCACGACTTTTTCCTTTTATCCAAAACGTTCAATATCGGCAAATCACATTTAACACGTATCGTTTCACTCACGGGAAAATATAATTGAAAAGTTTAACTTACAGTTTGCGATGATATCAACTATTCAAATGCTGCGTTGAATCCCCTGGGTTCCAATGCGGCAGTCCCTTCACTTGGCGCACGTTGCGTTTTCGCTTCCCCTGAATGTTGCTTCTCTTGCAAGACCTCACTGGTCATCTCGTCTCAGCACGAGAGCTTTACCTTGCGTCCTCTCACGGTGCACAAACATCTGCAACTCAAAATCCTCCCAATACTCTCGTATCAGTTCTCATTAATCGTTATCAATCACGTGTCCACTTAATTTCCTTTTTTCTTAAATTCACTAATTCACTCATTTGAATTATTAACTTTATAAGGCAGCACAAAAAAATATTCACAATATTTTAATCTAATAATTAAAAGAAAATTACTTCGAAGCAAAAATAAAAATAATAAATATAATTTTGACCAATCAAAATTCTCTACATCTTAATAGCTATTCATGAAGTTTATGAATTAATCTTTCTATTTAACGTAAAATTCAAGAGCGTTATTTTGTATGCTTAGGTTGTGTTGGTTGTTATCTTTGATAAAACCAAGAAGCTTTAGTAAATATTATTAACAAATTTTTGTAATTTTTAGGACAAAAAGTCTCTGCATTCTTAAAAGCTTTTCTGCTACTGTTTTCTTATGATATGTTATGTTATATAGTGAATGTGGGTGGCAGAGAAGCCAAGCACTGCGACCAGAAGTCTATTGTACTAACCCACGGAAATAAGGACAGATGGAGAGAAAGACTGAGAAAAAATGGTGGGAGAAGTGCAGGGGAAATGGGAGAAACCCGAGAAAACCTGCCCAGCGCGGATCATCCACCATCACGAAACCCACATGAGAACCGAACCCGGTACTCAGAGGTGAGAGGCCGATGTCTTAGTGACAACGCTAACCGCGCGGCCGTTTTCTTATGATAATATAACCCCAATTGGATGCTGTATAGAATCATAGGGCGGATTGCACTATTAGCGCTATTCCAATCCATGATACATCTTGAACATTTGGCAAGCAGACACTTAGTTTCTTCTTAACACTTTCGTAACAATCTTATTATTACAAAAATTTCTTAAATAGAAAAACACTCCTTTATCTGCTTCAATATTTGTCCCTTTTACAAAGAAGACATCATCAGGATACATTTTGAGGAAAATGTATTTTTAAATTCTGCTTTAAATTCTTCTTTGATGTTTTTTGAACAAAGAATGTGGCAGATTCTTTTAACTATGATTATGCTTCATTGTAAGAAAACGGATTGTTATTTTCAATCTTGTATTCATAACGATTTGTAGAGGAGAAAGACAGAGTTCTATTCCTCAAAATGTATCCTGATGAAGTCTTCTTGCTGAACGGACGAAATATTGACGTACCTAAGGAGTGTTTTTTTAAGAAGTCCACTAAGTTGCTTTACTTTTTCTAATATAAATCCTAAATACTTTTTATGGTCCAGTGTTTGAATCCACTAAATCCAGATATTTTATTCAGTCTGTCCAATCTATTCTGTTTCCATTCTTAACGAAATCAGGGTATTTAAAATTATATTGATACTTTCTGGTAAACGCCATTGCATTAGTCTTTGTCAACTTAAAAATTTATCTTTACGGCAGAATTCATTTTCTTTTCTAGAAAAAAGATGGAATAGCCCTGAAAACAACTAATAAGTGATCTGCAAATGCATTGATTCTTATGTTATCTCCTGAAAACTGCTTTTAATAGAAAATTAGCAATACAGTTCAATACAAAAATGTGACAAATACAGTCCGAGAGGACATGATTTGGATAATAATCTTTCAATATTCTCGTCTTTTAATTCCTGAAAAGATACTTTTTCTATCTTCCAAATAAGATATAGTTATTTTTATTAAATATAATGGGAAGTTAATTCATTTGTGATCGATGTATACAAGAATTGTCAAATGATCCTTGTTTAGACCGCTATTGTATATATTTTTACATCCCGCCAATTTCAAAATACTGTGTAAAGATATGATTTTCTTCTTCAGTAGATTGTGAAGTCACACTATTGATCATATATGCATGTTCTGTATTGAATACTATCTAACTCAGTTAGTGTGGGCAGTGTCATAAAGCTGTGTAGAGAAAGGTGTTATACTTGGGACAGTTCTGCCTCAGAACAGTCGACAATGTGCTGCTATCGGTTGAGTATCAATCTAACGAATTACAGTTAATCATTTTGTCGCCAGATACCACCACACACCTATTAATGTTTGCCACATGTTTGGATTTGATGCTGCATAATAAATTAGAAAATATTGAATGGTAAGTAAGTATTTGATTATGTCTCCTAATTTTTATGATTATTCGTATGGTGTATATGTATTATGTTACTGGTGGTAATGTAAACTAAAATAATGCGCTACTCAGTGACAGTATTTGTTCCACTGCACAAAATAACCACAAAGTGTTTTCTAGGCTAGTGTATTTGTATTTTTAAAACATCGCAAGATAGAACACATACTGGTTCATGACTGATTTAAATATCATTCTTTAAGGGCTACGGTATTTTTACTATTCCTACATGTATCTATTTATGTATTTATGTTTCCCCCATATTGAGGAAATGAAAACTAAAAGAAAACGTAATGTTAACCAACCAAGACAGTTGTATCCTGCTAAGAAACAGATGAAAAAATCTGGGAACATAAAGAGTGATAGGCCGATTGAAACGTCAAGCTCTGAAGATGAGCCAGTGCCTTTTTTGAAGAAGACTGATATGGTGGATTTCAGAATTGCAATTTTACAAGATCAAATTCAACTCCAGAAGGAGATTGATTTTGAAGAAAATAAAATATAAGCGGCGGATTACGTCTTAGTACAACTAAAGTGGGAAAAAGAAACTGTTGTTTTTTTATGTAGTGCAAGTTGTTATAAAACCAGACGTTTTATATGAAGTTAAATATCTCGTGAAAGCAGATAACAATACTTTTAAATTTTAAAAGTCGAAACAAATTATGAAATTGATGACAGTGACGTGATTTTGAACTCTCACCTTCATTGCCCACAGACAGTTCGGAACAGCAGAATCTGCTTAAGTTTGCAATTAATTTCAGTGCCTATGATGTTCAATAATTTACGATATCAGTTGTTAGCAACAACGATTTGAACTATTTAAAATCTATCTTACAATTTTATCTGCGTAATGCTCTGATTAATATTTTGGTTTTACTGAGATTTAATCAATATGCTTTCATAAAATAGTTAATAAGATGAGCTGAGACATTACCTACAATTGGAAACTTACGACTTTGTGTTATGTTTAATGAATGTAGTTTTTACTGAAAATAAAGTTATTGTGTATGCTACACCCAAGATAGACTCAAGGTGCAACAAAATTATCCCAAGGTACAACACCATGTTGTACTTTGGGATACTTGCAATACCTTTAAAATAATCCTAATTAAAACGTTTCTGTGCAAGATACAACGAAATAAAAATGGTACGTAATTCCATTACTGATAAACTACATAATTTCATGTAGCTTTCAAAAGCAAGCTTTTACAAAATTGCAGCCTCTACAAAATTATTTGTTTAAAAAGTGTCCTTTTTAAGTACGTATCCAAGTGTCGTATCCAAGTACGACACCTTCCCCTACATCGATTTTAATTCTTTTATGTTCAATTTTCTACTTTTCCAAAACATACTTTATTCAATTTATTATTACTTAATTAATTGTTTTCATATATTGGATTTAATAAACAAATTATAAAATAACTGTCAAATAGTTGAAGTATTTTTTTTTTATTTTTAAAAAAATATTGTTAAAAAGTATTAAAAGTCAAACACACTAAAATTAACATTACATTTAAAAAATATATACATAATGTAATGCTTTAAATGTAATGCTAATTTCAGTGTATTTGACTTTTAGTACTTTTTAACAATTAATTTTTTTACACACATTAAAAAAATTATAATTAATTAATTTAAAAAAAAAAATTCTTGAAGTTTCGAATGCATAAGTTAACTGGATTCATTAAGTTGAATTTATTCTTTTGATTAATCTTTCTTTAAATGATAAGTTAATATCAGTGTTCTAAAAAGATTTATTATATATTTTACCAGAACTGAAAAATCATTTGGAGCTTAGTGTGTTTAAATTAATTATTTTTAAAATCTAAAATCAGATTCAAATGATAGGAAAGCATCAGAAGGTCTGACAAATCGATTTAAGAAGTTCAGAGATTTTTAGGAATTTGGAATTAGAATTCATACTAAACTTTTATAAACTCGACAACTATTGATGTACTCCAAGAATTATTTTGGATCACTAAGAACGATAGTATTTACCATAAACATAATTTGTTTATGTTTTTTTTTGTCTAATATTATTAATTACTTTATGCGATTCATCATCGACTATCCGTCTTACTTTCTTATTATAGTAAATAAATATTTTGAGATCAAATAATTATTTGAAACATTCCAGAAGTTCAATCTTTGATCTGTCCCTACAGTAATTATTATAAAATGATTTGTGAAATAAATGAATCTAATTAAATTCTGAAATTATGATTTCTAATTTGAATTCTAAAATGTATTAAAAATAAGCTTAAAGTGGATGAATTTATTATTAAGAAATGAATTTTTACAAAACTTCTTGAAATTCTTGATATAGGAAACAAATTCTTCTATAAACATTAGTATATTGTAGTGATTTTTATATTTATTTGTATACTTGTATCATAATTTTTATCATAGTGTATTCTAGTTATTCCGTTTTCTGTATTTTAATCTCTATTATTCAATTCCTTTGTAATTATCTGTTGATCTGTTTATTTTTGAATTTTAACGGTTGTGGCATCTTTTAATTCACTTTTATTTAAATCACAACGGTTTAAAAACCCGTTGTGATCACATGGCATTTAAAGCACCCAATCAATTTGTAAACGCCACAACCAATCGAATCCTTTTGTACATAGTCTATAAATACCAATGTTAGCTATAAATAAACAAACAGAGACAGATCCAATAGAGTTCAGTTCAGACCCAACAAGTCTAAGCCTCCTTTATTTTACTACGAACCAGACACCACGAAACACACCACAATTTTGGTGCCGAACCCGAGTTAGCTGCTTCGGAGCTAACATCATCGAGCGCTGCCTCAGGACTCCGTCGCAATGTCCCTGATGTTCCCCGAACTAGATGAGTCTCCCGCCGCTGTTGAAGCCGCCCAACTACGGACCACGATGTAGCTGACGCACGGACATCGACGATGCCGACACCAACCCGGATTTGCCTCAGAACCTCTCCATTGCTGCATCGGACCTCAATCACCAATCCACGTCCAGCTACACCGCAGCTACAGCCGCTAAGCACCGACAAGAAGCAAGATTGATGTCGCTATCTATCGGCCGCCTATCGATGCCAGATGCCCGTCCTTCAGTGCATCGCCCGTTTTTAACGTCTCGACTGCAACTAACTACAATACCATCCGCCTTCGTGAATCAGCCATGCCGAGTTCTGCAGTAAGAAATTTAATAAAATAGCCGCCGATCAAATTTACCAGTACACACGCCACAATGCAGTTCACACGACTTCAACAGACGGAAGAACGGAGTTTTCCGGCCAACCCTTTTAAACGCCCCATCCCGCCGCAGAATGACGCCGTTTTGTGCCTAGTCAATGCTCAAAGCCTACGAATTGGTGTTCAACCACGAAGAACACGTCTAGTCAACTCTCCGAACCTCACCGATGAAAATTGCCGCATCCGATCTACGATTTTCCGTTAACCGCCATGGGAGACGCCATTTTCGTAATCTACGAGCCATTGTATAGCCTCAGAACCAGCGTCAAAAAGCCTCGAACCGCTGCAAAGACCTGCCAACTTACGCCAAATGAACTCTCGAACTGCCGAAATGTACTCTCAAACTGTCAATCTGATCATGGTTAAAACCGTTACTTTTGACTTTAGTGAAATTGTGGACATTTTTAGTGAACTTTAGGATTATTAGTGAAATTATAGTGCAATTGTCAACATTTTAGTGAACTCACGAACAATTAGAATTTTTTTTTTCTCTCAGTGCCTTCGGCACAGGATCACATGATGTATTAAAGTAAATAGTTTATTTTGTAAATAGTTCCTCTTGTATATATTTGTAAGTAATTCTCTTTTCTCATGAAGCTCAGTATTAGTATTAATGTATATATTTTTCTTTTTTGGCCATATCTTGTTTTTTTATTTTTCGGGGACGAAAAATCTGGGAAGGGAGATTATTGTAGTGATTTTTATATTTATTTGTATACTTGTATCATAATTTTTATCCTTTGTATTCTAGTTATTCCGTTTTCATGTATTTTAATCTCTATTATTCAATTCCTTTGTAATTATCTGTTGATCTGTTTATTTTTGAATTTCAACGGTTGTGGCGTCCTTCTAATTCACTTTTATTTAAATCACAACGGTTTAAAAACCCGTTGTACTCACAAGGCATTTAAAGCACCCAATCAATTTGTAAACGCCACAGCCAATCGAATCCTTTTGTATATAGTCTATAAATACCAATGTTAGCTGTAAATAAACGAACAGAGACAGATCCAATAGAGTTCAGTTCAGACCCAACAAGTCTAAGCCTCCTTTATTTTACTACGAACCAGACACCACGAAACACACCACAATATTTTGCGTAACTTATTTTGCTTCTTTGGGCATAACTTCTCTTCTAATTTCGTACTAAGCGATTTAAACAAACATAGGTAATTTAAACAAACAAATACAGGCAATATTTACAATTATCGAAAGGCTTCATTATATTTACAATGTTTCTTGAATAAGTCAAACAAAATGGACTTACTCTACCAGTAGCGAATATAGAATATATTTTCGAGGGGGGGGGCCAAGATTAATGTAAGGTTAAGTTAAGTAATTTTAAGTAGACACCCCATGGAAACCTTTCTGTTCAACCAAAAAAAGAAAAAAAAAACGATGGAAACCTATCCATTCAACCAAAAAAAAAATGGAGGGGAGGACATCCTTCCTAATGGGGGGGGGGGGGGGGGCGGACCCCCTCGGCCGCCCCCCTTATATACGCCCCTGTACTCTACACATTTTTGTTTATTAAAACTGTAGAAATTATTGATAATACAAGCTTCCATTAGAAATCTTGTTGTTGTTATACACTACCGTTTCAAATGGGTCTAGACTATATACAAGTGTTAAACAATGGTTTGCGCAATTAGATATTCGAATTATATATTTTTTATCGGAATATTACTTCTAAAAAAGAAATTCTTCTTTAACTCAATTTGTAATGAGTTACTACTGAATCAATGAATCATTATTCAGCGTTATAGGCTATTTTAAGCCCAAAATTTGTAATTTCCTTTCCGTTATTTTGAATCTGTTAACCAAAATGCTTAGGAAAGAATTTTGGTTTTTTAAATAATGATATAAACCATTTGTATATCTCCGAAATAATCTGGTATAAGAAATTTTAATTATTAACTCTAGTATTTCATTTATGTTTCCCCAGTATCTGTTTTTAATAAATTGAGCGACAATTACGTTAAAAAATCTTTAGTGTTAGATCTTTATGAACTTGATTTAGATTTAGAAAATTCAGGCAACTAATTTATTCCAAAATTCTTATTCAACCATAATTGTTTCGAAGCTCTAAACGCAATAATTTATAAATCGGGGAAATAAATCATAATGAAGTTGATTTATTGCTTGCTTCCACTGAAATCATTAGTGCTGAAATGGCTTTGTTAATAAATAAACAGTTGCCATAATGGAAAAAAGAAGAACCAATTGATTACAAGAAAGAGGTTATTGATTTTTTGTCACTCAAAACTTAATTCAGATCATTTGTAATATAAAATGAAATTTTAGTAATTTTAATTTTAAAATTTAACCGTGGGAATTTTGAAAAACCGTGAAAAAGGTTTTAGTGATTATAAATATCTACTTATATGCCAAATGTGAAGTCTCTACTGATTATAGTTACGAAACTAATTCGAAATAAGAAAACTTTCAAGCGAAAATAAACCCTCGTTATTCCCGAACCCGTGGGAATTCCTCAAAATCCGGCCTTATTCCTTGTCTACAACATAAAGAGAACCTCTGTGCAAAATTTCAGCTGTCTAGGTTCAACGGTTTGGGCTGGACGTTGATCAGTCAGTCAGTGAATGAATGAGTGAGTGAATGAGTGAGTCAGGTCTTGTCTTTTTATATAGTTATATATGTCGAACAGGCAAAACTCAAAGCTTTGTCTTCGAGTTTCAAATCAATCTTTTGCAATTAAGAAAAAGTATAGAATATAAGAATGAAATTAACTTATATTACTAAACTATATAAAGCCGATATTTATACTGCTAATATAAGTAAACCAATCATAAATTTAGTGAAACTTATGTACAAAGCCAATACGTGTCAAATAAAGATGGGATCCAGAGTTTCTTGAGAATTCAAAACAAGCAAACGACTGTTGCAGGGATGTTGCATGTCACCCACCCTATTCAAGATATACTTGGATGTTGCGTTAAGGGACTGGAAAAGGAAATGTGAAAAAATGGGTATAAAGTTGAATGAGAACAAATACTTATTTAACTTACTATTTGCTGATGATCAAGTGGTAATTGCACAAGATGATGATGATGTTGAGTATATGATGAGAAAACAGCATATACAGAATGGGGTATGAACAACAATTTTGGAAAAACAAATACTTAACATCAGGCTTTAAGAAATGATCTGATAATAGAAGGAAAGGTAATAAAAAATGTATCTCATTTCAAATATTTGGGATCAGAACTGCAAGAACAGGGAGGAACAGAAATGGAAATTGATAGAAGAATAGCAACTACAGGAAGAGCAATATCAGCAATAAATTCTGTACTGTGGAGCAGAGATATAATAAATTGCACCAAAAAATTAATCTTTAATACAGTTATTGAAAGCATTTTACTGTATGGGGCAGAAACGTGGACAGTGAGCAAGGTAAATGAGAAAAAACTGTTAGCAACTGAAATGGATTACTGGAGAAGATCGGCCAGAACATCGAGATTGGAGAGAAAAACGAATATCAAGATAAGAAATCAATTAAATATCATAACAGACATTATAAAAAAGATAGATGAGGGAAGACAAAGATGATTTCGACACGTGACAAGAATGGGAGACAACAGATTACCTAGGGCACTGATGGACTGGCAACCAGAAGGTAGAAACAGAAGGGGAAGACCGAAAAAGCGTTGGAGAGATAAGTTGAGGGAAAACCTGGAAAGATATGGACTGGCAGCAGCGGATGCAGAGGACAGCAACAAATGGCGAGACATTATGAGGACGACTTTCAGTTGAGGAAAACCTCAGAAATGGGGAAAATCCTATAAAGAAGAAGAAGATATAAAGCCGGACAATGATGTGGAATTTGAAAAACGCCAATACAAAAACCATATCACTGTTTCTGTGAAGAGCACATTAAAAATTGTTACTGGATCGCTTTGGCACCTTTAAACAGGGCGTTCCCAACTGAATTACAACTGAAATTACATGGTCTTAAATACAAAATCTGACAATTTCAAATTGATATTAAAATGAAGTCGGTAGACGTAAACCAATGGGGGGACGTGGATTATGGCACCAATAACACAAATAAACTTACTTAACAGTTTTACAGTTTCAGAAATTTCAGTTCAAAATATGAGTTCTAAAAAAAAAAAATACACTAAAAATTAAAATAAGAAAGATTAGTTTAGACTAGTTTCAGATATCTTCTCAAACTCTACTGAGGATCAGGAAGAAATTCAGCTGCTTATAAAGGAAAGAAGACCAATCAAACCCATGAATATGGTTAAGTCGATTGCCAAAAGGTAGTGAACATTAAATACCAAGACCTGCAAAAAATCAAGTCGAAATACAGTAGAAATGAAATGGTGGATAGAGAGAGAGAGAGCGAAAAATAAAAGAAAGAATCGTTAAGACCTATAAGGTTGAGTCAAAGCAGTATTGGTTAAAAAAGCAAAACAATGATCCAATAAAAATTATATAGACATCCCAGGAGTTTCCACAGACTCGACTAATAGTTTAGTATTGTAAGTTTTTTTTAATAGTATTAGAAGTGATTCCTTAAATTTGCGCAAGTAATGATTAGATACTCTCCCTCCTAAATATATCGGATTGGCTAAGGTCGAAGCTAACCGCTGTTTCATAGATATGAGCCGCAGTGTTACAGCTAATATTGCTGTTTAACGGCATTATCATATTTTTTTAAATAATCAGTTAGTTTCTTAAAAAAACAACAACGTCAGCACATTATGCATCAGCAGGAATTTCCTTATTTGCAAGGATTTATAAGCCTAGATAAGGATTTTACGAAATGTAAATACAACAAACGAAAATCAAGAATATTAGACGCTAGATTACTTTTTCTGCTTATTACATTAACATTATGCTGTGTAACAGCTAGACCAGAAGTTTTCTGTAATTAAAGAGATAAAATAAACATAATTGATATACCAAAGAAAGTATAAATATTTTGTTCAGTAAAAGAAACAAGTCTAAAAGATGTGAAAGTCTACTTCTTTATAAAAATTTAATTATCCATCCATCCATAGTATTCTGTCCGGAGACAGGTCCAATTCTATGGAATTCGCATGGAATTCCCAGAAATGCCTGGGGAAAGATACTGGAGTGGTTTCCTGTTGCTTGACCCAGGACGACATTAAGGAATGACGTCAGACCGAAGAGAAAGCGAAGAAGAGGCGAACAACATAGGAAAGGAAATTGAAACAGCCAAGCCACTGCCGGGATTCGAACCCAGGTACTGGCGCACTGGCCACCACCCAGATCGCCGCCGAGACCGCACGGCCACGCCACCACGGCAATTTAATTTTATATTATATAAAGAATTTCAGCTGGAGAAATCCATATTATTGTACTAAATTTTTTAAAAACGTTTATGTTCCACACTCTGATAAGTAGAAAAATCCTTCGTGCATTCTTAAAAAGCAGAAAGTATACAAGGTCCTTTGATCAATTTGACTAGTACTGAGATCAGCTGACGTCGGACCAGCCTGGTGAGTAATGTAACTAACTAAAACAAATAATTAGTACTATTTTTTTAATTAAGCCATTAATTAAGCAATTAATTGTGAAAATGTATTGTAGAAAGGTTTATCAACTTATCGATTGTGACAGTCTGATCTTAGACCGATATCTAGGTCCCTTCGTATACCAAAGATAAAGTAGTATCTGCAGTGGTTATCATACTCCGGAAAAATCAAGCCTTAGAGATGATGATGATTCATCATAGACACTTCTCTCTACCCAACGTAAAGCTACACCCCATCAGACAGTAAAGAAATAAAAACGCGTCATTGGAATGTGCTGAAGATGACATTGTGACATATTAAGGGCCTCACTCCTGTGTATGGAGGGGAATCAGTCCCATATGACACACTGTATCTAGGACAACACAAAGTTAATAATCCTGTGACTGAGTCTTTGGAAACCTTTTATCAGCTTTTGACATCTGCGTCCAAGTGTACCACTTTTCACTTCCGCAGTGTTTGGTTAAGAAGACTTACTTAATATTGAGTTTATTTTTTGAAAAATCGGATTTGAAGTCGACTAGTAAATTGAAAAAATTTCTAGCAATGTCAATTCTGATCTATTGTATTTCGAGATTTAATGCAATACTCCATAAGCGGTGTGTTACAACAAATAATTTCCATTTCTGCTAAAAAGAAAGAAAATGTAATGAAAATGAAATAATGATCGACATAATGCTTTTCCTAAAATGTTTTATTACATTTGAACATGATAAATTTAGGAGATGAACTCTTACAATTCATTAATTTAGATGTTTTAAGTTCATAGTTTGAAGTAACTCAAGCAGTTGATAAAATAATTATTGTTTAAATTTTAGGTTAGATCTTAATCATTGAAGCCTCAATCTTCAGAAGGAAATTCTATAAAAATTGAAAATTCCATAAAATTGCATCTCATTTCAAAATTTGTGCTTCCACCTCAAGTGGATTTTCCTCCTTCCTTTTCGATTTTCACAAAGAACACTCAAATTTCGGATTTCCAACTTAAGGGCTTTTATGAAATTAATATCGAGGTCGCCTAATTTAAGACTTCCCACTCTTATTACTTCAAACTTTCCCCAATACATAAACACGAAATTAGATATGAATGTTCTTTGTCAAATTTGAAAAGATGTTTAGGAACGTTTAGGAACGACAGTATGAGAACCATGTTCATTTCAAAGTAAAATTTCATTTCAATTTCTTCAGAAAAAAAGTTGTGAAAGATCGCCAAATTTTCTTTTTTAGTTTTTATTAAACACTTGAATTGTTTATTCGTTTACAAGTCTTTATTAATAAGTCCTCTTAATAATGAATAGGTTAAGAAAAATATTATCAGAGAAGAGTAAAGATTTTCTATATTTTTAACTTAATCCTTCCAAGAACATCATTAATATCTCATTAGTGGACTCTAGATGTTTCGACACTCATTAACAAAAAAACGACGCACCTAGAAGGAGTTGTCCGATAGAGGCAAAAATTGATGGAGAGGAAGATTATGTATAGAATAGAAAATGATTAAACTTTCAGACAAATTGAATGATTTACAGAGTTACAAAGTAACGAGCTCAATAAGGTGTTGACCCACCTCAACCCTGAATGCAAGCTGCCACACAACGTGGTTTAGAGTGATAAAGCTCCATGATGGTCTTCTGTGGTATTTCTTGCCAAATTTCCTCCAATTGTCGGGCTAGGTCATCCACATTCCCTGGTGGATGCAGTTGCCTTCCCATCATATCCCAGACATGCTCGATTGGAGAGAGATCTGGGGATCTGGCTGGCCAAGGAAGTGTTTCACAAGCTGCAAGACAGGTCATAGCAACACGTGCCGTATGTGGTCTGGCATTATCTTGCTGAAAAATAAGGCCAGGGTACTGCAAAAGGAAGGGTAGCAAAACAGGTCTCAGAATGTCGTCGACGTACTGCTGTGCTGTAAGTGTGCCGCTAATGACGACCAAAGGGGTCCGGCTATCAAAGGCAATGGCACCCCAGACCATAACTCCGGGTTGAGGGCCTGTGTGGCGTGAATTAGTGAAAGCAGGATCGGCACGCTGCCCTGGCGTCTCCATATACGTCTGCGACGATCGTCAGGACACAGTTGATAGCGGGATTCGTCACTAAACACTATACGTCCCCAGTCAGCATCATTCCAACCGGATCGAGCCAGCACCACTGTAATCTGGCCCGACGGTGTGCAGACGTGAGGTGCAGGTGGCGTAGCGGTCGGTACGAGCCGTCTGTTAATGGTCACGGTGGACACGGCGGGTCGCACGTCTGATGGTTGATAACGATGATTCAAGCGCTGTGACAGCTGATCTGACAATCACTCTATCCTCCCGCTCTGCTGTGGCCATAGGTCGACCACTACCTTTATGACACTGAAATCTGCCATTGTCCACCCATTCCTGCCAGCATCTTCTAATCGCCGCATCACTTCGACCCGTATGACGAGCGATTCTCCGATTTGCCCAACCTGCCTCTTTCAATCCAATGATACGACCTCTTTCAAAATCTGACAGTTGCACGTAATGAGCTCGAATCCTGCGGCGAGGCATTTTTTCAGTCGTTGAAAGGTATCCTAACTCACAATGCAACTGAAATTTTGACCATCAGATTGAGAATCGCTTCTTATATACACTTGCCGAGTGCGCAGTTCCGATGTGCTATAGCTCTCACTATTCATTCATTGGACACCAAAGTTTAATCATTTGCATGGGCGGTCCCAATGTCTTTACATACGAAATTTCATTACAATCGGACAACTCCTTCTAGGTTCGTCGTTTTTCTTGGTAATGAGTGTAATTTTCATTTATTATTTATCAGGATTTATCAGGAATCATTAAAATATTGGCTTCGTTAATAATAAAAAAAGTTATAATAATAACAACCATATAAAACCTTCTTTCTTCCTAATGACTTATTTAAAATCGATTATTGATCTATTTGTCACTGTGAAGTGAATCAATCTCAAATCATTTGTTGCCAGTCATCTCTACTTGAAGTCAATACTAACAAAAATTCTTTGTAAAAAAAGAAACAAAAAATTGATAAACAAGGTCGAGCATCAAGATACAATGTTTCAAAATCACAGGTAAATAAAATAAATGTTAAAGGTATTGGAAAGATAGTAATACCTTAGTAATTACTTTCCCTGATAGTAATTTACGATATTGTGAAAAAGATTTCGCGAGGTACCATTAACAGCTAAAAATATTCGTTACAATAAGTTTTGATAATTATTATTCATCGGGTATTACTAATACTACTTCATATAAAAAAAAAACAATATAACAATCTACCGTTTTGGAGATATTTGATGGTTTTTGGAGTCCTTTCACCATGTTTGCTTAACAGCTCCCTATACGAGTAAAAGCAGCAAACCAGTGTGGCTGACTGGATAACATACACTATTCCGGAGCGCCAAATTCTCGGATCAAGATTGTTGTCTGACGACTTTCTATTTCTTTTTTAATGTTTTCTTTTATGTTAATACAGTTTCTTCAAGTTTTAAAAATTTTCTCTTATTTCTTTCTTTCTTTCTCTTTTTCTTTTTTTTTCCTGTTTTATGCTTCGGCTTCTTTATTTCTATTTCGCTTTTTTTTCTTCGGCAAAAAAAAGAATACAGTTAAAAATATATAAATCTCTTAATTTCTTTAATTAAATTTACTTTTAATTTAGGAAAATAAAACCTACATATCAATACATTAATTTTTTTTTCTTGTATTCCCCTTTCAAGTAATAATAGAGCTGTCCTTATTTTTTATTTTTCCTTCTTTATTATTATTAACATTGGAAGTAATTGAAGAAAGAAAAAAAAATTCTAAGCTTATCATTGGAAATTTACAAAAATTTAAATAATTTTTATACTGCTACTACTACTAATAATAATAATAACAATAATAACTTTTATGTAAATTGTTCTTTTCATTATCAGTAGATTTGATGTATTGCTGTACTGATCTTAATCAAACAATATTCCTTTTACTAAAATTAAAATTTTAGACACTTGTTAGATTTAATTTAAATCCTTTAAATTCCTTTAAGCTTACTTTGAGGCTTGCATGCTTTCTCTTCTGTATGTCAGCAGGAGCATTAAGCCTTTTCCGATTAACCCCTCCCCCGATCTGTCTCTGTTCCTGGTAATGAACATTATGATAATCAAATCAAATAAAAAGAACCATTGATATATACAAGGCCTCTCACTCTGAGTACCGGGTTCGGTTCTCATGTGGGTTTCGTTGATCGTGGCGATCCGCGCTGGGCAGGTTTTCCCGGGGTTCTCCCATTTCCCCTGCATTTCTCACACAATCCTTTCTCAGTCTTCTTCTCCGTCTGTCCTTATTTCCTTGGGATAGCACAAAAGATCTTTTAGGTCGACATGCTTGGCTGTCAAGCCACCCACATTCGCAAGTAATCTAATCTAATCTATACAAAATTATCTGTATTAATTGTAAATTTCAAATAATAACATTAGAATTGTTATTTCTTTTTAAATCTTCATTTACTTCCCATTTTAACAGTAACAAAAAAAAAAGAAAATTAAATATACAGATATATAGGTTTTATTTCCAAAATTAAATGTAATTTTCATTAAAAACATTAAAGATATTTTTATATTTTTAATTGTATTTTTCTTTCTGCCTAAGAAAAAAAAAGGAATAGAGATAAAGAAGCAGAAGCATAAAGGAGGGAAAAAAAGACAAAGGTAAAAAAAAAAAGAGA
>JAFIDM010012231.1:47300092-47311473 GCA_023159025.1 Thereuonema tuberculata | reverse complement strand
CAAATTTTACAATTTTATATGCTCTAAGAGACTAGTATGAAATAGATAAGTGGTGAGCCTCCACAGTCATGAAATTGCCTGTAGGAAAAAGGCAAACATGGAAGTTCTTCTAAAAATAAGCAAAAGCATTGCTTTAACTTCATGAGGTTGAAGTCTCAAGCCTCAGAAAATGTTAATTAAAAAATATAACTAATTTTTATTGATAAGACTAGAAAGTTTCATATTTTCATGTCTGCAATGGGAAAACTGAAAACAAAGTTTAAAAAAAGTAAATTTTATTTTGAAATACAATGAAATAAAAATAGAAAACGGGGCCCAAAATATTAAAATAGAATTGTTTGTTTAAAATGATAAAAAGAATAAGAATCACAATTATGAATACATTGATCCTAAAACAAATTCTTCTGAAATTAATAAAAAAAAATCAATATTATTTGAGTAAAATTGTTAGATTAAAATTAATGTTTGATATAAAAAATAATGTTAGTTAAAATTTTGAAATCTCCAATGTAATATTAATTCAGATGTACTGAAGTTGATTATAATTAAAATTTAAATTAATGGTTAAACTAATTGCATTTTTATTGAATTATGTAGTAATTCTTATATGTATCTATAGAACTATGAATATTATATTCTCTCGGTGAAAGATACAATTCGTGTCTTATTCAATTGCATACGTATCTTCAGTAAAGCTAGAAAAATCAAATACTGCAGTCAAACAAATCTGACAGTATTATACACAACTACGAAGAACTTATAAAAAAAATAAACAAATTTTTATTTATTTCAATTAAGTGATTGAGTTCCATAATATTTTTTAAGATAAATACAATACATAATTATTATTGAATAAATATTTAGATTAAATCTTCACAATAAGATTGTTAATAACACTTGTTGCATTCAGGTGTTATTCCATCAGATATTTTGCTGGAATTCATCTCGTTGTATTCGTACAGGGAACTTTGTCATTGAAGTAACTTAGTTGAAATTGCACTAAAACTAGTAAATATGTGATAACAAATCCAAGTAACTGTAAAATATGAGAAATGCAAAGTAAGTACACAAAAGTTAATATATATATATATATATATATATATCATAAAAATCTGAACTTAAGCGATATACTCAAATATTAAATATCAGGAAATAAAACTTACTGATGTTAAAGTATTGGCATTTACATTAAAAAGTCCATAAAGTGAAAACTCAAGTGATGAGATTCCAGAAATGTTTAAGAAATGCTAAATAAAAAAGAATATCTGAGATTAGTTCCGGATATTCTTATAAACTGCAAGTGTTATCTATAAAGTATCCTACTTATTATTATATTAAGTGCTTCTTTGAAATATTGTCGGGTTTTTTATTCAATAAAAGCAAATGGCTAGATTTATATAAAAAGATCAAGTAGGGCCTAATACATAAGTTCATTCTTAAATCAGCTCCCTAACAAGCTCAGATAATTTTTAATTTATCTAAAATTCAGTGCTGTATTTTCTTCTCCTTTTACCAGTCATTTTGAGTTGGCAGATGTGACATTGTAACATATGATACATAAATCACACTTTCTGTCTGATACTACAATTAACGACACATAATGGTAACAAAAGAGAAATTAGAATGTCAGCACCATTTCCTGCAAAAACCTTAAATTAATAAACACAAATAATATAAAAAATTAGATAGAAACACACTCTTCCATACATTGCATTAGTATTAAAATATTTATTAAAATACTAATAAGGGAGACAAATTTTCAGGAACTGTACATATTCCTTTTTTCAAGTCAATAATATAGGTATAACAGAATTAAGAATAAGCTTGGCAGCATTGGTTTAAAAACATGAACTATTAATAACATTAATTGTTGATACAATATGCTTAAACATCTCAAAGTGACTATTAACTAATTTTATTGTTACAAAAAATAAATAAATAAAAGCATGGTGATACAACAAATTTAATTGTTGTTTACAATCTGACTTATAAATTGTAATCTATAATTTTTCAAAATATTTTTAATAATTTAATTCCTTAATATTGGCTGTTTTACGGTTATCAAATTTTAAGTAATCTCGAATAAGTACAATGGTATTAAAATTTACTATAGCTCCTTTATACCTATTACAATTTAAATTAATGCAATGTATGGAAGAGTGTGTTTCTATCTAATATTTTTGATATGGAAAGAAAGAAGATTGTGGAAGAATTTGGAATATAAAAAATTTCTATCATTGTACTGTGATTTGAGTTATTGGGCTTACAAGATTCTACGAAGATAGAATGTCAGGTAAGCAATATCAAAATTTATTAATACAGTATAGTTAATGATATAAACAATTTGGAGTCGCATTAATGTTCGATATTTTATGGCTCGAAAATTAAAATTCATAATGCAAAAGAAAAAGATTTCAAAGATTATATGTTGCAAAATAGATTTCAGTTCAAAATTATGATCCCTTTTTTATTTTCTTGCTTAAAATGTAAGAATTCTATAAGCTTAATAATTTTGAATAAGTTTTTTCATTAACGTATTTCATAACTTCACGAAGACCTCATTTTCTTATAAATTAACTAGGATTGATAATCAAAAAAAAGCAATGAAAGATAACCTAAGCATTAGATAAATTTAGTTTAAATGTCAATTTGTAAAAAAAAAAACATTTCGAAACATTAGCTAAAGTTTATCATTAAAAATTGACCGAAAGCTTATTAAACTATATTAGATGATCCATAAGCAATAATTAATCATTCGTAAAAATTATTAAAGTATGATAGCAAAATTGTAAGATAGTCAGATGTAATTTTTCTCAGGAACCATTTTTTTCTTAAAAAAGCCCATTTTAATAATTGTTGCTTTAATGAATTTACCAAATACTATTTTTGCTGAATTTACTTGATTTGCTTCATCCCAATAAATTTATAATTAAAATAAAAGTCATACTTCTTACATCTTAACCTATTTTATTTTATTTTATTTTATTATTAATTATTATTTATGAAGGAATTAAAAAAATCCATAGATCATATAAAAAATAAAATCAATCCAAACATAATTTACGTTGGCGATGCAAATATAGACATTGGAAAAGAGACGTTAAATAAAGATACCTGCAATTATCTTCAAATTTTTTATAATTTAGGTTTTATAAATCACAGTTACATGACAACGAGAAAAGTTACTACTAAAGTTTCAACATCAAGCACTTGTATCGATCATTGCTTTTCAAAAGTTAATAACGTAGATATTACTACAAATGTAATAGAATGGGATATCTCGGACCATTATAGTATTCTACTGGAAACTACCCAAACCAATAATACTATCACAAAGGATCAAAATAAAGAAGGAAAAAAGAAACAAAAATATCCCTTAAATGAAGAATTTTTCAATAAAAATTTAAATAAACTTATTCATGAAATTAGAAGTAATTATTCTAAAAACCCAAACAAATATGTAAATAAGATGAATAAAATAATTAAAAAAGCCAGATATATTAATTGGAATAAAAACAATAAATCAAATGTAAAAAATAATTTAAATAATCTTAATAGTTCAATTTATAAACGAACCATGGATGAATAAAGAAACTTTAATACACATAGAAGAAAAAAATAAATTATTTAAAAAACATAAAGGAAATAGAACCAATAAAAGTTACGAAATAGCTTATAAAAGAAAAAGAAACTGGTTAAAAAATTTCATAAATAAACAAAAGCAAAACTACTACAAAAAATTAATAAACGAACAGCATAATTCCAATGTAAATATTTGGAAAATTGTAAATAAAGAAATAAAGTATAAGGAGAAAAACTGTGGAAAAATAGAACTAAATAATCTCTTAGAAAATTATAATATTAATACTATATTTAAAAATTTTCAAAATACTTTCCTACAGAAAAACGAGTATAATAAAAATAGGGGAATAATTAATACAATGGATGAAGATAATCAACAAAGTAATTCCATGGCCATCCTATTTCCTACTCACAATGATATATTAAATATAATTAATAAACATAAAATGCGTTTCTCAGTAGGATGTGATAATATAACTATTAGTGAGATTAAAAATTCTAAAGATATTATTGCCACTTTGTTGGTAGAATTATTTAAGAATATTTTTACAACTGGTATCTTCCCAAAGCTTTGGAAAATTGCTCATATTATCCCAATCTTTAAGGGAGGGAAATTTAAGGAATTTGAAAACTACAGACCCATTTCCCTACTCTCTAATATATCTAAAATCTTTGAAAGTTATTTGTCAAGATCAATTTATAATTACATCTCAAAAATGAATATTTTAAATAATAATCAAGATGCTTATCAACCGAACAATAGCACGGTTAAATTACTAACTAAAGTTAATGAAAGTATAAATGAAAATTTAAATAATGGGAAAATAATTTACATAGCATTCATTGATTTCAAAAAAGCTTTTGATAGCATTAACCACAAAGTATTATTAAAAAAGTTAAATAAAATGGGTATAAGAGGAAACATACAAAATGTCTTAAAAAACTATTTAAAAAACAGAAAATGTCGAATAAAAATTAATAATTTATTAAGTAATCTGTATAATATTCATTCTGGTGTACCTCAGGGATCCAACTTGGGACCCTTGCTCTTTATATTATATATGAATTCTATAAATAACTGTGTGAAGTATTCTAATATTTACATATATGCCGACGACGTTCTACTACTTAGTAGTGACAAAATTCAGACAAATGCATATAATTATCTCCAATATGATTTGGATAATGTAACAAAGTGGGCAATAAATAATAACATGGTTATAAATGGTAAAAAGACGAAAGTTATGTTAATCAAAAATAAAAATAAAATAATAAATAATGATTTATATTTCATACTACACAATAACAATTGTATTAATTTAAATCAAAAAAATTTAAATAATAGTAAGTGTACATGTAATAAAATTGAATTTGTATATCAACAGAAGTACTTGGGCATATTTGTGGATAATAAATTAACATGGGAAGTACACTATAATTATGTTGTAAAAAAATTACATACATACACATACCTTTTTTATAAAATTAAATATTTATTTCCTTTTAAGCAAAAGTTAATAATATTTAAGTCTTTAATAGATTCTGTACTAAATTATGGACTTGAATGCTGGATATTTTTGAATAAACATCAAATTAAAAACATAAATAAATTAACTTTTAAAATATTAACTAATATTTATATAAACTTTAAAAATAAAACAATACAAGAACAAAGAGAAATCAGAAAAAAATTTAAAATCTTAACTATAAAAGAAAAATTTATTTATAAAACCATTCTAAAAAATATTTATCAAGTTAAAAGAGCAAAAGAAAATTATAATAAAAATAAAGGAACTAGAAAAAATTGGCTAAAAATTTTTAATATTTCAAAATTAAATAATAACTATGGTCAAAGACTAGATAACTATATAAAATATAAGTTATTTAGTCAAATTAATTGGAAAAACTTATGAAATAAAAAATTGTAAAAATATCTAAAATTCAACTAATCAGCGATGTAATTGATGAGAAAATAATAATAGATTTTTAATTCTAATTATCTTTAATTAACCATATATAACAATCGATCAGCACCTATAATACAGGTATACATTTTATAGGTATACCTAATAGGACTGGTGAACATTAAAAAAAAAAAAAAAAAAATTAACAGGTTTTTATTAAGTCGCTTTCTTGTCTGTCTGTTTGTTTGGTATAAATTTGGCAATTGAATTTAAACTAACTTCCCGATGAGCTAGCGACTTGAAACTTTAAACATAGCTCAGAACTGAAAGTTATCGCTTTCTTAACATTGTCTGTTCGCTAGGGAACCCCAATTGTTCGGATGACAGATCGAATATCTCTGCGGCGCTAAGTTGCCGAAGCGCGCTGTCAGGGTTTTTGCAAATGGCCGCATGGCGCTGCGCTGCGTTGCCGACGTGCGGTAATAATATATCTATCTGTTTACTGTTTTACCACGTTTTTATTAAATAATAATAATAATAATAATATTAATAGCGAATAGCCGTTCCTGCATGGCCGAGCGGTCTAGACGGCGGTCTGCCGTGTGGCTGTTGTGTTGGAACCTGGGTTCGAATCCCGGCGTGGGCATGGCTGTTTCTTTCTTCTTCTGTGTTTCGTCCGTTTCTCCCCTGGGACTTACTATCTCAGGGTTATTTCTGGACAAGATGTGAAATCTCGTCTCCCTTCTTCAATTTCCTAGCCTCACCTTGACGTTGTCAGGTAGAGCTAGCCCGTGGTCCATAGTTGGCCAAAGTCGATGAAAGGAAGGAATAGCGAATAGTGCATGAATGATAATTTCTTCGATGATCAAAGAGACAGCCACCCAACGCAAGCGATGCGACGCCTACAGAAAGGAAAGTAAAAACGACAAGAGAAGAGAAACGGAAATGAACCTGAAATTTCCCTCATGTCTCTGTTATAATCTCATGAAAATGTTTAAAATCGATTGAAAAATTTCATACACCAAGGCTAAAAAGCAGAAAATAATTATTTGAAAAAATATATTTTTTTTAATATACTACATTTTTAAAACGGAATAAAAATTATAAAATAATTTTTCCTAACCCCATGCAGAATCCTAAACCCATACAGATAGTCCTGAAACTCTGTGATCGTAAATTTTTAATAGCTATGAAAATACTTATAAGATTTTTAAAAGGAAAATCGTGGTGCGCATGCAATAGATAATTGAGATGGTATGAATGGAGTGTATATTATCTTGCGCCCCCACGTTTTAAATCTAACAAGTATTTTCATAGTTTCAGGACTACCTGTATAGGGTTAGGATTCTGTATGGGCTTAGGAAAAATTATGTTATACTTTTTAGTCCGTTTTTAAAATGTGGTATATTAAAAAAATATTTTTTTAAATAATTATTTTCTTTTATTTCAACTAATTCAAAAAGCTACTGATTTTGAAGATAAGAGGAATAGTTTGTTGATTTAACATTTCTTCGAAATGAACTTTTGTACTGAATATTAGTTTGTTTACTTGTATTTCTTCTTTCACTCGGGCATTAGTTGGCTTTATTTCACTCAATACGTCTTGAACTTCTTTAGCCTAAAGAAATAAAAAAAATCATTGGTAGGTCAAACTTGAATAATTATCGAAATCTAAAATCTCCAATAAAAAATGATATTATTTATTTTTTTATTATATTTCATCATTCGTTGTAGTAACTCGAAAAATTACAAGATAATTGAGTCATTGTTTTCCATTAAATATATAACCAACAAATATATCAATTACCAAGGTTAGAGACATAGGTAGATGAAAATGATATCCAAGTAACTAGAAAATGGTATTAGGCATGATGAAAAGATAATTCATGCAGAAATTTCAATTCCTCAAGATTTTAAAAATTTAAGATAAGGTTATATTCTAATAATTTATAAAATATTTTTTATAAAGCAAAATAGTGTTGTAAATATGGATAGATAAAATATTATCCAGCCATTATAACTTATCAAGAGATCTTTCTTGAAAGTTTATACATTCGTTATTGTATCAATGGAAATCGTTTGAATGAAAACTCATTAATATTATTTCAAGGATTATATTTTACATTTATTATATTTCAAACAAATAGTTAGTACATTTTTACGGTAAAATAAAACAAAGAACGTACATAACTAAAGAAAACAAAAATTCACTGAGCTATTTTTTGGTATTTGTGCTGGAATCAGAGACAGTAGTCTACTAATTTTATTTTACTGTATTTTGTTTTATTTTACTGTATTTTGCTTTATTTTACTGTAAGCAGTACTTTGTTTAATTTTACTGTAAAAATGTACTAACGCACGTTAAATCTCTTCTATAATTACTAACCTTGTTATAAATTAATCCCTTAATGCTAAGCAAAATGCTAGTGGGGATTAGTTATTCACCCCCTTTTTATTCTTGATTTTGCTTTGATGTTTTTTAATTCAGGGGTCATTGATTTGTATGCTTTCCGTTTTGTATACAGTCCCAAATGTTTAGGGTATGCTGGGAGGATTGGCCTGATCAGACGTCAATTCACGTCAAAACAGTAATGTCTTTAATTCCCAGCACAAATACCAAAAAATAGCTCAGTGAATTTTTGTTTTGTTTAGTTATGTGCGATCTTTGTTTAATTTGCTGTAAAAATGTACTAACCACGTTAAATCTCTTGTCTAATTACTAGCCTTGTTATAAATTAATCCCTTAATGCTAAGCAAAATGCTAGCGGGGATTAGTTATTCACCCTCTTTTTATCCTTGATTTTGTTTGGTTGTTTTTTAATTCAGGGGTCATTCATTTGTATGTTTGTCCGTTTTGTATATAGTCTCTAATATTTAGGTATGCTGGTCGGAATGGACTGATGAGGCGTCAATTCACGTCGAAACAGTACTGTCTCTGATTCCCAGAACAAATACCAAAAAATAGCTCAGTGAATTTTTGTTTTGTTTAGTTAATGTGCGATCTTTGTTTAATTTTACTGTAAAAATGTACTAACCACGTTAAATCTCTTGTCTAATTACTAGCCTTGTTATAAATTAATCCCTTAATGCTAAGCAAAATGCTAGCGGGGATTAGTTATTCACCCCCTTTTTATTCTTGATTTTGTTTGGTTGTTTTTTAATTCAGGGGTCATTGATTTGTATGTTTGTCCGTTTTGTATATAGTCTCTAATATTTAGGGTATGCTGGGCGGAATGGACTGATGAGGCGTCAATGCACGTCAAAGCAGTACTGTCTCTGATTCCCAGAACAAATACCAAAAAAAAGCTCAGTGAATTTTTGTTTTGTTTAGCTATGTGCGTTCTTTGTTTTATTTTACTGTAAAAATGTACTAACCACGTTAAATCTCTTGTCTAATTACTAGCCTTGTTATAAATTAATCCCTTAATGCTAAGCAAAATGCTAGCGGGGATTAGTTATTCACCCTCTTTTTATTCTTGATTTTGTTTTGATGTTTTTTAATTCAGGGGTCATTGATTTGTATGCTTTCCGTTCTGTATATAGTCCCTAATATTTAGGGTATGCTGGAAGGATTGGACTGATGAGACGTCAATTCACGTCGAAACAGTACTGTCTCTAATTCCCAGCAAATAATAAAAAATAGCTCAGTGAATTTTTGTTTTGTTTAGTTATATGCGTTTTTTGTTTTATTTTACTGTAATGATGCAATTCAAACCAAAAATTTTCAAATACAATTGACTTTTTATTACAAAAATTACAATTTTAAGAAGTGATATAGTTCCTTTCAATACCAGTATAAACTGACTATTTTGTTGTCGACTGTTCGATAATTTTCAGCATAACATTTAATGTCTTTAATAAAAACTGTATAATATAAAATACAGTGACCCCACTGACGACAATGATACGACTTGTGGGAGCTTGCATCCATGGGAGCCACTTCAAGCCCCTATTGTAGCATCCACAGCACAGGTCACGCTCCGACAGAGATACATATGCCAGATTGGTTAGCAATGTAAATGTAATGTAATAAATGCTGTATTGTGCATTTTCGGACATATGTTTATAAGACCAATTTTGTTCCTTGTCCTCCCAAGAATAAATCCCGAGGTTTGTCACCATAGTTTAAAAACATCCCGTATATACATACTGCATATGTGTATATGCATAAAAACTTTTATTTAGTAATTACTCATCAAAAAACTTTTAAGACTAAAATATTACTTTTTAAGATAATTATATGCTTTGGATTATTATAAATCATAAAAAGTCGTTATTACTGATTGCAAGTAATTGTATTAATTAAATTATTGATTATTGATTACGTTAATGGGCAATTGATTTCGAAAACATCTGATCTAAAATTTTAAAATATATTATATTAATAAAAATTAACAAACATTAACTTACCTTAGCAATAGTTATTTCCGTTAGGATACAGATGATAACAATCTTTGAAACAGAGTGTAGGCTGTGTATTAACATTCGTTCAGTTACAATATTCACACCTGTAGAAGTTATAGCGGTTGCTATTCCATAATACGAATGGAAACACGAAGACAATGTCTGATGAATAAAAAACAGCAGAAGAATTGGTTGAAAGCATGAATTCAAATCTTTTATCAATAATCGAAGTTTATTGTAAGTGTCAAGAAGATGTGTTAGCTGGACAGACACGAACTTATCCGATTTATTAATCAGACATCTTATTTCATTTATGATGACTTTGAAACGACAGTAGAAAGCCCAACAAAAGTAAATAAAAATTATAATGGGCATTACATCAAAGAAATATCCAAAACCCATTAATATGCTGTCAACAATAGATGGGTTTTCACTATATCTTACATATTCTACTATAAGGATTTGCAATTGGAATAAAACGACGAAAACCAAAAGAAATGAGGCTTTCCATTTTGATGGTTGGATAAACTGATGCAATTCTTTCGATGAGTTTTCAACTTCCTTCCACTTCAGAAAATGAATTAGTATCTTGGGTGCCAAAAGCATAGAGAAAACTTGAGTTATTAAGAAATTAAATGCAGAAAGGTAATGAATAGCAGACATTGTAAAATTGGCAAATGGGTTGGTTTCATGCTCTAGGTCAATAGCCTCTAAAAATCTTAGAATTAAAGCACAAGACAAAAAACAAAGTATGCTAAGTGAATATAAAAAGTCAAAACTTATCCATCGAAAACAAAAGTCTCTTTTGCGACGCAACACTCCTTGTATTGGAAAACACCCTAAAAGCTTTAGAAAGACTGCTATTGGATGAAACTGCGTGTAAATACTAGTAGAGCGGCTGTCGTCAACAATGTTTCTTGACGAAGAAGGAGTTTGCCAAGCATTTATAGCCATTACGCTGAAATGAAACATTAAAATATTGTATTTGTAAAACTGATAAATAATTAATTAATTAAAAGTTGTTATTTAACATATGAGTGAGTGTAATTCGTTTAATCACTGCACTATTTATGTAATGTTTCAAATACAGATGTAATGTTTCGCATTCCAGTCTTGATTGTTTAATTCAATACAACTGTCTTTCTGTCAATTGTCCACAGTCTGTATTGGTACTGATAGTGAAATCATCTCATAAAGATTTCATAAAAGGACAATTTTATTTTTATTATTTTTTTATATTATCATAAAAGGAGAATCTTTGAAATTCAAGATAAGTACCTTATTGTGAATAGTCCTGCTGAATATATTTTGACAAATGTTTTATAAAATTAAAATAACCTTTAATCTAAAATCGAGAACATACAACAGTACAGTTATCATAAGAAACTACTAACGTCTCATTACATTCGATGCTAATTGCCCAACTGTACTACTGTTGATTGAAAAATGCTGAACCTTTGAACTATGGGTAAAAATTTCATAAAGAAAGCG
>JAFIDM010012231.1:47282755-47299992 GCA_023159025.1 Thereuonema tuberculata | reverse complement strand
TTATTAAAATAGAAAACTTACAGATGTTAAAGTACTTGTATTTACATTGAAGAGTCCATAAACTGAAAATTGAAGCGATGAGATATCAGATATAACAAGGAAATGCTAAATTTAAGAAAACAAAATAATTACTGAATCTTTTCAATAATTTTATTTAAAAAGGATTTAGTTTTTATGCTTGAAATAATGAAATAATGCTTGATAATATGTTAGTGACAAATGGTATCTGCAAAATTCTAAAATAAAATGTTCATAAATAAGCTTCAGAGTCTCTCGAACATCTAAAGCCGTGCGAACATATAGCAACTTTACTGCAATTTAGTTGCGCGATTTTGACGTCACGAGTTGATATAAACCTTTGTCAAGCGCGAACACATTGCAACTCGGATATGCAACTCGAAAATGCAACTGACCCATGACAACGCAGATTTTAAATACGTCACGTGTGATGTCAAGCAAAATTCGGTTATGTCGTTTCAAACATAATATAAGAGTGAATGATTAGCAACATATGATAAATATTTTTTTTAAATTATTAACCGCTATGGAATTTAATTTCATGTTTGTTATTTCGAATGAAAAGTAACGAATGACCGACAGCCAATAAGAAACCATGTTCCCCTGGAAACAATGACGTCATAACTTTTGCATTCTGCGTCAGCAGCCTTCGCGTTTGCCAAACCCGATGTGGAAAATCCAAAAAAATCGAGGTTTTGAAACCCCTCTGATAAATTCTGCCGCATACAATTACTGCATTTCAGTATAAACTTTTTTTCTGCATAAAAGAAACTCGCAATACTCTGATATTAATTGAGTATGAGCCTGGTTGGGCGTGGTTTCACAACTGACGTGTTCCAACGCTGCCCTGTGATTGGGTAATCCACAGTGACGTCGATGCAACTTTCAGAATTGCAGCAAAGTTGCAGGAGTGAATGCAACTCGACTCGGATGACAAAAGTTGCAAAGAAATTGCAACTCGTGACGTCAAAATCGCGCAACTAAATTGCAGTAAAGTTGCTATATGTTCGCACGGCTTAAGATATCTATCCTACACAATAAAAAATTGAAAAGTTGATTTTGAATTAACAATATACCTCAATTTCTGAAAATTATAAAAAGTAACAATCTCTAAACAATATAAACCCGATTTTTAATTTCAGTATATAATTCCACATACTGAATGGCAAAGTATGACGCTAAACAACTGCCAAGAAATAGATTTAGGAATTATTGAATTTCTGAAATAACATTTCTTAAAGAAATAACAGATGTAAATTAGTATCTATCGATGAACTGTCTGCCATAACAATTTTTACTTTTTTCATTAAGAATATTATATCTTCTGTACTGTACTAAACTTTTACATGCACTGAATATCTTAAAAAGTGCACGAGCTTCGAATTCAATGACTTTTTAATATTATATCTTCGTTACTTCATTTCCGTATTTTATTCAGTCTTTAGCATTAGTTTTCTTACATTTGAAGATTCCCATTTCTCTTACCTGGATTTCTTGTTTCAGAAGAATGCTACTTGTTTTAAATTTGCTCAAAACATCTTGAATTTCTTTAGCCTTAAAAGACATTGAAAATTTGTAACTTATTAGAATTTGAATGTAAAATTTTATTCAAGAAAAAATAAGAATTAAAATTAAAATTTTTGTACGATATTTAAATAAGCACAAAGCTTGAAGTAATAAAAGAACAATAGATTATTTGTTACTAATCACATTCTTGATTAAAATTTTATTCTCATTTTTGTTTCAAACTTCAATAGTACTTTTTTCGTGCTTTCGTTGTTTTCATGTAATAACGTATTTGCTTGGTAACTTTTCAGAATTTTTGATTAATTCAATTTTTTAAATAGAAGAATCGATTTCAGAAAGTAAATAATCGATTAAATAATTAAACTTAAATATAATATTACGACACTTTGTTAAAGTTTTTTTTTTTTTTATTTATTTAGAAATAATTACTTTGTCTTAAATGTTTTGCATAAAAAGCAGAAATCTAGAAAAAAAAAATATTTTTCGTAGTTGGAGATTCTTTTCATATCATCTAAAAAACATAATGCTTACACAGTAATAGTACTGTGTGGCTTACTGTACGGAACCTGCAGAAAGTTTCAAAGGTCGTACGCAGCTTAAAAGAAAAGCAGAACAGAGAAGGGACAAAAAAAGTAAATAAATTCAAACATCCACGCTTGCCCTCATAATTCCAACTAATATTCAGATACATCAGAGAAGACCGCTTAAAATATTTTTTGCACTGAAAAGGTGAAAGTGGAAAATTATTATCATCAAATCAGAAATTATTAGAATTGTATTGTAATTACAATTCAAAGGATCTGCATTAGATCGCCAAGTTTCAGAAAATTTCAATGCTTTACACCATTCATTGTCTATGAATGAAAAAATCCGAACAAATATCCGGTTTTCAGAAATTTTACTAATGATTTATTTTGATGGAGTTTCTAAAGAAAAGAGAGTATTATTTTGAAATGTTATTCTCAAAAGCACGTCTCTGCCTTCCCACATTTCACCCTGATCGAGGCATAATTGAAACTTACTCCAATGTTATGGAAACAAAAGATAATTCCCAGAAGTTTTTATTTTTTTGTTTTGTTGTTTTGATGGAAATCGTCATGATGTCAAAGACTAATAGCTGATGAATAAATTACTTTCAAAATCTTCAAATAATAGTAATGAAAAAGTAAATTGATACATTCTAGAACTTATTATCATCATTAGAAAAGGATGTATTAATCGTTACAGTAACTATTACATCATCATAAGTTTTTGATTAAGAATAATTCTTACACAACTTTCCGATGTGAAAACTTCATTTTTGGAAAGTTTTAGTAATTATATACATAAAATGGTTTTAAAAAAGCGAAATGAAACTATTGTGAATTTTATTAATATTTTTATATATTATAAGTGAAAACTTCATGGTCACGAAAAATTTGTCAACGAATAATTGACATTCAAGAAAAATTAAATACCTTAAATTCAGAACATACAATGGCATCAAAGCTCGTTTGTGAGTTGTAAAATTGTTATTATCATAGGGTTCAAAAGGTGGTTTAAGTTAAATTTGTTCCTATATTTTTATTTTGCTCTTTAACATTCCATGAAAGTATTGTCGTTCTTTTTTATCTTATTGTTAATTTACTTCATTGAGTTTTTGTTATTTTATCTCAGTGCGACTTTAGAGAACTACATATAGTATGTTTACAAATAATATCCAATTCTTTCTCTGCAGTTTCCTGGCAATCTTTTTATTTTGTCAATTGAGAATGATCAGAATCCAAAGTAGATTTCTTTGAAGTTTATAGTTTTCTATTGCTCATCTGGAACTTATATTTGTAATGAGGACAACTGTAGGTGTGTTTCCTTCAATTATTCTTTCAAAATATTAATTTTATTTCTTTTTAATTTAACATTGAATGAGTTATCTTTTTTTCTAAATGTCCCTCTGTAAACATGTTATTGAAGGTTTCATTGAATCCTTATCAAATATCCAGAACAAAATACCCATAAAACAATTTAATGTTAAGCCTTCAGAGAAAATAAATAAATATTATCTTCAACAATGTGTGAGACCTCGATGTTTACTGGTGATTACTTCCAGATGAAGATCTCCAAAAAAGAGCGTAACAGTTGTTCTGGGATGTCACTTAGTAACCATCTGGTCTCACGCATTGTTGTTTATGAACTTATTAAGACCTTTTTAATTTTTTTAATGCTTATGGAAAATTCATTGAAGCACGCGAAATAGCAGCATATGCATTTCCTTCTTAATTTTTTAACGTCCATACATACGTATATAAATTATTCTTCAAAATTTTCTCTCTTTTAAGCGGAAAAAATATCATTTCAGGAAAGAGGTCGTTTTACATACAGTTCATATACACGATAAGGAAAATAAAAGTATTGGTAAGATGAATTAAAAGGAAAAACCAATTCATTTTGAAATTTTACAGTTTTTAAGATATCCTAAACACAACAATAATAACTTAAAGAAAATTTTCAGATACCGAATATTTTTTTATTCAATCCCAATGGCCAAGTCACATTTTTTTCAATTTTTTTCAGAATATGAAAAGACAAGATAGATCTAAAAAGTTTGTAAACTTTAATATTCTTGCAGATTATATCTGAGGGCACCGCAGTGCCCCCGCCAAGACGAGCCAAAGGCAGGAAGGGCACTATGTACCTTTTCTGGAAGCGTTTCGTCGTATTTTCGAACCCTCATAGCCTCGGCCTGGATAATACTATAGAGCTCAAATTTTCAGGATAAGATGCAGTTAGCAGACTAATGAAATACGCTAAGTTTATTTATTTAGCTTTTATACTTTGGATTTTATTATTACCTAAAATACGTCGATTGCGTCACTAATTCACTGACTGACTGACTCATGATCATTAAAACCTCTAGGGTGCTTCCTGAAGTCCTAGAAAGCTGAAATTTGGTATGCTGACTAGGATTAGCAAACAAACAACAACAAAATTAAGAAATCCGTAACTTTCACCTTCCAATCCCTCATAAAGAGGGTTCCGGTTCTTTATTATATAACAATTTCTGATAAGTATATCCCATCCAAAATGTTTCATGTAAAATAAGTTGCCAAGACTCACATGCTCATAACGCTTTCACTGTTAAAAAGTTATCAGATCTCATGTTACAAAAAGAAATGAAATCCCACCCAAAACATTTCATGTAAAATAAGTTGCCAACACTCACATGCTCATAACTGATTCACTTTTAAAAAGATATGAGATATCATGTAGAACCAAGCCCCTAACTCTACAAGGCCTAACTCTACAAGCCCTAGCTCAAAAAACCCTACTACCTTGGTCAAAAAGTATGCCTTGGCATACATCTCCTTTACATAACTCCATGGGATTGTCTGTGCGACAGCCACGAAACAGCCAAGCCATACTTTTTGACCAAGATGTAGGGTTTTTAGAGTTAGGGCTTGTAGAGTTAGGCCTTGTAGAGTTAGGGGTTTGACTCTACATGAGATCTCATATCTTTTTAACAGTGAAAGCGTTATGAGCAAGTGAGGCTTGGCATCTTATTTTACATGAGATGTTTTGGTGAGATCTAGTTTACATCTTGAATGTATGTTATAATTAACAAAGTGTGCTGTAATATTAAACATATTTGAAGATTATATAACGTATAATCTTCAAAAATTTTCTATTTTAAGTGGAAAAAATATCATTTCTGGAAAGAGATCGTTTAACACACAGTTCATACATTCGATAGCAGACAGGAATTGTTATTTTATATTCGAAACAGATTGTTTATCACGAAGATGAAGTAGAAGAGCTTGCTATAACTATCGCTATCACTCAGGCTAAAAATACAATATATCGTTGTCGTTATGTGTTTATGGGAGAAAATGAATGCTGATGCTGTTAATAAGAAAAGGTGTCAAAGAAAGTTAGGGTTCTAATGAACTAGAAGCTAAGCTCACAGTTTTACTAGATTAAAAAAATTGAATTTTTACGATTGAATACAATAGCCTCATCATTATATAATTTAGCAAGGCTACTATTTTAAATTTTACTAGGAAGAGAAAGATAGGGGAATCTTTTACTTTAAACCTATTTAATAACCAAATTGATCTTTCCAATGCTGTCAAGTATCTTAGAGTCATTCTTAACACGAAACTGACTTGGAAAGGTCATTTAGAATCAAAAATCAAAAAGACCTTTTGGAAGCACAGACGGGGTTTGCCAGTTCATGGGATCTTTAACCTAAATTTCCTTTCATTAAAAACAATTAATCTCTAACAAATATTTTAGATTAGCATTTCTGAAGTATATATTTTTTAAATAAAATTTTCAAGAATAATTTTTATAAAATATTATAATTCTTACTGTGAACTCCGATCTTAATAGAATAATATAGCTTGTTCAACAATTACTTAACAGAAACTTTAACCAAACTTATATTTTTTCTAATAAAAATAATCTACGGAATATCAATTGCACTTACTTTGTCAATAGATATTTGTACAGCAAAACAAACAGAAACTATTCTTGAAATAGATGAAAATATAAATAAAGCAAATATTCCAATTGAAATATTTTTTTCAGGATAAGTGATCTCGGTAATAAGTATATAATATAAATCGCCGCAGCAAAGTAGTATACGGGAAATAAAGAACAATAAAAGAGATTGCTGAAAGCATTTAGCTAGATCTTTCAGCATTATTCGAAGATTGTTATGAAATCTTAGAAGCTTCTTTAGTCTTTCATGCCTCGCAACTTCAAAGATGTTATTCAAGGATGTAATTTCATTTAGGATAACTTGGAATCGCAAATAATATGCCCAGCAAAAATACATTAATATTATAATTGGAGTGATCTCAAGTAAACGAGATACAAAAATGAGACAGAGAGTTAAAATTGCTATATTTCTCTCGTCTTTTTTTGTACCTGCTTCGAATGCTTGAATACTCATTATTAATTGAAATGAGAAAAATGTTATTAAAAGAAAAATTCCCTTCAATTTAGATGGTTGCCTCACTTCTTTTTCTGATGAATATTCAATATTTTTCCAGGTTAAAAAATGGTTATAAAGTTTGGGAATCATAAATAAAATAAATAAGTGGTTTATTATGCAATAGAATTCATTTATACATACTGATACTATCAGTATGCTGGTGGCAAACGTATTTGCATTTGAAAATAATTTACTGACTTGCTGAAGTAGTGAAATTAATCTAGTAGAAACAATGATGAGCAGAAGCAAAGAGTAGAAGAAATCAAAGCTTATCCATTGAAAGCGAAATGTTCTGCTACGACGAATCACTCCTTGAATGGGGAAAACACCCATAATTTTTAGAACAATGGCAATTGGTTGGAATTCTTTGTAGATACTGGTAGAACGACCATCAACTAAATTAATGTCTGCTGATTTAACAGAAGTTTTCCAAACATAGCGAGGCATATTCTGAAATGAAAGAAAAAATATAATCAAATAACCTCACAGTAAAACTTATAATTCCAATTCAACCAAACTTTCTATTAAAATAATTTCTAACTTAAAACAATACATTTAATAAAGCTAAATCAACCTAAACAATCTTCACAATCTCTCAATCTTTCCCTTTTTGACAGACATCATTAGAGACGCAATTTGAATTCATTGACTAATAGATAAAAATTAACAATTAGTTTTTAGAATTTAGTGTAATACTATTCAATGAATAATAAGAATTCCATGAATAATAGAAAAAGTACGCGGAAATAACTATGAAGAATAATTTGAACAACGATTTCCTTTGCTCTCAGTGATCACATGAAAATTTTTTATAGAAAAATTGATAAAAAAATAAAATAAATAAACATTTGACTGTCTAAATTTTATAAAATAAAGAGGAATTACCCTTAATCCTGTTTGGTAACAGGACTACTTCAAAAATTCTGCGACAAATCAATTGCTAAATCATTCAATGGTCATAAATAATTCCAAGTAAGTAAAAACCATTATTGACTCAATCCTAATTTATTTTCTTTGAATTGTCAGTCACTCAAATATTGTGAAGTCTTCATCTTCATTATCGTGTCTAGTACAATACATCTTTGTTATTTCTTATACTTGTTTACGTAGTTGTTAACTACAGATTGCTTTCAATCAAACTATAAAGTTTATTATTGATTTAGTAATTTCCTGTCAATAGAGAAAAAAATTCAGTTATATCTTTTAAACGTAAATTTTTGATGTTTCCTACAATTTTTGAAGAATTCATTCAGTAGACGCAATTAATTCCTAGTAATTCAGCATTTCTAACTCTCCCTGAATTTATTTTCATTCAATTGTCAGTCGTTCAATATTATGAAGTCATGATTTAACTTTTCTATATTTTATAATATATATTTATATTTAGACATTTATTAAATTTTAACATATTTGTTCATAATAGATTGCTGTCAATTATGATACTATCGAGTTGCTTTTAAATGTGATATCAATTTCTATTGCTAGAGAAAGAAAATTATTTAAGTGTATTATTACTTTATATAGCACTAAAAGCTGCAATAACTAAAGTTTTCTTTCTCTAGTAACAGTCAATTATATAATCAACAACTATCTCGATAGTGTGATTGAAGGCAATTCTATTGTTCCATAGACTAAAATAAGGTTACTACTTTTCTCAGAGTAAATCACCTGTTAATCAGCAAAAATTGAGCTCAAATCCGTAATGCATTCTATTTTGCTATACTTATAGTGATCAGGAAGAAAGAAAGAGAGGACTCTTCAACTGTCCTTTGTAGCGATTCCTCAAGCCAATTTTTAATCTTTAAGCAATCCTTCTTACCACTACTCAGGAAGTGATGTATATCGTGCAGGATAATCCTCTGCTTGTATAATTTAGCTGAAAATGTTAAAGTCAAATCATTCCACTACCGACCAACTTATAATCCTTAGATCGCGGGAGTTAAAGTTCTGGATCAACAGGATTGTTTTGAAGATGGATGCTCAGTCCAATGTCCCATGATTTTTGCCTTCTACGGCTTGTCCACCACAAGATGAGACTTGGCCACGCCTACGTAATGTGGTACGGGACGGTTCCACAAATCCATTTGAGGGGTAGATGTTTTTTTCTATTTTCATTGCAAATCGTTTCTTGTTTATAACAGAGGAATTGATGATATGAAATACGACATATATATCTACTTTTCTTATATATAATAATAACTATGTTACATTTTAACCGTAACGATATAGAAAACTGATTTGTTGTTTAAGAACTGCTATATTTATATTTTTTCTTATTTATTTAAATTATGAAAAATCATGATTGTATAAAATTATATTAATTAACGTAAGTAACAAATATATATACTTCATGGTAATAATGTTTTATTTAACAATTAATTGTTGGCAGTTAAAAAATAAAAGTTTAAAAACAATCTCATAAAGTTCCTCAGAACATTTACAAATATACAAATTAAAACCATTGGCATTCGCACTAGTACTAAAAAAATAAAAATAGAATTAGATTGACAATAATAATAATAATAATAATAATAATAATAATAGTAATAACTGCATGAATTACAACTGCAAGCTTTGATATAATGGAAATGAAAATAAAACTAAAATAATATAATATTGTTTTTAATAATAATAGTCAATCAAAACATCAAAATAAAACTGTTAGAATAATCCAAAATTACCAACAATATTGCAGGTGTTGATTTAAATTTTTAATAATGAAAGATCGTTACTGTTTTTAACGAAATTACAAACACTAATTCTTGACTTTTTTTTTACTATTTTACTGTTCGCCAGTCCTATTAGGTATTCAAAAATAAAGAATACCTGTAATGTAGGTGCTGATAATAATTTATGATTATTAACTGTAGATTAATTAACTTTGTTAATTATCTAATACAAAAGAAAAGAAATGTAACAAAAGTTAAAAGTTAAAAATTCAGGGTAATATTCTCATCAATTACTTCAGCGATTAATGAAATTTTAACCTGTTTGATACTTTTTAGTATTTTAGAATTATATTTTTCCCAATTAATTTGACTGAATAATTTATATTTTATATAGTTTTCTAATCTTCGACCAAAATTATTATTCGTTTTATTGATTTGAAAGATTTTTAACCAATTGTATCTAGTTATTTTTTCATTATTTTGATTATTTTTTTCCCCTATTGACATTATAAATGTTATTCATAATTATTTTATAAATATTTTCTTCGTTAATAGTAAGTATTTTTAAAATTTTTCCTTTCCAACCTTCATCCCTAGTGTGAAATGGATTCTGCGTTTGAAGAGGCGTGGCTAAGTCTCAAGTTGTGGTGGAAACAGTGGCGTACCTAGAACTTCTGCCGCCCGGGGCGGTCTCTAATTTGCCGCCCTTTCTAAGTCAATGAAATGGTGGTTTTTATAAATTAATAAACATAAATAAATAATTGTAATTGAGACAACCAGTAGGTGGGCAACTTTTTTACCATTGGATGCCATATTTAAATTACAAAACAAATATCTAATTTACAAAAAAAAAATTACCATTAAATATTTTTTATTTTATATTTATAAATAAATAATTTCATTTCTTTTGGATAAACAAACAAATTGTATACATATGTATGTACACATATTTATATACGGTATTTACTCTTCTAACTTTCACAGTAGAAAAATCGTGTATAATGCTCTCAAAATTTATATTATTTGTAATTTCTTGTTCTATGGACAACATTGCAAGATTTTGTAGTCTTAAATCACTCATTGTGGAACGAAGATAATTTTTTATCAACTTCAATTTGGAGAAGCTCCTTTCGCAACTAGCGACACTGATAGCAATTGTTAAAAAAATCCTTAGCAAAATTACAATGTTGGGTACAGAATTTTCCAATCTATACTGTTTAATAAATTTTAGTAGATCAAGAGGGCCTCCCCCCCCCCCCGTTTTTCCAACGTTTTGCCTCTTCTCGTAGTGCAGGTACAGCCATAAAAACCTGGATACTTTTTCATTCAATACGGAACTGTTCTTTATCAATGTCAATAAAGTGATTTATTTGATATTCAAATTCTTCATTTAGAAGGTTACATGGTATTACACACGAATATTTTCTTGAAGGACATGCAACTGATCAAAGAGTTCTTTTATTTCCTTCGTAATTCTATCCATAGATAAAAACATTTCGTACTTCTTGTTCTAAGGATAGCCCCAAGTCTCGTAAATTTTCCCCACTCATATTTTTTCTCCTTTTAATTCGACGTTCAGTCGATATCTCCAACTCTTCACAAATTGTTTGGGCTGCCATAACAGCGTTTCGTATTAGCGCATCTCTCTGTTCCATGAAATGGGTTTGCAAAGAGTTTAGTTTTATATAGCATTGATGAACATTTAATCCTTTTATTTGCAGGTATTTTTGCGCGTCATTAACTTCCAAAAGGACGGGTTCCCATAAATTGAGATAACATAGAAAAGAAAAAGATTGCATTGAATTGAGTAATATTCCAGCATCTCATCTCGTTTTACTATTTTCTTCTTCAGATGTCAATTTTTCCAAGGCGCTTTAAATGTAAAAGAAAATGTTTTTTTACTATAGTTACTGCTTGTGCTCTAGCGCTCCAGCGAGTTTTTAAGCTGCGTTTAACACCTTGACCAGTGACAGAAAGTGAAACATCCCATCGACGCACAGTGGGGCAGGATACCTAAATAACTGGCATTAAATCAAAAAATAAAAATGGGAATTTCCTTACAACCATCTATTGCATCGAGAGTGCACTAATTGATGCGTCATAAAACAATGCTGTTCTCACCTAGATCCCGCGCATGCGCCTCTGGTAACATTGAGTCGTAGCGAGTTATTCACGGAGACAAATCGTTCGGTTTGCTGGCGAAATTATAGTATTGTTTTGCATCATCAGTGTTGAAATAAATCGTAATTACCGGGAGTGTTAGTGATGGCAACATCAAGTTCAGGTATTTGGAAATATTTTAAGAATATTTGACGAATAAAAAAAAGTGTGATAATAATCTTAAACTTCGTTAACCCTAACTACGGTAAAAGGCTTAAATATTGATAGAATGCTTAGAAGCATTGAGGCTTTTAGTTATGTTCCAAGGCTGTCCAAGCTTTAATTTTTACAGTTTTACAAACCTTGTTTTTGCTCAATGTAGAATCATATAAATTTGTTGCCCATATTTTGCCTTTTTTCAGTAAAAGAAGGTTGTACGAGGTGAGGTCAGAGCAAGCTTCTACTTAGTAATTTATTTATAATATTTGTTTGTTTTAGGAACGAGTGCTGACACGATGTTTTTTAAAAGAAAAGAGCTCATTAGCATTATGAGAAGTTGTGGAAGCAGTGAAATTGAAAAACAATTCCAGTACTTGTACGAAGAAATTAAAAAGCGTACCAATTGTGATGCAAAGCATCAGAAGGATGTGCTAAAAAAACTTTCATATTTAAAGACAGAGTATAAGGCACGCTACACCAAAGCACGGCGAATGGAAGAACTATTTAAAAATAACAATCAAGAATGGCTAGAAGGGTCAATTTCGTTTCCTAATAAAATGGTGAATTGTAAGCGTGGTCGCCCTGAACTTAGCTTTAATGATAGTTCAGATAGAACAAAAAGATTGAAAACTAAAGAACTGAGGAATACTACCCCCGTGTCTGTGCTGACATACGCAACACGAATGAGCTTAAGATCAGAAGGGCAAATGCAGGCGTCGAAACTTCTCCATGAAATAACTGTGTCTCCAAATCGGGCCACTAAATATAGAAAAGCGTACAAAACTTCGCTGGACTCACAACCGAAAAATTTATCTGGAGAAGACGCTTTAGCTGTTTTGGTAACAGCGAAGTTATCTCGACATCAGTATGAAGTTGTGAGGGATAGTGCTCCACAAACATTCCCCTCCTACAAAACCGTTCAAGCGGCAAAGAAGCCCTGCTATCCAAACAATATAAATGTTACAGAGACTTGTGCTAGCGTTCCCCTACAGGATTTACTTGACCACACAGCTCAACGTCTGATCTTGTCAATTGAATCTGTTATTGAAACACTACAAGAATCAGAACTAAGCAACCTATGTCTACGCACAAAATAGGGTTTTGACGGCTCCTCAGGTCATAGCTCGTACAAACAAGCATTTCATGGATCTGAAGCCAGTGATTCCGCAGTTTTCATCACTTGCATCGTTCCTGTTCGTCTAGTTTGTGATCGTAGGATAATTTGGCAAAATCCTAGTCCAGCATCGACAGCATATTGCAGACCACTCAAAATTCAGTTTGTGAAAGAGTCTAAGGAAATTTCGGTTGCAGAAAAAAATATGGTAGATCAGGAAATAAGAAACTTGCGGAGCACTACAATAACAATGCAGGACAGACAGGTAGAGGTAAATCACGAATTGATCTTCGCCATGGTAGATGGCAAAGTATGCAACGCCATCACTGAGACGACATCAACGCAGAAATGCTTTATTTGTGGTGCTACCTCTAAAATGTTCAATAATGTGAAAGAAATGATTGATAGACCAATAAATATAGACAACTTAGAATTTGGTTTATCCATCTTACACGGCTGGATACGTATGTTCGAGTGCCTCTTGCATCTGGCTTATAAATTACCAATACAGAAATGGCAAGCTCGTGGACGTGACAAACTAATAGTAGCGGAAAACAAAGCTCGTATACAAAAAGAGTTCAAAGAACGATGTGGTTTAATCGTAGACATGCCAAAACCGGGATTCGGGAATACAAATGATGGCAATACCGCAAGACGATTTTTTAAGAATGCAGAATTATCAGCGGATATTACAAAGCTTGATCTGGAACTCATAAAAAAATTACATACAATCATGATAGTAGTTGCTAGTGGGTATGAAATTAATGTTGCTAAATTCAGAGTATTCGTTCATCATACAGCAAGGTATTTTGTGGAAAAATATCCTTGGTATAACATGCCACCAACTGTGCACAAATACCTTATACATGGTCCAGAAATAATATCAGCGGCATTACTTCCTATCGGCCAATTAAGTGAGGAGGCGCAAGAGGCACGAAACAAAGACTTTAAAAGGTATCGGGAACATAATTCTAAGAAGTGCAGCAGGGTCAAGACTAATGAAGATATTTTTCATTCATTTCTGATCAGTAGCGATCCAGTAATAACAAGTAAGCGCAAAATAAAAAGGAAAAATCTTCAACGCCTTCCCACAGAAGTCGTATCTATGTTAAAAGCTCCAACCGTACGAAATGATGTGGACAAAGAAGAAGAGGTCGAAACATTGACGTCGGATTCCAGTGATTCTGATTCATCAGAATAAATTATTATTATATATTTATATATTTATAAATAAATATTATATTATAAAATATATGTAGTTATATATATTATAATTTTTAGTATTTACGATGGTACTATTAAAATTAATACAACAAACTATGTATTTAAAAAAATTTTCAATTTATACTTGTCAAAAATGTCTAAAATTTATTTTATTTACACAAGACAATATATCAAGTAACAAAAATGGGCCATATATATCTTAATATACACTCCAGTATTTAATGCCAGTTATGTATGTATCCTGCCCCACTGTGCGACGAGTGGAAAAAGAAAAAAATGAAAACAACTGCTCGTTAGTTCCAAAAAATATTATGGAATCGATAGCAGTAGAAGCTGCATGTAAACATGCCAGGTTTAAAGAATGATTTGTACATGCTACAAATTCTGCATTTGGATTTATTAATTTAATGCGAGTGAACACCGCTGTGCTTTCCTACCATGACGGCAGCATTATCGTAAGCCTGTCCTCTGCAATTTTTTTATATCTAAACCTAATTCATTTTCTAATTTCGTTAAAATCATATTTGTGATTTCCTCAGCAGTTTTTCCTTTAGTTTCTATAAAGTCAAGAAACGATTCTACAACTGTAACTTCGCTGCCATCAATAACTACTTATCTAATAATTTGACTCGTTTGATTTTTGTGGGAAATATCTGGAGTGCTATCAAATATCATACAACAGTAAGTAGAGCCCCGATTATCCGTAGGCGGATGATCCTCAAACAAACCAATTTTAATCCAAGCCAACAACAGGGAAAATACAATAGGCCCTACAGTGCGAAAGTCGAAAATTACTGTCAGGTTTATTGTGCATTGTGATCCTATAGGCCTTCTCGGAATTTGTGGATGCAAACGTAGAGCAAAGGTTTCTGCTTTACTGTACATATTTTAATAGTTTTACATATTATTTTTTTGGTACAATAAAACGTAGTTTTTAATGGTGAAATATTTTTTTTCGTGTTTAAACCTCATTTTTAGTCTTTTTTCGGGTTATCCGCGATTTTCGTTATCCGCGAAGCCCTTGCCACCCAATTTCGGGGATAATCGGGGCTCTAGTGTATTTAGCTTGCTTTATTTGATCCATAATTGTTTTTCTCACTTCGCCTCCGATTAGCTCTATGAATTCATTCTGAATCTTCGGCGACAAATAGGAGATACTATCTTTATTACCCGTCTTAATTTTTACTACATGTTTACGTAATACTGGGTCGTACTTAGCCAACAAATCAACAAGCTCTAGAAAATTTCCTCTTTCTTCCATTGAATTGATGTCTTCCTGATGAACACTTTCACGATGACTTAGCAAATTTTGTTTTGCTAAGAATCTAATTGTATCAACTATTCTTGTAAGAATTTCCTTCCATTTTTTGATTTCCTTATCAATATTCTGTTATTGTAGTTTATCAAAAGTTGCGCCATGTCCAAGTCTTATTTCTAATTCCTTCCATTGGGAAAATGATCGAATGTGCAATGGGCTCAACTCGTGTTGACTTATTTTGGGATTAAGTTTGCACCATTTGTTAAAATCATTTTCCGTATTAAAACTTGATTGACAAAGATCATTAAACAGTTTGCAGCAAAAACAATATAATAGTCTATATTTTTCTTCGATGGTGAATATACCATCCACGATCTTAACAGCTTTTCACCATTAGGCAAAATTTGAAAAAAACCAGTCGCGAATAAGCTTTCTAAGTGAACAAATTGTTTTTTACAATTAAAACTAAATATAAAAAATGCCGCCCAAATTATGTGCCGCCCGGTGCGGACCGCACCCACCGCCCCCCTCTAGGTACGCCACTGGGTGGACATACTTTACTTTCCAATCCTGTATGAAAGAAACCCGTTATCTATGTAAAGCAGGGTTGATTAACACTAGGACCCATTTGGAAGAGCAAGAACAAACAGAAAAATCTTTGATCACTGCCAAGCATCGAAACCGGCTCTCTAAAAAAATTGACTTTGCCAAATGAACTATTTTGGGTAATTTCATTGGACAAGTCTTTGATTTGTTTTATTTATCTCCCCAATGTCTTGTAAAATAATTTAAAAGATTTATTGTATTGTAGTTGAATTAGATACGGCGCTTTTAATACCAGTGTTTCATAATAGGTGGTGCTCTAGTATTGTTAATTTCTCAGCGTTTAGTTTGAACGCATTTTCTTGCCGATGGCTGTTCTTTTCAGTGGAAATGTCTCATTGTGATTACATGATAATCGTTGGAAAAAGATGGATTGCTGTTCCGTAAGATCATATGTCATAATTTACAGGTTTTATCGCAATTAATCGAAATGTATTAGTTATTGAATTTTAATTGTAATATTCAATTTTTATGCAGATCTTTTTCATATACCCGAAGTTGAGGACGTTCGTTAGACGTTATACAAGTTAGGCTTACATGTCCGAGAAGGCTTAAGACGTTATCGGGAGTTATACCAGTGATTGGTATTAGTAAGGCATTTCGGCATGACAATAATTTTCCTGTGTGGAAGATTACAGATCAAGCTCATGGATATTTATGGAAGGATTCATTCGTTTAGTGCGAGATACGGGTTTGAGGTTTTATGTTCATGTGCGGAAGCATCTCTAAGACAGGGCTAATGTACATTCCGGTTCCATTTAGTATTTCCATCTGCGTTAAAGATTGCCAGAAAGAATCTCAACAAGTTAAGGTAGGAGAGATTAATTTTACTTAAGATTCTAAATCGAAATCAAGAAGAATGCAACAAGGGATAACCGTCGACAGATAATAGCAGATTCGAAGAACAGTGTTCTAATTTAGCAAAGCATAATAGAATGCTTTATGTTAACTCAGAGATTTCAATATCTATGTGATAGAATTTCAATCTTGTTACTTTGATTAGGGAACTACAAAATATTATAGTGGGGATTTCAATTATCCCAATTTTTGTCTGGTTATCGATAACCGTGTTTAATGTTAATCTTGATCAAGTATCATTCGATGTATGCTTAGAGATTTAATTCAAAGAGATTTAAGTTATAAGAAGATACTTAATTTGCAAAGTCACGAACGTTATTAAGTTAATGTTATAACGAGTTAGATATATCCATTCGAACTTCCGATAGGTATTCTATTTTTATTGAGTGTTATTTCATTTTTAAATGTTTTTTGTTCTTGATCTTTGAATGGGTTAGCAATGTTTTAACTGATCTAGCGATCACGTAATAAATTGTGTTTCAATTTTATTATATTTGATGCCTGACTTTTATTTGAATATTATTAAAGTCTAATGCTCGGCTATTACTTTCATTAAGATTGTGTTGGATCATTTAATTTTTAAAGACCAGCGAACAACTATTGGCTCCATATACTCTTGTGGAGATTTTATGTGACTATGATCTAAAATGTCTCGATGATTATTTGTGTCCTATC
>JAFIDM010012231.1:47256131-47282355 GCA_023159025.1 Thereuonema tuberculata | reverse complement strand
GCCATCCATTTACTACACTACATTTAAAAACTCAACATTATCAAAGATATTCTTTAATTTCACAAGTATCATTTTTATTTATCTAAAAATCTTTTACCTATATATTTTTTAGAAGTTCTGATGTTAAAAGAATCACTATCACACCTCAGAAAACACCGACTCCAGTAATATAATTTAATTTTCTGTAGTCAATGACTAACTGGATAATGGATAGAATGCTCACCAGAGCTATAAACTTTTTGTAAATTTACATATTCTTTTCTCTGTTGTCTTTTATGTATGTGCTGTCATTTTCCATGAAGATGAAGTAGGCTGACTACTAACTGAGTAAATTTCTTCACCTTTATCATTCTAATAAGTGCTTTTATTTATTTTCTCTTTAATTATACATCATTTAGTTTATTTGAATAAAAAGTATTTACAGAAATTTTAATGTAACTTGACAATCTTTTAATCTCAAAATGGAGTTTCTTTTTGTGTTTCTACAGGTAATGGTATTTTATAAGGTATTTTAAATATTCTGAAAAGACATTAATAAAAACTACATTCCTGTTTTGAAATATCTACTTATGGTTATGCCCTCTAATAGATAGAAAAAACGGAATAACAATAAAAATAGCTAATCATCTCTCTCTTCCAGAAAAAAATTAAAACATACCAGATGTTAAAAACTCACTTGTGAACTCATAAGATAGCAAGCCGGTCAAGTTCTATTCGGATTTTAAATACAATGACGAACTTCTCAGATTATAGTAATCTATACTTATAAAGCTAGCCAAAAAAAAAAATAACAAAATATAAAGCAAATCTTAAAAACACGTTTTAGTTCTTCTGAAAATTGAAAGATATTTTTGATTTTCGTTCTGTTTAATGTAAGTTACCTGAAGATAATATGGCCACATTAATTTGAATATTTTTTTTTCATGATTATGGTATTCACTAAAACAAAATGTATAGACAAGAACTTTGGCTCTTTAGGCGTAGGTAAAAAAATATTTCAAGTTTTTTTTTTTAAAAACTCAAAGGTTCTGTTTTTCAATCTTTGCACTGTGCAGGTAATATGCCCTTGTGAAGGTAATGTGGCCAAATTCAAAAATATCTCTTTATTTTAGGAAAATATTTTTTTGTTACTGATTTATAATTTTGGGTTGAAAGTAAATGTATCTTGACTTCATTAACATTTTCACACAGATAATTATTAACTTTCCAGGGGCCTACGAGAAAAATTATTTCAAAGTTACAATTTAGATCATGTGTGTAACCACAGAGTTAGAAAAAAAATCATTAAATGATCAAAGCTTATAGAATATAAAAAATTTCAATCATGGGCATATGTGTAGCAATAAATACAGATTTATCGTCTTTTATGAGTCCAATACATTCCTCGTTTTGGTAATATGGCCTACTTTGGCCATTTTACCTGATTACAGCCCATCTCGAAAAATCTCTTAATTATCAGTTTAATTAAAAAAGCATTGGGTGTCTGGAACGCGCTTAGAATAACTACAGCAAGTGCTATATGAACAATAATCATCAATTGCATGAAAGGAAATAAAAGACAACAACAACAACAATAATATTATAATAACAACAATATTATAACAGATTCTTGATTCGTTGTCAAAACTCAAATGACGGGGTTCCCTGGGCTCTGTGATTACATTATCCTGCAAACAGTGGTAGCCATGTACACTTTCTACTTCATAGTTTGATATTCTAGCGTTATCTCGGCTTGTCTGAAATGTTTTCTAAGCCAAACACAACAACAAGTTTTTGTCTATTTGTTGTTCTTGTTGAATATCTGTAATTAGTATCTATAAGTAATAAATAAGGAAAACATAGCATAGATATTTTTAACTGAAAATGTTATTCATCCATAATACTGTTCCATGATACTTCTAATCTCTTATCAAAGTCTTATTAACTTATTATAGAATCATTAACACTAGGTTCTTACTGTATGAGTATCACTTATTTACCCTACTTCATCCAATAGAGGCACACTGGAAGCTACCCAACTTACCTTACTAGCAACCCAATTTCTATCACCATGAATCAAAATCTCAACTACCTTTAGCATAACAAACAGTTTGCTCTTCTAAAACTGAAATATTTTCGTATGGTCTGTGAAAGTCCTTGTTAATACATTTAGCTTTTAAAAAAATTAAAAACAGTAGATAAAAATTTGTTGATTTCTGTATTAGCTTAAAAGGTTGCCGACCTACGTCTGAGTAAAGACTTAAGACTATGACTTAAGACTTAAGACTTAAGACTATGAAGTCTCAACATATCTTTATAAGTAAAATAGCATTAATAAAATTCTTATTCCGTTGAATTTATAATCGTCCTTAATGTACTAAGCTTTTTGCGGTTTATGTCGTCCAATCTGAAAAGCATATTCATCAATGATATCTTTGATATCCCTGTAACTTACAAATAGCTTCTAACCTCTGTTATTAGTGCAAAGATTTTTGTCAATGACTAAACTTGCAGGTTCGAATGAAGAACAATTTATAATCAGTAACATTTCATCTAATTAAAAAGTACTTATAAATAATTAATTAATAATGTATGTATACTGTGTGTTCAAGTGCAATCTCCGTTACGGAGGTTCGGTTCTATGGAAGAATCCAGAAATCCCCTGAGTGAAAATCCTACTCAAGAACTCCAAGATCAAGTGTAGGGTTGAGAGTTTCCTTCTCTTGGAATAGAAAACCGATGGTATTTTCCTTGTCGTTCTCAGGAAACCATTATGGAAATCGCTTCAAACCTGAAGAGAAAGTGAAGAAAAAGAAGCAGACAAACATGGGAAAGGTAATAAATATCAATGCCCTCACCAGAATTCGAACACAGGTTCAGATATATCAGTCTACTGAGGTCGCCACTTTGACCACAAGGCTGTGCCCGAACGGCCAATGTATGCTCATTCTATACAAATCCATTTTATTTATGTTTTAATTTTATTTATTTTTTATTTGTAAACATAACTTATATTCATTAAGCAATCCATTTTCTGAGATCTAATCATTCATCTGACAATTTTGTTGAATTTTGATTGTAACTAATCTCTTATTGATATAGTTTTGTAAGTTGTTTTATGTTTGAGTACTAAACCCAATTCGGAATGAATGAAATACTGAGAAAAAGTAATTTATATACATTTCTTTTATTTAACGTGAATGTAAAAAATGTATATTTTAATCGTTATTATGCAACGTTTCTCATTAAACTGTGCATTGTTATTATTTTACAACTTAACGTTTATGTAAATTACATTTATTATTAATAATTATAAATCACTCTATTTTATTGACAATACCTTAATTATATATTAAAGAAATCGGATTAAATCCACCTTACTTTCTTCCGTTGTTTAAAATCAGATTAGCTAATCAGATTAACATTTCAACGATCAAATGTGTAAATAAGTATTTTCTAAAAGAATTAATATGTATTGTTAGACATTGTCACAGTGAAGGTAAGGTGGATTTAATCCGATTTCTTTTTTCAGGAAATGGAAAAATTTATATTTCAGCAACTTAAAAATAAATATAGTCTTTTCGTTTGTATAGTATTTTGCGACTTTAAAGAAAGAAAAACAAAAGTATTAACAAAAAGAATTAGAAATTAAAAATTTCAGACAATTTTTAAGAAAGAAACTTTTTTCATGAACTTCTTGTTTGTTAATGCATACATTATATTTCAATTTCACTGTAATCCAAAAACAACAACACTTCTTTAACTTTAAAATAAAAAATTAAGTTGTTTCTTTTCAACGAGTTGTTTCTTCCTTTATATTGAGATCTCCACCTTCTTACCATATTATTAATTCATATAAGTATGTGAAACGAGCATTTTTGCGACTTTTGGTGTCATGTTTCCAACACTTTACTGATACTTTGTGGGTCCTATAGCTCTTAAACGCTTGGCCCTTTGCCCCTAAGATTTCACAGTTTTTCTACTTGTGACATAAGCTTTCAGAAAATATATGGGTTTCCGGAAAACCGGTATCAAAGGAGAGAAGGTTTACTTGTGAGAACAAGGACAGTCAATCGTTGGATTACATGCTTCGCGATATGAGCGAGCGGATCTATTTGTTGACCTGATTGTTTCACGAGCCCAGCTGCCACGAATTGCGTGGTGAAGCACATTTCTGCAGTTTTTGATCAGAAGAGATGAGTTGATGGTTGAGTTGAGTGAGTTGGTGTCTGCAGTTGAGTGAGCTGTTTCGTCGAGAATCGAGTCTCGACAGGATGTAGCGACGACAGGAAGGTTACATCTCGGCGTCCCTTAATAAGATAGTCCAGACGATGCAGCTAGGATTCGAAGCCGGTATGTTTTTGTCTCTCAGACCAGTGTTGGGTATCGAGATTTCCCTTGGACGAGAAGGTTGGTATTTCGATATTGCTGGGAGAACCGTCTGCAGCGTAGCGTTGTGAAGTTAGGATGCAACATGAGCTGTATTCATCTTGCCGAAGCAAAGATTGGAAGCAGCGGGGATAGCCAAGATCACGGTGCGACTAGGAAACAAAGCCCGCATCCCGATGTCTCTCGGACGGACATTTAATTTGTTTATTTTAAAATTAATATTTGATGTACTAAAAAAAATGGTAATTAATATAGAATATTTTGAAATTTCCAATGTAATATTAATTCAGAAGTACTGAAGTTGATTATGATTAAAATTTAAATTAATGATTAAAATAAGTGAAAATAATATCATTTTTCATCTAAGCAATAAAGCAATTTAATGTGTTTGCGGTGATTATCATTAAAAAATAAAACAAGGCCAACACACATTTTAGGATTAGAATTTAAAACATTAAAAGGATAAAACTATAGCTCGCATTGCTAGCCGTTTGCAAAAACTAAAGTTTTATCCTTTTAATGATTTAAATTTTAATCCTAAAATATGTGTGTTGGCCTTATTTTATTTATTAAAGATAATAGCATTTTTATTTAATTGTTTAGTAATTTTTATTTATCTCTATACAAATATTAAAATCTATAATCTCTCAATGAAAGATATAATTCCCGCCCTATTCAATTGCATACTTATCATCAGTAAATGGAAATAGATCAAATACTGCAATCAAACAAATCTGACAATATCATACAGAACTAAGAAGAACTTATAAAAAAATAAATATATTTTTATTTATTTCAATTAAGTGATTGAGCTTCTTATTTATTTAAGATAAATACGATACATAATTATTATTGAATGAATATTTAGATTAAATCTTCACAATAAAATTGTTAATAATACTTGTTGCAATCAGTTGTTATTCCAATCAGACATTTTGCTGGATTCATCTCGTTTTATTCGTACAGGGGACGTTGTCATTGAAGTAACTTAGTTGAAATTGCACTAAAACTAGTAAATATGTGATAACAAATCCAAGTAACTGTAAAATATGAGAAATGCAAAGTAAGTACCCCAAAGTTAAAATATATAAGGTAAAGTTGGGAGAGATGACACACAATTCGAATTTTTCACATAAAATATTAAAAACTTTATTTTTTAAATGTTTGAAAGCTTTAAACTGTTCATTTATAAAATTATAAATATTTACGTTATTTTTTTTTGTTTTTAATGCTGTTTCTTATTTTTAGAATTTAAAAAAAAAATTGACATTGAGTCATCTCTCCCATAACTATAGATGGTATATATGGTAGGTGGATAGATGGCCACTTGGAATATGAAGAAGACCTGTGTAAATCAAGCTACTACTTTATTTTTATAAAAACATATGATGAAATGAAGCACTAAAATTAAGTTGAATAATGATATTTTTGAAGATTTTTGGAAAAACCTGTTTAATAAAAAATAAAATTCCCTGCTGATCAAGACATTAAAATATATTTTTTACTTAATAAGAAACAATATTAAAAAACTAATGCAAATAAAAACTGTTTAATAAATATTAACAGAAACATGACTAAATTCTTTGAAATAAATCCAATATACAGTGCAACTTGGATAATTCGAAGCTGAAGGGACCACTACGAAACTTCGAATTATCCAAGACTTCGAATTAAACAAGTTACATCTTTTAACTTTAATTTCAGGTCCACTGAATGCTTGAAAAGATTATTCTGTCAATAAGTAAATATTTATTCAGAAAGATCATGGTATGAAAGACTTAAACGCTGTATGTATGTAAACAAAATAAGATTTATATTACGTAAGCTACACTACATATTACATTCAATACAGAAAATTAGTTTTTCAAAAAATTGTGCAATGTCTGATTGTTTTGTAGAATTCAGTCGCTTAAGGTTAGCAAAATCATCAAGCATGTTTAGTGAACGGAAAACAGCTTCACTTACGTTGGTTTGTCCTTCAATGTACCGACGAAATTCGGCGCTATCCCATACTCGTTGGCGATTTGGCATTTCTTCTTCAAACCATTTTCCTCACGAATGACGGCGACCTTTTCAAGTGAACTTTAAATTCTTGTACACGCGTGGTTTACTGAAACACATGGTAACACTGACAGCAGGAAGCTCGAATGGCGTCTGAAGCGTCACGTGTCGAACGGTGGCGGGAAGGGGATTTCAGTTGTCACGTGTCGAATTTCTTAACGATGAAACACCGAAAAGTCGTTATGATTCGAAATTTTTTATAAAAAACTTCGAATTAAGGAAGTTGAACTTCGAATTATCCACGATTTTTTAACAATGATTTAATAAGAAATTCAAGGGACTATGAGAAATCTTCGAATTAACCACGATTTCGAATTAAAGACGTTTGAATTATCCAAGTTGCACTGTATAACAATTTCTCCAAGGTATCCTCCCCACTTCCTTCTGACTTCCAAAATAAACCACTTACAGTTATCAGATTTGCAAAAATACTTTAGATTTTATTTTTTTAAGTCTATATGAAACTTAGTAGTAATTATTTTTTTTTAAATTATACAAATTGTAATTATATTGCGATGAATATAAAATAAAAAAAAGACAAAAAGAAAAGAAAAAGTATAAAAAAGGGGAGAGATGACACGTCTCATCTCTCCCCTTTTTAGGTGTGTCATCACTCCCCAAGTGATGGGACAGATGACACATACCGCCATTTCCACCAAATGGGACCCAAGACACTATTGACCGGTACATAACCTTGCTTACTCTATTTACATGTTTACACAGTGAATTATAGCGAAAGATGCATTAAAAAAAGGCTGTTAACTAAACAAGTTCGCAAAGTCAACGAAAATTCGAGCACAAACTTGGCTATATCATCAGGTTTGGAAGAAAAACTCAAAAAAATCTCATATATCAATTCAGCACAAACACTCTACACACATTAAAGCTCAGACTGGCCTCGGGTTTTGGTCATATGATGCGCTGCAGTCTACTGCAAACCCTTCTTGAAGTTACATTGCATGTGTCATCTCTCCCTACTTTACTATATTTATATCATCAAAATCTGAACTTAAGTGAAATACTCAAATATTAAATATAAGGAAATAAGAACCTACTGATGTTAAAGTATTGGCATTTACATTAAAAAGTCCACAAAGTGAAAAGTCAAGTGATGAGATTCCAGAAATGTTTAAGAAATGCTAAATAAAAAAGAATATATATGGGATTAACAACAAAACACATGAAAAACCAAGAGCAGCACCGTTTATGGGATTAGTTCTGGATATTTTTATGGACTGCAGGTGTGTTGGCAAGATGTGTGTATAACACATAAATAACACTTTCTGTCTGATACTACCATTAACGACACAAAATGATAACAGAAGAAAAAATAAAATGTAAGTACTATTTCCAGCAAAACCTTAAATTAATAAACACAAATAATATAAAACAAAATTGTATCATTTTACTGTGATATAAGTTATTGGGATTACAAGATTCTACGAAGATGCAATGTCAGGTAAGCAATATCAAAATTTATTAATATAGTTAATGATGTAAACAATTTGGAGTTGCATTTATGTTCGATATTTTATGGCTCGAAAATTAAAATTCATAATGCAAAAGAAATATATTTTCAGTTCAAAATTATGATCACTTTTATATTTTCTTGCTTAAAATGTAAGAATTATATAAGCTTAATAATTTTGAATCTGTTTTTTTCATTAACGTATTTCATAACTTCACGAAGACCTTATTTTCTTATAAATTTACTAGGATTGAAATAAAGCAATGATTAATAGCAAGGATTAGATAAATTTAGTTTCAAATGTCAATTTGTAAAAAAAAAAAAAAAAATTAAAATATTTCGAAACATTAAGTAAATTTCATCATTGAAAATAGACCTAAAGCTTATTAAAGTATGTTAGATTATCAATAAACAATAATTAATCATTCCTTAAAATTATTAAAGTATAAAAGAAAAAAATAACAAGATGTTCAAATGTAATGTTTTCTCAGCAACCATTTTTTCTAAAAAAAAGCAAGGAATTTTAGGAATCAGTTATCGTTTTAATGAATTTACCAAAAAGTATTTGAGTTGAATTTACATGTTTTGTTTCTTCCCACTTAATTTATAATAAAAAAAAAATCACACTTCTTTCATCTTAACCTATTTTTTTACTTCAACTAATTCAAGAAGCTACTGATTGTGAATATAAAAGGAATAGCTTGTTGATTTAACGATAATTCGAAATGAATTTTTCTACTGAATATTAATTTGTTTACTCGTATTTCTTCTTTCACTCTGACATTAGTTGACTTTATTTCACTCAATACATCTTGAACTTCTTTAGCCTAAAGAATTCAAAAAAAAAATCAAAGATAAGTAAAACTTGAATAGTTATGGAAATCTAAAATCTCCAAAAAAAATTATATTATTTTTTTTTGTTATATTTCATCATTTCGTTGTTGTAACTTCAAAAATTACGAGATAATTGAGTCATTGTTTTCCATTAAACGTATTTATAATACATAAAGTTTCCCTAATAGAAAAACAATATGAGAAATTCATTTCTATAACCAACAAAAATATCAGTTATCAAGGTTAGAGACATAAGTAGATGAAAATAATATCGAAGTAACTAGAAAATGGTATTAGGCATTATGAAAAGATATTTTAGGCAAAAGTTTCAATTCCTCAACATTTTAAAAATTTAAGATATTTTATAAAGCAAAATAGTATTATAAATATGGGTAGATAAAGTATTATATAGCCATGATAACTTAATCAAGAGATCTTTCGTCTAAGTTCATACATTCGTTATTGTTTCAATGGAAATCGTTGAATGAAAACGATAAATGAAAACTCATTAATATTATTTCAAGGATTATATTTTACGTCTATTATAATTCAAAAAAATGATTTTAATTTTTTTTAATTATTCTTATTTTCTAATTTTAAATGGACAAAGAATTTATAGCATGTATGTGGTATTCATGGAACAGCAATGTAACTGGAGGGACTGATTTTACTCACCAGAGTTGGGAGGGAATTTAACTTTGGTTATTTTTTCTGTAGACAGAGTGACTACGGATTAATTTCGTCTAGCTTAAGATGAGAAAGCGTCGGAAATTTTCAAGTTGTTATTTAAATTATATTTAAAGAGAATTCAAAGAGAAGGCTGATGTATCTTTTTTAAAATCCAGAATACTGGACATCAGCTTTAATTAAAAACTACATTCCGGCAAAATGACACTTCCAGTGATGTCGTGAACACGTTTCGTGTGAATACAAAAACAAATGGAATAGAAATGTTTTAATAACAAAGTGAAGCCACTGTTTTCAGAATACACGAATATTTTAACAATATTTTGACAATATTTTGACAAAACAATGGAAACTGCTTTAAAATAAATTTCATGTTTTCAATGATGTAACTGATAATACGTAATATTCAAAACTTTTCAAGTTAATATTAGTATTACCAAAAAGTCAGTTCGGAATGGAAAAAATGGAACCTCCAAATCTAAACTAAAAAACCAGAAATACAAAATGAAAATAAAAGAATAGAAATTCATGTGCCAGTCTCCGCTAGCCTCAATGAATTTTCTATGCGCATCAGTTAAATAAAAAGCGCTTAAAAAATTCTTAAACCCTTTAAAAGGTGGACCTAGTGTTTATAAGTGCAGAAGTGACATCTCCAAACAGCTGTTTCACGGTTAATTACCGATCTTCAGTGAAAAGTAGTCACTTTAAAACCCCTAGGTCCAATTCATCGGCAATTGACGGTGAAACAACTGATTGGAGATGTCACTTCTGCACTTATAAACACTAGATCACCTTTTAATTTGTTTAAGAAGTCAGTTAATTTTAAACATATTAAAGCCTGTGATTTTCATGGATTAATACCAAATGCTACAGATCATTACTTTGCCTTGATTTTATGCTTTTTAATAACAATTGATGCGCTGATTTCTCTTCAACAAAACAAAGAAATTATATAAGTTAGATCGTTTTATATCCTTAAATATACATAACAAGTTTGAAAACTATCGATCTAGAAACTATCTATCTAGAAACTATCTATCTAGAGGTTCAAAAGTAATTAGAGGATTCTTAGAAAAATTCATTGGTTCATGCTTTGCAACGCATGAACCAATGAATTTACATTTGAAAAGTTACGTGCTTTACTTTAGTGGCATATCTAAATCGAGAAGATTATTGGTAGTTTCCCACGCTATTCAGTGCAAAAGTGAAATTTACAACATTTCCTTTCATTTCAAAAAGATGTCTGGTTAATTTAATATTAATAGATAGAGAATTCTCCAAGCAAAATGGTCGTTCATTTCGAAGAATTGTTGACTTTTGTTCAAAGTCGTTATCACTGTTTCAAAACAATGGTAATTCGTGATATTTATTCATGTTTTTTAAACATTTGATTTCTAAAGTGGTGTTCAAATAAACTGCATCACCTAGCAATTTCACAGTTCTAAGTGTTTTAAGTATTACAATTACAAGTTAAGGATTACAAATGACTATAATAAGCAACACAGAAAATTGTAAAAAAGGCGTTTACATTAACTAAATACTGTAAAAGCCTAAAAACAATAAGTTTTGAAGTTTTTCTCGAAATGCTACAAATTTGTAAAACGAGCATTATTAACAGTATGCTTAAATAGAAAACATCTTGCAAAACTTAATCAGAAGCCCTCCTGTTGTTTTAGCTTGTCATATCAAATGCAAAAAAAAAAAAGAAATTATCACCGATCTATGTTATGTTATGTTATGTAGTGAATGTGGGTGGCAGAGAAGCCAAGCACTGCGACCGGAGGTCTATTGTACTATCCCACAGGAAATAAGGACAGATGGAGAGAAAGACTGAGAAAGTATGGTGGGAGAAGTGCAGGGGAAACGGGAGAACTCCGAGAAAACCTGCCCAGCGCGGATCGTCCACCATTACGAAACCCACATGAGAACCGAACCCCGATCACCGACCTAAATTCTACTATTTTGTTGAACCACCTTTTGCCTTCATAATGCAACATATCATTCAGATATTGATAAAAACAAGTTCTGAAGGTAGTCAATCTGTAATTCCTGGTTATAAACAGGAATTATGGCTTTCTGAAGATCTCGGAAGATCTTTGATTTAATTTTCTCAACGGCAGTTAATTTGGAATGCCAACAGTTCTCTAAATCATCGGTGCTGTTTTAATGGATCTTTTTGTTAATCATATTGTTACCTAATAAATGTAAGAGTATTCATGTAGAAATGAGGCCATAGTAATTTGTAAATTGTCTACTTTCTCTTCTCACTCTGTGACAAGGAACAGAGCTGTTAGGAATGTTGCAGTCACTTATCAGTTTGAAATGACCTATAATTGTTGGCAGCAATTTTATTTCCAATACTGCCTCGGAATCCAGGTAAGTAAGGAACCTTTACTAACCTGCAGGTGACCTACTCCACAATATTAAATTCACCCAGACCATTTGGCTGGTAGATATTTCACTGTATGTGTGGCATTTTTCACCACGTCCTCGACAAATCAGTGCCATACAGTTTGAATTTCTTCTCATCAGAGACTACTTTCACTAATTCGGTGTCTGTAACTGCACGTGCTAACATTACTTGCCATTTTATATTTTATCATTGCTTACTGTTATCAATCGTATCTAATGAAATTCAAATTAAATATTTCCAAATACAATTGAGTTTTTATTATAAAAATTACAATTTTAGGAAGTGATGCAGTTCCTTTCAATAACAGTATAAACTGGCTATTCTTTTGTCTACTGTACGATAATTTTTAGCATGACATTTAATAAAAAGCATATAATATAAAATGTAGTGATTCCTATTGCAATTATAACATTACATCTGAACAAAACCTTTCCCAGCAGACGGAGCGGTCGAGCAGATACTATTGCATGACTTTTATTTGTTAGGGCATCTGAAAAGTGTTGTGTAACGCTAAACCGTCCCTGTTGGAACAACGTGTACATACCGGTTGTAACATTGTTCGGTTACAGGCTGAAACATTCGAAAGGGTGCGTCAATCAATGATACGACTTGTGGGCACTTGCATCCATGGGGCCACTTCGAGCACCTATTGTAGCATCCATAGCACAAGTCACGCTCGAACAGAGATCATATGCATATGTATATATATATATTTATGTATGATATATGTATATATATATATGATACATATGTTTATCAATGTAATGTAATGTAAAAAATGCTGTATTATGGAGTCGCTATGCACTTCCGGACTTATGTTTATAAGATCAGTTTTCTTCCTTGTCCTCCCAAGAATAAATCCCGAAGTTTGTCCCAATAGTTTAAAAACATCCTATATATACATAGTGCGTCTACATAAAAACTTGTATATGTCATACAATTTCTAGTAATTATTCATCAAACAAACTTAGAGACTAAAATATTACTTTCTAAGATATTTACATGCTTTGGATTATTATAAATAACAAAAAATCATCATTACTGATTGGAAGTAATTGTATTACTTATATTATTGATCATTGATTGTATTAACGTGCAAATGATTTTGAAAATGTCTGATCTAAAATTTTAAATCATATTATATTTAAAAAAATTATAACATTAACTTACCTTAGCAATAGTCATTTCTGTCAAGATACAGATGATAACAATCTTTGAAACAGAGTGTAGGCTGTTTATTAACATTTGTTCAGTTACAATATTCACACCTGTAGAAGTTAAAGCATTTGCTATTCCGTAATATGCATTGAAACACGAATTCAATGTCTGATAAATAAAAAAGAGCAGAAGAAATGGTTGAAAGCATGAATTCAAATCTTTTATCAATAATCGAAGTTTATTGTAAGTATCAAGGAGATACATTAGATGGACACACACGAGCTTATCCGAATTATTATTCAGACATTTTATTTCATTTATGATGATTTTAAAACGACAGTAGAAAGCCCAACAAAAATAAATAAAAATTACAATGGGTATTGCATCAAAGAAAAATGCAAAACAGATTATTATTTTGTCAAAAACAGATGCGTTTTCATTATATCTTACATATTCTGCTATAATGATTTGCATTTGGAATAAGACGACGAAAACCAACAGAAATGAGGCTTTCCATTTTGATAGTTGGATAAATTGATGCAATTCTTTCGATGAGTTTTCAACTTCTTTCCACTTCAGAAAATGAATTAGTATCTTCGGTGCCAAAAGTATAGTGAAAACTGGAGTCAATAAGAAATTAAATAGAGTAAGATAACGAATAACAGTTATTGTAAAAGAGGCAAATGGGTTTGTTTCATGCTGTAGGTCATTAGTCTCTTCAAATCTTAGAATACATACACAAGAATAAAAGCAAACTATGCTAAGTGAATATAAAAAGTCAAAACTTATCCATCGAAAACGAAAGTCTCTTTTGTGACGAAAAACTCCTTGTATTGGAAAACACCCTAAAAGCTTTAGAAAGACTGCTATTGGATGGAACTGCGTGTAAATGCTAGTAGAGCGGCTGTCGTCAACGAAGTTTCTTGACGAAGAAGGAGTTTGCCAAGCATTTTTAGCCATTATGCTGAAATGAAACATTAAAATATTGTATTTGTAAAAATGATAAATAATTAATTAATTAAAAGTTGTTATTTAACATAAGAGTGAGTGTAATTCGTTTAATCGCTGTACTATTTAACGAAAATGTTTTATGACTAACATTTTACAAATAGAGATCCCACCCAAAACATTCATGTAAAATACTCACAAGACTCACATTCTCATAATGCTTTCACTGTTAAAAAGTTATCTTAACTCATGTAGAGCCAAGCCCCTAACTCTACATGGCCTAACTCTACAAGCCCTAACTCTAAAAACCCTATATCTTGGTCAAACAGTATGGCTTGGCTGTCGCACAGACAATCCCATGGAGTTATGTAAAGGATATGGAGTATGCCAAGGCATACTTTTTGACCAAGATAGTAGGGTTTTTAGAGTTAGGCCTTGTAGAGTTAGGGGTTTGGCTCTACAGGAGATCTGATAACTTTTTAACAGTGAAAGCGTTATGAGCATCTTGGCAACTTATTTGACATGAAATGTTTTGGGTTGGATGAAATAGTTCCATGAAACGGCCAAGCCATACTTTTTTACCAAGATATAGGGTTTTTAGAGTTAGGGCTTGTAGAGTTAGGGGCTTGGCTCTACAGGAGATCTGATAACTTTTTAGCAGTGAAAGCGTTATGAGAATGTGAGTCTTGGCAACTTATTTTACATGAAATGTTTTGGGTGGGATTTATATATTTACTAAGCAATACTAACATAGAACTAAGTCCTTAAGATTTAACTTCGCAATAATTAAGTTTAAATCCTAAACAATTACAGAAATTTCCTTACTACGAAACGCTTCGAGAAAAGGTACATAGTGCCTTACTTCCTTCCATCGGCTCGTCAGATTCAAGGAAACAACCGACAATCTGCCCGCTTTCGGGTAGCGCACTCAAGCACCGGGGGTGGCGGGCGGGGCATTGTGGTGCGGGCGGAGGGGCGACGCTAACCGCGCGTGGCGCGTTTGATGCCCTTCCGTCCCCTAACCCCTTGGATCACAGATATTTGTTGTTCAATTGAAATGTTGAAATATAAGATAAATCTAGCTTTCATATCAAACTTCAGCTTTCTATAACTTTCGTTTTGGAAGTACCTACAAATAAGACATTTTGTAATATGAACCTGCATCCCCCCCCTTTTTTGGGGTGTTGGAGGGTGAAAGTTTTCGTTATTTGTGTGCAAATCTTATCCTGCATACCAAATTTCAGCTTTCTAGGACTTTTTATATACCTATGAGAAATTAATATATATAATAAAGAACCGGAATCCCCTTTATGAAGGGTTGGAGGGTGAAAGTCATACAAGTTTCTTAATTTTTATTGTTGTTTGTTTGCAAATCGTAGCCTGCATATATCATATCTCAGCCTTAGGACTTTTGGAAGTTTGGAATATGGATTGTTACATATGAAATTGTTATATATAATACCAATTATTTATAATATAAATAAAATAAAAATACAGAACCAGACCCGCCTTTATGAGGGGTTGGAGGGTGAAAGTTACAGATATCCTAATTTTTTTGTTGTTTGTGTGCTTATCCTAGCCTGCATACCAAATTTCAGCTTTCTAGGAGTTCAGGAAGCACCCTAGAGGTTTTGATGATCATCAGTCAGTGAGTGACGAAATCGACGTATTTTAGGTATTAATAAAATCCAAAGTATAAAAGCAACATAAATGAAACTTAGCATACTTCATTAGTCTGCTAACTGCATCTTATCCTGAGAATTTGAGCTCTCTAGTATTACCCAGGCCGAAGCTATAAGGGTTCCATAATACATAACCAGACCCCTCCTTTATGAGGGGTTGGAGGGTGAAAGTTACGAATTTCTTAATTTTTTTGTTGTTTGTGTGCTAATTCTAGCCTACATACCAAATTTCAGCTTTCTAGGACTTCAGGAAGTATCCTAGAGGTTTTGATGATAGTAGTAATATATACACTACAAAATCCCCGTCAAAACTAGGGTTTGGCACACATTTGTCCTTGAGACGTACGTCTGTCCTTGAGAACGGCGTATAGTGAGCGAAACAGTTGGGTCTTCGAGAAAAAATTTGTGGTATGCTTTGAGAATCAATTTTTGTACTAAAAAACAAGGATATACACTGTCTTTGAGGCTGAATTTTCGTATCAAATGGCAGTCGAGTAGAATGTTTTGTTCGCCAGAACGGCATATAGTGAGCGAAAGAGTTTTGTCCTTGAGAAAAAATTTTTGGTACGCATTGAGAATCAATTTTTGTACTAAAATACAAGGATTTGAGACTGAATTTTCGTATCAAATGGTAGTTGTGTAGAATGTTTTCTTTGCAACATCGAATGATAGATTTCGTGAAAAATTATAATTAGAGTTTATTATAATTAGTTTAGAGAAATAAAATATTTGAGAATCAATTTTTGTACTAAAAAAAAAAGGGTATACAGTGACTTTGAGAATGAATTTTCGCACCAAATGATAGTCGAGTAGCGTGTATTTGTTCGCAACATCGAATGACATATTTTGTGAAAAATTATAATTGTTTGATAATGAAATTTAGAGAAATAAAATATATGTAAGAAAATGAAAAAAAGCTTACCTTGATTTATTGTTGAACTGACTGCTGAATTCTGTTTTTCACATCTACGTTAAATTCATTTGCTAAATTGTCGTCTAGTTCTTCTTCACTTGAAGAAACTGTATTTGATTGATTTGGATCCTAAATCATGTCAATTTTAGTATAATGCAGTTTAATTAAATTTTCTTCTCTATAAATCCGAAAATTAATGCTTTCGAAATCTGACAAACTGAATGTTAATACAAATTAAATACTTCAAACATTTTCTGTATTGAGTGAGCAAGACAGAGATATGTTTAGGAAATAAAATTAACGCTTACCGAACTGTGACGGAGCCTAAATAAAATAAGATGCATTGCTTGTAACTGCTTAGTTTGAAGCAATAACAACAGATGAATGAGAAGATCAAATTTTAATTTGAATGGCGTTACTTTGAAAAAAAAATAGAAAAGGGTCCTGTACATCCTGGTTGGTTGATAGATGTTGGTCTTATTTTTTTTCTGAAAACCATTTTGTGAAGAGAGAACTAGAGAACTCTTAATTTTCCTTTAATCGGATACCTTATTAAGTCGTAGAATTAATTAAATGATTACTTTAATAGGATGCTTTCGGAAGAGAAAGGCAGATCTGAAATGACTTCCTGGTTGTTGAAAAATTATAATTATTTGATAATAAAGTTTACAGAAATAAAATATTTGAGAATCAATTTTTGTACTAAAAAAAATATAGTGAACGAAACAGTTTTGTCATTGAGAATCAAATTTTTGGAACGCATTTATCCTTGAGAATCAATTTTTGTACTTAAAAACAAGGATATACATTGTCTTTGAGAATGAATTTTCATACCAAATGATAGTCGAGTAGTGTGTATTTGTTCGCAACATTGAATAACAGATTTTATGAAAAATTAAAATTGTTTGACTAAAAACAAGGGTTTGGCACACTTTTGTCCTTGAGAACGGCATATAGTGAACGAAACAATCTTGTGCTCGAGAATCAAATTTTTGGGATGCATTTATCCTTGAGAATCAATTTTTGTATTAAAAAACAAGGATATTCATTGTCTTTAAGAATGAATTTTCGCACCAAATGATGGTCGAGTAGTGTATATTTGTTCGCAACAATGAATAACAGATTTTAGGAAAAATTATAATTGTTTGAGTTAAAAAACTAGGGTTTGGCGCACTGAGAACGGCATATAGTGAACAAAACAGTTTTGTCGTTGAGAATCAAATTTTTGGTATGCATTTATCCTTGAGAATCAATCTTTCTACTAAAAAACAAGGATATACATTGTCTTTGAGAATGAATTTTTGCACCAAATTGTAGTCGAGTAGAATGTTTAGTTCGCAACATCGAATGATAGGTTTCGTGAAAAATTATAATTTTTTGATAATGAAGTTTAGAGAAATAAAATATTTGAGAATCAATTTTTGTACTAAAAAACAAGGGTATACGTTGTCTTTGAGAATAAATTTTTGCACCAAATGGTAGTCGAGGAGAATGGAAGTCAGGCTTTAGAGGGTGAGGGGGAACATTCTTTCCGTCAATGGAAATATTAATGTTGTTGATATGAAAAATGATGCAAGTTGAAAAGGTTTCCTTTGAATGATCCATTGAAAGATGTATGTAACTTTTTTTTTAAAATAAAACATCGTATAAGTTTTATTTTGTATATCTTTTCATCCAAAGCTTAAATAAAAAAATGTTTGAACGTTTACTCTCTCCAGTTTCATTTATTTGTAAATGCTTAACTCATAAGAAAGGAATTTTTTTAAGATCGTACGATTTGTCTGGTTGGTTGGAGGAGGAGCAGACCAAACGATGGAAGTTGTGGAAAAGAACACGTTCAGTTTAAAACGCCCTTTTATTTGTTTGATAGCCGGAGCTACATCTTGCGATAAAACCAAACTGGTCAAGAAACTTTTGTATTACAGAGATATTTTAATTGAACTGCCACCCGAGAAAATTGTTTGGTACTACGGTGTTCATCAATCATGGATGTCGGAATATTCGAGTTTCGTGCACTTCTTCGAAGGAATCCCGAAACTACAGACTCGAAACACCCTTCAACGAAAGCTACTTATTTTGGATGATCTTATGGGATCTTCAAAATTCCAGGAAGTTGTTGAACAATTATTCACGAAGTACAGTCATCATAAAAACATCAGCGTTATCTATTTAGTGCCGAATCTTTTCTATCAGGACTAAATGCATTGAACAATCTCGTTAAATACCCATTACTTCATTTTATTTAGGAACATTCGTGACAGGACACAGATTCTCTACTGCGCGAGACAAGTGTTTCCCGAAAACGAAAAACTTTTCCTCGAAGCCTACAAAGAGGCTACGAGTAAACTGTTTGGATATTTATTCATCGATCTAAAACCTGAAACACGAGATACGTTTCCCATTCGTACAGGAATATTTGCCGACACCCCTCTCACCAGCTATTCGATCCATAATTCCGAAGGATGAAGCATCATCATCAGACTATCATGAGGAGAGGATCGCCTCGCCGTCTTATGAAATACAGGCAGTTACTCCAAGCATCTCCATCCTTAAATCCTCCACAACTCAAAGGAGTTCTCCATTACGGATCTGACGATTTAATACGATGTTTTTGCTAAGTCATCAAGAACGTTTTGAATGGAACTGTTTCGATCACTCCCAGTCAGAAACGTAAACTCCAACGATACAAGAAGACATTGAGAGCCCTAATATAGCCGAAACACAGTGTGCAGAGCCATAGAAGACTGCTGGTGCAGACGGGTGGCGCATTCCTTCCTTTCTTAATTCCAGCCCTGGGAGGTTTACTAGGTTCAGTCTTGGGACGTGGATAATGGACACTCTCAAAAAATTAATCGTCTTACCCGAGGAAATGGTTCAACAGAGACTGGCACCGTCTGAAACATTTCAAATACATCAACCCCTATTTCAAAAACTACAATCGTTGCAGTCCGAATTGGATCTATTACTGACTAATCCTAAGCTTCCGGACAATGTAAAATCGAAGTTCATCAGTGATTTACAACAGAAATACAGTCTTCTTTAGACAACTCCATCATCCGTCGTCGATGGTGGAAAATCAGACCGTCCATACCGTCGCCGCCGCTGCAATTGCGCCCCCGGGGGGCACAACGGATCGTGAGACGACAACGACGGATGAAGAAGAGGAAGTCACTCCATCGTGGGACCGTATGCTACGTATGATTCTTCCCAAAAACTATCGTAACAAAGGACAAGCATTATTCGAACAGTTGAAATCCTACCATGAACTGAAGTTACATTCATCGAGTGGAGAGGTGATTGTTCGGAACACGAGAATTCCGGATACTAACATCGTGGAATTAATCAACTATATTTCACGACCAGCACGTTTTGACAACCCCAAACCGAGAGGTTGGCCAGAATTCAAAAAAGTTCTAATCGATCTTAATGTCACAAAAGATTATTTCGGCAATGCGAAAGTGTGGCGGGATATAATGCGCCAAATGAAATCGGCACGTCTCAGTATAAAACTAAGAGGTTTAGATGTATCGGGACCTCGCGGAGTCGTCGATGTCGAAGGCGAGCCATCTCCGTCCCACCGTCGCAAGAAAGCGAAAGCATCGACATCGGCCGATGTCTCCCCTCCATTTGAAGAAGTCTTACAGCGTGGTAAAACGTACGAAGATTTCAAAGAATATTGACACTTTCTTCGTGAAATCTACTTTGATCCAAAAACAACATGGTTCTTTCGGAGGGATTGCCAAATTATACAGAGCTGCAAAACAAATTCGTCCTGATATCACTATCGGACAAGTAAAGGACTGGCTGACATCCATCGATACGTATACTCTGTTTCGTCCCGTTCGATATCGTTACCCGAGAAATAGAATTATGGTAGGAGGTCCTCATCAGCAATGGCAGAGCGATCTGGTCGATCTCACATCGCTCAGCTACAATGACGGATATAAATTCCTACTGACAGTTATCGATGTATTTTCTAAAAAGTGTTTCGTCATTCCTTTAAAATCAAAAAGTTCAAATCATGTTTCAGAAGGTTAAAACCTTCTCGAATCAGGCAGAATGGGATACCAGATTTTCCACAGACAGACAAAGGTAAGGAATTTCTAAACCATAAATTCAGAATCTTTTAAAAGAATATGACATTCATTTTTTCACAACTCAATCCGAAACTAAAGCTGCCATTGTGGAACGTTTTCACCGCTCCTTAAAATCGTTGATGTTTAGATATTTTTATTACACTACAAGTTATCGATACATCGATGTTTTAGAGGATATAGTAGAGGAGTATAACAACACGTATCATCTCAGCATTAAAATGACTCCCAACGACGTCAGCAAGACTAACACAATCACTGGTTTGGAAAAATCTCTATCATTCTCCCGCCGCCGCCGCCTGCTCCTCTTCTTGAACCCTCCGAGCTGGTGACAGAGTATTGGTTAGCAGTGTACGCAGAGCTTTTGCTAAAGGATACATAGGCCACTGGTCAAAAGAGGTTTTTACAATCGATCGAGTTGTGAAAAGAAATCCCCCAGTTTATATTCTACGTGATGATAAGGGAGAAATCATTGAAGGAACCTTCTATCCGTTAGAATTACAGGCAGTTCTCAAACCATATCACTCTCATTACCCCCTGGAGAAAATTCTAGGCGAACGAGATCGGGGATCTACGAAGCAGTACCTAGTTCGATGGTTCGGCTATAGTCCCGAATTTGATAGCTGGATTGATGCAAAGACTCTTCAACCTCTCACAAGGTATGGATAACTTTTACATTACTTTACTGAGTAATTCCAGTGCTCTTTATTTGCCAGACAATAAACTTCCCTCTTTCACTACAAAACTTCCAAAACGAATGGAACTTAATGATAGTTACGAATGTGCAATCACTGAAATTCAGTATCCTCATACATGGCACAATGTTTCGGAGCTCGGAGGAAATTTTACGATTACCAAAAATCCCTCCATTTTAGTCCAGTTACCTCTTAGATGAAACTATAGGAGCAAGCAAGGCATGATTAATACTTTTCAACGAATGATTGCAAATCATACATTTCAACAACTCTTGCAATATGTTACATTCGTCTACAATGATGCTACTCAAACTGCCGTCCTCTCCATCTCTCGAAATTCGGAAGTCACTTTGCCAGAATCGTTGGCTGAAATTTTAGGATTTGACATCAGTGTACTAGAATCCCAACGAGACTTATTAGATCCCTCTCTAAGACTCGTCACTATTCAAGAGACTGTTGGAGGTATACAACCTCCTAAATCGACGAATATCGATACAAGTTTGATTCACTCTTTTTATCTTAAAGTCAACATCGATCCCGTCAACCCTCCAGAGACTAATGTTTTGAGCATTGCTCCCGGTCATTACTCAGCAGTTTACTAAAGTTGTTAACGATGTTATCGAACATCGTTACAATGAGGAAACAGGAATTCGAATCTTTTACAATCCCTTTTCTCGCAAAGTCACTGTACGCATATCGGGAAACTATCCCTCTCGAAACATCTTTCGGGTATTTTAGGTTTTGGAGGAGAGCATGAATTCTACCAAACCAGAGAAGCACTTTCAGTCCTCCAACTGTATGGAGAATTTTATAGTATCTATATTTATTCGGATATTGTGGAAAGCAGTGTTGTCGGAGACACAATGGCTCCACTACTACGCATGGTCCAAGTTTGAGGCAATGACGGAGATATCATCACGGAATCCTACACCAATCTCTATTATCGACCTCTACTAAGTCATTCTTTCAAAACTATTTCTATTCATCTGCGCGATGATGCAGGACTTGCAATTCCTTTCGAGAGAGGACGAGTGATAGTGCAACTGCATTTTCGTTCTATTCGATAAAAAAAAACAATGGTTCATTGTCTCCCCACTCCCTATTACTGCAACCCTTTAAAATGTGATCAATATTACGCTAACCAAGCAGGTCATGGCGAAATACCAGTGTTTATCGGACGTCGATATCAGCGAGGACACCGGTTAGGAGGCCTGTTCTCTTCTCTCTCACGATGGGTTCAACCTTTCCTCAAACAAATATCCATCACAGCAGGACGGCGGCCTTCCGTGGTGAAACGACTTTTACACGATATCGAACAGGGAACGCCCTTTAAAAAGGCTGAAAAAACGAGATTTCGTGAGACTGTCGATGATATTCTTTCGTCTGCAGCGTTTCAATGAGGAATCTGAAAACGGAAATTGAAACGCAGTGGTGGAAATGCAGTAACTCCCTCTAGGAAACGACAACGTAAGATGCGCAGATACCATCGTCATCAAAAGTCAGAAGGAGACATCGCTAGCGTAATGGCATCCTCCGGACAATTCCCCCATCCAAAGAGCTTCGAATATTTTCATAATCAATTAGACCTCTTTGCTGTACCACCAACAACAATTTCTATCGATAATACTTTAGATAGCGAATTCTATCCCATCTCATCGCTGAGTGACAGCGCACCGATCGAATTTTTAGTGAATGGTGCAACTGAGGAATACTTGGATCTTTCACAAACTCTTCTTCACCTACAAGTTCGAATTGTCAAAGGAGCCAACAATGAAGCGATTGCAGCTGCTGACAAAGTAAGTGTTGCCAACCTCATTCTTCATTCCCTTTTCAGTCAAACCGATGTTTACCTAAATGATAAACTCGTTTCGAACTCCGATAATTGCTACAGTTATAGAGCTTATTTTGAAAATTTTTTGAATTTTGGTCAAGATGTAAAAGATTCGCAACTAACTGCTTCGGGTTGGTACCAGGACACTCCAGGTACCTTTAACGAACTTGATCCTGCCACCAGCACAAACGATGGACTGAAAAAAAGAGATACGAACTCTTCAAAGAAGGTAAAACAGTCGATCTATTGGGACGTCTCCATTGCGATTTATTCCAGCAGAAACTCTCCTTACTCAATAATGTCGATCTTCGCATTCGAATGATTCGAAACAAAAATTCATTCTGTCTGCTCTCTCCCGAAGATGCTCCTTCCTTCAAAATCCATATCGAACATGCCTCTATGATCGTTAGAAAACTTAAAATCTCACCCAGTGTTCTTATTTCTCATTCGAAAACTTTACTCGACACCACAGCCAAATACCCCCTTAATTGTGTTGAATGCAAAGTCTTTTCTCTACCCCAGGGCAACTTACAGAGTTCCATTGATAACGCCTTCATCGGACAAATTCCAAAGAGAGTCATTGTCGGACTCGTTGATAATACATCGTTCAATGGATCATTCAAAGAAAATCCTTTCAAATTTCATCATTTTCATATCAACAACATTAATATTTCCATCGACGGAAAGAATGTTCCCCATCACCCTCTGAAGCCTGACTTCAAGAAAAACACTTACGTTCGCAGTTACCTCTCACTTCATACCATTACCAATAAGTTTCTCTCCAACGAAGACTTCTCACTCAGTTATAAACATTACGCCCAAGGAAATACTTTATTTGCATTTGATCTTAGCCCGGACAGTCTGGCCAATGAGGACCATCTGCAACTCATTCATCAAGGCACAGTGCAAATCAACCTAACATTTCAGAAGGCGCTCCCCAAAACAGTGAATGTGATTATAAACGCAGAATTTCAAAAAAATTCTCGAAATTGATGCAGCTCGCAACATTCTTCTTGATTAGTCATGAACACACTCTCCAACGTCCCTCTTTCCATCCTAAAACGCAGAAATATTTTGGTGGTGTTTTCCCCTGCAATAAACTGCCCCAACGTGCCACCAAACAACTGCTCGTCGTCAACTTGGATAAACATACAGAACCTGGCAGTCATTGACTTTGAGCATCGCCTGAGAGAATATTTCGATTCCTACGGACTACCTCCATGCAACCCTTATGTGCGATGATTTCTACGCCAGAATTCAAGATTCATTCAGTCCAATAACATTACTTTAGAAGGACCGTTCTCAACAGTTTGCGGAGAATACTGTCTTTTTTATGCCATGGTCCGATGTATTGGGCAATCCATGAACAATTTATTGTCACATTTTACATCGGACAAAGCATTCAACGATGCTCTGGTCAAGGAGCTAGTGCACAATCGACTGTTTCCTATCTCCAAACATCATCCAGAACGAGTATCCTCTGAACAACGTTGTCGTCAATCCTGCATGCCTCTCTTATCTAAATCGTAATTGAAAAATCGTATAACCATTTCCTATATATTCGTAAATTAAACATAGTTTATATTGTTCAAAAAATTCTGTCTTTGTTTTTTTTTCTTTTAAAAAATTGAATAATAGAATAAGCTTATAGAGAACAAAAATAAGAATCCCGGTTTCGAACCCTGGAATCTCAGATAAAAAAATTCTGTCGTTTTGTCTCTGTTTTCTCTTTTCTTTTAAAAAAATAAAAATGAATAATAGGATAGGCTTATAGAGAACAAAAGTAAGAAAAGAAAAATCTCATTCCGGTTTCGAACCCTAGAATCTCAGATCTATTGAAACCAACTCTCCAGCTGATTCAATACATCTGCGTTTTAACAGCTTAAACTATTAGATCATTCCTAAATGAGAACTCAAAAAATCTCTATCTGTAGACAGTTTCATATAAAAGAAATAATCCCAAATTAACTATTTTCAAATACGAAATCATTCCTAAAATCTCTATCCATATCTATTCAAACAGAAAATAATTATAATTTTTCATCATCCAGGAAGTTATTTCAGATCTGCCTTTCTCTTCCGAAAGCATCCTATTAAAGTAATCATTTAATTAATTCTACGACTTAATAAGGTATCCGATTAAAGGAAAATTAAGAGTTCTCTAGTTCTCTCTTCACAAAATGGTTTTCAGAAAAAAAATAAGACCAACATCTATCAACCAACCAGGATGTACAGGACCCTTTTCTATTTTTTTTTCAAAGTAACGCCATTCAAATTAAAATTTGATCTTCTCATACATCTGTTGTTATTGCTTTAAACCAAGCAGTTACAAGCAATGCATCTTATTTCATTTAGGCTCCTCGCAGTTCGGTAAGCATTAATTTGATTTCCTAAACATATCTCTGTCTTGCTCACTCATTACAGAAAATGTTTGAAGTATTTATATCAGCGATTCTCAACCTGTGGGGCGCGCCCCCCTAGGGGGGCGTGATAAAAGTAAAGGGGGGGCGCGAGTATATCGAAAAAAAATCTTATTAAAAAATTAGGGGTTTCGAGGTTTTTTTTTTGGTTGAACAGATAGGTTTGGAGGTTTTGTTTTTGATTGAACAGATTCAATTTATTTGCGTCCTCCTTTTCAGTTTCGAAAAAAATTATTGTGGGGGGGGGGGGGCGCGGTGAGAATTATGATTAAAAATTAAGTCGCGAATACTAAAAGGTTGAGAAACACTGATTTATACTCATTAACTTTACTTAACTTCATAAAAATCTCTCTCCATTACAATATTTCGAATGGCCTCAACGGCCCATTTTTCTTCGGGTAATTTACATAAACGGGAGAAGAAAATTTACCATAACTTCTTCCCAAAATCTCTACTACAAACAATCGTGAATTAATAATTCTATTACAACAAATATAAAAAGCGTGATATGCTCCGTGTAACGAAGCATTATTACATTACAATAACATTAAAATCTTTGAAATAAATTCTTGAAATAAATGTCCAAATCTTTAAAAATAAATAATTTCTTGAAATAAATGTTTAAAAATAAATAAATTCTTGAAATAAATGT
>JAFIDM010012231.1:47242929-47256121 GCA_023159025.1 Thereuonema tuberculata | reverse complement strand
AATAAATGTTTAAAAATAAATAAATTCTTGAAATAAATGTCCAAATCACAATTGATTATCTTTGAATCATATTTTATGAAGTTAAGTAAAGCTTATTAGTATAATATTACTTGTTTGTGATGATTTGATATATGACTTGAATAGTCTTAAAGTGATAATGAACGATCATGAATTTTTAATAAGGAAAAATTTCGGACGATTTGGACATAAAAGTTAACTTAATTTGAATATAAAGAAATTTGAAGAGTCTTAAGAAAGATAATTGATTTCTACAAATTGGAGATTCTTCAAAGATAATTAATTTGAATTTCAACAAATTGGAGATTCTTCAAAGATAATCAATTGGGATTTGGACATTTATTTCCACGATTTGGACATTTATTTCAAGAATTTATTTATTTTTAAAGATTTGGACATTTATTTCAAAAATTTATTTATTTTTAAAGATTTGGACATTTATTTCCAGAATTTATTTCAAAGATTTTAATGTTATTGTAATGTAATACATGCTTCGTTATGGTATGACACACGGAGCATATCACGCTTTTTATGTTTGTTGTTATAGAATTATTAATTCACGATTGTTTGTAGTAGAGTATTTGGGAAGAAGTTATGGTAAATTTTCTTCTCCCGTTTATGTAAATTACCTGAAGAAGAATGGGCCGTTGAGGCCATTCGAAATATTGTAATGGAGAGAGATTTTTATGAAGTTAAGTAAAGTTTATGCTGTGATATATTAAATTATTGAAGTTAAATAATTTAATTACTTTGAGTTATAGTTGTATTTAAAGAAAATTGCTTGAAACAATTTTTTTTTTGTTTTTTGAAATGTGAATGATCCGGAGAAATTTAAATATGTAAATTGATGACGTAATGAAGTAGAAGTTTAGTGACGTCAGAATGAGTCGATCAGTTAGTCAGAATGTGTCCATCAGTGTAGTTGGAATAAGTCCATCAGTGTAGTTGGAATGGGTCCTTCGTTTTGGTTGGAAGGAGTTGGTTACAGGGAGCGGAAGTAAGTTATTACTGAGCCTAGAACATTTTAATTGGGAACAAATGTTTTTCCAAGGAAGTAAATGGTTAGTCCAAGTTGGATTAAACTATGGTGTGAAGAATGAAGGCCAGAAGAAACTAAGAAGTCAAATGAACGAGTCCGTTCGGAGGTAAAACCGGCAGAACGTAAGTCTTAAAGTAGCCCGCACACGAGGGAGCTTTTGGCCGAGTTGCATGTGCAACTTGATGCCTAGAGCGGTTTTTTGAGCTGCATGGGCCAAGTTGCATGGAAGTTGCATGGAAAAAAAGCTTCACAGAACGGCGGTGCACCACGGAAAGTTGCATGGAATTACCCAATCATAGTGCAGCATTTTTATACGTCAGGCGTGACGTCATGCTCAAGTAAGAAACATGGCGTCGAAACATTTTTCCTTCACTTCAGATGGGCGAATCGCGAATACAGCAAAAATATCAGATTATTTCGAGTTTCTTTCACACATAAATACAGTTTATATGTAAATGCAGTAATTTAATGCGGCAGAATGTATCAGAACGTTTCAAAAACCTAGTTTTTTTGAATATTTCACATCGCAAGCAGAGTTTCGCTCATTCACCATTTCCGGAAACTGCCACGTGACGTCATTGTTTCAGTGAGCAATGGATTATTATTGGCTGTTGGTCGTTGTTATTCGTGAATCGCATTATTGCCATCAACTGCGATTACATACCGGCTAATAATATTATAAAAATATTTCTCATATGTTTAAAATAAATCACAAATATTTAGTTTTGGAACGATATCACAGCAGTATCCTTGACGTCATGTCCAGTGATGTCATTCAAATTCGTAGTGTGCTTCGTTTGTTGTCCGCACGGCGGCGCTAACAATGTTGCATCGTTTGCGCACTGATAGTTGCATGCAGCTTTTTCTGTGCACCTCAATTTCCTCGAGTTGCACAGAAAAAGCTCCCTCGTGTGCGGGTAGCTTAAGAGAATAAGACGAAGTTAATTTCCAATAGGCGAAAATGGTGTATCAACGTTAATTAAAAGGAGAAATTCCTGAATAAGAAAAGTTCTATCGAAGGAAACTTGAAAGAGTGAAGCGTTTAAGACGCGGGTTAATAAAGCGTTGAAGAAATTATAAAAGCCGTTTCGCAAAATAGAAAGTTTTAGAAGATTAAGAAGCCGGAAATAATTGGAAGTTATAGAGAAACTATCTTGGTCTAATTCGAGAAGTATTCAAGTGAAGTGAAATTATTCTATTTATTCTGTTATTACCAGAACTATTATTTCAACTAGATAAGCTACCCTGAACCCGCATGAAGGTGTGGAACGCTCCGAGCTGTGAACTGAAAGTTAAGAATTATCATTCTCTAAGTAAGGGAATTTATGGACCGCATTATTTATTATTCGAAGGTAATAAATACCGTTAAATATTCTAACAGAATTGCAAATAAACTATAAGTAATTATCTGTGGAAGTAATAACCAGAAATTTTGGAATAAGACGATTTCTAATTGTGTTCCGAGGATTTAGATATCCATGTGATTCGAAGTCAAGAAGGAAGCCATCTTATGACGAGGAAGTAACCCGCCATATTCAAATTGTGGAAAGATGGATACTAGTGTGCTTCGATATTGTGTTTGTGAAATCTATGCAGTAAAGTGGATTTAATTCAGTTAGAGTGAAACATAAAGACGAAGACTTCAAGCGTCTACTAACCTGTAAGTACAGAACTATTATTCATTATTATTTTGGATGGGCCATAAAGATAATTTATGAAGACAGAAGCGAAGACTGAATCGTGTGATGCAAACGTCAACTTAACGTGCGTGATAACTATTGATAATTCACATAAGGTGATAAAGCTTAAAGGTTAGATCGTAATAACTATTATTAATTGCAGTGTAAAAGTGATACACAAGAATCTTTAATTCATGCAAGTGATTAGGACATAATCATTAATTACAAAGTGATTAAAAGTGAAAAGTAATATTAGTGAAATATTTACTAGTGTGATTAAATTATTATGTGCTATAGTGAAATATTATAGAGAGTGAATAATTAGTTAACTGAAAGAAGAATTGAAGTGAATCAAAGTGCAATGTATAATATAGTGCAACAGTTAAGCAGTTATATTCGTGTGTGATTCTGACTAGAAGAAGATTACTGTAATATTGTAGAATTAGACTTTTGAGATATTAAGGAGTTGATAATAATCTCCGTTGTAAATATTAGTTAAAATTTTATTAAAAAACAAAAAAAATATCCCAAATTAAATAGATAAATTTTATAGCCTGTTTCGTTTGTATTCTTTGCTCATCACTATGTTCATCAGTAGGGTGTCTGCTAAATCATCATAAATTATAATTTTATTAATTAATTCCCAGCAGTTTATTAGTATAATATTACTTGTATGTGATGATTTGAAGTATTTAATTTGTATTAACATTCAGTTTGTCAGATTTCGAAGTATTAATTTTCGAATTTGTAGAGAAGAAAATATAATTAAACTTCATTATACTAAAATTGACATGATTTCGGATCCAAATCAATCAAATACAGTTTCTTCGAGTGAAGAAGAACTAGGCGACAATTTAGCAAATGAATTTAACGTAGATGTGAAAAACAGAATTTAGCAGTCAGTTCAACAACAAATTAAGGTAAGCTTTTTTTCATTTTCTTACATATATTTTATTTCTCTAAATTTCATTATCAAACAATTATAATTTTTCACGAAATATGTCATTCGATGTTGCGAACATATACACGCTACTCGACTATCATTTGGTGCGAAAATTCATTCTCAAAGACACTGTATACCCTTGTTTTTTTTAGTACAAAAATTGATTCTCAATGCATGCCAAAAAAATTTTCTCAAGGACAAAACTCTTTCGCTCACTATATGCCGTTCTTGCGAACAAAACATTCTACTGGACTGCCATTTGATATGAAAATTCAGTCTCAAAGACAATGTATATCCTTGTTTTTTAGTAAAAAAAAATTGATTCTCAAAGCATACAAAAAAAATTTTCTCGAAGACCCAACTGTTTCGCTTACTATACGCCGTTCTCAAGGTCAGACGTACGTCTCAAGGACAAATGTGTGCCAAACCCTAGTTTTGACGGGGGTTTTATAGTGTATATATTGCTACTGATGATCATGAGTCAGTGAGTGACGAAATCGACGTATTTTAGGCATTAATACAATCCAAAGTATAAAAGTTAAATAAATGAAACTTAGCGTATTTCATTAGTCTGCTAACTGCATCTTATCCTTAAAATTTGAGCTCTCTAGTATTATCCAGGCTATGAGGGTTCGAAAATACGACGAAACGCTTCGAGAAAAGGTAAGTAATTCCGGCCTACGGCTCGTATTGGCGGGGGCACTACCGTTCCCCCAGATGTAATGTTTGGCATTTCACGATTGATCGTTTAATTCAATACAACTGTCTTTCGTTTAATTCCTCGCAGTCTGTATTGGTACTGATAGTGAAATCAGATAGAGACGAAATATTGGAATGATTCCAAAACAAGATGTAGCGAACCCTAAATTGCCAATAATTACGCATCACGCATCATGTAAATTAATTTAGCTGCTAACTCCGAACTGATAATGAGTTCTCACTAAAATCACAAATTTTAATGGAGTTGGTTTAATTGAATGTAAATCAAAATGTCAAATCGAAAATATTTATATTTCTTTTGAATCCATCTCATACAAGATTTCATAACAGGATAATTTTTTTTTTTTTTTCATATTATCATAAAAGGAGAATCTTTGAAATTCAAGATAAGTACCTTATTGTGAGTAGTCCTGCTGAATATATTTTGACAAATGTTTTACAAAATTAAAATAACGTTTAATCTCAATTCGTGAACATATAACAGTACACGTAAGAATTAAACTGTTAGCGTTTCATTACATTAGTTGCTAATTGCGCAGACTATACTACTGTTGATTGGATAATACAGAACTTTTGAACTATGGGTAGAAACAAAATATAATTTCATAAAGAAAGCGCCTACCTATTACTATATTTTCTTTTATTAATGACTCATCCTTTAAATATTCCGTAATGGAAATTCGTCTTTTTTTCTCTGGAAAATACTCTATTACAAAGTAATCATCATCAACTTAATGTGCTCATTAAGACTAATGCGTCCATTTATTAAATAAAATCGTTTATACATTTTATTACTCAGAAACACCTGCAAAAGATTATCATTGCTAACTTTCTCTATAAATACATGAACACAATGACACCTTCTTTCCTACCTTTTATTGCGAATTCGTTAGCGATTTTGTTTTCAAAAATATTACTCGATTAAATAAATTACTCAAAAGAAAGCCATTAAATAAAAAAGAATGGTTCCATAGACAGTAATAGGTTAAACAATCAGCATACGTTAATGAATTAATATTAGTTCTAATTTTATTTAAATAATTTTAATTTATTTAATTTCAGTTGTTGACAAGAGGAATACCAGTCATAATAACTTAAAAGGTACTGTTACGCTCAAGTATTCGTCGCATAGTGACTCAACATATTGCTATTCTAATAAGAGGGTGAGAATCTCTTTTTGAGAACTAGTGTGTATCAAGACCAACATAATTTTAATCATAATTTAGGATGACCTATTAATAAAGATTAAGAAAAGATTAAAAAAAAATGGTGCACTATCAGTTTTAGTGCAATGTCCACAGAAACCTAAACTTTTTAAATCTAAAGTTTAACCTAAACTTGTTGTTTTTATTTTTTGTTTAAAAAATTGTACAAAGGATCAATAATTGTTACCATATTTTAAATTTATAAATAGGCAATTTATTTTGGTGATACTTGCTGAGTGATCCTCCTGCTCTTTTATTTCACAAGCTAGGTGACATCTACATTTTACATAAGTTATAGCCAAACGCCTAATTCATGGAAAAACTTGCAGGAAATGAAAGGAAATTGTGAGTTCTTATCAATAGAAAACATTATCACTCCGGAAATTCAAAAAGTTAGTTTAGTTAATAGTATCGTTAAAAAAAAAGTGTAAATGACATTCGAACATTCGGAAAATTTCTTTGAAAAGATTACAGCTGCGATATAAATATTATTGCTGGATTGATCAAAAACAAAGCATTTTAAATATCTGATATGCAAGACAAATAGAATTTATAAATAAATAGTTTATATTAAGCGAAATAATGATAAATAAATTTAAAATTAATGTGAGAAATTCAATTTTTAATCACTGATAAAATTAAATTAAAACTAACATCAAGGCTTTGAAATATTTATATTTTTATTTTCATTGAAACCGAAAGTTAAGAGTATGTTCTTCTGTTGTGTGTAAGCACGTGAGAACACAATGGATGTGTTGAACACAGCATGAACGCGGACGTTCAATTGTTAATTGTTAATAGTAGAAGATCGTAAAAAAATGGCGTGACGATGAAAGACCAAATAGCAACGATGCTAAGGTTTTAAAATAGGAATCAGATGTGTTCCTGTCCGTTTGTGCAACAGATTAGATTTGAGATTAAAACTAATTTTATGTTCAATTAAAGGCAGATGGCCTTAAGCATTAATTAAGTAAGAATTAATAGTAGAGTTAAATTAATTCCAAGAAAACGGCTAGGCCCAAAAGGATGGAATCCCGTATACGAAGACTGGTCGACCAAAGGGGAATTTTGCCAAGGTATTATCTTCGACGTTTAACAGGGATTGACGAGAAATTGATGGATTGTTGCTGAACTTTTGTAAGTAGAATTTCTATTTTACTTCGCCCATCAAGAATTTGGAAAGAAGCCAACGTTAGAATTTCGAACACATAAATAAAGTTTTAGGACAAAGCTGAATAAATATCAATGAACTTTACAGAGGAAACACTACAAATAAATGAATATTATGTTCGTGAATTACAGATACTATAAAGTTATTAATCATTAGTAAAATCATGATTGCTAGGATTTATCAAAGTCAAGGGAATTCGACTTAATACAAATGTAGGATAGATTCAACTAAAGTTAAAGAACTGTTGATTTGAAATGATTGAAGTATTCATACAAGAACATTTGTGATAATTAGCAAGGGTTTTATTTTAAAGATTAATTCAACGATATCAAAGATTGTTCAATTGAAGTATCCAAGTTGTGATAAAAGACTATTTGAAGTGTTAGGTAATGACTTTATTACTAGAATGATAAGTCAATATAGGATCAGTGAAATCAAGTTAACTTAAACATTCATACAACTCAATACTGTTAGCGCACATACGGTGAACGTTATTGAAAGCCATTTAATACAAGTATAAAGACATATGAGATATAAGAAAGTTCAATGTATTAATGTACTTATACATTATATTAAACTTTAGTTAATATCACATACGATGAGAAACCATTTATCCATGTTGTTATTTAAAAGTTAAAGTTAAGAAGATTTAAAGGAACTTTAAGTTTTAAAGTAAAGAACTTTGATTGATTGAAATCCACTTGATAGAATCTTAGAATATTTGAAACAACCGTTTCACATTTTGTAATTGTTTAATGCTTATAAAACAAGTTAAGTTTATATCAGTTTTGCTTTTCATTTTCTCCTTACTCTTAAAGACTGAATATACTCTGCTAAACTAGTACGGGCAAGTAAATCAATTAAATGCCGTTTAGAAATTTATTGTGTGGAACCTCAGTGACAATTATTCTTATATAAATCCCACAATTAAAAATTGTGAAAATTTTATACAGTTCATTGAAATTTAAAAGAAAATTTAAATGGAAAATACAGACTATCTTTAAGCAGGTATAAAAGAGCGGTTTTTTTTACCCCAATATTTTGCATTTTCGATAAGATCTTGAATTTTCTAAGCTTACTGAAAGACTGTTTTGGCCACAATGTTTCTTTTCTTTTTCTTATTAATTTAATCAGGTTTCTGTCATTTAATTGTAATTTCTGCTAAATTATTCTTAGTAAGAACTAAATTGGAAATTATATCTCTATTTCCTTTTTTATTTTATTATAATAGGATAAGTAAAAAGTTCTGAGCGTTTTTTCTCTGTATTTCGATAATGAAATTAACAAAGTTATGATTATCGGATTTAGATCAAATATGCGCCGTTTCGTTTTGAAGGAAATTTCATAATCCCGCGATTGAAGAAGTCCTCGTCCCTATTGGTGAAAAACTTGACCAGCTCATTTTCACAAGACTCTGTTAAGACACGTTTTTGCAAATGCTTGAAAAGGTGATAATCGCTTGGAGCCAAGTGTGGGCCATAAGGCAGGTGCGATATAACCTCCCATCCAAGCTCTCGGAATTTCTGGCGCGTCTTGAAAGATGTGTGCGGCCTGGCATTGTCTTGATGGAACACAACACCCTTCCTATTGGCCAATTCTGGCCGCTTCTCGTCGATCGCCTGCTTAAACTTGGTCAGCTGTTGACAGTACAGGTCCGAATTCAGCGATTGGCCCGATGGGAGAATCTCATAGTGGATGATTCCTTTCCAATCCCACCAAACACACAGTAAAACCTTCTTGGATGTTAATCCGGGCTTGTGAGACGGATTTGACTCAAAAAAAAAAGGAAGGAAGGGATTACTTACCTGTTTTTTTTCGCTTTCAAATTGTGATTATAAATTTTGATATTATTAATCAAATTGCATTTGTTTTTTTTGTTTCAGGAAACATATGAGAGAAAAGAAAATAAGCCTTCTTGTTTTATAATAATAGATAAACGGGTGATTGGTGACTCGCATGAACAACAATGGAGGCAAGGCATGAAGCGCATGCTGATAGATACGGTTAAATTGTTTCCTGAAAGGCGAAGAACTAGAAATTTTAAGATGCCTTATAGGAAGGTAATGAAATATTTTTTTCCTCCGTAAGGAGAGAAAATCTTGATGGTATCTGCTGCAATGTATATATCGGAGCTAATTCCAGATTACGAAATTCTGAAACAATATTAACGGAACTTCATTATTTCGAATTGTCCTGGAAACCAGAGAATTATGATAATAAGGGAGAATAATTCTCGATTGCGGTCAGCGTGAATTAACGTCGATTTTATTAGATGGCTGATGAAATTGAATATGCATCGTTTTCGTTTACGGAGGAACTGTAAGTAGAAAGCATTTCTTTTTTTGAATTTCGTGAGGGAATTATAAACCAAAGAAGAGACCGGATTAGCTAGAGGCTGAAAGACTATCGTTCGAAAATGGCGTCCAGTTGCAGTTAGATATACCATAAGATTTATACGGAGGACATTGTGTGCAAGAACTTTAAATATAATTTAATTATGCGATTGATTTAATGAATAATTTCAATATAAATACCCATGCGGGGTAAGGAAGTGTTATTTAACACATAATGTGAAAAATCATTAACTTAGCATAAGGTGATAAACCTCGTCGAACATAGATTAGTACTATCAAGTTAATCGATAGGAATAATAAAATTATATATTATATATGATTCGTTAAGATAACTTTTTTTTTAATTCGCAAAGGTTGAATTATCTATTGAAGTTTAATGTGAATTAACTTTGTGTATAATGATCGTTCGAATAGAAGATTTATCTGATGATTAGTGGTTAACAAGCTTTAAGTTGCATAACTAATTCAAACAAACTTTTGAATGATCTTGAAGATGTTTATTTATTGCAAAAGGGATAGATGAATTGCAGTTGTTTTTTTCTTTCTTAGATTTCATTCACAGAGTTACAGATATAGATATGAAGAATTAATGAACAATAATTTAGAGACGACTCATCACATCCTAGATTAAGAAGTTGCTGGTTGAAAAGGGACTGTTTAATTGTATTAGCTGGAAGATATATAGTCAAGCCGAACTTCAGGAATGTTGATGTTATCGATGAGGGATTTATGAACTGTAGACTTTTACCCTGTGAAAACAAGTTTTTTTTGTAACTCAAGAAGATAATAAGTTAAATTAAAAGATGTTTGTTATATTTCTTTTGGCAACTGCTTCTGCTATTATTCTGATTAGATTTTAGCTTACACTAAATCGTGATCGGAACTTGATAAATATATTTTGTTGTACAAGGGTTTAGGGATTAATAGAACGCAAGATAGTATCAAACGATTTATTTAAACCCGACAACCATAATATTCTTGTATCAGCTTGGCGATCGTTTTCACCAGTCACCATCCGTTTCAAAAATGGATCGATTTCGGTACGCTTCAGCAAAGAATCGCAGGCATCAATTCGGTCCAAAAGGTTCTTTTGCGTCAATTCGTGTGGACCTATGCATCGAGCTTCTTCGTGAGACCAGCCTTATGCAAATGGTTCCCAACGGTTTTCTGGTTCATCTTCAGTTTCTGGCCAATGGAATAAGTGCTCGCATGCCGGTCCGACTCGACTATTTCCATGATTTTCTCGACATTTTCAACGTTTGGCCTACCAGAAAGTGCCTTATCTTCGTCGTCTATATTACCAGATCGGAATCGTTGGAACCACCGTTTTGCTGTTGCATTCGATGCTGTATTGAGTCCATAAATAGCACAAATTTTTCCCCTTGGTCGCAGTGACACTGAAGAATGTATCGAATTTTCTCTTTGTTTACCTCCATTTCGGAACGCTCTGAAACACATTTGGCTTCACCAAACACAAAACTGTCAACAAACTTTTTTTAAAGCTTTATATCACCTTTACGGCACAGTATGGAATGACCAGATGCGGCGTATACATCGTGAGTTATGGCTCAGTAACGCCATCTAGCAAAAAACGCGCTAAACATTTTGCTTATCCTATTATAAATAGCAAGCTTTAAACTAAGTAAATCTAATTTCCGACACATTTCTTACTCAGAATCATTCTGATTTTTTGCGTTATCAAAATTAAGTTTAATTTCATTTCATTTCTAAGGCTGGCTCTAGATGAATAGGAAATGAATGAGAACTGGATGAGGATTTGATGGTCATCACTTTTCACCGGTTTCTCATCAACTTCAAATGAGGTGTTTTACGCGGCCATCCCTCTCCCATCAAAAACTCAGGGACAGTTATTTTCGTCGACGAAATCGAACACCCCTAACGAGTATCATATTGAGATATGATTTCTGTTTAAAAAAATTGATTTTTAGATTTGGTGAAACACATATCCAAGAAATTTCTTTTTAATTTTGAATTTTGATTCTTATCTTTATCTTAGAGTAAATTTAGTGCAATATTTTTTCTGATAAGTAAACTTATTGCTAAGATAATCAGGTCAAACTCGCTTAGTCATCTAGTTATTCAGATTTAAATAGAAAATTAGACTTTGAGAAATTATAAGTCATGAAATCAGATTGTTAAAAAAAAAAGTACTGGTTTTGTTTGACTCGATCTTTTGGAACTCCTAAATTATAAGTATTGGCCTTTATCTGCTTTAATAGTCTCTAATATGTTCAAAATACCAAAAATTGGAAAATTGACAAAGTGTTTTGTGAATTGTAATTCATCGTTTTGTTTGGTTCTCATCAGGTGAGAGGTATTGGGACGGTTAAGAAGTTACAATGAAACGAAGAAGATTTTACCAATTTTGAAATATTACGCATTCTAATGAATAATCTTTAAACTTGTTTTCATTACTTCTTTTCAAAGCTATGGAGATATTGTTACCGGGGAATAGGCCAACTTCCCTCCTAGAGAATTGACTGGTCTGACCCTGCCTCCCTATGGAAGGATAAATTACTTCAGTTGCGAGAAAAAGGCGTCAGGAAGCAAATAGATTGTCTTCGGCGGCAACAAGTCACAAGGTGTCGTCGAAACGAGAATAGTCTACGGTGGCAGCTAGCCATGCAGGGAGTTTCTCCAGCCGAGAAGCTAGACAGTGGAGAAGAGAGGCCGTCGACGGCAGCCAGCCTCGAGTGAGTCTTCCAGTGGAGAAGAAGACAGAAGTTCGTGGTTGGACAGGAGTCCTTAGGAGAAGAAGAGAGAAGTTAATGGTTGGACAGGAGTCCTTATAAGCAACCCAGGCAGTGAAAGCAGTGTAAGCGTACTGTAGCCGAATCATCGTCGAGCTGTTATCGTCAATCAACGGAGGAGAACAAAAAACTAAGGCCTGCAAGTTGCACCCGGCCCGACAGAAGCTCATTGTTCCCGGACTTGGCAAGCCGCCTTCACGGAGAAGAACTAGTACACAGACGTTTATGTAAATTATGTAGCAGGAAAAGTGGACCTGGTACCCAGTCGTGGCCTCCGCAGAGCCGAGTCAAGCCATCCTTCCCGAATCGCAAGGACCCCTTCGTTCCTGAACTATTCAACTAAGGACTTTGGTTGGACAAAAATTCAGGCAGCAGTATTTCTTTGAATTTCAAATGCCTTTTTTTAAACCTAATTTACTGTAAACCACAAACAAAAGGTTTCTTAAAATAATAAAATAATTATTATTATTATGAAATATAAAAATAAACAATAAACCAAGAGCTTCCACTGAATTCCGATACCTGAATATAAAATACAACGATGGAAGCAGATGAAGTGACATCGGAAATACCATAACACTTAATGATGGATATAAAAAATTAACGACTTTCCTATTTCCTTACCTTTACAATTGGATGGAAAAATTATTGACATGTTATTTAACAACTCAGATTCAATCAGAACGAATAATATAAAGTCAGTTTTTAATCGAACTCGTGAAAAAAAGAATATTGTTCATTGCTTGGATTAATGCTTCATTTAATATCATTAATATCATTTATATGTTGGATTTACATTACTAAAAAATAGCATAATTATAAATCTTACAAACTCCTTCTAATTCTTTTGGATAGCTAAAAAAATATTTAAGTTAAGATATTTTTAACTGAAAATACCATTCATCCATAATAGTGTCCCATGATACTTCTAATTCTTCTCAATGTCTTTTTAACTAGTTATAGAATCATTAACACTAAGTTCAAACTGTAAGAGTATCACTCATTTACCCAACTACATCCAATAGAGCCACCCTGCTAGCTACCCAATTTCTATCACCATGGATCTTCCCAACTAGCTTTAGCATAACTAACAATTTGCCTTTCTACAACTTTAAATATTTTATTATAACATGTGAAAGCACTTGTAAACACTTTTACCTTTTACAAAAATTACAACACAGTAAAGAAAAATTTGTTGATTTCAGTAATCGCTTAAAAGGATTGCTGATCTACTTCAGAATAAAATTTTCATAGAAAAGTGAAGTATCATCATATAATTATATGTATAAGTA
>JAFIDM010012231.1:47223191-47242829 GCA_023159025.1 Thereuonema tuberculata | reverse complement strand
GGTGCAATGTCTGGTGAATAAGACGGATGATTTGAAAACTTCCCAGCCAAGATATAACAGTTTTGCTGGTCATCAAAGAAACATGCCGTTTTGCATGCATATTTTCTCCCTTCTTCAACATTAAATTGGTGACACAAAATTCACCAATTTTGATCAGTTTTTGTTTTAAATGCACGCTGATATAACAGCTAGTCACAATACAATCTAACACAATTGTGTGGAATGACGTTAAAGACACCTAAGTGCTACTAGAGACAATGTACGTTTTTTGAACTTTTTTGCCAACCCAATCTGTGTGTGAAGTTTTGTCTCGCTTCGAGTATTCCTTCATGATGTGGCATTTCTTCTGTGGCGGGCAGTTTATATTAATGGCCCAGTAAATATTTATGTTTTAATTTTAAGCTTCCTGTTGAATCATTCGAAATTAGTCACCTCATATTTCAACTAGGTTTTTACAACATTGTGATCTGCTAGTATACTCACGACAAATTAATCTTAACTAGTTGCGACCCGTGAAATATTCACGGAAGTAAAATAAAATTCCCCATTTTTGAAAAATACAAGATTGAAAAAGATGTTCTAAGCTAATTTTTTTAGAAGCCATGACTTCCACAACAGCCCATATGTGATTTGAATATGGGCTTATTTGTTAAAGTAATATTATAATATTGTTAAAATAAAAAAAATTAAAAAATTGATTTACCACTTTCGTAGTAGCCAGCTCTGTGGTTTCTCATTATGAAATATAATGGCAACCTGCTGCCCTAAAAGAATAGGCTCGTCGAAATTGAGGCAATATTAACGAAAGTAAAACAAATGCTAGATTTTTGAAATGCCCTGAAATTTTTGAAAAACACAAGATTGAAAAAGTTGTTCTAAGCTCATTTTTTTAAAGGCATGACTTACGCAACAGCCCCCATACAATTGGAATGACGAAGCCAATTTTGTTAAAATAAAAGAAAATAAAAAATTGATTAACCAGTTTCAACAATAACAATAACAATAACGAATGTCCAACAGCCAATACCAATAATCCTGTCTGGGCAACAATGAGGGCACTTGCATCGTCATTGTCCCCTACTTTGTTGAGTAGTGAGAGAGCGGCTACACAGCCGTAATTACGTAAAAACCGAGATTTTACAAACTCTGATAAATTTTGACGCATGAACTTCGTGCATTTCAGTGTAAACTTTATTTATGTGGGAAAGAAAATCTCAATGCGCTGATAAAAATTGTGTAATCGCGATCTATCGCTGTGAAGTGGGAAGAATATTCGAGGCGCATGTTTAAACATGGGCGTGACGTCATGTCTGTCGTGTTCCAACTCTGCACTGTGATTGGTTATTTCAAATTATAAATTTACAAAAATACGTACAACTTTTGCCTATTAATAGGCAAAATTATAAATATTGTCGACAATTGATTATGAAGAATTGCTTGTTTTTGCAAAATCTCGTGCAGTAAATAATTACAAAATGCACAAACGTCATAAATAGGCAGGTTTTTGTTCTAAATTGTTAATTCTAGTAACATAAATAATTTTTAATTTGAAGAATAATTAAGTTTTCACAAAATTTACTAACAGAATAAGATGATAACGTTTTTTCGTGCATTTCGGATTTTTGAAAAGACCTCATAGTTTACGGCGACTATAAAATTAATAAAATTAGTTCTAATGTGCTTGAAAGCCCCTAACCCTAAGTATCTTTATTAAAAACAAAGGAATTTTAGCTGTCTTCAAACGTGTTTTTTTTTTTTCGTGGGAAAGTGGGACAGAATTTTTGTTTTCAGTCATTCTTCTTCATCGCCTACCTCTTCTTCTTCAACTCTTTTGATAGCAATTTCTGGCTATAGACCTCCCCCATATCTCTCCATGTTTTTGTATCCTGGCTAGTCGATACGAAGAGATTTCCTCCGTTTCAATTATATCATCTGACCATCTCCTTTCCGGTCTCCCCGCTTTTTTTTTTTCTTCATAAGGTCTGCGCTCTGTAATTCATTTAAGGAATTCAGACACATTTAAAATGAACTACTTCTTTGTCATTTTTCTACGGGAATTAGTTTTGGCCCAATTCCAAAAGAAATAATAGAATTTATCTCGAGAAATGCTTTCCATCCGTGATTTTAAAAAAAATTTAATTAGATGTTTGTAGATGCAGGAGTAATTAATTAGTAATTTAATAAATCATGAATTAAAAAATTCAGCCATAAAGACAAGATACCGTTAGGATGGAACTTGAAAACCTACGACTCCAAGAAAATTATATGACGCCAATTTTACCGTTAATACGTTGTTCCGCAAATTAATCAATAATTTATCTGTTAAATGCAAGTTTATTTTGTTTTAATTATTGTTTAATTTTCACTTTTATATTTATTTTTAAGTCATTATATAGTATTTTCAAAGAACTAAAAAAGAACTAAAGATAAAAAAAAAAAGTCTGAACAAATTGCATTGAAAATTTTACATTAATTAGTATTTCTTTACAATATATACATTTTAATCTCTAATATTTTCATTTTTCCAATATTTCTTGGAATAGAAACATTGAATTTTACTTCGGAATACATTTTAGAACATTGGGTTTACATTTTTAACAAGAGTTAATTGTAGTCCCGACGTCACGCTCCACGTGTAACTTGATGTGAAACGAAAATTGGCCACGAAACTTCAAAGAAAATCACTTTATGCAGTGATTAAGAAGACGTCCGAGTTGTGTTCTCTTTATCTGTTAAGAAGACAACTCTAATATCAGCAAATACAAAACTATTAAAAATAAGTTTAAGGTTATCCAAGGTCCTACTTGGTCGTAGATTTCTGAAGTCTAAGATCACTAATGTAGATTTTTAATATTACTGAAATATGGGTTCATATTTCAGTAATATTAAAAATAATACCCATAAAAAGAACTATGGGTAGTAGATATTCATGAAAGAAAAAAAAAGCAGAAGGAGGCCCCTATCATCAAATCCCTGCAAACCAAATATATTTGCAATAAGAAAACAACAATAAGACACCATTAAAAAGACTTTACCTAAACCCACTACTATTGTATAAAATAAGGCAGCACATTTCAGTAACATTAAAATTAATAGACCTCCGGTCGCAGTGCTTGGCTTCTCTGCCACCCACATTCACTACATAACATAACATACAACATTAAAATTAATATTAAAATTAATATATTTAAGTGAAAGTTTCGAACATTGACCACCGGCGGATTCAGGATTTTTCAAAGGGGCGGGGGCTGACTTTTCTGAAAGGGGGGGGCTAACTTTATCTGTATGTCTGAAACGCACGCTAGTAGACAGCTTTTTATTAGCAATTGAAATCATCATCATGGCGATATTAATGTCTATCAGGCAGCAGCCTTTGGATACCACATTTTATCCAATCTATATTCACAGCTAAAGGGAGGGGCTATAGCCCCCACTAGCCCCCCCCCCCCCTATATCCGACTAAGAAATTGACTGTTTTTGATCAGACTTAGGGTAAGGCGACTAGTTATGGATCGTACACTTGAGATGGATCGAACTGTCTGTACTGTTAGTTTCTCAACTTAACGACAATAAATTGTCTGTTATGGCATGTTTTGTAGCCACTGCCATAACATTATTTCCAGGCAGTTGTGAATGGGGAAACCATAAGTGTCGACGCAGAAGAATTTGTTCCAACTATTCGCAGAAATCGGAAGGGAAAATTAAGGTAAGTTAATTTAAAAATGTTTAATTATTTCTACATATAATTCAGAGCCTTCAAATTCACTCAAAATAAAGTCGTAGGTATTGAAGAAAAATATACACGACCTTGCTTGAAACCTTCCATCTAGGCTTGCGGGAGAGTTGAAGATGACCTTGCAGCGTTACTACTCCATTTTTGGAGCGCGCACCAAATTTAAAGTTTGTATTTTTTCTGTTGTGAAAATAGAATGTGCAAACTTCAATAAAATCATTAATACTATTCTATTATAATTTAACATTAATAATAATGTGATTCAGGTGATAAAAGAACTTTTGGCACCCAAAGAGGACAATGCTAAACGTTAAAGAAGAGTCACTACCACAAGATATGTCATTTCACTGGAGTTCCTGAGGGAAATGAAGGAAAAAGAAAAAAAGAAATCGACTAAAAGAAGCTCTGAAAGTGATGACAGTGAAAATAATAATAATGATAACACTACCTGTGATGAATATGGTGGAGCATTTCAAGATGATTTTCGGGGAGAAAGTTGGATCCAGTATGTTAAATGTAAGTTGTGGCATCATCAAACATGCCAGAAGTTGTCAAATAATTTTCGACGTAAAAGGTTTCTATGTTTCAAATCTAAACAATAATGAACTGTGAAATTCAATTACATCGCTCTAATTTGTGTAACTTGTTGTTTGGAACAATTAAAAATGTAATGTCCTTCAGTTTCCATTAATTTTTTTGGACATGTACGACCATGTAAATAATATCCAGGATTTTGATCCACAATTATTCCCGGTCACTAGTTGCAAATCATATTGCCTATTTCATTTGCTGAGTGCTATAATCTTATGCGTTATATACTTATGCGATCCTTGTGCTATTTTATGAAAAAATATAGAAGGAAAATGGTTTTCGTTAACTGATCCTCAACTAGTGCCGGGGGTCTAATTCTGGATCAAATGTCATATTTTAGTTTTTTTAAGAAAATATTTATTAAATTGGTATTGTCATACATGTAAGTAATCATAGAGTGTTACAATTGTTTTAAGTAACAAGCTCCAGGTAAACTCGTTACGCTTTTCCTTTCCCAGCTTCAAAAATCAGAACTTAAGCTTAGCTAGATCCGTATCTACTGGCCTTACTCTAATACGTTTAAGTGACAGTTGTAAATACTAACTTAAATGTATTGATTTCAATATTAAGTTTATTGTTGCTGAAGTGCACTGTCTTATTTTATACTACAGTTAATAATCATAACTTAAATGAAGACCTTAAAATCACTATTATCTTGTCGTTAAGATTTATTTAGATATATTTTTTTATTTGTAATATGCTTAAATATAATTTTTAAGATATGATTAAAATAATAAATAAATTAAAGGTTTATTTTTTCAATTTATTCAGATGTAAGACCCAATCAAGGGAGTGGCAGACTTTTCTGTCGTCATTGTGGGATTCTGCATATCCTTGAGTTGAAAAAAAAAGCAATTGGGTTGAAAATAAAATATGTTAAAAAAATTGAATATCATTTCATTAATAATACTTTGATTTATCACAAAAACAGAAGTGTAGAGAACTTTGTATTTCAAATCGGAAATGTGGGTGGAAGCTAAAATACTAGCTAGCTTATCTACTTTTTGCTTTGGCATAAGACAAAAAAGTTAAAATTTGCTCAGTTTTTTTATTTTTAAGGGCCAGTCAGTGTCGCAGCAAGCCAGCCATCGAACTGCCATGCATCCGACGTGATGATAACACTGGTGCAGAGGACGCTGACAGGATACACGAAAATGAAATAGGCGATGCAATTTCTCTTGATGAATATAACGAGTCCCGATACCAGCAATTGAAATCAACGAATATATGATAAATCCATGGACATGCACTGATTAAATAATTCATGGCCAAGGCTTTTCGATTATTTGATTATCTATTATAATTATTTGAAACTAAAAATAATTTAGTGTTAATTTTACTTTTTAATAGTGAGCTTTGATTATTTGATTAGGTACCTATAATATAGAAAAAGATAATTTTAATTTCAGATTTTGATTTTCTTTTAAAATCTAACTTTCGATTATTTGTATCTATCTATAATACCAAAAAAGAGATCTTTTTAATTTTAGATTTTGATTCTATTTTTTAATATTGCATTTATATTATTTTATTTTTTAATATATTCCCAAAGATATAAGAAGGATTTAAATGTTATTTTGAAGTAAAATATCATTAAGATGTAAACTTTAGCGGAAAAATTACAAAATATTTAATGTATTTTCTAATACTATATTAAATTATATTGAGAATTAATATACATTCAGACTTTTGTTCTATTTTTATTTGTTAACTAATTGCATGCAGATGAATAGATACAATTGATTTTCTTTTGTTCCGCGATCTTGCATTGCCATTTGCCAATGTAAGTTAATGGATGAGATTCTCTATCAATTCTACGTCTGATTTGTAAGACACTAAATCTTTCGACTGTCTTGTTAAAAGTTACCTCTCAAAACAGAAGTAAGATATAGCAGCAGGTATTTTTTGATGGACCCAATTCATGAGCTCATAGGATATTAAACCTTCCCTCAGTCGATGTCCTAGTTGGAAAATTCGACATGGTAGGTATGTGAGAAAGGGACAGAAAAGCTTTTGGGCAATAAGAAATCAGAAAATTACAAAAAATTGTGGAGAAAATATTACAAAACTTTTAAAACCTAGGGTGCAGAATGAGTGTTAAAGTGTATTTGTTTTCTTCCCAGTGACGAGCACAAGTTTTCTTTACAGTCAAGTATTGTTTTAAAGCATTGAAATTCATGAAGAAAGCTGCTATGTTTCTACGTTTTTGTTGCGTATCAAAGCTTAAATTAAATATATATAGAAAACTTTCGCCTCAGCTAAATTATAGGAATGAATATATGTTTAATAGCTGTAACATTTAGTAAAATTTAAGTTCGTTACGACCTCTGTTTTGATATTGTTAAAATAGTCCGGTAGAGTAAAATTGAAACCAGATTTGAATTTAGAGCATTCCTATTACATAATCATATCGAGGGGATTAATTAAAAAAAGCAGGATTTTTGTTTTTGTAGACCAGCGTTAGTAAACGACCAGTTGAACTGACTAATAGGTGTTCTGAACTGAATTAATGTATAAATATACCAAATTCTTCAACGATCTTCCTTCTTTCCATCTCGAATGTGTTAGACAAATATAAACTCTTCCACACATCACATTAGTATTTAAAATATTTATTAAATACTAAATACTAAAGACAAATTTTCAGGAAATTCTAATTTTTGTTCTAATTTTTTACTTGAAAAAAGGATGTATACTTCCTGAAAATTTGTCTTTGGTATTTAGTATTTAATAAATATTTTAAATACTAATGTGATGTGTGGAGGAGTTTATATTTGTCTGAATTATAAATATTTATAGTTAGAAACACTTTAGTTTTTAATGGAAACCTGGGGGGGAGGGGCCGTGATGTTGTGACGTAATATTAGAAAGGGGGTTCAAAAGATTGTGACAAGGTGGAGGAAGTCCATAATAACAAAAATTAGCATTACGTAGTTTATGGACAGCCCCTTAGGACTTTCAGCTCTGAAATCAATACTGAATTCAGCTGAATCATTACCAAATGTCATTATAAAACGAAATATCATTTATTATTGATAAAGCTGTCGTCAATTCTACTTAAATTCTCTAATGACTTATTCGGTGAAAACAAGATTTTAATCAAATATTTACACAGTAATCAACAGGAAGACACTGTTTGTATTAGAGTGAAACAAGTTGTAACTATTGTTGAAACTTGTTCTAGGAACATATTTAAGATAATAGGAGTAAGTGTTTTTGAAAGAATATAATTTAATATAATATATTAACATCATATAAGTTATGACCTTTTAACACAATTATCTATTGAAATTAACAAATCATTGAAGAGACTATTTTTATAAATATGCTGATGGAAATATGAGTTAATAGTAGAAAACAAAAACAAAAAAATATAACGATTGAAAATATTTGAATATTTTTCAGAGTTGACTACTGCAATATTCTTAATAGGGTTTAGCTTTAAACTTAAACTCATAAGCTTTTAAAATACCGTCAACAGGGGTTACTTCGACCCAAATTTTAGTTTCTGGCTTTCTTTTGCTGCATCAGAAAATACTATTAAAAAAAAAAAATCTGCTGAAAATCGAGATTTTATAAAACAAAATGTACACACGAATTTTTCAAATAAAGGGTCCAAGTTACCTCAGTTGGAGTTACTTGGATAGTACGCTCCGATTTAAAACCACTTAAAAAGATGTTTAGTGTCCAAGAAGGATGAAGTGTTCTGAAATAATGCACTGCGAAAACAAAACATATTTATTAAATATAATCCAATGTATTCAAAGGAAATAAAAGAGACTTCGTAGTAGAAATTCGAGAAACAAAAACGCTTTGGTGAAGGGAGTAAAAACAAAACTATTTTAAGAAATTACGCAGGATCGATTTCAGTTTAAAATCACATCATCTATGAATAAAAAGTGCTTTTCTTTTGGCCATCGCTAGGCCTTTCTGGAGGACACCTTACAGTCACGATAGCATCGCCACCATTAATGTACTAATGAAGTGCTAATGAATACATCAAAAAATTCTTTCCATTCTGTAGAACAATAACAAAATCTCCAAATTATTCAATTTTTCTGTTGTTTTTTTCTTTGTTGATGGAAACACCAGACAGTGATTCTGTTCTTACAGTGAGTTCAGCAAATCTTCAAAAAATAATGTCTTCGTGACTACTAGAAAAATGTAAATTGCTTTATCCCGAAGTCTAAATGCTGAAATCGTTTTCATCTTAGGGGTTGAATATTCCAGCTGTTTCTTTTTTGAATCTTTTTTGCTTCTTTTGTGAGCACACTACGTTGAGACATTGAATCCTCATGTGGCCTCAGATCACTTTCACATACACTTCTTCCAGCAAGCACTAAAAGTTAGTTTTTGAATATAATTTCTGGGGACACCTTCGACTAAACCACTTAGATTATCAATGTATTCAGTGATAACTTTTTCATGAAAAAGTGCACGAAGTCTTTTTATATCGCAGAAAATCTGGTAGTTAACTGATTCAAATGTGACTTCATCCAATCTGGCCCTGGAAGACTGTCTTTCAATGCTGTATTAGTTCTATCTAGATAAGTAACCCTTTTCGTGCAGGGAAACAAACACAACCTTTTCGTCAACAAACAGAATAACCTGTGCTTCTTTCTAGCCCATACTCACAGAAGCAATTTCAGTAATCCTTTAATGTAAAGAGTTGCTATCTAATAGGAGCACTGACAACTAAATCGGCTTGCAGCTTATAATATGTTTCTCATGGACGTCAAAAATTTTTTTGGTTTAGGCCCAAGTACTATTCTAAGGGTCCAAGGAACCACAACTGACATTATTGTAATAAAATAACATCATTGTAATATGAATTTTTCTAAATGAAAAAAAAAAACAAACAATATTTGGATATAAATTAAACTGACTAAGTAAACATGAATTAAGTATGTTAATTAAGTATGTACAGACCAAATTACAATTCTATAAAAATATAAAATCTTTCCTGATCAAAAATTTAAATAAAAAATGTATTTGTTCTTGAGAGGAACAAATTCTAACATCTAATAATGAATATTCATCAGAAATTTACAATCGTAACAAAACTATTAAAAAAAAAGCCTTATAATTATGATTTACCGACAATAATTACAATGATAATATGTTTGAAAATAAAAATAAAGAACATCGTTACATCTCTAATAATAAAGAACTTAAAAGAAATGTTGAAACTAATTATATCTTCGAATGTATTCTAGGAAGATCGTATTCACAATATAAACTGGAAGTTAGAACTGCCATTTTAAGTTGTCATGGGTTGTTATCGAATTAATTGATACTAGCAATTTATTCAAAATTATTTTTTGTTTTGTTTTTATTTTCAGAAATATGGCAGGATACGTATTGAATAGGTCTTCATCAGTAATCGATGTTCAAGATAACCGATCTAATATATATAAACAATTTCAACCTGTAGCTGTTGTACTAAAGATTATTGGACTTTTTCCTATCCAAGGAGTCATTCACCAAAGAAGACCACTTCGGTTTCAGTGGATAAGCTTTGATTTCTTGTACTCATGCATTGTTTTCATCCTTTTTCTCTGTTCATCCTTACTAACCCTTTCGCTTTATAATAGCTTACTCCAGGAAACCAATGTATTTACTTATTACATAATGAAGATAACAATTTATATTCAGGTTTTCAATAGTCTTTTAAGCTACATTGCTACTTTATTCATGATTCCCAAACTGTTTGACCACTTTGTAAATTGGAAAAACTTTGAGGATTCATCGAAAATAATGCAGATGATTAACGAACCATCGAGACGGAAAACGTCCTTACTTATACTTGCAATAATTCTATTTCATTTGCCAATCACTCTTTATGATAACATAAACATGAGAAAGTTGAGATTAAAGGCATTTCCTGAGATTTTATTTCGCTTCGCCACTCTTACTTCATACATGGAAATTGCGCCAAAAGTTATTTTGAGCTATTTCTGTTGGGCATTTTATTACCGTTTCAAAGTAATTATCGATGAAGTTAAAAGTCTTAATTCCATTTCAGAAAGTTATCAACAGCTGAAAGTTAATTTGCATATTTACAATAAACTTCGATTACTTTTGAAAAATCTCATTACATGTTTCCAGCCAACGCTTTTGTTATTTTTTATTTCCCAAGCTCTATATTCTTGTGTTGATTCCTATTATATAATTGTTACAGAAGTCATTTCACCCAAAGAAAATTTCACTCTAATTCAACGATTCTGTATATTGAATGTGCAAATGGTTTCTAATATAATTTACGTTTGTATTATTGCTGAAGTTACAGTGGCTAAGGTAAGTTTTCCCATGAAGTTATTTAAGCTCTTATCTGAAATAACAATGAGATTTGTATGTTTCATATTTTCCATTCTATGATTCAAACAAATGAAAAACCTCCGGAAAGGAATATCAATTTCTATCTCAGTTTATAGCTCAGATTTCTGTTTTTTATTAATGTTGAAAAAAGTAAGAATATAAATTTTGCTAAGTTTTTTTTCTTATGCAAGAAAATTAGCTTCCAAAGTTCTGGGATAGCTTACCGTAAATTTATTACAATTATTATCTACTCTACGAAAGACGCTTGGTTCAACAAACTAAATCATATTTCATAGATTTTTCCATTTGGTTACTAATTTTCACTGAAATCTCAATGCGACGCTCAAATATCAGTGGTAAATTAGTAATATTACTGTAGGCTATTCGAGGCAAATCAAAAAAGGATATTTTAATTAATATCTAGCTTATAGAAATAAAGATAACTATAGTAAATTAAAAAATATAACTTAAAAAAATAATTTCCATAATAATAGACATTTTTTTAATGTCTTTATTTTCCAAAGTTATTAACATCTAAAAAAAAACAAAAAACAGATTAAATATATTACCAAAAAAAAAGTAAAGAAAAGAATACATACATTTGGCTTCATTTTTTAAACTCATTTGGGTTAATAGTAATAATGTATTTTCTAAATTAAAAAAACAATTTAAACGATGTTGTTATGCTTTATGTTGTTCTGCTGTCTTATTTCAGGCTAAAGAAATACAAGATGTATTGAGCGAATTTCCAGTTAGTTCAACGGCACTGAGATATGAAATCCAGGTCAGAAAAAAAAAATATTTCCAGTTTTTGGAAAATGTATGAGAAGTGTAATCAGAAATAATCAAGATTTAAACATATATGAATAAAATATCTTCGGAATAAAGAAATTCATTAACCAATTTAATTTGATCAAATCAATTAGTAATAGCATTGTAACAATTTTTTAATGACTTTTTTTTTTAATTCTTATTTAAACACAGATTTTAAAGAGATTTATTTTGAACGTAATATCAGTTTTCATATGTATGCAAGGACAAAAAAAAGACCTAACATTTTTAAAAACCAATTTACTTCTATACTTAATATTCATTAAATGGGGCATTGAGAAATTTCATTTGCTTTTAAGGAATTTAATAAATATGTAAATTTTTGAGATAGTAATATTTATATTCCCTTCTGTAAATATAGTATTTCCTGGATATATCTGCGATATCTTCACTAAAGTTTTCGGTTTATGGACTTTTCAATATCAACACAAGTACTTTAACATCAGTAAGTTTATTCAAAGTTCATTATTTATAAGTTAGAGGATAATGTAATTTCAATCTCTAGATAATAATATCGTTATTTTGAATTTTCATTTTTAAAATTGATGGTCGTAACGTTAACAGTGAACAATGGAACTAAAATACTATCATTTTCAATAACAGAATGTTAGAAGTATTTTATCATAAATTCAATTATAACATTAATTTATATAAAGAAACTCGAATATATTCTGATACACAATACTTCAAAAATGTCTTCTCTAATAACAATAACGGTATTTCATTTTCTTTAACAGAAAACTTCTTCAGGTTGAATCACTGAGAAAGAAATCTCTTTCTTCTTCCTCAATGATTCAACCTGAAGAAGTTTTCTGTTAATCGAAATGAAATGTCGTTATTGTTATTAAAGAAGACATTTTGTAAAGAAACTCGCTTTGCTACCGAAACAAATTGTGTATTAAACAGGGTGGCGCACATAAAACCGATCCCAAAATAATAATACAATACAAAAGGAAATGACTTTTGGGGCCGGTTTTATGTGCACCACCCTGTATAAATTTAATGATAAATTCAAGTATTTAGTTTTGTTTTTATTTACTACGTAATTTTTTATATTATTCAAATCATATCTTCGAGTCATTAAACAATCAATTTCACTATAACAATATAAGATGAAGCAAAAATAAAAAAAAGCCCTGTAAATTTCATAAATTACCAATCAGTATTTGAGTATTTCTGATTTCGATCATTATTTCAGTTGCATTGATGAATAACTGCTTTCAAGTTTAAGAAAAACTGGAAATGTTTTATATAAAATTTACAAAAAGATTTAAGATATAAAATGTAAATGTTTAATGTAGACAGCATTCTTATGTAGGCTTAATAGTGGGTACGAAAATTATTAGCTCTTGGAAAAGTGACGTCTTCAGAAAAGGAGACTAGATATATATACTATTATTAAATGTATATTCTATAGTAAATGAAAATATTCTGTTTTCTATTTCTTTGCAGTTATTGGGAATCGTCATTACTTATCTTCTAATTTTACTCCAATTCCATCTGAATTATTTCAGTGTTATTGCATCAGGAAAATTCAATTTAACTAACGTTCAAGAAAACTTTACATCACAGTTTCTATAAGCTGACCTGTAGTTTTGAATGTTGAACTGAAATATTTCTAATCAAATGCTTTATTGTATCTTTAGAACGTAAATTTTAAACATAAAAACTGAAAATATATTGCATTATTATTAAAACATTGCTAGTCTTAAAATTTTTTAAATAAATATTTAAAAAATTTGGTAAATTTATATCGGAATAATTTAAAATACTGAAACATAGTTGTAATTGGATAAATATGATTTTAATTTATTACCTAAAAAGCATTTTTCTGTTTTAGATGTTTATCTACAATATAATGATTCTTCCTGTTACAAAATTATTCTTAGTAGCATATTAAAAAAAAAAAAACTTGATTATTTCAAGACATGATGCATTTCATCCTAAAACTAGAAGCATTTTGTATATTCAAGTAAAGTTTAATGAGTAAATTCTATAAAAGTAATAATTGTTTTACTTAAACAAGGTAGGGATAGCGATTAGTAAACCAATCACAATACTTCGAAACGGCTTCTGATACGTATTTCAGTTGCATTATTCCTTTAATTTTCTTATTATTATAAATGTTATTGCTGCGAATGACAAAAGGCGATTGTAAAGTGATTGTTGTGATTGTTGCTGAGCTGTATTTTAGATGTGATTGTTGCGAATGCAAAAGGCACAATTGTAGCGATTGTTGTGATTGTTGTGCTTAATGATAATTTAATTTAAAGATTTACATACATACATACATACATAGTTCTCTGCCAAGGGCAGGTCCTTCACTGCAAACCCAGCATTCTCCAATCTTTCCTATTTTCTGCCTTCCTCTTCGTCTCCACATTTAAAGATTTATTTAATGATAATTTAATTAATGAGATTTTAATGATACTTGTCCACAGATAGACGGACAAACCGGGATTAGTACGCTTCCTATCAGAAGCCTACAAATTAATAAAGAATGACTAAGTGTAACTAAAAATACTGTAAATAATTGTTTCAAATATAACAACTATTACTAAAGATACTAAGGCAATATTTAGTAAAAAGTGATCATGAAAGAGAGTGATTGATTGGCAGAGATCTTAAAGACTTCTTTAATTGTAATTATAAAATTGGCTACTTTTTTATATTGACTGACTGAATTTGTTTTTTTTCTGATTTAAGGCCTGCTAAATAATCCTTGGTTTTTTTTTCCTTGGATGGTTTTAATCCGAGAGCTACAATATTTAAAATTTTATACTTTAGATTTATACTTTATATTTATTTTAAAACTATTTTCAAAATATATAGCCATTAAGAATATGTTGTTAATAGAAATAATGAAACCTAATGAACGATATTATTAATCAAAATATTATTTAGGAAAACTTTTGTAATGTCGAAGGAGCTCTGTTGTCTGTTATTATGAGACCACTGAATAGCTAATCAAAGCATATTCCTTTGGAAAATAGTACCAACCACTTTGAACTCCTTTGAATGTTCTTCTGTATACTTTGAATAATTGAATAAAACTGTTATGTATTATGCAATATGACTTAAACTCTGTAATATTCATCAATATAGAATTAAAAATAAAATCTTAATTAACTAAACAAATCGCCAACTATTGTTCTTCTAACTATTAAGGTATCCTGATTGCTTCGATATTTTTTTTTTATTTTTGTTTAGTTATTTAAATTTAAAACTAAGAAAATATAAAACACAGAAATATCATAGTTTGATATTATATAGATTCTTCACAACACATTATCTTTAAAAAATATTCTATATTCGTGATATTTCGCATTCTTTTATCAAGAATGCTTAAAGCTTATCCCTAACGTCCGATGAAGCATTCTTGATAAAAGAATGCGAAATATCACGAATATAGAAGATTTTTTAAAGATAATGTGTTGTGAAGAATCTATATAATATTTACGTGAAACTCAAAAAATTTTAAATCATAGTTTGATCATATTTTCAACTGTAAAAGACCATCAAAAAGGTCTGAAGATTTTTATTTCTCACCAGAGATAAGTTATCCCGAAAATAGCGAAAAAAGTTAAAAAAGAACTAAATTTTGAATTTCCAGAACAAAAGAAAGAGACAAGTCTCTTTAGAACTTATGAAGTTAACAAATTATCAATATACGAATCCTCCCAAAAAAAATAAAAACAGATTTCACCCAAAGACAATTTCTTTTTATTGATATTAAATGTAAAATTACAATAATGTTCTTCCCCATTTAGAGGAGAAATTTTCTTCCTTTAATGGAGAGTACAAAATTCATAAATTTAGCCTTGTAGGTTGTTGGAAGAAGTTAAAAATCAACTGGAAAGACAGCCTCACCAAAAAGATTCTCATTTTGGTAATGGAATTCGTGGTTGCCTTATTTTGCCCACAGTTCAGTTGTCACTCCAACCTTCAGCTTCATTGTTTGTATATAAATCCTCCCATGTCAACATTGATTTTTTTTTAATATTTATAATATTTCATGGAATTACGTAACGATAACAAGATAAACTGCATATAGTAACTACATATAGGAAACTATCACAACATTTAATTATTTACAATGTCCAATTATTTTTATATATTGATTAGTATGTCATCGATGCAATTATTTGTAAGATATTGGACTGCTGTCAATGACATCTGGAATTATTTGTAAACTGCTACTTTCATTTCTTCGTTCTTAGAATTTTTTATTGAATTTTGAATTTATTTCAATATCAACTTATTAATTTCCAAAAAAATATAAATATATGGAATAATTTCCATGTAATTTTCGAAAATCTTTCTATCGAAAAACTGATTACAAATGATTCATTCAGAATACTAAGGTAAAAAACATTGATATTTTTTTATTGACAAATATCTCAATAATTCAAGTGATTCCTTTTCAGAAGAAGTAAAAAAAAATGACCTTTTATAACGTCATTTCAAATAATGATTTCAGATAAAACGCAAAAAAGAAATGATTTATCAGTTTCTTTAGTCATCAGCATTTACTCATTAATTTTTAGTCCAATCGTCCAACAGTTTAAATAATCACTGTTTCTAAATCTTATGAAAGATTAAATTTGGTAAGTGATTTTAAATTTTGTTCTTACGAATATTATTAAAATTAACATAAATAAATTTTCTTCAAATGGCGATCTATTATTTGTCAAACATAGATTTTTTGAATGAAATTGTTTACTTAAGAAATGCATTCTATGGCTTCATAGTTATTTAATATCCCCATGTCTTTTTTATAAGAAAAAAGTTTGAAAGTAGTAAAAATGTAGTGAATTCAATAGTTCAAATGTGCAGTCAAAGGTACAGTCTGCACACCTGATCAAGCCTATTTAAAAATTTAATTAAAGGTTAAAAAGTACTTAAAAAACATGACACGACCATGGTTTCCACATCGTAAGGAGAAGTCATTTCAAGTCTTGCTCACTTCATCTTTGAACTATTCAACCCATGTTCAGCGCACGTAAAACGTAAATTTCTGTTACTAGTACAAATGTATCATGTTGTTTATTTTTATCTGTGCTAATTTCTAATCGTACATTATATTGTAGATAATGTGGAATGTAGAAGTATTATTTCTTTGAACACTTCATCCCGCTGTCTATCCTGTAAAATTTCTATCAAACTTTTAGCTTTCATTGCTATTACTCATACTAGGAAAGAAGTAGTTTTAATGATTTTTAAGTTAATTCATTACTAAAAAATTATAAATCAAAACAATTATTTTTTTATGGAAAGTTCGAGGTAATAGGCTTCATTCATGATTTGATTCGACTGAAGGCTGCAATAATCCTTCTCGTCTTCCCATTTCAATAGTTAACTATTCATGACAATTGAAGCTCTTCACAGAAACATTAATCTCATGAATCATCTGAATGTATAAAAGATATTGATTTTGATTCCATCGGTAATATGTGCGGATCATTCTCTGTGTAATTAGTACAATTATTGACTTTTTAACTTCTACAATGTGCGGATATCTCTCTGTTCCACGCCGATACTTATCTTACTACATTTTTGCAAGAAAACGATTATATAAAACTTTGTTTTAAAGAACTTTAAATTTCGCAAAATTCCTGACGAATGGATAGTTTAAAACTAGAATTTAATTAATTAATTTCAGTGAAATATAATTTGATAATCTTGCGCTTTTTAAAATAAGAAATAAAATCCGATCTGAGATAAGAAAGATATATAATTTACAAAATAATTCTCGAAAACGTACCGAAGTGAAATACAAGAATTTCCTACCTCCTACAAGTTTTGATTCCATCCTTGAATCTTCTTTTTTAAGAAAATTTTAATTTCTTAAAAATCAATTTATGTAAATCATAAATTCATAATTTTACAAGTGCTTATTCTTTTAAATGCTATCAGAATTTTAATATTTTTTGTCCGCTTTTATTTTACTTCAGTATACGTTTTATGTATTATATTACGTAATATGTATTATGTTAATATTAGGTAGTGAATTTTAACATTGTCTAATTAACTTATATCATTTATTTTAGGACAATGACAGAACGTTTTGGGAATATGTTTATTTCTGAATCTGCAATTGATTTACAAGACATTAGAACCAGTAAGATATACAAAGAATTCCGCCCAATAGCAATAGTAATTAAATTTCTGGGGATGTTTCCGATTCAAGGAGTGATTCTCCAAAAAAGACCATTTCGTTTCTATTGGATAAGTTTCGATCTTTTTTATTCATTTTTAGTTTTGAGTATTTTATGTTGCTCATTTATTCTTATACTTCATGATAATAAACTAGTAAACCCTGAAGTCAACAGGTTTACCTATTATACTATGATAGTAACCACTGCCACTTTCATAGTCAATGGTTTATTAAGGTATCTTGCCACTCTAGTTATGAGTACGAAACTGTTAAAACACTTTGCTATCTGGAAAAAAGTGGAAGAGAGATTCCAAATTCGACATGGAGTTACCAACATATCGAAAGGGAAAGCTATAGCTCTTCTGTTACTAATGTTTCTAATTCATTTCCCAATTATTATTTATGATTCCACAAGACTACAAGACATAGAACAGAAAGTTTTTCCTCAGAGGATAATTTATTTCTCAAACTTTATATTTTTAATTGAAACTATACCAATCATAATTTTAAGTTATTTTTGCTGGGCATTTTATTGTCATTTCAAAGAAATTACAAACGAAATCAGATGCCTGAAAAACTTTTCTAAAAATCTTCAGTATGGACAATTACGAAATACTTTGGATATTCACAACAAACTCCGATTATTAATGAAAAATCTGAACGTATGTTTCCAACCTTCACTTCTGCTGTTTTTTACTTCTCATACAGTTTATGTATGTTCCATTTCATATTATGTAATTGTTGTTTGTATCGCTTCAGCAGAAGAAATAGCTGCGTTAGAACGATCTGCTCTACTTCTCGTGTTTTGGGCTTCTAGAATAGTTTTCGTTTGTATCATTATCGAAGTGACCATTGACAAGGTGAGTTTGCTTTCTCAGTGTAAGCTATGAAAAAACATTCTGAGCAATTGAAGCATTTTGTCTATGGTTTTTGTAGTGACTAATCTTGCGACAGATATAATATTGTTGACTTAAGTTGTCTACCGAATTATAACTTTGTAACTTCATTAAAATTACAACTTTATAAATTTGATATAAATACAAAGTGCGGCAAAAAAATTTTTTACGTTTGTAGAAATTGGTTTGCAATAAAATAAGTTCTCAAACACACATTGGCTAAAAATTAGAATCAATTTAAAAAATTAAAAAAAAAAAAATAGGTAAACTACTAGTAACTAGTAACTACATATTTTAATTTTTTTAATTTATTCTTATTTTTTTAAACAATGTGTGTGTCTAATCTTATTTTTATCGCATAAAGAAGTTTAGTACTTAATTTTAGAAATGTCACTGTAATTGGATACGGGACTGAGCGGAGTTGCTTTGAAAGTAGCGTGATTGTTGATTCTAGAGTGCTGGATAAAGTACCTCTCAAAGATATAATGTCCTGAGTTTTTCACTCACAACAATTTCAAGGATTCGAAAAACCAGTTTTCTATGGATGCAACAACTCCTGGATAAGAGTGCTCAGATGAGAATTATCCAAGGTTTAAGATGTAATTCAATCTCTGTATGCAGAACATCTCAGAATACATCAATCGTGCGGAAAATAACAGCCGTACCTGTATGACTTGGATGCCTATATGATTCAGAAGAGAACGAGAACGCTGAACTCATATTGTTACATCGAATTCTAAGTCATTCATTGGCATGAGAAACTTAATTCGTCAATTCAGGCAACTTTTTTTTCACTCAATGTCGATCCAATGGTTGATGTCAACATGATCATAGAAAATCATGTTGACATCAGCCATTGGATCGACATTGACGGAAAAAAAAGTTGCCTGAATTGACGAATTAAGTTTCTCATGCCAATGAATGACTTAGAATTTGATGTAATAAGATGAGTTCAACGACCAACTGTTTGAGCAGAACGATTGCTGATCTGATCTACAAAAATCATCGTGGAAGTATTCTACGTCCACAAAAGTTTCTGTTAACTTTGACTGAAATCATAATTCAATTCAAAAGAAATAAATGAAAGTTCAGCTATACCTTATCATAACTGA
>JAFIDM010012231.1:47202000-47223091 GCA_023159025.1 Thereuonema tuberculata | reverse complement strand
GAAAAAAAAGTTGCCTGAATTGACGAATTAAGTTTCTCATGCCAATGAATGACTTAGAATTTGATGTAATAAGATGAGTTCAACGACCAACTGTTTCAGCAGAACGATTGCTGATCTGATCTACAAAAATCATCGTGGAAGTATTCTACGTCCACAAAAGTTTCTGTTAACTTTGACTGAAATCATAATTCAATTCAAAAGAAATAAATGAAAGTTCAGCTATACCTTATCATAACTGACTAAATCATAAGGATTAATTAATTCAAAATCACATTGAAAATGACAAAAAACAGTTTATTAAAGTTCTTTTGACATATTTAACGTATTTATGACATATTTATGACATATTTATGACATTTTTAACATTTTTATTAAATTTGTTTCCGAATATTTTTAGCCTTCTTTCATCAAGAATTTGAAATTAATAAACTACATTTAATTTTGATATCTTAAATAACTTACTTATTAATATGAAGTTATCTTGAAGTTTTAGATTTATTTATTAGTGATGATGTACATTATTTTAGGCTAAAGAAGTTCAAGATGAATTAAGCAATTTTAAAGCAACTACTACATTATTGGCAGATAAAATTCAGGTCAGAAAAAATTACCTATGAAGTGTTCTTAGTATAAGAGAAAATTACTAATACATAAAAGAAGTAAAGTCAAATTGTTAATAAATTAAATTTGAGTTTACAGAATTTAGAAAATCAATTTTCAAACTTAAATTTATTTGTAGCTAAATTTTAAATTCAATTTAATTATTTTACAAGGAAGACACCGGAGATATCCGTAAAAACTTCCAAAAAAACTTTCCACATTTTAATAAAAATTATGATACAAAAGAAGTGTATATTTTGTATGTAAAACAGAAGTTAGACACGTATGATTTCATAAACAGCAATATAATATCTTAAGATATTAATATAAGACCGGGGTCAGTTGGCATAAGAGGCTAATTGGCACACAGCTTCTATTTCCTGCCACCGTATAGCTAGAGCTCTGACATCTTGATAGTGGGAAGTGTATGTAAAGATGCACTATTCACTATGACTTTAGTTTGCTTGGAAGTGTCACGAAGGAACGACCCCTGTTTTATCGTTTTTCTGACTATTTCATCGTAATTTTTTCATCGTAATTTTTTTTTGTTCTGGTGAACATGTAGATCGAATTGAGGTGCTGCTGATGGCGGTTTTCGAAAGATTGGATAACTGTGGTTCCATGCATGTATCATAATCTTTCGTTTCTGAAGTTTGGGATTGTGTGGTATACATCTTGTTTTGGAAATCTCTGTGGGGCAAGTTGGCATAGTTAGGTAGGGGTCAGTTGGCATAGCTATGACAAATGATAAAAAAAGGGGAAAAACTGGAGCTGGCCAGGCGAGGAAGACTCAATTATGTACGACCAAATTAAATTCTGCGAAAATTGAACCCATATGTTCAAATAAGCGAGCGTCCAACCCCTACGTTCGTGTTTGATATCAAACAACAAGTAAAGGTAGCTAAGAATTCATTGTTTTTCATACATTTAATTTAATTTATCATACAGTTGTTTTTTGTTCAAGTATTATTAAAATAAAATTTTGGATAAAATAAAATGTTTTTTCTCAAAAATTGCTGTGTTCCCCTCAAGTACCCCTATCCATATCACGTTTTTGGGGTTTTATCAAGTGTTTTTGGGGTTGCCTAAACACGGATTTAATTAATGGGTCCTATATCATTTTGTAGTCAAAAAGTTAAGCTATCGGCTGCATTCACCAGAATCCCTCTAAGTATTGCACAAAAAAAATGAAAAATCAAAAACCAAAATCTATGCCAAGTAGCCCCGGTCTCCCCGACACTGATTATTCTTTCTTTCAATATAGAAATAGAAATTAGAATCTATGATAAATTAAGTTGTTGTATATATAGGCTGGCAAGAAAAGAAATGGACAGACTAATAGAAAATCAGTTTAGCATCTGTCACTATACGACTTCTAAATTAATTCAGTATTGGACAAAACAACAGTATTGAAACATTGCAGATCCCCACGCGATAATAGGATGTGTCCGAAAGTCACGATCTATTTGAATATAAGCTGTGTAATAACTGGCATTTAGTTTTGAATCAGTCGAAGCAATTGTGTGTTATGAGCATACAAAAAAAGACATTTTTAGTAGAATATTATACCCCTTCATAGCGAAAGAACATTACACGGTCCAGGGCGAAAAGACGAACTCAGCTTTGTTTTCAATTTACGTTTGGGAAACATGCCCCATGTGACAGTGTGATTCTTGGCGTCATCCAAAAATTTTGGGCAGACCAGTACTATGGTGACAAAGCGTAAAGGATACACGAGACAGCCACGAACGTGAAAATCACGGCAGTCTCTTGAAGCAGGTGATTATTTGTCATACAGCTGTGGCGTGCAGGCAGTTTCTTTCTCAAAAACTTTCCTGACCGTGTCTTCTCAACATGAAAATATGTAGAAATGGTATAAACTGTGTGTCGGTATAACGGCCGTAAAGGCAGACATTAGAGACGTATTGTACAGACCTTGGATGGATAATGCTAAGTTTGAGTATTCCAATATTATGTAACTTATGTTTTAATACTACTCCCGTTCCTGGTTTCTGTCTTTCACTGTTTGCTTTGGCTAATAGTTACCATAAATAGTTGCAACTGAATTATCCAAAGTTTAGGAATTATTCTGAAATAAGTAAACGATAATAAACAGTGACACCAAAACTAATAAGTTTTTAGAAACTATCTGAAAAATGAAAATTGAATTGATCCTTTTTATTAGACATAAGTTGAAATGAATGTAATTTATTAGAGGCAAATTGATTAAAACTTTTACTGAAAAATTAAACATAATCATAATAATCAACGATTTTAAATTTGTTAATAGAAAGAATCTGTTACAGATTAAAGGGAAAAATCACATTTGAAAAACCATTTCATTATTCACTCGCATATTGAAGGGTCCATTCCCCATTTTCATTGTTTCCTTTCCTTCTTATTTTGCTGATGAATCAGTATATTAAGCTTATTTTTTAAATACATAGATTTAAGATTTTGAAAATAATAAAGAAAATATATTGCGACAATGTTAATTAGATTTTATATGATTTTAAAGTCTTAAATCACTGAGTATTTTATCTATAATATTGAAATTCTTCTATTTCTTCTATTGTAAATTTAGTATTTTCTGACTACATCTGAAATCTCATTGCTAAAGTTTTCTGTTTATGGACTTTTCAATGTAAATGCAAATACATTTATAATAGTAAGTCAAATTTTAATATCTCTTAATAAATAAAATTTTCAAAAAAGTTATAATTCTCAAAAAAAAGTAAAAAAAACAAAAACATATATTTATATAGTTATATAAAAAAGAAATGTGTCTTTCAAAGTCACTTAGAAGTCACTTTGTTTCAGTATTTCCTTTATTTTTTCCAAATATTTTTAATTAAATATGTAATTTACTTGCCTTTTTAGCAATCCTTGTTTAAATTTTCTCATCAGATATGAAATAGGATGCTAATTATCTGAAAGTATTCTTATCGCCTTAGATCTTTGATAAACTTAGCTGAAAGGCACAACAAATACTAAAGAAATCCAAAAGAAAACACAGTACTTACTTTTGCACATTGATCTACAAGCAGAAAAGGGAAGACGCTAATCATTTCTCGAAAATTAGCAATTTAGTATTTAAAATAAACTTATTTAAATTCTATGAAGATGTATGTGAAGTTTTCTTTGTAGATCTACAAGCAATTAGGCGATATTCTCTTATACTCCGTTTATTATATCTGTGAAGATACATGACAATTCCAAATATGGTGAACTATTGAGCATGAGTTACTCCGCATACTTCCGTTTTGAACATGGCGGCTGCTGAACCTTGTTTATTTGCTCCAAGAAAACTTTGAAGAGGCAATCGAGAGGTATTATTGGAATGTTTTTTGTTATTTCAAGTAGTCTGATCATCGTCAGACCAAAGAGGATCTATATCGTAAAACAATCAAGCAGCAGGCGTATCATCTCATTTACTACTCAATATTGTTAAGGAAGCCGAAGCTTCGCTTACCAATAATAGAGCACTGTTCCAAATGCTGGGCAAGAAAAGAATGCGGCCGGCACCGATAACAAATATAGACGACTTCGAAACAAAACAAAACAATTTTTTTATGAAATATAAAACGAATGAATAAAAAAAAAAAAAAAAAAATATTACAAATAAAGCATTGTAGCGTGAAGAGGAACAAGATGTAAACACCAGACGTACGTTTAACGACATTCCAGACGCAACCAACCGATAACCCTAGTGAAGAAAGGAAATGATAATGATTGATTAACTGTGATCTCGTGTCTTCACAGATATATGAACGGGAGTTTATAATAACTTTGATTTCATTTGAGATAGATTTTAAATGAAATAACAATGCTGTTTCAGCTACTGCCAAATAAAAAACACTTGTTGCATTTCATATGTTTTTCTTTTTTCTTTTTAATTTCTCAATTATTTTTTAATTGAATTTTCTGATACATTTTTTCAAAGTATAATACAATTTAGAAAAGGAAACACCAAGTTAAAAAGGAGCAATTTATTGAATTTTACATTAATTGCAGTGTAACTGATTACAGGAAGGCTCATCATAATCATGTTCCTAAAAGGCATTGGACGTAATGATTCAAAGCAGTCTCCACTGTCTGTTGCCAATATTTTAAAACTTCCCTGTAGACCATTTGGTTTGTAATTCACGGTTTCTTTTGCCATCGATTTTCATCCATCCTTTCAGCATGAAAGGTTTTCCAGGTTTTCTATTTATGCTTCGACTTTTCGAAGTTCAGATAAAATGATAGAGTTTCGTTTCAAATCCCATGCCTGAGCTTTTGCGTATGAATTTTGTTAATGAAGCTGTTATACTTTACAGATCTCTTAAGTTTTAAAATCCAAGTTTCATAGCCATGTTCTTTTCTAGGGTTTGCTAATATTTTGTAAAATTTTAATCTTGTTTGGCGTTGGACACTGAAAGCTTTGAAAATGGAGTTAACTATTCCTATGCCTTTAATAAAGTTAGTAATTTTATGATTCCCATCTTTCTCTTTCTCATATGAATATTATTAGCCAAGATATTTAAAACTTTTAATCTGTTATAGTATTTTACTATATACACTAGTATGAAAAATGCAACGAAATGGCATGAAGGAAACATGCAAATGAAGAGAAACTTACAGGAAATGTAAAGCAGGGTATGATATGCTAAAGTTTAAAGTTTGGGAGTGATTGCTTATGCCTAGCCTCAGCAGCGCCTTCTCAACTGCCGTATAGAGCGTATAAGTAGAGGACTGTTGTGGATCCAGACAAATACTTTTTCATCGCAGTGAGCTGTACACGTGCCTACTTCATCAATATGCCTCGTCGACGTCAAAGAGCGCCTAATAAGCAAGTTACGGAGTTTGAACGGGGCGGAATGATCGTTTTGCGTGAAGAAGGATTTTCATACCGCAAAATTGCTGCTCGTATGGGATATAATGCCACGACAGTGCGGAAGTGCAGTGGATTGACGAGAACAGGACGAGTATCACAAAATGTGACGACACCACGGGATGATAGACACCTCATCCGCATGGCAGTGTCGAACTGTTCAGCTTCTTCTCGAGTGTTAGCACAGCTGACGTGCCGATTGGTACTCTATCGTGTTTTCGAATAAGTCCCGCTTCAACATGGATTACGATGATGGCCGCGTACGCATTAGAGGATATCAATGTGAGTGCCATTTTCCAGGCTGCATTGTCCAGTGTCATACTGCACGAACGATAGACACAAAGATTTGGTAGCAATTGGGTATCTTAGGCGATCTCGGTTGCTACGAATTGTGAGCATCACAACAGCAATGGCTACATCACGGAAGTTGTGGAGGCTCAAGTCATACTATTCCTTCAGCACACTCCTGGAGCCATATTCCAACAAGATAACGCTCGACCACATGTTGCCAGAAATGTCCAGGCCGTCTTGAAGCAAGACAGATATCCTTGCTTTTCCTTGCCTGCGTGTTCGCCCGATGTGTCATCTACTGAACATGTCTAGATAAGGACACCGGGCAACAAGCCCGTCGTGGTCATCCAGCAGCCAATACTGATAAACTAATGACTCGGATAGAAGCAGCCTGGCACGCTATACCACTGAACACATCCAAGATGTGTTTGATTCGATGCCACAGCATATAGCAGCTATTTTTTCAAGTACTGTTGTTGCTTTGCTCTGAAACTTTCTTCGTTCGTTTGTATCACTATTAGTAATGTGTGAAGAACATCCTCATACAGTATGTAGCTAACAAATCTTGATCATCACCAAAATGAATGGTATCAAATTGTGCGTTTTTAATAATTGGGATGAATCCTCTCTTCGAATTTTTTTGTCCAGCTACGTATCATAGAATTCATATAAATTATAAACAGAAAAAAGACAAGGAAAAAGGACAAACTTTTCTAATACCTACATTAATTGGTTTGAAGTGTTACATTTTATTAGTTATGTAACTGAGATTTTTGTAAATATTATATATTGATTTTAATATCTGCTTTCGGATATTATTATCAAAGATGCGTAATTGCTTCATCTAATAGAGATTGATTCATTTGAGATTAGATCGCCTAATATCTTCAAACTCTCCCTTCGATCAATATCAATGGAATTATTGAAATTCAGGCTTCGAACGCCGACTTTTGAGATCCATTAACTTATATTGATCTCACCTACATTATCCTTTTTTATGAGAATCGCTGACTTACCTTTTATTTACAATGAAATGTAGTAACTTGAAATTTTCAAATATTAATTTGATTTCACATTAATTACAATCTGACATAAAATTTGTAATTTTCATACATTCTTGTAGTGTTCATTATCTAAGAAACAATGTTATTTGAAGCCCAGATTGAAATTTTTTATTCTTTCGATTAGAAATGAAAACAGAAAGCAGCAACATATTGAAAAATCTTTTTCTAAAATAAGTTTTTTCGAAATTATATAATAATTATGAGTTATATATTACATACTGAATTATAAGTGCATTATTTCTTATTTCTTTTACAGTTTCTCGGAGTTATGGTTACCTATCTTCTAATTTTAGTTCAATTTCATCTGAGTTATTTCAATGACAGTGATAAAGTAAATGCTACTTCATGCGGTTCAAAAAATACTATTTAATATTAAAAATGATTCAGTCGGGAATTGGAGATGAACAATTAACAACTGTTGATGCTCTGTACAAAAATTAAGTCATGATAAATAATTATGAAGACCAAACTAATATAAAAATGAAGTTGACTAATTATTGACTGTAATGTGAATAAAGAATTTGTGTTTGTTCCCTAATTGGTAGGAATTTTTTTCTTGTGTGAATCTCAATAGTATTGCAATAGTGAAATCAATATTATCGAACGATTGGGTGTAATTGTGTAATAAATCTCGCAAATAAAAGAAACTGGTAGAAAGTAAATCATGGCAGAAGCTGAAATTAAAGATTGAAAGAAAGTAAGTAAAATATTTATACAGAAGTTTTACTAGGAAACATAAGAATTGACGAGCTTAGCAAATAAGTAATTGAATGAACCAAAAACTGAATTTTCTTCGAAATTAGGCATTAAAAAATTTATGATAAACCAGGTATCCTTAAGATTCATATTATAGTAGACTACTGTTCGGATTCATATTTGGATTTGGTCTTTTTTATGTAAATGTTTTGTTTCTTTAGAAAAAGATACTTAGAAAATAATTTGAAAAACATTGAAACTTATTACTACTTCGTTTTATATGTAACAATGAAATTTAGTGAACTTTGAAAAGTCAATAATAAAACGTTATTAAATGTTTCTGATTAGGCGCCTTACATGTGTAAAATGTATAATCTAGTTTTTTATTAGTACTGAACAGAAACAATTAAACTCATTAAAACAGGTGAGGTTTTTTAATGTAATTTTTATTAATTTCGTCTTAAATTTCTAGATTAAATTACTATTGATATATCAAATTTCTGGTAGTAACAGCTTAAAGCTTATCAAAATTTATTAATTCCCAATTATTTTGAAAGTGCTTTCAATGTAAAGTGCTGTCAATTTGAAGCCCATTACGATTCTCATTATCCTAGCGAAGTTTTCAAAACGCATTTCCTTCAGCAATAATTCTTTCGAAAGCAATTAGAAGTGGATTTTTTGTTTTTACATGATGTTACGGTCATTAATCAACTTATCATTGGCCAAGTTCATCTGTCTGTCTGTCTGTCCGTCTGTCTGTCACTCGATATAATTAAGCTATTAAGATAGATCCAAGGTTCTCAATGGTACCATTGAATCAAGGATACTCAAATTGGATAAAATATTAGTTCATTTTGTCAGTCCATGTTGGTTCCATGAAATTTTAACAGAAATTCTAACAAAACATACGTTCAAAACCAAATAATTTTCTTACCACTGCACCGATTTTAATGAAATTTGGCATACTTACTCAGTTTTTTACGCTGATTTTGAAACTCAAAACCTTTTTTGCCGTAGAAGCTTCGTTCACAAGTTAGCGCAGTATTTAGATTATATAAAGGTGAGTTTTAATGCCTTTCGGCGTTATGAGTCAAAAATAATAATTATTCTTTAGATAAATTAAACTTTAGATATGGGTGGTATTTCGTTTTTCTTTTTGGGTGGAAAATGATCCTTTAGATTAAACTCTCAGAACCTATATTACAGGTGTATAGGTAAGAAGTACACCTAAATAGATCTGATAAACATTAAAAAACAATTTCAAATCAAATCATCAATCGAATCAAATATATATATATATACATATAAATTGGCTAAGTTCGTCTGTCTGTCTGTAACTCGATATAATTAACCTATTAAGATAGATCCAACGGTTCTCCATGGTACCATTGAATCAAAAGTACTGAAATTGGATGAAAATATTAGTTCATTGTGTAATTCCATGTTGTTTCCATGAAAATTTATTCTTGGTAACTGACCTCGATAACTGAAATTCTAACAAAACATACGTTCAAAACCAAATAATTTTGTTACCACTGCATCCATTTTAATGAAATTTGGCATACTTACTCAGTTGTTTACGCTGATTTCGAAACTCAAAACCATTTTTGCCGTAGAAGCTTCGTTCACAAGTTAGCACAGTATTTAGATTACAGTATTTAGATTATTTACATTTGATAGTTGATAATAAAATGATTTTCCAGATTTTTTTATGCCTGTCAGCAGACAGGCTTTGCTGCTAGTAACGAATAAATAATAACATGAAAATGTTATGCCTCTAAATTGGACAATTCGCTTAAAAAGTTTCGAGTCTTTATCTTTTCGTAGTTTTAAAAAGATACAGGTGACGAATATTCCCTATTCAGATCACAGCCGAATCTTCTGCATCTTCCATGAGTAGCTTTTCTATGGTTTATTATCAGAAGACGCTCATCAAATCTTCATTCTTTACTGAATAGAACATATCATTGCGTAGTAATCTGGTCATAATTATAGAATATTATGTCTCTTTTAGTCTGGCCCTTACCCATTGATCCTTTCGACTACTGTAGTTTTTGCTATCATTCCACAGGACAAAGGTTCTTTAGGGCATTCAAGCTACCTCACCACGTCAAGGTAGAGACACATCGAGATAGATTTTCATTTCTTATTTTGATTTATTTTTTTCTTCACGTAAAAAAGAATGAACTAAAATAAGAAAGAAAAATTTCAAAAAGAAAGAAAAAACAAACTTAAAAAAACGAATTTTTCGTTTCTTATTTTGCTTTATTTTTTTCATTCACGGAGAAAGAAATGAACTCAACTAAGAAAGAAAAATTGTAACAAAGAAGAAACAAACTTAAAAAATACCGATACAGAAGAGCTGAAGCACAGAATCATATATTTATAGGCAAATTGCAATAATAGAAAGTATCACGTGCATAGATGATACAATGCATTTATTGACATTTCTTTTAATCCAGAATTTTCATTGTTTTAATAATGGTAAATTTGATTTTTGTCTTTACTCTAATATTCATTGTTACTTTAAAGGAGGTCGAGCATTATTTGACAACTTCTGGCATGTTTGCCAGAGTTTTAAGTGCCTTTCGGCGTTATGAGTCAAAAAGTATAATTAATCTTTAGATAAATTAAACTTTAGATATCGTTGGTAATTCGTTTTTCTTTTTGTGTGGAAAATGATCCTTTAGATTAAACTCTCAGAACCTATATTACAGGTGTACAGGTAAGAAGTACACCTAAATAGGTCTGATAAACATTAAAAAAAAAATTTAAAATCAAATCATCAATCGAATTAAATATATATATATATATATATATATACATATAAATTGCCTAAGTTCGTCTGTCTGTAACTCGATATAATTAACCTATTAAGATAGATCCAACGGTTCTCCATGGTACCATTGAATCAAAAGTACTGAAATTGGATGAAAACATTAGTTCATTGTATCATTCCATGTTGTTCCCATGAAAATTTATTCTTGGAAACTGACCTCGACAACTGAAATTCTAACAAAACATACGTTCAATACCAAATAATTTTGTTATCACTGCATCCATTTTAATGAAATTTGGCATACTTAGTTGTTTACGCTGATTTCGAAACTCAAAACCATTTTTGCCGTAGAAGCTTCGTTCGCAAGTTAGCACAGTATTTAGATTACATTTACTTTATATTTGATAGTTGATAATAAAATGATTTTTCAGATTTTTTTATGCCTGTCAGCCGACAGGCTTTGCTGCTAGTGTTTAACGTAGATACTGTAGTATTAACTTTAATTCGAATAGATAACATCTAAATAAGCAGCAATTAAGTATGTTATAAGTAGAAGTATGATAAAGAAGAAACATTTTTATACCACTTTATGGAACGAATGCTGTATAAAGATGGGCATAATTACAGATGGAATTTAAAGAAGATTTGATACCGATCTGCTTGAACAGAAATATCAGAAATAAGAATATTTATATTTTATCTGTCTAGCCAAGCAGCACTGAATGCTCTAAATCAGTGCCACATTACTTCTAAGATCGTTTTTGATTGCCTCAACGCTCTGTCCTTACTGTCACAAAATAATAGAATTCATCTTTCTTAGGTGCCAGGACACAGTGGTTAAGGAGGGCCATGAGAAAGCCGTCATTTTGCTAAGATAGGCTCGGAGTTCACCTTTACAGGTCCAAAACCTGTTGTAAGGTTATCCAATAACATGATTAAAAAGATTTTTCTTAAGAAAATGAGAGCTGTTACAGCTTAAGGCATGGCACAGGCTTGAAGGTCAAAGACAAGTCAAGATGCTAAGTCAAGGGACCAAGCAACAAACTTGCCTCCGATCTTTTTGTGCTACGAAAGAAGGAACTCGGTATTGTTGATGATCTAATCACTGGACACCTTCGCTTGTGCATCTATGGCTTTTGAACCTTAAAGACAACCCTGTTTGTAGGAGTTGTCATTCAGAAAATGAAACTTCTTCACACATCTTGTGTAACTGACTATTTCACAGCCCTTAGATATAAAATCCTAGGATCTTTCTTTTTAGAACGAAAGGATTTGTTTACGGTCCCTAAAAGTAAACTATTGTCGTTTGCCGTAGTTTACTGGTCTCTTTCGGGATTAAGGTTGGGGAAGTACAATAGATCTTAGGTCGCGGTGAGTATATTTACCATCCATCTTCTACATTACATTACATTAGTCATATTTATTATTTAAAATAGCTTTTTATTTAAGATTTAAAGAAATACTTTAATAAAAAAAATAATTTGTTATCATTAATTTATTTTTATTTTTATTAGCTTTTCCAAATTATCATAACAATTAAAGAGATACTTACATACTTTATTATATTGATGAATTGCTTTTTTTTTTAAGCCGGGTCAACACTTAATTTGAAATTTGTATGATTTCATTTTCAGTAAAAATTTTTAACCTAATAACTTGATTAAAATTTGTTGAAAACCAGTTATTAACCAGAAGTTAATGGAACTTACCTTTCTTTCGCGATATTTGTTCTTATTATATTTAAATGAAATATATCAACATACAAATATATTTAGACTTCGAATTTTGGCCTTTAACAATTGATGATTGTTTTGCTTCCAAGGGAAACACAACATTTGCTTTAGGCGGCAAATTTTATAAAAAAAAATGAACAATATTTCACAACTTAAAAATTAAATGTCTAAGAAAATCTGACAGCATATCAGCGAGGAATAGAATTATCATTATATTGGTTTTACTGATTTTCGTAGATCATTGAATGAGAAGATTAAAATAAAAATACCCATTAAGACTATTGCTTCACCCCCATAAAATAAATGTTATAAAATAAATGGAAATCAATGTTATCTAAATATTATAAAAAAATTTATTAGCAATCAAGCTAAACAAAAACCAAATTAACATTCATTGAAAACATTATGGGCTTTTTTTCCCAAAAGTAAGGATTCGATTGTTCTCTATTATCAATAAGAAAAATATCAATAAACATATCGATTGATAAAGAAATCGATAATTAGCATAATTTTATTATAGAAATTAGGTTTCATTGTAAATTTCTTGATAACTATTGTACACTATTAAGTATTCTACGTTACACTGAATTTAAAACTGTGATTTTCAATGCTGTATCATGAAACAATTCAATGGTAAATTTGATTTTCTATGCAATCGAATTACAAATATCTATTTGCAGCTCGGCTAATTCTGCATGAAATTTTTAATACGCTCAGCATAAATGGAATCAAAACTACCAGCCAAGTATTCCTTTAAGGTAAGAAACTGATGAAAATAATTTTCTGGGTGTCAGTTTAGTGATGGATAGCTAAAAATATTCTATTCAAAATTTCGCGGAAGTTCTGAGTTTTCTCTGCGGAATGTACTTGCGTTAATGTAAGGGACAATAGTTTGTCATTTAATCAGATTTCTGTAAATGATGCATTTTTTCCCTCTAAATGCAATTATTCTCTGGGTAATTTATTTGCAATTTATTTGATTGCAATTTATTTAATCTCGTACATATTTGGTTTTATTCTTGTGCGTAGTGTCTAAATTAGCTTTCACAATACTTGACGTAAAAAGAAAATCAACAAACTTTCAACAAGGTCATTTAAAACATAATTAACACATTAAAATACAATGTTTGGGCTCACTTTGTCAACTAGCAACAAGCTTATTATATTTTAAACATTCTTGTACAAAGTGTGTTGACCGTTTTTCACGTTACACATTTAATATGTATGCATTATTTGTAAATTAAATAATAAACTTAGTTAGAAATTATAGAATTGCTTCCATTATTATTCAAAGTAATGAAATGTAAATATTAGAAAGCATAAATTCCGTGCACAAAATATATATTCTGTAAGTAGAGGAATATTATACAGTGCAACTTGGATAATAATTCGAACGTCTTTAATTCAAAATCATGGTTAATTCGAAGATTTCTCTTGAATTTCTTATTAAATCAATGTTAAAAAATCGTGGATAATTCGAAGTTCAATTTCCTTATTTCGAAGTTTTTTATAAAAAATATCGAACCATAACGACTTTTCGGCGTTTCATCGTTAAGAAATTCGACACGTGACAACTGAAATCCCCTTCCCGCCCCCGTTCGACACGTGACACTTCAGACGCCATTCGAGTTTCCTGCTGTCAGTGTCACCATGTCTTACAGTAAACCACGCGTGTACAAGAATTTAACGCTCGCTGAAAAGGTCGCTGTCATTCGCGAGGTGGAAAAAGGTGTGAAGAAGAAATGCCAAATCGCCAACGAGTATGGGATAGCGCCGAATTTCATCGGCACATTGAAGGACAAACCAACGTAAGTGAAGCTGTTTTCCGTTCACTAAATATGCGTGATGATTTTGCTAACCTTAAGCGACTGAATTCTACAAAGCAATCAGACATTGCACAATTTTTTGAAAAACTATAATTTTCTGTATTGAATGTAATATGTACTGTAGCTTACGTAATATAAATCTTATTTTGTTTACATACATATAGTGTTTAAGTCTTTCATACCATGATCTTTCCGAATAAATATTTACTTATTGACAGAATAATCTTTTCAAGCATTCAGTGGACCTGAAATTAAAGTTAAAAGATGTAACTTGTTTAATTCGAAGTCTTGGATAATTCGAAGTTTTGTAGTGGTCACTTCAGCTTCGAATTATCCAAGTTGCACTGTACTTACTGCAAAGGAATATACTGATAAAAGCTGAATGATCGAAAAAAGATTGATAGTTGAGGTACCGGTACTTAGTAAATTTTGGAAATATCAGCTTATTTAATAAATTTAAAAGTAACAATTACTATAGACTTTATATTTCAGAATATCAAGTATTGATGTTAATATTCAAAGATATTTAACAATTATCACTATTTCTTCAATATTCTTACTCCGTTTCATCTTTAAATGCATTATTTGTAGAAAATAACTTCACCTTTCTTCCATGAATATTTAAAACATACTGGTTGCGACCCGTGAAATATTCACGGAAGTAAAAAAATTCCACATTTATGAAAAAAATGTTATTAGCTAATTTTTTTAGAAGCCATGACTTCCACAACAGCCCATATGTAATTTGAATATCGGCTTATTTGTTAAAATATATTATATAATATTGTTAAAATAAAAAAAAATAAAAATTGATTTTTCACTTTCGTAGTAGTAGGTTTCTCATTATGAAACATACCAGCCACCTGCTATCCTAAAAGAATAGGCTCGTCGAAATTGAGGCAATATTAACGGAAGTAAAACAAATGCCACATTTTTGAAATACCCTGAAATTTTTGAAAAACACAAGATTGAAAAAAATGTTCTAAGTTCAATTTTTAAAAGCCATGACTTCCGCAATTGCCCACATATAATTTGAATGACTAAGCCATATTTTGTTAAAATAAAATAAAATAAAAAATTGATTTACCAGTTTCAACAATAACAATAACGAATGACCAAGAGCCAATACCAATAATCTTCTCTGGACAACAATGACGGCTCGTGCTTTGTCATTGTCCCCTACTTGTTGAGTAGCGAGCGAGTGGCTACACAGCCGAAATTATATAAAAACCGAGATTTTACAAACTCTCTGATAAATTTTGACGCATGAACTTCAGTGTAAACTTCATTTATGTGGGAAAGAAAATTCCAATATGCTGATAACAATAGTGTAATCGCGATCCGTCGAGGTGAAGTGAGAAGAATATTCGAGGCGCCATGTTTACAAGTTTTAGCATGGGCGTGACATCATGCCTGACGTGTTCCAACGCTGCACTGTGATTGGTTATTTCAAATTACAAATTTACAAATTTACAAAGATCCGTACAACTTTTGCTTATTAATAGGATGATTAAAATAAATGTTTCAAAAGCTGCTTCTTTTGATATATTTAACTATTAATAATGTTTATCATATTAATTATTTAGTAATAGAGATCCCTTTGTTGTGAGGCTGACATGACTCATATATTGATATAACATTGTAACAACAAATAAGTTTGTTGACTCTGCATGTCTTAATAATTTGTTGGATTATCAACCATTTTTGTTTGTTTGTAAATTAGATTCTGTTCCCATTTACTGATTGCCTAAAAAAAGGAAAAGCGGATTCTTCCCGAAAATTTGCTTTATTTATTTGAAATAAATTTGTTTTAAATTTTCATGGAAGAAAAGTGAAGTTATTAATTATCACTAATGCTGAATGTTATCAAAAGATATACGGGTCATAACATTTTCCAAAGTTTCAGCATAGAAAATGAGTTGCAGTAAAATCATTTGACTACAATTTACTTTCCAGTCATTAAATTTGATTGACAAATGTGAGGATCGATAACCAGTGTTTCTGCTGAATCATTTGAAAAACGACTTTAGCTATCATTATTTCCACGATTATTTACTGACAAAGTCATTTTCAGCAGTAATGATTTCAGATGATCCCTAAGCAATAAACTAGTCTATCAAGGCATTCATTCATAAAGGATTGGGTAAGAATGTATAATTTTTTATTGCTTCATAAAATAATTACAAAACCATTATAGTCGAATAAGTTTTTTGATAATGTTGGTTTCCGTGTTTTAAATTATTTATAAAATTCAAGTTGTTTTGTTTCATTTTAAAATCCTTGCTAGCATTACAACTACAAATAATGATTTGCAATAAAAATAAATTGAGAATAATCTGACAATCACTTATCACAAAGCAGATTTCAACAAAGAGTGAAGTGAACTAACCAATTTAATTTAAAAATTATTAAATCATGCGAAGCGTTTTAAAACCTGGCTTCATAATAACTTATAGCCAGATCATCAAAATCCTCAATGCATTTACCTGTTTATGGTTCTCTTTGAGATTATTATAAGTTTAATTTTAGATACGTCCACAATGCAGCCATCAAAGTTAATCGAAGTTTGCTGCACTCGGCCATTATTCTTTTAAAAGTTTGTGGCAAAAGCTATAAAAACAAAGGAAGGATAAGGTTGTAAAAATAGGAAAAACGTCTAAAAAGTTGAAATTTCTATCGGCCCCCATTTTGGAACGGGTTATCCGATAGAAATTTTTTATTCAAATTCAATACCAGCCGAGTCCTTAATGGTATCTAGCACCCACAAAAGTTTTAGCTCATCAGCTCAAAATTTACTGAAGTTATCCACGTCATAACTTAGAGGTCATGCCTCTTTCCTCAGGCCGTTTCCTACAAAACCAGTGAACAGATTTCAACTTATTTGTTACTTATTTATAGTTCAATCAATGCCCAAAAATACTGTGAAAGTTTGTGGCAAAAGTTATAAAAACAATGTGAGCATAAAGTTTGTAAATTGAAAAAAAAAAAAAAAGTCAAAAAGCGGAAATAAGAATGGCATATATCAATTCGTGATCTGCGATCCTTGATCGGCGCTTATCACAAGGTCCCTGGCTCATCTGTTCAGATAGGGGAGAATGCAACAATGTATTTTTCCTTTGGAAAATACACTAATATCTTTGCTTAATAAAATGTTCAGTCTCTTTCTTTAGATGAATGATGATAAACTTGTTTAAAAATATATCTGTGCATTTGATTCATTTATTAACTGGAATTTAAGTGTTAATTAAAAGGTGTGAAATTTAGTAGAATAATTCTCTACTTTCAGACAAATAGTATAAAAAAAGTTTCAGAATCTCAGATTTACTTTCTTCCTAAATTTTTAATGGAACAACAACTTATTAGGATTAATATAAGTAATTAATTCTAAGCTTAATTCAGGTATATTTGTTTAAGGTAGGTTAAAATTTATAATAGGTTATTTGAGAACAACAAAATAGATGATTTCCATGATGGAAACATTAAATTTAATAGGATAAAAAAATTAAAAACAAACAAAAACGTTATTGTTGAACACATACAAACATGAAGATTACTGTGGAAAAAATGAAAAATTTTAAATAATCATTGAAGTTATGGATATTTCTCAAGGAATGACTTCATTTTTTCTTATTGGTTCGCCCTAAGGAGATAAAAATCACTGATATAATATCTTTAATTGGAAGGTGGACAAATTCTTCACTGAAAAATGTGGCAGATCCAGAATTTAACACCTGAACATCATGGCTTTAAAAACCGGGAAAAAATAAAAATTGTGGTAAAAAGTGATAATCGAAGACAGAAGCTTTTTTGAAATTTATATTTAATAATGTTGGCTTCAAAACTTTTTTGTCTATTATTTGGAAGTAGAAAAGACATTAACAACTTAGAGAACAATATTCTGATATTTTTGTATTAATTTAGAATTTTTTTTAAAGTTGTCTTACTAGTTGTCATATTATCTTTAACCATATTGTGTCCGTTTTATTTTTCATTATAGACAACGAAAATGAATGTCTGGGATACCTCTGAAGATTTATCAATCTTTGACTTTGATGATATTCGTTCTACCAACATATACAAACATTTCCGACCAATAGCTGTTGTTCTAAAAGTGTTGGGATTTTTCCCTATTCAAGGAATCATTCGTCAAAGCAGAGCATTTCACTTTCAATGGATAAGTTTTGATTTTTTATATTCCTTTGTGGTATTCATCATTTTATCAAGTGGAACAGTATCAGTCCTTGAATATCTAAATGAAATGTTTCAGGAATCCAATAAATTTGTCTACTACACAATATTAACGAAAATATATATGTCTTCTTCCCATGCTTTCTTAAGTCATTTATTGATATTGTTTTTAACACCTAAGCTTTATAATCATTTAGTACAATGGCATAAAGCTGAATGTTCAGCAAATATATTACAAGGCATTATCCAACCGTCCAAATGGAAGGCTTTCCTTCTTTTATCAGCCTTTTTAATAGTACCATTTCTAATATGTATTTTCCACTTTTTAATGAATGTTAATGGAAGAGAGGATCGTCTTTTTCTATTGGTTAGATTCTTAAAGACAGCCTTCATATTAATCGATAATATACCAATATTAATTTTATGTTATTTCTCTTGGGCTATTTATTGTCGTTTCACAGTAATTACAATAGAAATCAAATGCTTGAATAACATTATAAAACCTATTAGACACGAGCACCTAAAACACCTTTTACTCATTCATACTCAACTTCGATTGCTTCTGAGAGATCTAAATTCAGGTTTCCAGGCATTTCTGTTGCTCTATTTTGTTTTCCATACATTATATTCATGTATCGATTCTTATTATCTAATTGTAACCAGCATTTCCTGCAATGAAGGGAATACAATTACAGCACAGTTTTCAGTGGAAGCATTGTACTCTATTCTAAAGATAATTTTAGTTTGTGCTGCAGCTGAAATATCAATTGGAAAGGTAAGTTTCATTTAATATTGAATTATTACTATTAAGATATTTCGATCAAATACGATATTATTGCGGTAAAATATTACTGAATAGTTAGTGTTTAAAAAATAATGAAATATTTTTACATACTAGACTTACTAAAGTTCTATTTTGTTCAGTACTTACATGTATGTTGTATATTTGTTTAGGACGATAATTCTACGTAATATAAATACTTCTCCTACTTTATATACAGTGTCCGGTCACTTTGTTAGGTACATCCCGGCTGTGCGCACAAATGGTATGGGCAGTGGGGGCAGTGGGGACAGTGTCATGGCGTCGGGATGTTGTCCTGGCACACATTGGGTCCATTGATACCTCTGGAGGCACATCAGGATGTTGGGGGTACTTAAACATCGTAGCTGACCAAGTGCAACCTTACATGTTAACAGTTTATCATCATGCAGATGGCTACTTTCAGCAGGATAATGCGCCAATGCACAAAGCCCGTATCAGTATGGGATGGTTGAAGGAACATGACGATGGCTTTTTCTTACTGCAGTGGCGTCTCAGTCCCCGGATCCAGCCCGATTGAAAATTTGTGGGATGAGCTGGAACGGGCTTACACCCCCATCAAATCTTCAGGAACTCATGGTACACAATACCTCAACAACGTTTTCAGTATCTTGTGGAATCCAGGCTGTTTTGAGGACTAAAGGAGGCCCAACACACTATCTGGTAGGTGTATCTAACAAAATGGCCACACAGTGTATGTACAATAAAGTTATGTAGATTTGCAAATGTTGTTAATATTGTAAAGAATATTTAGAAACAGCTGTTACAAATTCCTCGTCAATCGCAAAATTAGAGGATGAATAGGTTTGATTTTTGCTTTTTATTTGGTATTGGTGCATGAAGGCAGTTTCCGGCTATTTAAAAGAAGATTTTGAATTTGCATTACTTCCATTTATTTTTTCAAAGAATCTTAGAATGTTTTAGAATAATATAGACATTTCTTTCAGTTCTGACCTATGAAAAATTTAAATGAAATTTATTGACGAGAAAAAAAAAAAATTCTACTTAGGAGCAACGAATGTCATAAAATTTCTGGTTTTTTTCTATAATCAAGCAAAGACATGATTTTCATTTAGAAAGAACGGATTTGCACATTCTTTATAATTAACATATCAATTAATTTAAATTTTCAGTGTGTAAAAATTTTCTGAATTGGAATTGTATTGTAATGAAAAGACTAGCAAAACGACCCGTTCTTCGCTCGGGTTAAAAAAAACAAATTTTAATAAATGAATTGTATATTTCGATACAGCAACTTTATCTGTATCCAAGTGTACAATTCAATTATTAAAATATCCTTTTATTTTGCACCCTGTATTTTGCAATGGTTTTAATTTGCATACTTTTGAAGTCAATCAGATCTGATCTTTGTACAATATTTTCACTAAATATATTTCCATTTTATTATTCTTCAGGGTATCAATTTGGATGATATACCCGTTACATACCTATAAATTTTTAGCCACATAAAAAAAAAATATTTTTTTTCTTTGTATCTAAGATTCATCCAAATCAATTACTAATGGTTTCAATTTCCATATTATAAATAATTCCCTCAATAGATATCATTTTTTATGTTACTTTTCTGTTTCAAACCTTATCTAACTCCGTTTCAGTTCATTTTTTTCTATCAAAGCTGTGGAGTTGCAAAATCTTTTGGGGAATTTAGTAAGTGGGAATTCCGATTGTGTTTCGATTCTGTTAATTTCATTTGAAATCATTACGCATTTTGTCTTAATCTTCAATAGTTGATAATCAATCTAATGATTCTTCTCGTTTTTCTTAAAATATATGAAAATAATCCTTTTCACAACATTTGAAACAGACAGAAAGACGTCTTTCCAAGCGCCATCTTTTCTATTTAGTTTGTATATTCTTTTCTATTCAGAAAGGACTGCATTGCGCCAATTGGTCTGCACCTTAAAATGTGGATAACTTTTTTAACTTTGTGTGTAATTCGTTTTTTTAAATTGCCATCCAATTATAACACACGCAAAAAAACTTGGTTATTATTTTCTTGCTCGGTTTTTTTTTTTTGAAAACACATCACTAATCACAAACGTTTTTCCGACATCAATCCGGGACAGACAGTTTTCAGGATCAAAAACAAAAATCCGTAAAACTCCTTTAATTAGGAAAAAAAAGAACTGACTTTCTCAATTGTTACAAAATCTGGGACTATTTTCAGAATCTGGGACATTTTCCTGGAAATATACTGATG
>JAFIDM010012231.1:47176747-47190266 GCA_023159025.1 Thereuonema tuberculata | reverse complement strand
TCTAAGATAAAACTTATCTAACTCAAAATCAGTCTGAATTCTACAGTTAAGAATCATACAGAAGAATTGTCGTAAAGTTTCAGTTAATTCTGAAAGAGCCTATTAAAGCAAAAGTTGTGGAAGTCCATTTAATGTAACAAGGCTACATTTTCCCATTTGTGATTTTTTTGAAAATAATTCGCAATATTGAATTTAGTACATTAGAAACTGTACAGAATTTGTGATCTACTTATTATACAACAAAAATAATTTGATTAATTAATAATTAAGAACAAGAAAATTATATTTTATACCATAAAATTTCAATCATTTTATTATCGTAATCTTATTAATAAAAAATGAAGCTTATTTAAGAAAAATAGTTATTATTTTTAACTATTTTTTTAAATAAGCTTCATTGAAATAAGCAACTATTTAAAAAAAAATAATAAACGAAAATATTTTAAACAGTACTTTAAAATTACAATACCTAACCTGAAATCATGTCCTATATAAAATAATGAATGAGTTTAGCCTTATATTCTAATAAATAAACTTTAACACTAATTATTACAGAAACTTTAAAGAATTTCAGTTCCAAAAGTTAAACTAATGTCAAACGAAGAAGCTTTATTAAGTCTATACAATTTTTTATACCAAAAAAAATTAAAATACCTGGATTTCATGTTTCAGTAATGTGGTATTTGCATTAAAGTTAGCCAGTACTACTTGAATTTCTTTTGCCTGAAACAGTAACAAAAATGCTTCAAGATATCATTTTAAAATAAATTAAAGTAACAATTCTTCTTACATAATTATTTTTACACTTTTCTAATATTTCTTGAATTGCTTAGTAATTTGAATGAAATGAGATTGGGCTCTGTCACCAATCAAATAGCAGAAATCTGAAAATCGATTCTTTATTATACGAGCTGTCTATCTTAAAAAAAGAGTTATAATTGCCCAAAATAATACGAGTCCGGATAGGTTAAAGCTAAAGCTGGAGAAGTGGAAAAAGACGTTAGAAGAAAGACGAATGAAAATCAGTAGGGCAAAGACGGAGTATACGGCTTCAAAGTTTACGAACAGTAAGAAAATTCAAGTGCCTGGGGTCAAACTTGGAGAAGAATGCTGGGTTAGAGACTGAAGTATCCTATAGAATCCAATGTGGATGAATGAATAGGAGGAAAATGATTGGAGTGTTGTGCGACAGGAAAGTAGGGTGCAAGATAAAAGGAAAATTGTACAAGACTGTGATAAGACCTGCAATGATGCATGGTAATGAGACATGAGCAGTCATCAAGGTCCAGAACAGGAAAATGGAAGTATCAGAAATCAAAATGCTAAGATGGATGAGTGGTGTAACTAGAGAAGACAGGATTAGGAATCAGAGGAAAAGTCAAGGTGGGACCGGTGAGCAGGAAAATTCAGGAAAGTAGACTGAGATGGTTTGGGCATGTAGAACGAAGAAATGAAGATTACGTAGGAAAGCATGTGAAGACGTTGGAGGAGCCAGGACAGGGAAAACATGGGAGACCCTAGTTCAGATGAAGAGATAAGGTGGCTGAAGATCTGAGGGTAAAAGGATGGACGAGAGAGGATGTCCTAAACAGAGAGAAATGGAGAAAAAGAATAAAAGAAGGGAACACTGAAGTAAGAAAAAGTTTAGAAAAAGAAGAAGATGAAGAAGATCAGATAGACAGATGGAGAATTGGATATCAGTGATATTCTCGTTCTTGAGATTGCTATATGAACTTTAGAAATGACTTACGACTTGAAATTCCCAAATCAGGCATGAGCACAAGTACCCGGAGATCAACAAATATTACAGCTTAGAAATCCCACTAATACACTGAGCAAAATTCACGGACAGCATTTCAGTAGTATTGCTATCAGTACTGTCTGTAATCTGATACAAGATCAATTGACCGATCCTGTTTGGAGTATTGATTCACGAAAAAGATTACTGTCACAATAGTGAGGGAATAAAATTGACACTATTCAATGTTAATCGGGAGAGAAAAACCTGCAGCGCATTTTTTTTAGTTTCAATAAAAGGGTCGAAACCGTCGTAAATCAACTGATTTCCTTTATAATGAATTAATCTCAGGTCTGGGAGAACTTACAATTAAGTATCTAAATAAAAGTAAATCAAAACCGATGACATTTGTTTTAGATCTGCCAGATAGTAAATTTTCACACCTAATTACGTCTAGAGTCAAGGTAACTATGCATGTGATGGTTGAAAGTAGGATATCTCCTGAACTAGGGAGGTCGTAGTAATTAAATTGCAAATATAGGTTCTACATAGAAATGGCTCACAAGAAATAAACGTTAAGTAAATAGAATATCTTTTAAAAGGGTTTAAAATATTTAGTATTTAATCTTCTAGAAATATGGCGTTAGTATTTCCACGGAGCAAAATATTTATTTCATTAACGAATATTTGCATATTAAATGAAAACTCATTTCAGGTAAAGTTAAACTTAAGGAAAAGCACAAAAAAGTACAATGCTTTCCCTTTTTTCCAACAACATCGCTTTAGAAAATTCAAAATTGATACTTACCTTAGCAACAGTAACTTGAATAATAATACTCACGAAAACCAACTTTGACAACGAGTGGAATGAATACATTAAAAATCGTTCTTTGAGTGTATTCATGCCCGTCGACAACAAACTCGTTACAATAGAATAATATAAGGCAACACAAACGTATAATGTGTGGGTAATGAAGAGCTGTAATATAGGTTGTTGAAAACACGAATTGAAATCTTTCAGCAACAATCGAAGTTTGTTGTAAGTGTTAAGAAGTTCTTTCAATCTTTCATATCTAAATCTTTGAGTAGTTTCACTGAGACACCTAATTATATTTAAGATTAGCTTAAAACGGCAATAAATTGCGCAGCAGAAATAAATCAAAATAATAATTGAGACCACATCAATAAAATGTAAAGTGGTAAACGCTACTTCAAAGAAAATCCCAGAGATACTTCCAAGTTGATTATTGCCATCTCTTACCAAATGATAAAAGTTTATCTGAAACTGAAACAAGGTAGTAAACACTAGAAAACATGCAGTATTCCATTTTGATGGTCGAATATCTTTCTGTAATTCTTTCCATGAATCTTCAAGTTTTTTCCACTTTTTAAAATGTTGAAATAGCTTCAAAACCATAGATAAAATGAGAATAGGATTTGTAGATAATTTGAAAATAAAAAGATAACGTAAAATCAACATGTTGTAGTAGGCAAATTTATTGGTTTTTTGATCTACATGACTAAACTTTTGAGATAAGAGAAAATATCCATTCAAAGTCAGTTGAACTACCAACGAATAAAAAAAATCGAAACTTATCCATCGAAATCGAAATGATCTTTTCTGACGAATCACTCCTTGGACGGGGAAAAGTCCCAGTAATTTCAAAACAACTCCTATTGGACGAAATTGCTGGAAAATAAAAGGTAACCTGCTATCGTCCATACAAACAGCTACTGAAGATGCAGCTGTTGTCCATACATATCTGACCATTTCTTCAATCGAAAAAAGAAAATAAATTGTAATTAATTTGAGTTTCAAATTTCATGAAATCAATCAAACAAATATTGCAAAATATTTTTTGAAGGATTATATTTACAGACTAGCCAAACAATTACGAACCTTTATGATAAAACTTAATGATATGTTTCATGTGAAATATACTGTTGTCAAGAAATAACAATGAATGAATTTATTTTAAAACTGAATTTTAAAAATTTCGTCAGCACTTGTAAAACCATAGTACAGCTTTATATATGAAGAAATTTGTTTGTGTTGAGCAACATTTGTCATTGAGTGCTAATATTTAAATATTAACATTTGTATATTTTAGGAAGGTATTCTTATGATATTACTTGCAAGAAACGTTGAGGTAACTGACTTTTCTAAATAGCCTAATCGATAATTTTTCTTTTTGACCTCTTTTTAGACTTCAGACAGATATTTTAATCCCGGAGATCATCACATTTTATCATTTCTACTAAAAAAAATTACATTGTATTAAGATCAGTGCTGAGACAGTTTGATGATACAATAATATTTCCTTTAAAGACACTCCTGATATTTCATTTATATCATTTAAAAATTTGCGCAAGATAGAAGGCCTGTCTAAGTTTGGAGATTGTTCTCTAGTTTTATAATAAACTTCTGTTTATAAAAAAAAAAAACTAGACTTTTTTTTAATAAATTAGTATAAGTTGCCATTAAAGTTCCCTCCCTCTACATTTTTTTTGTTATCTTATAAAAAATGTGATAATTGTTAATTTTTTTATGGAAGTTTAATATTAGTGATGTTCAATATCTCACATGAATATATCAAAAAGCTATATCATTCATTTATTTAGTGCCAGCAATCACATCAAGAAAATCTAAACTATTTTAAACAGTCAATAATAACTTCAAATTCTGATATAAGACAAGTAGAAGTTAATTTATATGCACCCCATGCTTACAATATTGCTCGAAAAGTCAAAACATCTTCTAACAAAGAATAAAACTACATAGCTTTCATAATTTCCGTAATAGAAGATATCAAAAAATTAAATACGTAAAAATGGAAATAATTTAATATAATTTTTGTTTTTATGTTTGAGGCTAATTATAACTTGTTAATAAATGCAGCAATTTGGAGATAGCACAAAAAAAGGTAATAAATGAAACATATATAGTGAAAGCAAAATCCTTCTAATTCAATATTGCCTTAAAAAAATATTTCAAGTAGTTTGAAATTTATGGAACAAATTTCAACTAATTTTATATAAACTGAGAAGAAAATAATGTATATTATTAATAAATAATGCGAAATATCGTAGTCATGTGGTTAGAAACAGCAAAATGAATGAGTGCTACGTTGGCGAACATTACTGTAATTCCAGCCACTCCTTCGGTCAAGCCAGCGAAGGGAAATTTTGTGCAACGATAGTGAACTTACTGAAATTCCCGCCACCCGAAGTGTCCGAACATAGAGCAAGAAACGTTTAGGATTATCCGTTCTTTAGCAAGTCATCTTAAACTTAAACAACGAAGTGAAAGCCATTCGAGATGATTCTATCTTTTGCTTCCAGCGATGTAAGGAACTATAGTTAACTGTGTGAACCATCGTATGACTCAATAAGCTAGTGCCCATTAAATCAATAGTGAAGTTTATTTGTGCAGGAGTAAATATGACCAGCTAGGACTCTAGTAAAAGTTCAGTAGAATTTTTTAGAATTTCTTCCAAATTAAATCTCCAAGCCAGGAGCAGCATTATTATTTTCTCAGGCAAGTGTTTTATTGTGCAATTGTGCGCATTCCCAAGGATGCAGCCAATGGAGGACCCAGCGATTTTGTATTTAACCGAGGTCACCTTAGAGATAAGCTGTTAATAAATATGATTAATTGTTATGTGTGTAGTGTGTGCGTTATTCTGTGAGATTCTACTAGGTAGCGCTGACCCCTGCGACTTGAGACGATTGTAATAGTTAACCGGGTAAAAAACTTCGACGGCGACAACCCTTCCAAAAGTAAAAAAATTGTCAAGGCGACGACTTTACTGGCGCCCATGGTAAAGGAGTCTTAGGAAGTTTTCATAACGTCATAATATATATTTTTAATATACTGTATACTTAATTTTAATATACTGTATACTTAATTTTAATATACTGTATATTTAATTTATATTTCGTATATATTATCTTGAAGTAATTTGGTTGTAATTAAAATTTTTAAAAAAGTGAACATCTTATTATCGATTCCTTTAGAGTAATTATCACAAAAAATTGCCCTTCACTTAAATATCAGTCTTCAAGCAATATTAAAAATTTTTAAACATTTTATGCAACAAAACTGGAACGTTTTTTTCTACTAAATTTTACTTCAGTAACATTGGAAATAATAAAGATTCTTTATTACTTACTCGATTTCCTTTGTTATCATTGAATAAAACTATAAACTGTGATAATATTTGAAAATTTTTCTTTCAATTCGTCACTTCATTCCGTTTTCTGTTTTTAGTTTTTCTACGTTCACTTCATGAATTAATTTTTCCCAATAACGTTGTTGCTTTAAAATGACTTTGTAAGTAAGTAGCCGATAACGGTATTGAACCGCTATCACAACAGCTGAAATCGAGTTCAGCTCCAGTACTATTGTGAAAAGCCAGTTCAATATAATGAGCATACACCAAGAATCCACCTGTCTAAGTAGTTAGCAAATAATGGTGTAAAGTAAACATAATTATTTTGTACTATATCACTAAGATATTGAAGTTACAAACAGATCTCTAAATATTTTTAATCATCATAACCGTTTACATCATCTTTAATTTTTATAATAATCTTTTAAACAATTCCAAACTGATTTTTCAATTTTTGCATTTTCTTCTGTGATAGTCATGGGAAAGTACAATAATCGGCGTTCAATATTCTGATGATTTTTATAGTTGATTTGTATTTGTAGTTGTTTTATTTATTCTATTTTTTTTTCTATGTACTCTTATACATTTTTAGTGTTCTAATCAATCATCATTTAATCAATTGTACATTTCAAATTCTAGCGTTAACTATCGATTCTGTTTGTTAATTTTTAAATTCTTTCCGTTGGTGTGCTACCCATAATTCCCTATAATTTAAAAGCTACAGTTAAAATCAGTTAAAGATCACAGGTCATTTAAATTCCCATGGATTGTAAAGCACACCAACCAATAGCAACCACTGTACAAAAGGTTATTTAAACTCATGCCCTCCCAAAAATAAAAATTCTAATCTTTTCAGTTTAATAAAAACTTAGATATAAAATAGGACATTAATGATACTAAATATCCAAGATCCGATTTTATAAGTTATTTTGATTTTTTGAAATACTAAATGAACTTATTCCTTTTAACTTTCAAGCAGCAGCACCCGACTTTACTTGGAAAGGCAGTGTATTATAAGTTATTTTGATTTTTTAAAATACTAATGAACTTATTCCTTTTAACTTTCAAGCAACAGCACCCGACTTTACTTGGAAAGGCAGTGTATTATAAGTTATTTTGATTTTTTGAAATACTAAATGAACTTATTCCTTTTAACTTTCAAGCAGCAGCACCCGACTTTACTTGGAAAGGCAGTGTATTATAAGTTATTTTTACCAGATGGAATCAAATCTTGAATGTTTACTGAATACAACATATCATTGCTTAGTAATCTGCTGATAATTATAGAATATTGTGTCTCTTTTAGTCTGGCCTTAGGGCACTTAAGCTACCTCACCACGTCAAGGTAGAGACACATCGAGGTAGATTTTCTTTTCTTATTTTGATTTATTTTTTTTCTTCACGTAAAAAAGAATGAACTAAAATAAGAAAGAAAAATTTCAAAAAGAAAGAAAAAACAAACTTAAAAAAAAACGAGTTTTTCGTTTCTTATTTTGCTTTCCTTTTTTCATTCACAGAGAAAAAATGAAACTAAACTAAGAAAGAAAAACTGCAACAAAGAAGAAACAAATCAAAAAAGCCGTGTACGAGAAGAAACAGAAGCACAGAATCATTTATTTATAGGCAAATTGCAACAATCGAAAATGTCAAATGCATAGATGAAACAATGCAATTATTGACATTTCAATTTAATCCAGAATTTCCATTGTTTCAACAATGGTAAATTTGATTTTAGTCCTCCGGCCGACAACGGGCCCTTTTATTTTCGGGCCCTTTTAGGAACCACCACAGTTTCTCATTGATATTGCCAAAAGTGAAGTGGAATCTCTGCTATGGGGGGGCAGGAACACCACACTTGGGTGGGTGGAAGTCGACACCAATGCCCAAGTGTCCCACCCCCCACCGACACTGGACTCTTTTATTTAGGGCACCGAAATTTCCCGGCGGCCGTGGCCGGCTCTCGGCTGCGCACGGTGGGCCTTGGGCGGCAGGAGAACCGGCGCTACCGCACTCCCGGCGCGGTGGCACGAAAACGCAGATATTCCGACGGGACTTGGTAGTTGGGCTCTCGGCTTTATGGAACGGATCCATCGGCATTCGAAATTGTTGCAACTCGCTTACTTTGCTAGTACCGAGAAAAGTGAAAAATCCGCTCCCCTATGGGGGGCAGGGACACCACACTTGGGTGGGTGGATGTCGACACAAGTGACTACGTGTCCCACCACCGACCGACACGGGGCCCTTTAATTTAGGGCCCCTTATACTGCCCCCCCCCCTTTTATCCTCTGTATTGCCAAAAGTGAAGTGGAATCTCTGCTATGGGGGGCAGGGACACCACACTTGGGTGGGGGGATGTCGTCAAAGTGGCTACGTGTCCCACCCCCGACCGACACGGGGCCCTTTTATTTAGGGCCCCTTTTACTGCCCACCCCCCCTTTCTCCTCTATATTGCCAAAACCGATGTGGAATCTCTCCTGTGGGGGGCAGGGACACCACACTTTGGTGGGGGGACGTCGACACCAAGGGCTAAGTGTCCCACCCCCGACCGACACGGGGCCCCGGTATTCAGGGCCCCTTGTAGGCCCTGCTGCTGTTTCTCTTGTACCTATTGCCAAAAGGGACATAGAATCTCTTCTATGGGGGGCAGGGACACCACGCTTGGATGGGGGGATGTCGACATAAGTGGCTACGTGTCCCACCAGCGACCGACACCCGGTCCCGGTATTCAGTGCCCTATATAGGGGCCACCGCTCTTTCCCATTTAAATTGCCAAAATTGATCTAGAGTCAATTTTATGGGGGCAGGGGCACCACACTTGGGTGGGTGGAAGTCGACACCAATGCCCAAGAGTCCCACCCCCCACCGACACTGGACTCTTTTATTTAGGGCACCGAAATTTCCCGGCGGCCGGGGCCGGCTCTCGGCCGCACACGGTGGGCCTTGGGCGGCAGGAGAACCGGCGCTACCGCACTACCGACGCGGTGGCACGAAAACGCAGTGTATTCCTTTTAACTTTCAAGCAGCAGCACCCGACTTTACTTGGAAAGGCAGTGTATTATAAGTTATTTTGATTTTTTGAAATACTAAATGAACTTATTCCTTTTAACTTTCAAGCAGCTGCACCCGACTTTACTTGGAAAGGCAGTGTATTATAAGTTATTTTGATTTTTTGAAGTACTAAATGAATTTATTCCTAAGCAGCAGCACCCGACTTTACTTGGAAAGGCAGTGTATTAATGGAAATTTACGTGAATATTCCCTAGAACAAATATTTCAGATTGTTTTTTTCAGTTTCATTTGTATATTTGATGGTGTGTATATGTATGTTTATGTTAGGTCTGCGGATGTCTGTTATTAAGAATCTTACGGCAGGATAACTCGGAAAACAGTTAACCAATGTATACCAATCTTTATATTTAAGATTTTTTTTTCCTCATTATGTTTTTTAACATCTAGGCGGTTTTAATGACTACTTTACATATCAGGCCAAAATACTGAATCATAAATAATGTAATAAAGGCTATTGTTGAAAGTCAAAGCTTCCATTTGAGAGGCGAATGTTATCATTCAGGCTTGATTAGATTTTGGTGTTTCTACAAAAAAAGCTAACTACTCTGCACTTAAGTTACTCAAAGAATTATACATTAATGTGTTTAATAATTTTCAGGCGATTAATTTGATGCCTACAGAAAATTCATTTGTGGCCAGTGGAGACTGGCACATGAATTTCTTTTCTTTTACTTTTAACGTGTTTTTCTTGCTTTTTAATTTATGTTTGGAGGTTCCATTCTTTTTCCCACCTTAACTAATACCTACCTCCGTAATCGGACCTAGGGATTTATAACGTCTGCTCTCCGCTGATGATCGGCAGTTTACCGAGAAACAGCTGTTCAGAGATGGCGCTTTGCACTGATAAACACTAGGTCCATTTTTAATGTGAATTATATATTAATTTACGTGAAATTACATGCTTAACATTTTAGAATTACATGTATATCTTCCTATGACATTTTTATATAGTTAAACTCCATGTTATGGATTTACTTTAAATATAACCCAAAATACGATGACATTAAATAAGTAAAAGAATAATTTACTGATTCACATAAAAATTTCATATTTGCTAGTTTAACCTCATTTGCCTAGCTCTCATTAAAAATTTTATTGATGATGTATCCACTATATTTTAAGATCTTTTTTTTTGTAGGTCCCAGAAATACGTCATTTTCTAGCTGAACTAACAATGCTGTTATATAAATTAAGGTTTGATTTTATATCATGTTTACAGCAGAAGAATGGGTGATTAGATTTTAGCTTTTCTACTTTTATGTTAGGAGCTATGAAATTCACGGTCAAAACTTTCTGGCTGAATAATAGGTTTTATTTTCTGAATCTATTCACAGTTCTTTTGTACTAAGAAAGTCTTGGAATGGTTCTATTGCTAATTATTTTTACAGTTTTTACAATCCTTCTTTATATATAATATTGTTGCGAAGAACTTCATAAGTCTTTTAATATAAAAAGAATTATAATTTGAATTAAAAATTTATTTCATAAAAAAATTAAATTAACTGACTTGTGCAATAGAAAGAAATGTTGTTAGATACATAAACAATAGAAATTACATGGAATGCAACTTCACTTTCACAATAGAAGCCCAAATGAAAAATGTTGAGAAATCAATTAGCAATCCAAGAATTCAAATGAACGAAATGTATTCCTGTTTTTTTCTTTTAAAGGACATTACTCTAAGAGATTATCTATGTTTTTCTATCTATCAGGAAATTACTTATTATCAGTCTATTATCTGTTATATATGTCTGTTAAAAAAATCTTTGGTTTGAATTCTTATTTGATTTTATATTCAAGATATTAGTTTGTCTGCATTCTCGTTTGCTTCATTTTCGAAGCATTTCATAAAATCAGACAAACTGCATGTGCTATTCTATATTTTTGCAATGAATTTACATAATGCAGATTCGCACATAAAAATAGGGAATGATAGGCTGAGGAAAGTTGCTCTATAAAGTCCTATCCGTATTCACACAAACTTAAATGAGAGCATTTTATTGCAGGAAAGTAATTTTCGTTCAATTCTTGTGGTTCAGTGGTAAGCAATCAGTGACTCTTTGAGAGCTGTTTCAGATATCACATTTCGTTTTTTTTTTTTTGTTTTTTTTTTTATGTTTTTTTGACTAACTTCTGGAATAGATTTTTAGCTAGAATAGATTTTTAGATTTGGTGAAACATATATCCAAGAAAGTTCTTTTTAATTTTCTATGTGTAAAAGTTAAAGTATATTACTCGGTATATTACTCCTCTTCTGTAACATTTGAGAATAGACTCAGTTCAGTGTTCCTTCTATAAAAATTGCGAAATATCAGAATTTTAGGTCGTCCAGATTCTTATCTTTATTTTAGAATAAATTTATTGCATTACTTTTTCGGATAAGTAAAGTTATTGTCAGATAACTCGCTTAGGGCCCAGTGTACCAATAACAAACGAAGCAGTCATAAGTTATGGAAGCGATAGTGAAAACCTGCCGTTAAGTTACAGTTGCTGTGCATCAATAAATTTTCGTCAAGCATTTACTGATGTTTTCTTTTCATCTAACATGTTTATAAAAGTGGCTGCGATTGGTTAACAACAATGAAAATCACTTCCTGATGTCTGTGCATAGGCGCAGTAAGTTACAAAATGGCAGCCTCATGGTGTAGAAAAAATACACGTGGACAGAATTTTTTTATTGCCGTTACGAAATGTCCCGATAAGAATCTTCACAGTAAGTAAACTTATTCAACATTACTTTCAGAATATTTAATAGGAATAAATACAGCTACTGCATCGTAAAAATCACAGGAGTCGGTTTCAATCGAGGCCGACGCCAGCCATCTTGTAACGTTGAATTGGGGGGGGGGGGGGATGTTGATTTCTATTGAATGCCATGATGGGAGTTTTCTATTCGTTCCCTTAATTTTAACTCGCCAGCATCCGAGCTGCTAAAAATTTGGCCTCTGATCAGCGAGTTAGTGGCTGCTTAAACTCCTCACGAACGTTGGTGCACAGAAAATGTCACTTGATCGTTGCTTTAGCAGCGATCAAAGTTAACGGAAGTTTGGTGCACTTGGCCATTAGTCTTTTAGTTATTCAGATTGAAATAGAAAATTAGACTTTGAAATTATAAGTCATGAAATCAGATTAATAAAAAAAAGCACTGGTTTGTTTGACTCGATCTTTTGGAACTTCTAAGTTATAAGTATTGGCCTTTATCTGCTTTAATAGTCTCGAACATGTTCAAAAAACCAAAAATTGAAAAATTGACTTTGTTAATTGTAAATCATCGTTATGTTTTGATTCTGATTAGGTGGAAGGAATTGGAACTGTTACGAACTTACAATGAAACGAACAAGATATTAACAATTCTGAAATATTACGCATCCTAACGAATAATCTTTAAACTTGTTTTCATTATATATTTTCACAACTAAGCAGATATTTCTTTTCACTTCACTGTGTCAAAAATTTCTTTTTTTTTAACTAATTTATTGTAAGCCACAAACAAAAGGTCATTAATTAAAGAAATTATAGAAAATATGGCTGTAAGGTTAACAATTCAGCATATATAGCCTTACTTTCATAAAATTGATGACTGAGATATATTAAGAACTTTATTTTAAAAAAGATTATTTTTATTTTTGTTACTTCGCTTTCGAATTTTTATGTTCCATATTTTAAATGCTTAATTCTGTGAATGAAATCAACATTTAAAATGGTCTACGCACTGAATTATGGTGTTAAAATGTTTTCAAAATGTAATTCTCTTCAACTTTTGCAAAGATCTGTGGAGTATGTAACACTGAATATATGACACTTAATGAGAATACCTATTAAAAAAAAGTAATTCAAGTTAAGTATTAAACTAGGTTTAAAACTTTATCATAATTAAACGACTGCGTGGTTTTATTTCGGCACAAGAATATTTCTTTAGTTTATACATTTTCTTTGCAATCTTTCATGCACTCGTCGTCTCGAACATTGTCATCTCTCACCATCCTTGAATGCAAAATTGTGCATTATACTTCCTATAAAAGATATCTCGAAAATTGAAAATGTGCAGAATCGTGATATTTTGAATGATGGTAAACACCTTATCATTTGGCTGCCCGGCCCACATCCCAAATAACTGAAATGATTGTTAAATGTAAAGAAAGAATAGAATATCATAATCGTTAAGTAAAATTTTAACTTTTAAAATCTACGAAACAGAACCTTTTCCACTTGGGTTTCTATGAGGTTGGGGCCACTAAAATTTTGACTTTGAAAGTCAATAGAAACTCCATCAACGAAATAGATTCGATGTAACACTTTTCATATCAATGTATGATAAATGAGATATCATTCGAAATATCGCGATTTTCAATTTTGGAGATATCTTTTATAGGAAGTATAATACAGTATTTTGCATTCAAGGGTGGTGAGAAATAGCAAAGTTCGAGTGCATTGCAAAGAAAATGGAAAATCTAAAGAAATATCCTTATGCCGAAATAAAACCATGCAGTCGCTTAATTATGATAAAGTTGTAAAGCTAATTTAATACCAAAGTTGAATA
>JAFIDM010012231.1:47163344-47176737 GCA_023159025.1 Thereuonema tuberculata | reverse complement strand
TTAATTATGATAAAGTTGTAAAGCTAATTTAATACCAAAGTTGAATAACTTCTTTTTTTTATAGGTATTCCCATTAAGTGTCATATGTTTAGTGTTATATACTCCACAGATCTTTGCAAAAGTTGTAGAGAATTAAATTTTGAAAACATTGAAACACCATAATTTTTGTTTTTTTAACATAATTCAGTACATCGACCATTTTAAATGTTGATTTCATTTATAGAATTAAGCATTTAAAATATGGAGCATAAAAATCAAAATGGAAGTAACAAAAATAGAAACAATCGTTTTTAAAAAACGTTTAGTACTATATCTGAGCTGGCGAAGCAGAAATCAATCCGAGTTGCAGGTCGGGGATTTTTCCATCATCAAGCCTCCTGTTGAGTGAGTACCACACTTCTTTCCCGGGGTTAAAGGGGGGCAGGCTGACCACCTGATCTCAATTTACTCTCGTTAAACAGGAAACAAAAGGCCTGTAGTGGGATAAGCTTTTATCAAAAATTAGGCTTTTTTACTAATTGGGAAAATGTTACTTTCAAATATAGTACTTCAATGCAATTTGAATTTCAATAGCAACTATTTGTAACTATCTGATATCTGGTTCTCAGATGTCAATCTGAATTGAAAGAAGTAGCCAATTACTCGAATAATCTTTCAACTTTTACATATTCAACATAGTTCACTAGCAACTGTTGTGATTTATCCAGTATTAATTGTATTGGAAAAATAAAAAGTAATTCTGTGGCGCTGCTAATATGAGTCATTCAAGCGCTTTAAGTCGTTTTCCATGATTCCACGACTTTAAGGAACTCCTTCGAAAAATTAATAGGATTAAGTGTAGTTTTTGCTATTTATTTATCATGCGGCTAAACATTGCATAACTAGATGTCATAATATACTACTGTTCATAAAAATCAAAACTTCTGAAAAAAGTTGAGCTACGACTTTATTTTTGTACAGGATATATTAACTAGGTAATACAGAACAAATCAGTAGCAGCTGTGTCATATTCATTAGGTGCGTTGATGTAGCTAATAATTGGTGTGACCACTTCTGCCGTATATCACTTGCTGTAAGCGCCGAAAGTATCGAATCAAATAATACTTGAATGTTGTTTGGTGGATTCAAATTCAACCTATTGGTCCGCGTCTAAAGTTCATCAAGAGTTGCTGGCGGACGGTCGTACCACTCTAGCTGTTGTTTGAGCATGTCCCTGAGATTTGTTTTTATCCCTGAAGAAGACATATGTTGTTGCTACAACATGCATTTTCTGCTGATATATGATTTCAAGGACGTTTGCAGATAGGGAAGAGCGACCTGATTCAGAATCTCATTGATGTAACTGGCAATAGTGATGGCCGTACGGATTCTCACCAAAAGGGATCTGTGATCATAATGCCTCGTGTTGGTGAAGTCTGTCTGGTGCGAATATACTCTTCCCGACGCCTCTTCCTCTGTCGTTTGCTGACAAAAACGCGGTCATCATTTAGGCTTAAACAGAAGCTCGATTCATTTGAAGACGCAATACTGTGCCATTCGTCACGCCACTCCCTTCCTTTGATACACCATTGCAGCCTGGCAAGATCGTTGAAGAGGATCAAAGGTAGCTTGAGGAGGAACAGACGATCCGCAGTCATATGTAATAACCAGCGTCCTACTGTTACGGCTAATATGATAGAATGCGTCTCAGTTCTGCGCCAACGCCGTTGATGATGTCGAACGTTCAAGCAAAGACATCCTCATGAGACGATAAGTTATCCAGGAATTTCTCTTCGAGTTCGACGCCTTTCTTCGTACCATTCTCTGCACACTCTTTCCACGACGGACACTGAGCCCTCCACGATCGGCAATATCCAGAAGAGAAGCACTGCAATATCTCATGTCTATCATACAACCTCTCGAACTCGCTAATGTGACTATACGGCTGTCTTACTTGACGATGAGGAATCCTCACCTATTGCTGACCTGCAATGACAAGCCAACCGCGCCACTCAGTGTTTATAAAAGAATTACAGCCGGTTTACGTTCTTTGATATTGCGCGATATGATTTGCATAAATGAGATACGCCTGAACCTGAATCGCTAATCATTTGATCTGCATTGTGTAGCGAACATATCCTGTAAAAATCAAAGTCGTAGCTCAACTTTACTAAATTTTTATGACTGGATTATTTCCATTATTTTGATGTATATTACGTGTGTCAAAGTATCTTAAAATAAAATAAGGCCAAACACACAAAATTAAAAAGTTAAGACATATTTAAATTTAATGAGCATATATTTCGAAATGCTTACAAGTGCATTTCTTTTTATTTCCATTATTCTTTATTATATTATTTATCAGTGTTTTCCGTAGTGATCATTTATATCTATGGTGATATTTAATTCTTCGATTTACAGTTGATTTAAAGGTTCTTTTTTTATTTTCATATTAAATTTTTCTGGTTTAATTTTCTTCTTTTGTTCAAGTTTGCGTGTATTAATCCTATTAATATTAACCAATAAATCACACAAAACAGCGTTTAAAATTTATCTTAATATTAGTAAAGCACGAAAAAAAATTTTTGTTTTTTTGTTTTTAAAAATAAAGAAAAAAAAAGATAATTTCATAGAAATGTTAATATGATTTTTCCAAGTGAGCTTCTTTTCATTAATCGCAGGTATTGAGGTTAGGAAATAATATATTATTTCAATTCTGAATCCTTATAACGGCAAGTTGATTGAATGGTTTTTATTTATACTGAATGATTAGTTAATAAATTAGTATCCAAAATAATGATTGCCATTTCTACGATCATTATACAGGGTGATTCATAAAGTACTGGAAAAATAGGCCTATAAAGAACGAACATCGAAACATTTTTCTAAGTCAAATTCGGTGTAAAACAAAATAAAATAGGGCATGGAATTCCGGTTCGAACGTGCGATTCTGAGTCGGATGATGGGGTCCCTATTTTAACTTTTTTTCTGCCCCGATGAAGAAAAAGCTCTAGTCAGCATCCTTCAAAACCGGGAAGAGCAATCCAGTATTTTTCCAATACTTTATGAATCACCCTGTATTATTGCTTGGCATAGAATGTTAGATGATGACAAAGCATTGGATTTTTTGTTTTGAAATGGCATTGGTTATTACTTAACCAGTAACTATTAAAATTACATCTGCGATAATTTTTAAACAAAGAACTAACTTTCTGAATTTTCAGTCGATTTTCTTTTTAAGAACTGAAAAAAACCAGAACTTCGTAATATCTACAAATAGAAAAATCGCTGTCGGTTTCACTAAATTACCACCAAATGGAGTGTGGGGACACTTGAATCACTAATATTTAAACATCTAAATGATTTAGGAAATTAAGAATTCTCTGAATTAAATGGATTTCAAAAATGAAAAACAACATTTGATTGCATCTTTATAGAAATAATAAAAAAAATCGAAAAAAGATCTTTAAATAAAAGACTAATTAAAACTAATTTACGAGAATAAAACAGTTGTACTATGAATTAATGTGTAGATTGCAGCCTAATGTCAGGGCCGTAGCTACCACCGGGGCAGCCGGGGAAGTGCCCAGGGGCCCCCGGTCAAAGGGGGGGCCCCCGAATGTAGGGGGATTTTTTTTTTACGAAACCATAATCACTTGTTGCCCTGGAGACCCCAATCCTTTAGCTACGGCACTGCCTAATATATGTATACTTAGATAGCTAGTAATCATTGCCATACATTAAGGATCAAAGGGAATTGGGGAAAAAGTTTCACGACAGTGATGTGTCCTGCCTGAAATAGAATTTGTACATCATATGTAGCAATCTGCCGCACTTGACCTCGGGGTCACCTGAAAGTAAATATAACCAAGAGAACATTATTGAATGAGATCATTTCGGAGACAAGGTATCCTGGTGTGGGCTGGCATTAGGATGGACTCCTCTTCATGTCTTTGATAGAGGCACTATCAAATGTAACTATCAAATGTAATTATTCCCCAAAACATCTCTTCAGGGTACAATGGGACCTGCTTTCCTGTTTATGGACGATAATACACGTCCCCATAGAGCGGACCTTTTCAATGAGTCCCCGGAAACAGAGGATATCCCAATGATAGATTGGCCACAGAGGTCTCCTCTTCTAAACCCTATTGAACATGCTTGGGATATGCTGGGGAGACGCATTGCAGAACGGAATCCTCCTCCTTGTTCCCTTCAAGAGCTACATACAGCATTATTGCAGGAGTTCGGTTTCTCAGGAACAGCTCGAGATTCTCTTCCGTTGTATGGTATGCATTTCTGTCAGAAAACATCATACTCCATACGAATATATCTGTACAGCATTAAAATTTGCTTTTGTACTAATAACTAAGTGATTCTAAATTTGTTTTTTTCCATTTTAATAATTCTTTTTCAGCCCAAGATTGTTGTGTTCTTGTATATTATTATCGTTTTCAGTTGTGTCCCAAATACCTAAACCAAATTGGCTCACATTAAATAGCTGTATGTGAATGAATTACCATGATCCTTAAGTTGCTGATCCTTAAGTTGAAATTGTATTTAGAATCCCAGAATAAGATTGAGTTTAGTTACAAATATGAATTCCCAACATCTGAAAACTTCATCATAATTATTAGCATTACAGCCCGACTCCAGCATCATAGGATTTTCTTCTAGGACTCATCTGTTCTTAATTCCAGCTTTCTGAATTCTTGTATTACTCCATATATCATTTCTTACAGAAATTTTGAAATTATGATCCTTTCGCTGTTGTTAGGTCGCCGCCGTTTATTAGAAAAGTCAAATTTTCAATATTTCTTTTGAAATATTTTTATATATTTTATATATTTCCAATTTTTAATATTTTTTTATAGAACTACATTTAAATGTAACTGAAATTAAAATAGATTGAGAAAAAAATCCCATTTTTCTTGGTGTTGCAATTTTACTAATGACAGTTGTCTCACCAAAATGCACTTAGCTGAGAAATTAGAAATCGATTTAGTAATTTTAGTAAGCAGAAATGTTTTTCTTTCACTCACTAATATTTTCATTTACAGATAACAAAAAAAGTCATTAAGATAATTTATGCTGGAAGACTAAGTTATGGATTAACTTTGGGAAAACCCGACATTCATCAAGTAAATACTGCAACTCCTTTTTTATTGATAAAGAATTAAAAATTTCGCAATGGAAAACACATTAAAATCGATATAAATTGTACAGTTTAGAAAAGCAATTTAGAAAAAGCCGAAATGCCTTAATAAAATGGCTGATTGCCCTTTGTTGCCCTAGAAAACGGCCCCATAAATTTTTGGATTTTACTCAAGTAACTCTTAACCCGGATAACACAAAAATAGTGAGAATTTTATAATAATGACGTCTTAAATATTGTAATGTCGGGATAAGGTAAAGGTTACAATGTTTCAGATGTTATTCTGATCGATGTATTTTTCCTAAGATATAACCTTTACGATAACATTTATGAACAGCCTTAAACATTTTCGCTATTGAATAACCTGTATTTACTTGACAGAAAAGCTTTTTCCAACTTTCTCGGCAAAACCTTTCCGAGTTTTGTCTTTTATTACAATAAATCAATTTGCAATAAAGCAATGTTACACTATCCCAAAAATCAAAAACATCAATATATGGTTTATTCAGACTGTTTGGCATAATTAAGACTATTGTTTTTGCATAATGATTGTGGTGATAGGAGTCCTGAGATTCACTACGGTTCTTATAGGCTCTTATCTACCCAGTTTCTCCTGGTGTTACGCTTTTAGTAATGTATAATAAAATTTATCTTAATATTTAGTGAATGAAAAACATGAACAAGAAAGCCAATTAAATGTATAAAATAGATAGATTTATAAAAGAGATAAGTACAGGGTGCGGCAGAGCAATTTCCTTATTTGAAACGCGCGCGCTGAAGCGACCGTTATTCCGAGAAAGAGCGGGACCTAATGTTTTCTGTCATGTAGGTTTAGTAACGATCATGCAGTGGACGAGGGAGGAGCGCGCGTTCGCCAAAGAAGCGTACTTTTCAAGCAGTCGTTCAATCATCACCACGCAACGTCCATTCAGGAATCACTTTTAATATAGCGCCCGCGGTCGTTTTTCTGATCGGAAATCGATTCTTTTATGGTGGACAAATTTAGAAAAACCGGTGATATGCAGAAAAAAAAAACCCAGAAGGTTCAAGAACCGTCCTGAAAACATCGAGCAGGTTAGGCAGTCATTTTTGCTTTCAAAAAGTCCACATGATTGAGGATTTTTTTTTTTTACGAAAATTTGAAGAAATTGATTTGAGTATGTCTGGTTTCAGCAGGATGGCGCCACGGCCCACACGGCGCGAACGTCGATGAATCTTTTGCGAGAACACTTCCCTGGATGCCTCATCTCCTTGCGGGACGATCTTCAGTGGTCAGCGCGCTCGCCCGATTTAGCCCCGTATGATTTTTTTTTTTTTTGGGGGGGGGCTATCTGAAATCCCTAGTTTTCGTAGACCGTCTAAGGACCCTGGCTCAACTGAAGACTAATATTCAAGCTGCTATCGGCAACATACCCATCGATATGCTGGAACGAGTGAAGAGAAGCTTCAAAACTCGACTATCTCAATGCATTGATCAGAACGGAGGCCACCTTAGTGATATCATTTTTAAAACATAACAAATAAAAACTTTAAATGTCTCTCTGTAATATGGAAAAAGAATTACACTGATATCTCCTATACTGTTTGTGTTATTAATTTTTTAAAATAAGGAAGTTAGAATGCCACACTCTGTATATCCCTTAATTGGCCCACAATGACACATGAGGGCTCTAGAGGTAAGTTTCAATGACCAGTGACTAAGATGAGATTAGATGATCAGGATAGCGCTCGCTCGCTTATTCCCTGGGAAATAAACCCCAGTATCCATTCTACTGAGAGCTGGGTGGATCCTAAAACCCTTCGATAAATCGAGGAGAATTCGATGTAGAAAAATCATTTACCTCTATTTGGGTCGGGGATAGAATCTTGCTCCGTCAATCTGCAGTCAAACAGTTTACCACTTGGCTGCCGGGCCCACAGTAAACTGTTTGACTTTTTAAAAAGAGTGTAATTAAGACATAACCTGCCATTTTTTTCTCTTTCTCAGATTAGCCACCAAATTACAAATAGTAGTAATTTTTGTACTAATTAGGATGTAATAATTTACCATACGGTCGGTCCTACTTTACAGAATATGAAAGCAGGTAAAAGAAAACTTGGATTTACCGGGATTCAATCCAGATAAATGTTATTTCTACATTCCCTAAAGCACAGTTAAACTGTGCGTGAATAGAATTTCATATCTAGATTTATAATACAGGATGGTGCATATAACCGGCCCCAATAGGCATTTCTTTTTATATTGTATTATTATTTTGGGGCCGGTTTATATGCGCCAGTCTGCCAAGTGGAAGCATATTTGACACAACATTCTTTTAGAAATTTTCTTTTAGTCAGTTACGAATTTAAGTTATGATACTGTAGAAACTTTTTGTTATTAAATATAGCACTTTAATGAAATAAATTCACGCTAAGACAATCATGAAATCTGAGATCACAGCAAAGTGACCTTCCTACCTTTTCCAATATAGATTTGCTTATTAATTGTAAAAAAAAAACTTTGGTCTTTCTTTATTACATATTTTTATATTTTGAAATGATAAAATTAAATATAAGAGTTCGCCTATTTTTATTTATTTGAAATCCGAAAAAATTTGAAGACTGTCTTTCTTTAAAATGTTGCAGAAATGTTTGTTTATTCTTTTTATTTAACTTAGTTTTTTTTAATGGAAAGTAATATAAGTTATTAATTACACTTCTCATATTTTTAGGTGAATACTGACAAAAAGGGAATTTATGGACTTAAGCCCATTGCACATGGATCCGAAAATCGGACGGTCGGATCCACAAAATCGGACGTATTCTCTTTCACATGGCCACGAAACTCTCCGACGTCGTCTATACGACATGTAGCATTCAAATCGTTCGTATAGGCGACATTTAGTGGCCATGTGAAAGAGAATATGTCTGATTCTTGGATCCATGTGCAATGCGCTTAATTCATCAAAAGAGATCTCAATAGTATGCATTTAATTGAAAAAAAAAAACTACAATTGAATGAAAGGGAAAATAATGTAGCACCAAAACTGAATAATGAGTGTTATTATGAAACGTTGACGATCTACGAAGTCTACGAAGTCACATAAATAACTCTTGAAAGAAAGTAAAAAAAAAGGAATATTCGACGAAAGTTACCAAAAGCCATGAAATTAGCTATTATAATGTCAATGATGATTCCCATTTGTCTCTTTTATTATTCTTGTAGCAATACATTACATTAATAAATATCCTTATTCGCTAATCTTCCGACGCAAAAAAACTCATTTAGCTGTAATTGTCTAAATGTAGTTAATCGGTTCAATTTTCAGAAAACACCGTTTATTCTTCTGAGTACTTCTGACGATAGTCTCCTGTGGCGAATCATGTGATTACGTTGATTTAACATCTATTCGAGTAATGAAAAGCATTGGTAGTTTGAAACATATATTTTACAGAGAAAATTTACTGTTATACAAAGGCACAATTTAAATTATATTCGTCTTTTCTCAAAATATTCTTCTTTTCTCTTAATTGTAGTTATTGAGAGATACATAAGGTAAGCAAAATCAAAGTATTTTACAGAATTTTTGAGTTTCTTTTCATTGCTCCAGCGATAAGACATTGTAATCTTAATAAGCACTAAGTTCAGCATATTTACCATGTCAATGAAGATATACCAAAGTAATTTATATGTAATAAACAATAAAGATGAAAACGCACATCAATTAAAAGATCCACTGAGCTATTCTTGGCATTTTTGTTCATGCTTGACCTTTGTATATGTTTCTTTGGATCCCACTGAGTTTGAATACTGGGCGAATCAAACTAATGAGACCTCGGAAGGTCGAAACAGTGTATTTGAGTCCCGATACCAAAACGCCAAAAATAGCTCAGTGGATCTTTTAATTGTTGTGCGTTTTCATCTTTACTAGTTGAACCGTGCGAATAATTCGCAACAAAAAAAACCACCTTTAAGAAATAATAAACAAATCCAACAGCTGTCGTGCATATTAGTTAAACATATTGTCAATAGATGGTGCCTTCTCCATTTTTATAAAAAGGTTAACCCGTGCGAATAATTCGCATGGTATCTTGATAAGTCACCGAATGGTAATGTGGAAATAAATAAATGAACAGATTGCCTTCTTAATTTTTATAAAAAGGTTTTTAAAATAAAGTTTTTTTAACGAAAACATTAATTTTAAGCAATTTGTTTATTTTTCGTCATTAGCGGTGAATGAAATCTTCAAAATGATATCTCAATCATTGATTTTGATGAAGTATTAAGGGAGATAAAAAAAAAAATCTTTGAGAAATAATATATGAGAAGTTGATAAATTTTTATGTTTTTTTTTTGTAATAAATGGTTTCTTTTTATTAAAATATAAATCTTTGTTTGTTTTTTATCTGTTCTTATTAAATAAACGATGAAATATCTTTTCAAAATGCATTTTTAGTTAAAAAAGAATATATTTGAAGTTAACGCATTATTTGAAATTCTGTTTCGCTTTCGAAAGATAAGTCGCTTTTGTTAAAGTGTATCTACATTTTTATAAAAAGGTTTTTAAAATAAAGTTTTTTAACGAAAACATTAAATTTAAACAATTTGTTTATTTTTCGTCATTAGTGGGGAACGTAATCTTCAAAATGATGTCTCAATCATTGATTTGATGAAGTATTAAGGGAAATATGCCGTACCGACAAAAAACACCTTTGAAAAATAATATATAAGGATTGTCTATCAGTAACTCTTATGCACGTAAATTTTTGCCATTATATAATTTATAGGTGTTTATTCCATTACATACCTTCATAGCCTACGTGTATGTGTACCTATGTTTTTGTTTTTGTTTTTTCCAATGCCCGTGCTCATAGATTGATTAAACCTTTCTTTTGGCAACAACAAGGGCGAGAAATGATAGTATTTATCCGGCGAAACGTTGCCCAGGGTATGTCATAGGAGGCAGCCTCACGTTGCAGCCGCAGAAACGGACAGAAGAAGAAACAGAAGGGGAAAGAAACATCCATGCCACTGCCGGGATTCGAACTCGGGTACCGACACACTTACCACACGGCAGACCACCGTCTAGCCCGCTCGGCCACGCCGGCACCGCCTATATGTTCCTATATCCCACCAATACGTATTACCGATAGAAAAAAATTGCAATACCACCGCACAGCAAACTCGGGGGATTCGTCTGTTTGGGTCCCGAGATCATGTTTAGTAGCCTATGACGGTTCTCAAATTCATTAGAAAACTTTGTACGACATAAATCCGAACTCTGATGTTCTGTTCTATCCAGTGATGTCAAATAAGATTAATCACAGTCTTATTCCAGCCTACGCTAGCTGCGATTTGTATTACAGAATTTGTCATCTTTCAACAGAAAGGAGATGTTCATAATGTTTCTTATCATTCATGTGTTCAGAAAGTGACATTATGCTTGTTGTGATTTCGTTACTTAAACTGTATTATATCGCTCATAACTCAGACGAAACGTTAGAAAGTTCTATGAAAATTCGATTGTTTTTGAGCGTTTGATTAATTTTAAGATCATTCGTCATCATTTTGTTTTTTGTTTTTATTTTTTTTTTCTAGGAGAATTAAGGAAATGGTTTGGAAATTGAGTCATCATTTCTAAAAATAAAAGCAATGGAAAAAAATCCTATTTGTATTTTCTCCGGTTTTGTGAAAATCGATGAATCCAGTAAGAATATACATTGAATTCAAAAAATAAATAAATAAATAAATAAATTAAATAAATAAAATTTCAATAGTGAGATATTCCAAGTAAAGCGGTCAAAACCGTGCAACTTCAAAAAACGTCCGTCGTAGGTGCCCATCGAGCGAGAATGTCCACGCGACCATATCTCTTTATTTTATAAAAAATATTGGCCCTCACACTTCCTAAGGTTGTGCTCCCCTGATCTAAACTAAAGTTCTTATGGAGGGTCCAAACTTCCCAACCCCTTATTAATCTTATCTAATTAATCTTACTATTTAATGATTTGATAATGTCGTTCGTAATAATAATTAATAATAATACATATAATTTACAGTAAATGTCTTAATAGTTAAGGATTTGATAGTGCCATTTGTAATAATAATTAATAATGAATGTCATTCACAAAACTAAAAATTATCAAATAGTGCGCTACAGTTCAGTTCATGAAAGAAGAACTTTTGATGACGTAATTTCCATTTTTTTTTTAGTGAATACCATAATCATGAAAAAAAATATTCAAATTAAGGTGGCCATATTATCTTCAGGTACCTTATAATAGGGTGAAAATCTCTTTGTGAGAATTACACTTCAGTTCCTGAAAGAAGAGCTTCTGATGACGTAATTTCCTGATGGTTTGATGTTTCCAGGACGTAGCAGCGCCATCAATTGCTAAGATTCGTAACTGAAATCTTTTAAAAATTACGAAAACATTCTGGTCTTTATAGTTTCTACAATTACGAATACATTTCTATATTTTTACAGTAAAATAAAACAAAGAACGCACATAACTAAACAAAACACAAATTCAATGAGCTATTTTTGGATATTTGTGCTGGAAATCGGAGATAGTACTGTTTCAAGGCTAATTGGCGTCTCATCAGTCCAATGAGCCCAGCATATCTAGCTCAGAGAAATAGGACAATATACAAACGGACAAACATACAAATCAATGACCCCTAAATTACAAAAACATCAAAACAAAATCAAGAATAAAAAGGGGTGAATAATTAATCCCCGCTAGCGTTTATTCTTGATTTTGTTTTGATGTTTATGTAATTTAGGGGTCGTTGATTTATATGTTTGTCCGTTTTGTATATTGTCCCCATTTCACTGAGCTAGGTATGGTGGACGGATTTCACTGATGAGATACCAATTAGCCACGAAACAGTACTGTCTCCGATTTTCCTTGCTTGGCTAAGCAAAGTTTGTCCTTTCTTGGTCATGCTTATGCGATCATAAAACGAGCCATCTTGGACTGTCTGCTCGGAGTTCAAGTTGATGACGTCATGACTAGTGACGTTTATTCCAGAAAAAATCGATTGCTACATAATGACCATAAATGGCAAACCCTTTTTTTTGCTAAAATACTACAGTTGTATTTCGTACCAACATTCCAATAGTAAAGTCTGAGACAGTTACTATTGCAAGTTATGACATTTTTCAATTTATTTGTTGGCAGCAATGTAAAAGCTCAAATTTAATTTTTAGTTTCACACTGCAGGGCCGCAGCTAATGTATCGGAGGGCCGTGGCGGGCCGCAGCACTGTTTTAGACATTAGTCGATATACTGTATATTAAAACAAGTATATTAAAAGCATAAAGCATGATAAATATGAATACATAAAAACTATCAATTAGTTAATTCCTTCAGCTGAGATTTTAATGAATTTAGTTTGATTCGTTTAAACTAAGCTAACTTTAGAGTGCTATGCCATTTAATGAGTAATAGATGGTAAAATCGGACTTAACAGAAAAGTAGTAGTCGATGTAGTCCATGATTGAATTGACCCATTAGTTTTTAAAAATTTAAATTTAACTTTAAATTCCACTGAAAATTAGTATTTCATTAGTTAATGCTGAAAAATACTGACAATATGATTTTGTTTAATAAACGTGTAATTGGTATTTTTAAAATTCCAATATAATATAAGATTGATTCAAATTAATTAATTCTATTATTCATTTCAGAACAATGGCTATATTTAAATGTACGACTTCTAATGTATCACCAATTGCTGATTCTGATGATGGTCGATCCAGTAATATATACAGAAGTTTCAAACCAATAGCAGTTACATCAAAGATTTTAGGAGTTTTTCCCATTCAAGGAGTGATTCAGCAAAGAAACAAATTTAGTTTTCACTGGAGGAGTTGGGATTCGCTCTTTTCCGTTATGGTATTTCTGATGTACCGTATCACTTTCTTCGCATCTATCATCATACCAAAAGATAGCAATATGTTTACGTATTATACAATTATTGTGAATATGTGTCTTTTTGCTTTAAATGTTTCATTGTGTCATATTTTAATTTTAATAGCTATTCCGAAAGTCCTAAAGCATATTATAAAGTGGAAGAAAGTGGAAGATTCATCTAAAGAATTACAAGAAGTTGTCCAACCATCAAAATGGAAGGTTCTGCGTCTTATTGTGTCAATATTTACAATCAAGTTATTAACAGAAATTTATATATGTGTAGATATTAAAATGAAAGAGAAAATTGTTATCAAAAATTTCAGTATATTTTTCAGTTTCCTTTCGGATTTAATCACCAGA
>JAFIDM010012231.1:47092771-47158561 GCA_023159025.1 Thereuonema tuberculata | reverse complement strand
TTTTATATTTTTTATTATAATAAATCGTTTCTTTTTATTAAAATATAAATCTTTGTTTGTTTTTTATCTGTTCTTATTAAATAAACGATGAAATATCTTTTCAAAGTGCATTTTTAGTTAAAAAAGAATATATTTGAAATTTACGCATTATTTGAAGTGTTGCTTCGCTTTCGAAAGATAAGTCGCTTCCGTTAAAGCATTTTTATAAAAAGGTTTTTAAAATAGTTTTTCAACGAAAACATTAAATTTAAACAATTTGTTTATTTTTCGTCATTAGTGGGGAACGTAATCTTCAAAATGATGTCTCAATCATTGATTTTGATGAAGTATTAAGGGAAATAGGCACAAAAACACTTTGAAAAATAATATATAAGGATTGTTTATTACTAACTCTTATGCACGTAAATTTTTGCCATTATGTAATTTATATGTGTTTATTCCATAACATAACTTCATAGCCTATGTGTTCCTATGTTTTTTTGTTTTTTTGTTTTTTTTTTCCAATGCCCGGGCTCGTAGATTGATTAAATCTTTCTTTTGGCCAACAACAAGGGGCGAGAAATGATAGCATTTATCCGGCGAAACGTTGCTCAGGGTACGTCATACGAGGCAGCATCACGTTGTAGCCGCAGAAACGGACAGAAGGAGAAACAGAAGGGAAAAGAAACATCCATGCCACTGCCGGGATTCGAACCCGGGTACCGGCACACTGGCCACACGGCAGACCACCGTCTAGACAACTCGGCCACGCCGGCACGGCCTATATGTTCCTATGTCCCACCAATACGTATTACCGACAGAAAAAAATTGCAATACCACCGCACAACAAACTCGGGGGATTCGTCTGTTTGGGTCCCGAGATTATCTTTAGTAGCCTATGTCGGTTCTCAAATTCATTAGAAAACTTTGTACGCCATAAATCCGAACTCAGACATTCTGTTCTATCCAGTGATGTCAAATAAGATTAACCACAGTCTTATTCCAGCCTAAGCTAGTTGCGATTTGAATTACAGAATTTGTCTTGTTTCAACAGAAAGGAGATGTTCATACCTTTTCTTATCATTCATGTGTTCACAAAGTGACATTATGCTTGTGGTGATTTCGTTATTTAAACTGTATTATATCGCTCATAACTCAGCCAAAAGTTTAGAAAGTTCTATGAAAATTAGATTGTTTTTGAGCGTTTGATTAATTTTAAGATCATTCGTCACCGTTTTGTTTTTTGTTTTTATTTTTTTTTCTAGAATTAAGGAAATGGTTTGGAAATTGAGTCACCATTTCTAAAAATAAAAGCAATGGAAAACAACCCTACTTGTGTTTCCTCCGATTTTGTGAAAATCGATGAATCCAGTAAGAATACACATTGAATTCAAAAAATAAATAAATAAATAAATAAAATTTCAATAGTGAGATATTTCAAGGAAAGCGGTCAAAACCGTGCAACTTCAAAAACGTCCGTCGTAGGTGCCCAGCGAGCGAGAATGTCCAGCGACCATATCTCTTTATTCTATAAAAAATATTGGTCCTCACACTTCCTAAGGTTTTGCTCCCCTGATCTAAACTAAAATTCTTATGGAGGGTCCAAACTTCCCAACCTCTTACTAATCTTATCTAATTAATCTTACTAATTAATGATTTGATTATGTCGTTCGTAATAATAATTAATAATAATATATATAATTTACAGTAAATGTCTTAATAGTTAAAGATTTGATAGTGCCATTTGTAATAATAATTAATAATGAATGTCATTCACAAAACTTAAAATTATCAAATAGTGCGCTACAGTTCAGTTCATGAAAGAAGAACTTTTGATGACGTAATTTCCATTTTTTTTTTAGTGAATACCATAATCATGAAAAAAAATATTCAAATTAAGGTGGCCATATTATCTTCAGGTACCTTATAATAGGGTGAAAATCTCTTTGTGAGAACTACACTTCAGTTCATGAAAGAAGAGCTTGTGATGACGTAATTTCCTGATGGTTTGATGTTTCCAGGACGTAACAGCGCCATCAATTGCTAAGATTCGTAACTGAAATCTTTTAAAAATTACGAAAACAATCTGGTCTTTATAGTTTCTACAATTACGAATACATTTCTATATTTTTACAGTAAAATAAAACAAAGAACGCACATAACTGAACAAAACATAAATTCAATGAGCTATTTTTGGATATTTGTGCTGGAAATCGAAGACAGTACTGTTTCGAGGCTAATTGGCCTCTCATCAGTCAAATCCGTCCAGCATACCTAGCTCAGAGAAATAGGACAATATACAAAACGGACAAACATACAAATCAATGACCCCTAAATTACAAAAACATCAAAACAAAATCAAGAATAAAAAGGGGTGAATAATTAATCCCTGCTAGCGTTTATTCTTGATTTTTTGATGTTTATGTAATTTAGGGGTCGTTGATTTGTATGTATGTCCGTTTTGTATATTGTCCCCATTTCACTGAGCTAGGTATGGTGGACGGATTGGACTGATGAGATGCCAATTAGCCTCGAAACAGTACTGTCTCCGATTTTCCTTGCTTGGCTAAGCAAAGTTTGTCCTTTCTTGGTCATGCTTATGCGATCACAAAACGAGCCATCTTGGACTGTCTGCTCGGAGTTCAAGTTGATGACGTCAAGACTGGTGACGTTTATTCCAAAAAAAATCGATTGCTACATAATGACCATAAATGGCAAACCCTTTTTTTTGCTAAAATACTACAGTTGTGTTTCGTACCAACATTCCAATAGTAAAGTCTGAGACAGTTACTATTGCAAGTTATGACATTTTTCAATTTATTTGTTGGCAGCAATGTAAAAGCTCAAATTTAATTTTTAGTTTCACACTGCAGGGCCGCAGCTAATGTATCGGAGGGCCGTGGCGGGCCGCAGCACTGGTTTAGATATTAGTCGATATACTGTATTTTAAAACAAGTATATTAAAAGCATGAAGCATGATAAATATGAATACATAAAAACTATCAATTAGTTAATTCCTTCAACTGAGATTTTAATGAATTTAGTTTGATTCGTTTAAACTAAGCTAACTTTAGAGTGCTATGCCATTTAATGAATAATAAATGGTAAAATCGGACTTAAAAGAAAAGAAGTAGTCGATGTTGTCCATGATTGAATTGACCCATTAGTTTTTAAAAATTTAAATTTAACTTTAAGTTCCACTGAAAATTAGTATTTCATTAGTTAATGCTGAAAAATACTGACAATATGATTTTGTTTAATAAACGTGTAATTAGTATTTTTAAAATTCCAATATAATATAAGATTGATTCAAATTAATTAATTCTATTATTCATTTCAGAACAATGGCTATATTTAAATGTACGACTTCTAACGTATCACCAATTGCTGATTCTGATGATGGTCGATCCAGTAATATATACAGAAGTTTCAAACCAATAGCAGTTACATCAAAGATTTTAGGAGTTTTTCCCATTCAAGGAGTGATTCAGCAAAGAAACAAATTTAGTTTTCACTGGAGGAGTTGGGATTCGCTCTTTTCCGTTATGGTATTTCTGATGTACCGTATCACTTTCTTCGCATCTATCATCATACCAAAAGATAGCAATATGTTTACGTATTATACAATTATTGTGAATATGTGTCTTTTTGCTTTAAATGTTTCGTTGTGTCATATTTTAATTTTACTAGCTATTCCGAAAGTCCTAAAGCATATTATAAAGTGGAAGAAAGTGGAAGATTCATCTAAAGAATTACAAGAAGTTGTCCAACCATCAAAATGGAAGGTTCTGCGTCTTATTGTGTCAATATTTACAATCAAGTTATTAACAGAAATTTATATATGTGTAGATATTAAAATGAAAGAGAAAATTGTTATCGAAAATTTCAGTATATTTTTCAGTTTCCTTTCGGATTTAATCACCAGAGTACCAAATATAATGTTAATCTACTTCTGTTGGGCACTTTACCATCGTTTTAAGGCAATCATTCTGCAAATTAGACTTTTAAATAAAACTTCTGAAATAAATAGACAAGAACACTTAACACATCTTCTTAGCACCTTTAATAAACTTCGATTACTAATGAAAGATCTGAACTACTGCTTTGAAGAATTACTTTTACTTCACTTTGTTTTCAACACGTTGAATTCATGCCTTTCTTGCTATTACATAACTATTGATTTAATTAGCTCGACTGATTCAGATCTTCTTCCAGCTTATTGTTTATTTTTATTTCTCTCAGCTTCAGAAATACTTGTAATTTGCTTCGCAATTGAAGTGACTATTAGGAAGGTAAGTTTTTTTGTTTTTTAATATCTAGGGATTCATAATTTTAAAAGTGAAGTATAGATTTGAAAGTAGGAGGAGATCAACGTTTATTCTGAAGGCTTCCATGATGTTTATCTGTATAAGAATCTAAGGTATAAGGTATAAAGGATTGTTTGATACGTTAGCGTTTCACTATATCAAAACAAAATAATTCAAAAGCAAAAAAAAAAAGCTTTACCTCAAAGATGATCAACAACTAAACAACATCATCCGTTGTTTAGTTGTTAGGAACAAAAGAATACAACTAACAACATTATAATTAGACATTTAGAAACCTACATTTAATCGGCATCTTGGAATAAGAACAATAGCAAAGATAAGCCACACACTAGCCATACAAATTCATGCAGCAATGATATTGTGCAGCACAAACAATTACAATACGAATTATTGATAATGACTTTCTTTCTTGATGTAACAGACTTACTTAATAAAATAGTACACGATTTATACTTTATGCACAAACTAAGACACTGATTGATCCAACGACAAAGACCAAACAGTTATCAATAAAGCTGTGACAAGAACTTTTGAGTATGCCTGTTATTATCTGCTTACTACAAGATATGAAGTTTTGACAGGAAGTAATGATAGAGGTTTGCTAATACTTGTTTCAGAATATATCTGTATTTTATTTACGATCCGAATATCAAATATTTAAAATCAATTATACATTTAATTTATAGAAAAATAATTTTTTGATCTCTAATTTTTCTATGATTATACATAACTAGTTGCGACCCGTGAAATATTCACGGAAGTAAAACAAATTCTACATTTTTGAAAAACACAAGATTGGAAAAGATGTTGTAAGCTAATTTTTTTAGAAACCATGACTTCCAGAATAGCCCACATGTAATTTGAATATCGGCTTATTTGTTAAAATAATAATATAATATTGTTAAAATAAAAAAAAATGAAAAGTTGATGTATCACTTTCGTAGTAGCCAGCGCTGCGGTTTCTCACTATGAAACATAATGGCAACCTACTGCCCTAAAAGAATAGTCTCGTCGAAATTGAGGCAATAATAACGGAAGTAAAACAAATGCCACATTTCTGAAATACCGTGAAATTTTTGAAAAACACAAGATTGAAAAAGATGTTCTAAGCTCATTTTTTAAAAGCTATGACTTCCGCAACAGCCCACATGTAATTTGAATGACTAAGCCAAATTTTGTTACAACAAAAGAAAATAAAAAATTGATTTACCTGTTTCAACAATAACAATAACATACGAATGTCCAACAGCTAATACCAATAATCCTGTCTGGACAACAATGACGGCACGTGCTTCGTCATTGTTCCCTACTTGTTGATTAGTGAGCGAATGGCTATACAGCCGAAATTATGTAAAAACCGAGGTTTTACAAACTCTCTGATAAATTTTGACGCATGAACTTCATGCATTTCAGTGTAAACTTCATTTAAGTGGGAAAGAAAATCTCAATATTCTGATAATAGTGTAATCGTGATCCGTCGCGATGAAGTGGGACGAATATTAGAAACGCCATGTTTAAACATGGGCGTGACGTGTTCCAACGCTGCAGAGTGATTGGTTATTTCTCCGACTCTGCTTACAAATTTAAACATTTACAAATATTCGGACAATTTTTGCCTATTAATAGGATGATATCACTATCATTTTTTTGAGAAGTTTACTCCATTTAATAGCTCATTTTGTTAGAATAATTAAGAACTTGATTATTTATCAAATCCTTTGCATAATGAAATGTTGAAATTTTATGAAATGCACAATATTTAAGTAGGGGAAAGGCCCCTAAAATGACCCCAAGGGGCAAAACGATCCCTCACCTCGACCAAACGGTGCTGTCTGCCGAATGACGCGCGAATTACGTCCCTACTATGGCATTTTATCATTTCTGTCATCGATGGTCACCTGGAAAGATGTGATTGTGATCTGCAGCCGAAAATCCTGTTTTCGCTTAGTTTCTTTTAATAAAAGTATAAAATTTGATAAATTTCACTTATTGATTTTTTTAGCTTTTTATCTGTTCCACTCATATCTTAAAAGCGGTTGCCTTAAGCTTTTCTTTCAACAGAGTAGATTCTACTTTTCTGTAAGCTTCGACACATAAGCCTCGCAAAAGGAATCCATGTTTTCGGGCAAAATGATCTTTAAAAAGAATCCCCGGAAAGCTAGCTTTGGACTTTTTTTGAATATGAAAATGAATCTGATTGCGATAGTATCGTTGGATTGCGAGAGGCAGGCAGTCGTTCCATTGAATTGCTCGCCATCGGAACCATTCCGACTGTACTGTTGAACCGTGTTAGGGCGTGAGGGAAACCTCACGCTGACACGTTAGTGCTTGGAGACCTAGTCAGGAAACTAGAAGAGACGATCCTACCATCGTCTGACAGGCGCGCATTGATTGGCATCCCTATGCTGGCTGCCATTAACACCCCACCATCAGCGGCTTCGCAGTACAGCAGCGGGTAGTGAGCGGGTAGCATGGATGGCTGTGAACTGACGCAAAATCGTGTTTAGAGACGATCCAGATTTTGTCTAAACACGGATAATCACTGTACTCCGGGCAGCGCACAAATCCGGACTTCGCTGTTTTGCTAAACACATCGCTGAACCAGTGACGTAATAGTGTGTGAAGCCATCTCCTACGATTCTCGGTCACCGCTGATAGTGATTAGGGGAATATTGACGCAGCAGTACATTGAGGAGATTCGGTGGTCTCGTGTGCTTCTATTCCAATAAAATAATGCCCATCGACATGCAGCTCGGGTTTTGCTTGATTGTGTCCGTGCTGTCGACAATCTTCCTTGGCCCGACGGTCTCTGGACATGTTCCATTGAACCTGGAATGGCAACTTCGGCCATTAACAGTTACGAACTATTTGGAGCGGCAGTTGCTAAAGCTATGGGTGGATCTACTACACGACATCATTAGACGTCTCTATGAATCCTTACCAACCAGTAACTCTGCATCTCTACAAGCTAGGGGCGATTTGACACAATTCTAAAAGAACAGTTGACTTGTTGTGTTTTATCTGAATAAGCGGCCCATTTGTTCTAATATTATAATTAGTTATTTGCCTCATCATTCTCATTGTCTATGTGTCATTTCATTCGACTGCTGCTTCCGGGTGCGCTAAATTTTTTGAGAATGAGTATATTTACAACTAAATGTCTATAATTTAGAAAAGTAGATAAATTGTCTTTAAATTTGAGGTTATTTATACCTCAAATTTTACGGAGGTTATTAAGAGTAACAAAATGTAATTATATCAAGTCATACTGAATCAACAGTCGGATTCATGATCTTCATTCTAAAACTATCTGGCATGAAATTTCTATAAACTGAAACAGCGATAAAAAATAGGTAACGATTAGGAAACCAATCATAATTCCCGTAGACTCCAATATTCATTTCTGTCAATCAATTCGCCTGTATAGTTTCTGCAAAATTACGCCTAGTTTACTCTTAAAGTAGAAAGAGAAAAATAGCAAAAGCTATCGAAATCGCTTAACAAATTTATATCGAATTATATGCATAATCAAAGTAAAAAAAAAAACTCTAAATTTAAGAAGTAAGAAAATTTCTTACTGTAATTTCTTACTGCAGAAAAACTGCAGTACTAATTACTCATTTACGGCAGAATATAAGACAAAACCTCAAACTTGAATGAAATTAACGATCAATTGGTGCAAACATTTTCTATATTTATTCTTCTAGAGTAATTTGTATAAAATAAATTGAAAATTTTTAATTCTCTGAACGGGAAGGAAAAAAACTGCATTGGTATATGATGAATTTTAGCATGCAGAAGTAGGCAGCTGATATTCTGCATTTCGTTGACGACCTTGACAAAACAAATAAAAGCATTGAATACCAAGTCGCATGAATTTGTTGACAGTAAGCCTCCCCCCTCCCCACACACACACACACATCATGCCAAGAGAACAGTGTTTGAATTGTTGATATATGTGAATCAGTTTAATGAAATAAAAATATAATAAGAACATCAAAGAAAAACTTTGAAAAAACTATAAAAAAACATACAATAACTAAACAACAAAATTTTTTTTCACTGATTTTAGATTAATTTGCTGGGTAACTGAGGACGGCGCAGTTTCGGGTTACTCAGCAAATTAATTTAAAATCAGCTCAGTGAAAAGAATTTTTGTTGTTTAGTTATTGGATGTTTTTTATAGTTTTTTCAAAGTTTTTCTTTGATGTTCTCAACATTGTATATATGTTAATTTCGATTTCATTAAAAATATAATAATGGATTAGAAATAGATAATAATGAGTCGTCTTCATCTGTAATTTTGGTGTTTTTTTGTTGAATAATATTGATATAGCTCATATATCTCTTATATCTTGAAGTGCCCTACTATATAACGAAATTAATCGCCTAAAATTTCAGCTATTTCGGTTCTCTCGCCGGTCAGTCAGTACAGTAAATACGAGAACGCAGTACATAACCCTATATCCATTCTGAGCATCTTCTTTTGAGGGCGCAAGTAACGGTTCCCTGTGGGACCCCTGGACTTCAGCCTAGTCAGTCTTATGAATAATAGGGCCCAGAGTATCATCATCCTTATGAAAAATACAAGGATTAGCTTTTTAGTCTTCTTTGATTGCTGGGAAATGTTCTCTTTTTCTTTTTCTTGGTCTTCCCACTTTCCTTTTTCTTATAGATTGAGAATTTAATTGATTCTTTGGCATGCGATTTAGCTCATTCCTGGTTACCTCCATTTCTTTTAAAATCTAGCAATGTATGTCTCTCTATTCTTCTCAGAATCTCATTTATTCTAACTTCATCCTTTCTAAGAGCTAAACTTTGACATGCAGGTAGTAAAGGTAAGGCATGTGACTACAAAATACACCGATGTATCTCTTCTGGGCGTTCCAAAATATGCCAAAGAAGTGTGCCTTAGAAGTATCAAAATCTATTTATCAAATAAATCATTATCAACATGAAATGTTACTTCCAAATGCTTCAAATTACTATCAGTTCTACAATTTATTTTTGTTCTAACGCAATTTTCGTATTAATTAGTTTTATAATCCAAACGTCGATAACTTTGGTGTTTTTTGTTGATTAATACTGATGTAGCTCATGGAGCTCTTCTGTCTTGAAGTGCCCTACTATATAATGAGGTTAATCGTTTCCATCGATCTCTTTGTCTTCGGTATTGCCATTTTACTTAGATAATAAAAAATATATTGACACTGACCCTGTTTACATATTGGAAACGCTTGTTTATGCTTACATTTTATAAGTAATTGCATATTTACGTTACTTCATTTGTAAAAACTTTTGGAATTTGCAAAAATTTGCATGCCTTAAAACTGTATGTAGCAGACAATGTATCCCGCGGAAGGTTGAGAAGGGATCGAAGGGTCCAAGAAGTGATTGAAATTTTAGCCTTTTGCAAAAAGTGCTAAAAAATTGTTTTCGATGCTTAAAACTTCTCATGGTAAACTGAGAAGGTAATGATATGGACGATAGGTAATTCTGTTAAAACAGAAACACTTTTTCTAGGCGAAAAGATTCTATTTTAACATTTTTTATTTCGTAAATTGGTCTTTCTTTCAGAATTGAGAGATAATAAATAATTAAAAGGAATAATTCTTGAGCAGCTGAGTAAGAAGACTAATCTAAGAAGAGTAAATTCGAATTGCATTATGTTATATTTTCAAAAAGATCCAGTATGCTAAAATAGAATTCGTATTCGTCAAAAGCTTCGATCTCTGGTGGATATCTCCGATTTCCTTCTCCAAACTAGTAGTGGGATTCATCCTATCCATTTCAAATCTGGACTGAAAAGGGGAAAAGTGTTCGCAGAACTGTCTTCCTTATCTTTACTTCTTCTCTCTTGCTAATAACCGAAACCTTGACCTCCCAATTCCACAGTCTTTCTACTTCATTTAATGTAAGCACAGAAATAAAACTAAGCATCAAATTTAGTAAAAATTAGATTGAAATTTTTTTAAGTATCATCGAAAATCCTTTATTCGTTTTAACTAAAACATTCGCAGTTTTCCTGTTTTATATATTTTTTTCTTTGTTTTTAGCTATTCTTACTTAAAAAAAGGGAAATATACTGAATTAAAGTACTTAAGAGAATCTTTATTTGATTTTAGGCCAAAGAAATTCAAGATGCACTAAGCGAGTTTAAAGCAAGTAACTCATTCATGAAAGAAGAAATCCAGGTGAGGATGTTGCTGATACTAAACAATTATTTTGCATACTAGCAAGTTATTTGTCTCTTCTTCCATTGTGTTCTTAAATATAAATTACAATTACTGCAATTACAATTTCCAAAAATATTAAAACTACTTTTATTCTTTTGCTTGTTAATGTTAATGTTAAAATTTATGTTAAGCTGAAATACTAATGATTATTAAAATGAAACTCTTGAACTTCTGAATAACTCTTGAGGTCTGAATATTTAAGATTTTGTAAAATTGAACTTTTATTGTTATATCAATTTACTTAATTCAAATATAATAATTATTTTATTATTAAAAATTAGCATTTTCTGAATACATCTGCTATATCATCATTGGAGTTTTCAATCCATGGCCTTTTCAACGTAAACACCAGCCTTTTAACATCGGTAAGTTTATTTCTTTGTTTTTATATATCTTTAAACAAATATTTATTTTTAAGTACAGAGGATGATGAAATCTTTTGAATTTACAAATGCTTCAATAATTCCTGAAGACTGATTCCCCTATTTCGAATTTAAATGACAATTCTTTATCAGACTCATATGACATATTACTGTTTATTTGTGAACTGTGATGCTTCTATTTTTTTAAGTTAATCAGAAACTCACCAAAAAGTAAAAAGTTTAGGAAGTAAACTAAAAATTTTCCAAAGATTGCTGAAAATTGAGTTTCTAAACGAATTTTCGCAATTGCAAAATTAAATAAATAAATTTGTTAAAAACAACAACAAAAAAACTCAGAATATTACGATTATTTTTCTTTAATAAAATACATTACGAGACAAATGAGCAAAAGAACAAAAATTAAAAGAAATAACTTCAAATTACTGAATTAACAATTTTTAATTTGAAAATTTGAGGATATCCCAAAGATAAAAGAATGATTCAAAAGAATAAAAAGAAAAACAGGTTAACAAATGAATGCAGCTTAGCAAAGGAACGTTCTGTCACACGTATGGTCTATACGTCGCGCGGCCAAACACGCCACCAGCCGAAGCTCATTAAGCAAAATGGATTTTGAAGAAGCAACAATTGATATTGTGCTGTTATCTCAGTTACGGAAACGGCAAAAAGGATCTAGCTTAAGTCTCTTGACGGATATTACTAATAAAATTTTAGAATATACTACACAATACTTTTATAATAAATCGTCATATTTCAATTATATCTACAGATATCAACCTTAAAAATTCATTTTTTCTGCAGCCGTGGCATCTTTTGTTTGTAAATATTCACTGAACTTCTAATAATGGATTTTTCAGTGTTAAATTCCCCATTTTCTAAAGTAGATTCGTGTTAATTAAGTTTTTCAACACTTCTGAAAACGAAAATAAACAGAAATGATCTTCTGGCTGCTATGAATGTCGCGTCTCGTGTGAAAGGCTCCATTGAAATTTATAGAACGATGTGGTCGCGCGGCAAATTTGGCCGCCTGCAAAATGGCGTCATGTCGCGACCAGAAGCCACCATGCGACCACGTGTAAAAGGTTTCACTGAAATCTGTAGAACGACGTGGTCGTATCATGTGAAAAGAATCAAAATGGAGTCTCGAAATTTTCAATTTAAATGTCAAAACTGAAAAATTAGAATCGACGATTTTATTTTTAAAAATTTCCCGAATTTATTAAAGTTTTCTACATTTTTAAGAAACAATGCAGTTAGAGGAATCACAAATACAAGAATGATTTCAGTTAAATAAACAAGAAAATTTAGATAGATTTCCTCTTACTATCGAAGTTTATCTGTAATTTCAAAAGTTCTTACTTTCCTTAAAATATAATTTCAATCATATTTTTACAAAATATTACTGCTGAAATAATATTGCTTTAATATCCATACATTTTAAAAAAAATAATTGTCTTTAGTAATTCTAAATATTAAAAATGCGAGAGAGCAGTGATATAGTAGTCCAGTCATTAGATACTTTTTCGGTGCAAAAGGTTGAGGAGTTTTGAAACTTGGCAGAAGTGTAGACTTGGGTGCCCTAAGTATGACGCTAAGTTTGCGACCTCGAACGACCGCCACTCGCGCCGCCATCTTGAAAAGATGGCGCCCAAAATCATCAGGCAGCCAACCCGGTGACAGCTCAGGGGGCGAATTCTGTCTCTTAGCCGTGTGCCTTCGTTTGTTGCCCCTTTTTTGAAATTTCCAGGTACATGAAATCTCGTTTTCATTTTGAACACACGGATTCGTTTATTTGTAATTACCTTTATTAAATTCCTGTTGTGCCTAGCGTATGCAACGTGACCAGAACGATGTGACAAAGATTGCAGAATTGCTGTTGCAACATAATCCGTGCCTGCAAGTCGACAGTTTGTTCTCCATCAACAGTGGAGTCGTTGGTAACGAAACATTGCCACAAGGCACAAGAAATAGGTGCTGCAGTTATTGCTAAGACTGGGCAATAATTGTGATTCGATAAAATTGCAGCGTAAAGATGCAGTGCTTTCCTTGGGAACAGCAAAAAGCAGTGTCAAAGTCGATAATCTTCCTATTTCCATCAACCCCTGTTGTTGTTTCAAAGAATCTCTATTGCCAAAAAGAGCCATGAAGAACTGAAAGGTTATTTCACATTTGAACTATTCCCCCTATCAGTATTTAATGAGGATAGTATGCGAAAGGGAACGAAATTGTCACTGTTCAAGACATTTTCTTCAGTGGACCAGATAACAACAGCTTCCACTGGACGGCGGATTTTTGTTTCATCGAGTGGTATGGCATCGCAATGATTCGTACAAATCAATGTGCATGAAATACGTGCAATATGTCCAAAGGCACTGTAGTCCTAACGCAGTCAAATCTTTCACGGGTATCCAGCGAACGCAGCTAGCCGGAATACGAAAAGTGCAGAAAGATATCGACACTCCAGAGCACATGTATCCATTAATATAATTTTCGATGAAGAGATGATTCCACCTGTTTGATTCTTGGCGAACAATACTAACAAAAGGCATTTAATTTCCATGTTAATTACGAAGTTTAAAGTGAAGCAGGCAGTAGCAGAAGCGGATGTGCTCATCATTCAGACAGCCATCGACAGGACGTCGTCATTTACGCGTGTTTTCGTTGTCGGAGAAGATAAAGATTTGTTGGTTCTTTTAACTGCAAAGGCAAGAGATCATGACAATAATTCTTTGCCGAAACCGGCCCTGTTACTCGGAAACTATTAGTCTGTTGCAACATGAATTATGTTGCAAACGGATTATGTTGCAACAGCCATTCTGCAATATTTGTCACATCGTTCTGGTCACGTTGCATACGCTAGGCACAACAGGAATTTAATAAAGGTAATTACAAATAAACGAATCCGTGTGTTCAAAATGAAAACGAGATTTCACGTATCTGCAAATTTCAAGAAATTGGCAACAAACGATAGTACACTGCTAAGAGACAGAATCCGCCCCCTGAGCTCTCACCGGGTTGTCTGGCTGATGAGTTCTAAACGGGACGAAACGTTCCGTCCCAGTCTCTTCCCAATTTCTATATAAACAGATATTTATTAGATAAAGCTATTTTAGATATGCTAATTGGCGGATAATTGGTAAAACGTAGCTTGAAAATGCCACTTTTCTGCAATTTCAAAAACATCGGTCTACTGTTTGGCCCTGTTACTCGGAAACTATTAGTCTGACAAAGAAAAATGTATAAAAGCAAATTTGTAGCAACATTTATCCTCTCCAACTTTCAATGAGAAACTTGTTCTCTAAAATCTATAAGGAACGGAGTGATATGTCAAAAACTGATTTTGGGCGACATTTTTTCAAGATGGCGACGCGAGCGGCGGTCGTTCGAGGTCGCAAATTTAGCGTCATACTTAGGGCACCCAAGTCTACACTTCTGCCAAGTTTCAAAACTCCTCAACCTTTTGCACCAAAACACCTTTTTTTTTGTCTAATTAGACTGGACTGTAGGGGGTGGACAATGGGCTGTAAGAGTCAAGTTCTATTCGAGGTTGGAGTTCAGAACATTTTCTTCTGAGGATGTCTGCTTCATACGGGTTCTGGGATTTACATAACCCTCTGTAAAATAGGACCCTGGTTTTCTTCATGGAGTTAAAGGCCATGTAATGACCTCCAGATCCCAATTTCATTTTGATGGCTGAGAATCTGTAGGAGCCTATACCTCCATATATTTTAATTATTTCACAAATTGTTAATAACTACTTTTCTTTTTTTTTTATTTCTAAACGCTGCCAAACATAAAACAATTAATTTTGTCTATTTGAGAGCTAAATTAAAATTTCACATTACTGAACTAAAAAGTAAGAATTACAGCGACAAAGGATGCTTGAAAATACTATCTATAGAAAACCAACATATAAAATCAAATTTAAAAATGCTTGTCAATAGCTAATTTAATTGAAAAAATGAATTTGAAGAAAGCAGTACAATCAGTTAGCAGAATAATGCGGTAATTATGATACCGCAAATTATCAACGGAAATGACATTTATTTATAGAGTAAAATAATTAAAGTTTATCAAATTTCAATAATTAAAAGTTTTTTTTTTATTATAAATTTAAACAATGATGAAGAACATAGTGTCAGATTATCACCATTACACTTTATTATTATCAGCATTGCTGCTACGATAAATTGTAATTTATCCTGATTAGTTGAAAATTTAAGGTATCATTGTTATATCCCACCAATGCTCCCAAATGATTTCACACAATTAAGTTTAATTGAGCCTCTACATATAAAGCGTTTATTTGCCTTGAATTTTTCTGTCATTATTCGAAAGTAGGCAGCCAACTATATTATTTTTTTAAATTTTTATTATTTTTTGATGTTTCAAATCTTGTGAAATCTCACTTAATTGTAAATAGATTTAAAAAATTAGAAGTCATAAGTAATAAGGTTTAATTTGTTTTTCATTAAATAATATCTTTTTTTCTATTTTTTCATAGTTGCTTGGATTCATCTTAACATATCTTCTAGTTTTAGTTCAGTTCCAACTGACCTATTTTAATAACAACAAAGATAATGGAAACTTAATGAACATCACTTCTCAAAACTGAGATATTGATAAATGAAGTCCTGTGAACTTAAGAACAAATATTTTTTTGCAGAAGATCACCATCAGTTAGCTTGTTTTCGCCAAAATATAAAATTAGTGATTCTTCTTATTTTTGGCTATGTAGAATTTACAAATTAATTAATGATAGCATGACGGCATCATTCGTAAAAGCTTGTCCACTTGCAATTTTACAGGAAATTTTACTTACTTTTGCAGACTCACCGCTAACTTTACCTAAGATAACCTTAATTGAAATTTTATATTCATGATGCCACTGTGGAATGCTTAAAAACGTGATAATTTGAATAAAAATTTCATTTGTAAGATCATTTTCAAACTTTTCAACTTTATCTGAAACCTGTATCTGAAAATTCATTACAACTTCACACGTAGGGGCTCTAAATGTTTTACGTCACCAATAAAATATGCTTAAGTTGGTCATGAGATTTTCTCAGTGCGCAACAATTCCATCAAATACAAACTTTAATTTCAAGAAAATTAAGGATTCATAATTTCGTAAACTGAAAACTAAACAATTAACTTAAAAGATTTGTTATTGAATCGTATTAATTTTCTTTCCATATTGTTTTCATTAATGTAATTACTATGCAAATCGCATTTTAAATACTTAGTACTTAATAGAGTATTTTTCTACAAATCACTCTTTTTTCCTGACTTGTTCTCGTACAATGAAATTGCGGTTTAGAGACAATTGAAGACTTTCCACCCCTTTTGGAAACTTTTTTAAGTCTGGTTTGCGATTTCTTTTGACTGCTCGTTTTCAGAATTCGCCGGTCCCAATTATCAGTAGGAGAGGGGTTCCATCATACGCCATAACATCGGTGACAGTACATAGAACAAATCACCGAATGAACAAAACAGATGGGCTCCGACTATTATATCACGTTCAAAACTTTTTTCTCCGCTCATCCTGACTGCAAAGAATGGCTACACTACCGAGGTCCACGTGCCATTCTTTGTATTGCATTCCGCACTTTATTCTACGTTATTCTGGCAAGTCCACTTGGAGTTAGGAAGATGTTCTGACACTTTTATCAACTTAGTGTTTGAATATATATTGTATATTGTATATATATATTTATATATATATATATATATATATGGAAATGAGCCTTAATATACATTTGAAATTCAATTGTTCTAAGTTTTGTTCAGAATCTAAAGCACGAACTTGTAATATGAAAATTTTCCGTATTTTAATTTTTTATTTACATGAAAACAAAATGTTGAATTACAATATTAAAGTAATAAATTATTCAAAACACACGAAAATGGTGATTATTTCTTTCTGTTTTAAGACAAAAATTTATATATGGCCTTAATGGTATTTCATTACATACAATAATTAAATTTTTACATATGAATTATGTAATAAATCGTTTACATAAATTCTATTTAAAATACCTAATATTTCTTACATTTCTTGAAGTGAATTTTATCATCGTTCACTCTCATAATAATTATAATTACTGATTTTTTCAAAAAGTGCATTTGCTTTATTATTCTGTAAAATAAAGCAAATGAATAATAAAGCAAATAAGATTTTTTTTTTATTTTTTAGTTGGGGGGTTTAATTTTATTTTTAATGACTTGAGGCAGTATTGCTAAGAATAAGCAATATATTTTTTAATACTTTTTTAAAACTGTCTATTGAATATTTTATTCACTTGCAAACTTTTTGCCTTATTTATGCAATTAAAACTCTTTATAACAAGTGTCTCTATAGGTTTCTCAATTTATTGTTTTAACTTAACCGAGGATGCCTTAGTTGAAACTTACATGTAAGTAAAATTTGTATTTATTATAAAATTTTATCATAGATAGTAACAATTTTAACGTGTAGTAGAATTCTTAGATTTTTGGAGTAATTCATCATACATATATGGTTAAAACCAAAAACATTTAATAAGAATTTACACTATTAAATGTAAGTTAATAGTGTAACTTTTCAATTACATTTAATAGATATTAACTTTCCCAATTGTTGTTATCAAGTGATTTGAAATTACAGAACTCTCAAATACATACACAAAGCAAAATATTTGAATTAATTCAAATTTGCCTAAAGGTAAGGAGACGTGCGAAAGCAATGCTGCAAGGAACGGTGCTCGTCTAGAACAGATATGACCAACTTCAAGTAAGCTGTTATTTATGCACTATCCAGTATCAAAACCGGCAGTGATCTACCACACTCTCCCATTGTCATTCTTTCACTTAAACAAACATATTATATTTGACTGAGCTTATGGAAAAAATAACAACAAATGATAGCTGCTTCCACAAAATCTGAAAAGTTCGTTATTAAATCAAAATTTATTTGAAAATACAAGCTTACCTCCGTCGTTAGTGTGACGCCTGGGTCTGCATTTCGTTCACTACCTGTTGGATATCAGGCGAGAACTGGGTGTGGGCCAGCTTCGGGGAGTTCTGACTGATAGTGACTATAATTTCTTTAATGTGCAAATCTGATTTGAATGGAAATGATATGTAGTCTACAATTGATTCAATTTGTTTTGGAAATCACCGAATATCTTTTCGAACTCCTAAATTATAGAATCAAATTCGGTCATATATTTCTCTGCTTACAGAGACAGGATTTTTTTCCAGATAGTCCTGCATATCAGGTAAGTGATCAAATGATGCGGAAAGGACTGCCACATTTGGTGATCTATTGGTAAATACAAACAAAGTTATAATAAAACTTTAAAAAAAAGTAGACATACAAAATCTAAAACTAATATGAATTAAAAATACAATTCCATATGCCTAAAAAAGAATGCCATTTGAATCGAGCTGAGACTCTGGGACGGCCGTTTCGAGCTTGTTGAGCTGTCATTAGCCAGAGCTACTCAGCCAGTGCAAGACTCAAAAGGTGTACAAGGGGAAGAATTGGGAATTCACGATGTAAACAGTGACCCCTCAATAACAAAAAACAAGAAAATAAAAGACAAGAACAAAATGTGGAATTCAAAACCTTGGGCAGCACCCCAGCAACCTCATAAGATATTTGACCACAAAAAAAAAGGAAAAAGAAGAAAAAACAAACAAACAAACAAAAAACTCTTTAAAGGGTAAAAGGTCTCGAGATCGAGTGCATCGACTGGCCTTCAGGTTCTCCAGACCTGAATCCCATCGAACACGCTCGGAATGCACTAGGAAGACGTGTTGCCAGTTACCAATAACCTCCCATAGCGCTTCCTCAGCTGGAAGTTGCCCTGGTACGCGAGTGGTCAGGAATCTCACAGGAACTGCTGGACAATTTGATCCTCCATGCCTCATCGCTGTCAGTGCGTTGTAGCAGTCTCAGGTGACCATACATCCTACTGAATAGCCAATGTGCGACATATTCTACACGTTTGATATTCGAATGTTAATCGCATCCATGTATCACATCCTGCTCAATCCCGATAAACGGATTCTGCACCTCTTTTGCATATTCAAACAACTTTCATTTTCGTGTCACTTGCTTCTCTGATGATGTTCTTTAATAAATAAACTCAAATGCCTTATTTGTTTTTGTGTAGTACATTCATTTTTCAATATCCCCTAAATTTTGTGAGCAATGTATTTTTTGAGATATTTGGAGTGCTGCCCAAGATTTTGAATTCCACATTTTGTTCTTGTTTTTAGTCATTGAGAGGTCACTGTCTCCATCGTGAATTCCCAATTCTTCCCTCGTACGCCTTTTGTGTCTTTTACTGGCTGAGTAGCTCTGGCTGAGGAGAGCTCAACAAGCTCGAAATGGTCGTCCCAGAGTCAAAGCTCGACTCAAAAAGGCCTTTTTTTTTTAATTGATTGCTTTTCTTTTATCGTTTAAAGGGTTTGTTATTTTTTTTCCTCTTTTTTCTTTTTTGCATCGCGAATTAAAACGAACTTTTTTATGAAATTGAAAATAAATAAATAAAAACAAAAATTATTAATAAAAATTAAATATTGTAGCGCGTTGACGAATTTGATATAAATACCGGAAGTAACTTACAACGACATTCCAGACGCGACCAAGCAATAACTCTAGTGAAGAAAGGAAATGATGATGATTGGTTAACTGAGATCACGTGTCTTCAGAAATATAATAAACCGACTATGGTTATATAAGACATAACTTTCAACTTTTACATATACAATATAGCTCATTTGTCAATGTCTTGATGCTTCCAATATTTTGTAATATTGAAAAATGAAACCCTAAACTAACTTTTGATTTCAATGGCGCTGTTAATATGAACCATTCAAGCGACCACTTGGAAATCAGAGCGCTGCAGTCGTTTTCAGTCATTCAGTGCTACTTTTAGGAACTGCTTCGGAAAAATTACGTGATTGAAGGTTAGTTTTCGCTAGTTAATTATTATAAAATCTCAAAAGCAAAAAAAGCATTGATAATTGCAACATTTCTATAAAAATTAAGAAATTCGCTTATAGCTCTATTCTCAGAATAGAAACAATTTTATTTTGTAATTATTGCTTTAAGTCAAATAATTTTGCCTCTTGCGATTTGTATACTCTATATAAGCTGAGATGATTTAAATAATAATATTCTAAATTTATTGATTTAAATATTTTATGTTTATTTGTTATTCTGTTATTTACTCTGCCAAAGTTATTCTTTACTTCATTTTTTTAAATCACACTTTTATAATTAAAGATTAGGCCAATCAATTTAATTAAATTTTACTTAAAAAAATCAATCTTTACTAAATTATTATGACTGGATTGATTTTCATTATTCTTTATTATCATTATTAGTTAGTTATTAGTATTTTCCGTAGTGATTATTATATCTACAGTGACATTTAATTCTTCGATATATAATTGATTTAAAGATGGTCTTATTTTAATATTAAATTTTTCTGGCTTTTTAAGCTTCCAAAGCTTCCTAGTTATCCCGCTTTGTCCGTCTGTGGACAAGTATCATTAGCATCTCATTAAATTATCATTAAGCACAACAATCGCAACAATCGCAACAATTATGCCTTTTGCATTCGCAACAATCACATCTATAATACAGCTCAGTAACAATCACAATAATCGCAACAATTGCGCCTTTGCCATTCGCAGCAATTACATTTATAATAACAAGGAAATTAAAGCAATAATTCAACATAAATTACGTATCGAAACCATTGCGAAGCATTGTGTTTGGTTTACTAATCGCTATCCAAATTTTTTTTTGTTTGTTCAAGTTTGAATGTATTAATCCGATTAATATCAACCATGAAATCACATAATTTGTTTCCAAAAATTTTCTGTTTCTTTTTTAATAAACAAAGGAGTTTATTTCGTACAAATGTTAACAGTGATCTCTCCAGGTGAGTAGTTTTTACAATAATCAGAGGTAGGCTGTTGAGGATGACACTGTAATTTCAAAGTAATTAAATTTATTAGTTCAATTCTGAATCTTTTTTATATGAATGTGATTCAATGTTTTTGTTTTTGCTGGATAATAAGTTAATAAATTAATATAATTACTAATGATTTGCCATTTCTTCTATCATTATGTTATGACTTGCCATCGAATGTTATGAGATAACAAAGAGTTGGAGTTTTAATTTTGCAGAAGCATTGTTATTATTTAAACAATAAATGTTAATGATATCTATGATGGTTTTCAAACAAAGAAACTTAACTTTCTCTCAATTTTCAGTCGATTTTCGATAGATAGCTGAAATTGTCTTTCATACGAAATCGAAAGCGAGGTTGAGTTTAAATACATGTATGAATCCCTAACATGCAAAATCTTCATCATAATTATTAGCAGCATAGCCTGACTTCATCGTAGGATTTTCATCCAGAACTCACCTGCTCCTAATTCTTTCTGAAATCTTGTATCATTGAAAGCAACACTTCTTATAGAAATCTTGAAATTATCAAAATTTTTCTGTTTTCAAGTTGCCGTCGTTTATTCTGTCCTTTCGGTTTCATAGCAATATCCACTCAATTCGAGCTGTTAAATTATTTTTTAGTTTTTAATAGTGCTTACTAAACGTAAGTTTAATTTTAATCTTTTGTAATAGTAATTTTCATCGTAAATACTGTTTTTTTTTTTTTTTGTTTTTTTTTTCCTATTTGCTCCTTTTAAGTAAAAGAACTTAGAACGTATTTTCAGAAATATTTGTAAATTACGAATACTTTTAGTCAATCTGCAGATATATTACTTTGAAACCATGCAAATCAATAGCATTTACCAGAAATGTCTAAAAAAATTTTAAGGACTTTTTATTCAAAACTATATTTTATTTTTAACTAAAATTAATAAAATTAGTACTCCGCGAAAAAAAAAATCATTTCAGGTTTCTTTGGTATTGCACTTTCAATGATGTTAGTTGAAAGTCACCAAAATGAATCCAGAGAAAATATCAATCGATTTAGCAATTATAGTAAGCGATAAAGCTTTTCTTTTCACTAATGCCACTTTCAACTAGAGTAGCCGAAATAAGTGATATTACATAAAAGCTATTAAGATAATTTATGTTTGATTAAAATTATTGATTAGGTTGCTTGGTTAGTAGATTTTAATGGCGCAAAAGCATCTAATGATTAGAAGGGAAAAAAATGATTAGAAAAGCTGCGCCAAGAAAGGAATTATTGATTAAATTAGAAAGAAACGACATTAATCAAATAAATATTGCAATTCATTTCTCATTGATAAAAAAATCAAAATTTCGAAATAAAATATGCATTAAAAAACAATATAAATTGTACAGTTAATACTGATATACTGCAATTCACTTTAAAAAAAAGCCGAAAAAATTAGCTGTTCTCCTTAGTTCCTATAGAAAAAGGTTCTATATGTTTTGTATCAGTAACTCTTAAACCAGATGACAAAAAAAAAGTAAAAATTTTAGAATTATGACGTCATATACGTAATATCGGGATAAGAAAAGAATACAATTTCAAGATGTTCAAGATGTTATTCTTAAAGATACACTTTTCGGTGGTAAGTAACGTTTTCGATAACGTGTAACATTTTTAGTTCAGCCTTATAACTTTTTCTCTGATATATAACTGTTCTTTTTTGGACTTGACCCATTTTTTTAGACCAACTATCTCAGTACAATTCGGGAACCTTTCCGAGTCTTATATTTTACAAAACACAGCAATATAACTAATAGCATGGTTTACATCATTCAAAAACCAAACAGTCCATATATGGTATAATTGTTTATTCGGGCTATTTTGATATAATTTTTGCTTTTTTGTGCTATTTTATGTGCTTTTCCTTTTTGCTTTTTTGTGGCATAATGATAGGTCAATGGGAGAGGCTGCTGTGATTCCCTATGTTTCTTATAGATTCATATCGGACGTGTTTTGGTATTAAGCTTCTGGTGTTAACAATAGTGTATAAAAAAATTATACACTCATTACTGAAAACATTAGCACACAAAAAAACAGGAGTCAAAATGGAATGACACTTGGCATATGTAATCAGAATAATGATTCAAAGAAATGTTTTCAAAATCAGAGCAAATCGGTCTTTTATTCGGACAATACACTATAGGTCGATAGTTCCTTTAGTATTGCAATATACCGCCTCTAGCGTAGCATACCGCCTCTAGCGTGGATACATGCAACAACACCGCTTCGCATGGAGTCGTAGAGACATCTAATGGTATCCTGCGGAAGATCCTCCCACAGCTATTGCAACTGTCGCTGGAGATCGCTGAGATCCGTTGTTACGGACTTAGCTGCCATCGCAACCAGTCCCACACATCATCAATGGGTTACAAATTTGGAGACCTAGCAGGTCAAGGAATGGTATCGACAGTTCATGGTAAACCATACTGTATATAAGCGGGCATTATCTTATTAGAAAATGCACCGCTTTAGCCTCTCAGTGAAGGGAAGCACATGAGGCTGCAGAATCTCCTTAAAGTACCGCTGCGTCATCAATGTTCCCCTGATCACTACCAACGGAGACCGAGAATTGTACAGAGATTGTTCCCCACTCCATGATGTCAGCATTTCTAATGTGTCTCTCAGCAATGAAGTCTGGATTTGTGCGCTGTCCAGTGATTCTCCATACTCGAGTACAGTAGTTATGCGTTTCCAGACAAAACCTGGATTCGCCACTAAAAACGATTTGTTAAGTTCACAGCCGCCCATGCCACTTGCTCACTACATAATTGCTACTGAAGCTACCGATGGTGGGATGTTAAAAGTAGATAGAGTAAAGGGCTCAGAGAATTCAAAGTCTTATTCTGAAAGTATCCTCACAATCGTTGGGATAGACACAGGAGTTTCTAGTGATGTGCTATATGTCTCTAGATGGTGGATTCGGATCAGTTCGCCACTTTTAAACTATAATTCGATCTTCTCTTCTCATAGTCTCCCTAGGTTTCCAATGCCTTTGTTGCTCATGTACGTTTTCTTATGCCTCTATTGCTCCCAACTCCTTCATGCAGTACAGTTGGGACATATCAGGTTAATCGACGGAACGACCAGCCTGCTTCTCTCAGACCGACGATACAACCGCTCTTTAACTATTGCAGTTCTTCAAAACGGTCGTCAAGCCATGGATAGGACTAGATACAATACTCAATAACTCACTTCTTCAAGTGGCCCTAGGAGCCCCACCGCCCTCTATAGAATGGTACCGGCTTTCTTTTCCAGGAATACAGGTGGACGAGTGTTCTTCTGACTATCCAAACCATCTCATTGAAACGTTGGAAGCGTAATTCCGGCGCCCCTTGAGCCATTACGGGCCCTGTGGGATATATCTACACACAGAGCACAGAGTTGTCATACAATGGCCGTTCACATGACACTAATATCTCTGGTATCAGTTCTCAATTTACAATCACAACTCAACTTCAATCAGCGGCACAACTACCTGTGACGGTGCCATACACGGGATTTCTTTGTTCGCAGATCATTAATTCTGTTTTTTTGGCAATGAGTGTCTTAATATTTCACAGAGAACAAGCAATAATAGTTAAAAACTTTCTATCAATATGTTATAGAGTTTATACAGCTTCACTTCAGGAAATATTATAAAGCCAGATATAGGTATATCATACAGGGCTGTGTGGCTCCTAGGGCCATCTGGAGAAGAATTTAGAAGGGAAAAAATCCCCGAGCCGGAATTAAACCTGGCTCCTCCACCCTCAGTCAAGCATGTTACCACTTGCCAAACTGACACTCAGTATATATTACGACTATTATAAAAAGATATATAATTAAGATAGAGATATAATTAATTAACCTGCCAGTTTTCCTTTTTCTGAGATTAGAGACCAAATTACACATAGCAATAACTTTTGCAATAATTGAGATGTAAGAGCAGTTTAAGAATAAGTTCTTTTGTACTTTACATGATATGAAAAAAGCACGTTCAAAAAAGTCAAACATTAACAGGCATTCAATCCATATAAATATTACTTCTACATTTCCAGAAGACCAGATAAACTATAGGTGAACTGAATTTCATAATCAGATTATAATGTAATTTAACATTTGATACTGTAGAAAAATTAAAACTTTTTGGTGTTTTCCTGTTATTGGATACGATACTTTTATTGAATAAATTCACTCCAAGACTATCACGAAATCTGGTATCACATTCAATCTAAGTTTGTTTATTAATTGTAAAACATTTCTTTATCTTTCTTATTACATAATTTCTATATTTCGTAATGCTAAGAAAGTAAATTAAGTAAGATTTGGTTTCGCTTATTTTTATTTATTTGAAACTCGAAATAATTGAAAAATGCCTTTCTTTAAAATGTTGTAGCAATGTTTTTGTTTTTTCATGGTTTTTTTTTTAATTGTCGTGAAAGGTAAATAAGTTATTAATTACATTTCGCGTATTTTTAGAAAAATCCTGTCAAAAATAGAATTCATGAACTAATTCATGAAAAGGACTAATTCATGGACTATTTCATGCACTAATTCATCTGAATTGTGGGCACACAATAGAAAAAAAGAAACAACAAATGAATCAATGGGAAAATAGTGTAGCGCCAAAGAAAATAATAAGTGCTAAAACGAAATATTGATGATATGGTATTTGTCTCAATCTGCGAAGTCACAGAAATAAAAGAAAATTTAAAAGAGATTCTAAAAATAAAAGTAATACTTTATAAGAATTTCATGATATATTATAAACCTTAAATTTTCTTTCGTTAGTCAATATATAAATTAAGATCCCTATAAATTGATATTCACAACTAACCAATTCCTCGAATGATTTCATGAAGTTTGATATATTACAGCCCAGGTTTCTATCTAACCCTAACGGTGTGCAAATTCCAATCAGTATGCAAATGTGATCTCAAACACTCTATTTTGCTACGAAAAAAAACGCATTTCACCTTACCTTTTCTTTACATTAAAGCTAATTCTGATCTCAAACACTAATATACAACTACTGATCTATAACACCCTATTTTGTTAATCAATAGAACTCTTCTTACTACTCAGATCCTTGTTTGTGTTCTACATAAAACTTATATTGAGTTTGCGTTTTACATATATATTCAGAGATATTTTAATGGAATTTTTTTTTTTAAATTCCATTAGTTAGTTTTCTTGAATTCATTTTCATAAGTTGCTTTGTCATCTGAACTAAAGTATTTTATGTTAATAAAGAAAATATGTTACTAAATGGTTTTGCTGCGACTCAACTGTTCTCGCACAAATATAATTGTAAAGGGAACTTTAGTAAAGATAAAATTCACAAATCTAAATGTCATTACAATCGATATTAGCATAGATTTTTGGCGCTGTATATTAAAGCAAGGATGCAACAAGTAGCAAAATACATTAAAAACTAAAAAAAAACTTTTTTTTTTATTAATAATTCAAATGCGCAGTTTGAATTTTATTGCATCAAAAAAATTCATTGGGGCCTGCGCAATGCAGGCACATGGGTTTTCATACTAATATTTGATTGCTGAATTTTTCTTTGTTTATTTTATACTTTGAGGCACCACTGCGCTTCCGATATACAGTAAAAACTATTATGTAGTTAATTTTTTCAGTTGAAATTCTGATGATTTTTTTAGAATATAGTTTGATTCGTTTAAACTGACTTTTAAGTTGAAATTTACTATAGCATTTAATAAGTAGTAGATGGTGAAATCGGATTTACAAGAATTAAGTAGTTCATCATTGAATTGACCAATTGGTTTTCGCCAATTTAAATTTAACTTTAGAGATTTCGTATTATAAATCCATAATTGGTGTTTTTGAAAATTCTGCTATAAGATTTATTGAAATTAACGAATTCTATTATTCATTTCAGAACAATGGCTATATTTAACTGTAAGACTTCTAATGTATCACCAATTGCTGATTATAATGATGGTCGATCCAGTAATATATACAGAAGTTTCAAACCAATAGCAGTTACTTCAAAGATTTTAGGAGTTTTTCCCATTCAAGGAGTGATTCAGCAAAGAAACAAATTTGGTTTTCATTGGAAAAGTTGGGATTCGCTCTTTTCAGTTACGGTATTTCTAATTTGCCGTCTCGCTTTCTTCGCATCAATGAACACATCAGGAGAAAATAGCAATATGTTTACCAATTATACAATGTTGGTGAATGCTTGTCTTTTTACTTTACATGGTTTATTGTGTCATATTGCAATATTAGTTGCCATGCCAAAAGTACTAAAGCATATTATAAAGTGGAAGAAAGTTGAAGATTCATCTAAAGAATTACAAGAAATTGTCCAACCATCAAAATGGAAGGTTCTGCTTCTTATTGTGTCCGTTTTCTCAATCTACATCTTCATAGCAATTTATAGCTCTATAAATCCTAAAATGCAATGGAAATCTGTTACTGAAACTTTAAAGTTTTCTTTATTTTTACTTTCGTCTTTAATTGCCAAGATACCAAATATAATGTTAATCTACTTCTGTTGGGCACTTTACCACCGTTTTAAGGCAATCATTCTGCAAATTAGACTTTTAAATAAAACTTCTGAAATAAATAGACAAAGATACTTAACACATATTCTTAACACCTTTAATAAACTTCGATTACTAATGAAAGACCTGAACTACTGCTTTGAAGAACTACTATTACTATTCTTTGTTTTCAACGCATTACATTCATGCCTTTCTTGTTATTATATAACTATTGATATAATTAGCTCGTCCGATACACATGTTCTTCAAGCTAATTGTTTATTTTTATTTCTCTCGGCTTCAGGAATACTTGTAATTTGCTTTGCAATTGAAGTGACTATTGCGAAGGTAAGTTTTTATAATTAGAAATTCGTAATTTTAAAAACGAAATATAGATTTCAAAGTAAAAGAAGATGAAAGTTTATTATGAAGGGTTCCATGATATTTATCTGTCTGTAAGAGTCTAAAGTTTATAAGAACTTTTCATGTGTAACAGTTTCAGTGTATCAAAGCACAATGAAATCAAAAATAATAAAAAGAATTATTTCAAAAAAACACATCTATTATCTGATAAAAATAGCATACGATGACCACTTTATGCACATAACATGACACAATTGACGAAGATCCAACGATCCGAACTTTTACGAAAACAAAATTGAGAATTCTTTGCTTATACTGTGGCAAGAAGTCGTGAGTATGCCGATTACTACCTGCTTTTTAAAGAGATGAATGACATGATGATACAAAAACTACATAATTATAGCGGTTGGCTTATGTTTGCTTCAGTATTTTATTTACGATCTGAATATCAAATGTTTAAAATGAGTTTTATATTGAATTTGTAGAAAAATTCTTGATCTCAAGATTTTCTATCCTTATATATAATATTTTTTTAAAGAGTTTGCTTCATTTACAAACTCATTTTATTAGAATAATTAAGAACTTGATGACTTTTCCGCCACGGCCAAGCGGTCTCAGACGACGGTCGTCGTGTGGCCGATGTGGCGGGACCTGGGTTCGAATCCGGCTGAGGACATGGATGTTTGCTTTATTTCCTGTGTTGTTTACTCCTTCGTCTATCGCTTCTTTCGCCGTCTTTGGCATCTTTGGCTTTCCCTCTGATCTGGGTTGGTGATAGGAAGGGCATCCGACTGTAAAACCCCTCGCCACTTTGACTATTGAGCAAGTGCGCCTTGATCATCAGCGACCCCACGTGGAGTGGGAACCGCTGCAGGATGTGATGATGATGATGATTTTTCAAATCATTTGCATTATTAAACTTAAATACTGTGCATTTTATAAAATTTCAACAATTAATAAGTGCAAATAAATAGAATAACACATATTTAGTTTTAAATTTACTAAATACTTATAATTTTTAATAGACTGTTATCAGATATTAAATGAAAATCTGATCCTGTAAAGTACACTCTGCCCCCCCCCCCCCAAAAAAAAAAAATAGTGCACCCTAAACATTTATCTAGGAACGACGAATCTCGGTATACTGCACCGTCGCAGATAGTTGTGCCACTGATTGCAGTTGGGCTGCGCTTGCCCATTGAGAACTGCCACCAGTTGCGTTAGGATTGTTACGGCTGTGGCCATGTGAACGACCATCGTGTGAACGATGTGTGCTTTACAATCAATGTGGTTGATGGAGTGCAGGTATCAGAGTTCTAAAAATGTTTCGACGATGTAGTCGATGGAATTTTGAATAACTGATAGAATTTCAGAGAGATTGCATCGTTGGATGCAGAGAGGCTACTCGTTTCGTCGTTTTGGCCACCATCTGAGCCGTTCCGAACGTGCAAGGCGACGGTGTCGGGGCGTGAGGAAAACACAAGCGGAGGAAAGACAGTGGAAGACGTTTGTAGACTACCAGAAGAAATGATCGAGTATTTTGTCCGAAAGCCACGAACTGATCGGTGTCCCTTACGTTGTCTGCCCTTAACATCCCACCATTGCCGACTTCATTTGGAGTGCAGTGAGCTGGTGGCTTGGATGGCTGTAGACTGACACCAAATCGTGTCGAGTGATAAGTCCTCCTCAGAATATCATTTCTTCTAATTTGATCCTTCCTGAGATCAAATCCACATAGTTTACCTTTTAAATGCACATAGTAAAGGTAAGGCTACGACTACAAAATACAGTAAAGCATCTCTTCGATCAATCTAAAACATATCAATACGAAGTAAGTCCTACGAGTATGAAAATTTATTTATTATCCAAATCTTCATCAACATCAAATGTTTATTTAAAAGAAATTCCTATGATCTGTCAAACGTTATCTTTAATCAATTACAATATTTCGATTCTCTTAACGAGAATCTTCCTCAGGTTTATATTAGAGCAAAATAAAACTTTCTTCCTCCTCTACAACTTTTCTAATCGTTAAGAATACAAAATTTAAAAACTTAATAATCAATTCTCGTTACATTATTAAATCATTACAAAACTGAATATATCTTGATATATTGAAAGATTATCAATTAATAATTATTTTGTAAAATATATTCCATCTCATGTTTAACATTTCTTAATTGTTCATTTTATTCTGTTCATAATTGTTTATGTTATTCTAACGTAAACCTGTAGAAAGAAATATTATAATTTTTCAACCCAATGAAGAATAACCGGGTAGGTTATTCGAAAGATCGTTGTTAAAGAGTAAAAAAGATGAAGAACATTTCTTTGGGTTTCTGTATATTATCGTGATAGATAATTTATTTTATTAATTTCAAAACTTTGTTTAAAATGTAACTGATTTTGTGCTTAATACTAAATATTAAAAAAAAATTACAAAACTTTCTTCAACTTATAACTCTATAAGTGCCCAAATCTTTGTTAACAACTTGTTTACCTAAACTTATTTTTAAATTTACAAAAGTTTCTTTATTTTTCATATATTGTTTTATATATCAAATATCACATTGCTCACTTTCAAAAATTATCCTAATTCTTAATAATGAATTATTCTTATAAAATGCATGTTTGCCAATTTATTATGCAGTATTCGACCATGAAACTTCCTTTTTCTTCTTGTATTCGGCAAATTATCTGTACTAGGGGATCTGGATTATGTTTTTTTGCTGCACAATGATCCTCCCAATCTGATATGTTGTTCTTACCGTTCTTGTATGCTCTAATATGCTTCACTAGTCTTTCTTTTAACTTTCTTCTTTTTACTACTTGAGTAGTATATTGCACCACAACCTTTGCACATAAGTTTGTGTACTATTCCAATTTTATTCATCATGCATTCATTATTGATTTTGTTTTTCTAAATTAATTAATTTTCTTTATTAAATACCAACCTAATGTTATTCTCATTACAACTAGCCCTCACTGTCTTGCTGATTTGCATACCTAAAGACAGTTTCAGAATTTTGTTATAATTTTCTTGAACTTCCTTATTATTCTTAGTGTTTGACTTGTTTCTATCTCTAAACAATTCATTAATATCTCAAAAACTTTTTTTTTACATTTTTGATTTTTTTTCCCACAAACTCTTGTTTTCAGTGTAATCTACTATTCTTCTCAAATATTTTTTCGATTGCTTTCTTAGTATGAATACTGTGTCCAGAATTAAAGTTTAAAACATGGTTACTCGTTAAACTTTTCTCGAAATGTTCATTGGTTAACTCATTTCCTTCATTAATAATTAAAATACCTAAGAATGCCAATTTATTAACTTTCTCCTTTTCCTCGGTAAACTGCTATGTACCAAATTTAAGTAAATTTTATAAAATTTAGAAAATTGCCTCTCCATTCCTTCTCATAATAGCAGTATGTCATCTGCATAAATCATGTATTCTTGCCTAAATTTATTCCATTTTAATTTTGTGAAACTCTATCCAATTCTCTGAATTTTATAATTCTCCGTTTTAATTATAAATGATGGAAAAGAGTTAACTTATGAACATTTATGAACACTGTCACAAGACAGTGAGGGATATTTTTAATGAGAAGAATATTAAGTATTTTATAAAGGACATTAATTAATTAAGAAAAACAAAATCTATAATGAATGCATGATAAACAAAAAGGGAATAGTATTTAAACTTAAGTGCAGAGATTGTGGTGCAATATACCACGGAAATACAGGAAGGACGTTAAAAGAAAGACTAGCGAAACATATTAGAGCATACAAGAAGAACAATATATGAGATTGGCGGATCATTGTCCAGCAAAAAATCATAATCCAGATCCCGTAGTGGAGATAATTTGTTAAATACAAGAAGAAAAAGAAACATTAATGGTGGAATCCAGTATCATAAATTGGCAACAAGTCAAAAATAAGCGTACATTGTTTTATTGTTTAATATTTTTTAATTATAAAGTGTGTTAAGAAGGATTTCAGACCATTAAATGTTATTTACAAATTTTTAAAATTGCTAATTTATTCTACAATTTTTTGTATGAATTTGATATATAAACCAAAAATCGATAACTTTGATGTTCTTTGCTGAATAATATTGATACAATTCCTGTAGCTCTTCTTTCTTCAAGTGAACAAGTACATGGCATTAATTGTTTAGGGATATTAATTGTTTCCATCAATCTCTTTGTCTTGGATATTGCCATTTTATTGGGATAATAAAAAAAAATGACACTGACCCTGTGTTCATATTGCAATCGCCTGTTTACCGTTTTTTATAAAAATTTATAAAAACTTGATATAACACCGTGTATCCCGCGGAAAGTTGAGAAGGGATCCAAGGGACCAAGAAGGGAATGAAAGTTTTCACCGTTTTCAAAAACTTTTATATTTTTTTTTTTCTTCTTCAAACTTCTCAAGTTAAACTGAAGTCCAGGAGTAGGTAATGAAGTGGACGGCAAGATAATTATACAATTGATAGGAATCTTAATATTCTTTTTTCAAAAACTTAGTCCTTCTTTCAGAATTTCGAAGAAATCAATAATTAACAGGAATAAATTCTTAAGTAGCTGAGTAAGAAGACTAATCCAAGAAGAGTAAATTCGAATTGCATTATTTTATATATTCAAAGAGATCCAGTAGCTACAATGGAATTCGTATTCGCCGAAACCTTCGATCTCTTATTGTTGGCGAATGTAAAATTATTTATTCTTAAATCTTACTTCTGAAATGAGTTTCAGTAAGTGTTTTGATCGTTCTTTCAGATTGGTCTTATGCTATTGGAGAGTGGCTTTGAGTTAACCAATCAGAACCTATTGACTTCGGGTTCCCAGTGATCTATTGCAGTCCGAACCTCAAAAATATATATGAATACAGCTTTTTTTGTCTTAATATTTCTCCTAAAAATTTGAAAAATAAGGAAAAAAAAACCAAGATGCGTTTTCTTGAAATCCAAAAAATGTATTCTATTTTTTTATTTTTTTTGTCGGTCTTTTTTCAAAGAAAAACCTAGATAACGACTCTCTTTGTCTTAACTAATTTCAATTCAAAGCCCTGGCAGCGGACCGTAGCAACAGGCTCTTTGAACGATGGTATGGGTTGTGACGACAACGGTCCATCCACAATCGACTTAATATAAGCAAAAACAAAAATCTTTGCATCAAATTTAGTTTTAGAGTGAAATCTTTCTAGTAAACATAAAATCTAAAAATCCTTTATTCGATTTAACTGAAACGTTCGCAGTTTTTCTGTCTTATATATTTTTTCTTTGTTTTTAACAAGTCTTACTAAAAAAAAAAATATACTGAATTATAATATTTAAGAGAATCTTTATTTGATTTTAGGCAAAAGAAATTCAAGATGCACTAAGCGAGTTTAAAGCAAGCAACTCATTCATGAAAGAAGAAATTCAGGTGAGGATACAAAGCAATATTTTACTACCACCAAGTTATTTGAGATTCTATGAGTGTCTTAAATGTAAATTACAATTACTGGAATTACAATTTTCAAAATTTTAAAAAGATTTATTTTTTTTCTCTAGTAAAATGAATCTTAAGCTAAAATACTAATGATTATTAAAGCGAAATTCTTGAACTTCGTAAATATTTTTTAAAATGAAACTTTTATGAAATGATAACGAAGTACGACGCAAAGCTAAGTAAAGGATTTCGCACCCTGAGCTGTCACCGGGAAGAGACTGACACTGCCGTCCAAGTCTCTTTCAGGTGACAGCTCAGGGTGCGAAATCCTTTACTTAGCTTTGTGCTGTACTTTGTTATCATTTCTTGAATTATTTAGGCACGTTAAATTTCTTTTTATTTAAAACTATTATTGTTATATCAATTTATTAAATTAAAATAGAAAAATCTGTTTGTTATTAAAAATTAGCATTTTTTGAATACATCTTCTATATCATCATTGGAGTTTTCAATCTATGGCCTTTTTAACGTAAGCACCAGCATTTTAACATCGGTAAGTTTATTTCATTGTTGTTCTATAAATTTAAAAAATATTTATTTTTAAGTACAGAGGATGATTAAATCTTTTATAAAGTTTATAAAGTTTTTCAAGAATTAAAGCTTGAAAATATAATCTGTACAAAACCAAAACATAAAATATAATAAATAATACATAAATATCTAAATTAATGTGATATAGTAACTGAAAAAATAGAATTTGAAGAAAAACGGAATAAAGTGATACCGCAAATTGTCAGCGGAAAGTGACATTTATTTATAGAGTAAAATAATTAAAGTTTATCAAATATTAATTATAAAAAGATTTGTATATAATTTTAAACAATGATGAATAACTTATTATGAGAATCATCATTAGGCTATACTATTACAAGCATTGCTGCTATGATAAATTGTACTTAATCCTGATTAGTTGAAAATTTAAGGTATCATTGCTATATCCAACCAAATGCTCCCAAATGATTTCTCAGAAATTGAAGTTGTAGGTGAACAGCTAGAAATAAAGATGCGTTAATTTGTATTAATTTTTTCTGTCATTAGGCATGCTAACTATATTATTATTTATATAATATTAATTTTTTAATGATTCTCACTTAATTTTAAATAGTTTTTAAAAATTATAAGTGAAAAAATAATGTTTTAATTTGTTTTTCATTAAGTAATGGCATAATACTTCACATTTTCTGTTTGTTTTTTGTTTTTTTTCATAGTTGCTTGGATTCGTCTTAACATATCTTCTGGTTTTAGTTCAGTTCCAACTGAGCTATTTTAATAATAACAGAGATAATGGAAATATCATGAACATCACTTTCAAAGACTGATAGATGATGTCCTATGAAATTAAGAACAAACACGTTCTTATAGAAGACTACCATGAGTTATATTTGTTTAGTCAAGATATAATTAGTGATTTATTCTACTTTTTTTACAAAGAATTTACAAATTTACTATATAACATCATGACAGCACCATTAGTAAAAGCTTATCCACTTGAAATTTTATAGAAAATTTTCCTTATTTTGCCAGACTCTCCGCTAGCTTTATCCTAGATAACAACTAATCGAAATATCAAATTTATGACAGCACTAAGAAATCTGAAACATGATAATTTGAAGGAAACTTTACAATTGTAAGATCATTCTCAACCTTCCCAACCTCACTTTGTGAATTTTATCTGAGGTAGACGTATCCGAAAATTCATTAAAAATCCACACGTGTAACCTCATGTGAAATTTTTTACGTCACCAATAAAATGTGCTTGAGTTGTTCATAATATTCTCTTAGTACGTAGCAACAAAATTGAATTCAAAACTTCAATTTTATGAAAATGAAGTATTCATAATTTCAAAACATTAAAACGGAAAGCTAAGCAATTAACTTAAACGATTTGTTGTTACATCGTTTTAATTTCCTTTTATTATTGTTTCCGTTGATTGACTTATCACATTGATCGCATTTTAAATATTTAGTGATTCCGTGCCGCCACGGCCGAGCGGTCAAAGGCGGCGATCTGTCGTGTGGCCGTTGTGGCGGGACCTGGGTTCGAATCCCGGCTGAGGACATGGATGTTTGCTTTCTTTGCTGTGTTGTTTCCTCCTTCGTCTTTCGCATCTTTCGCCGTCTATGGCATCTTTGGGTTTCCTGCTTTTCTAGGTTGGTGTCAGGAAGGGCATCCGACCGTAAAACACCCTTGCCAAAACCGATTATTGAGCAAGCGCGTTGCTCATCAGCGACCCACGCGGAGAAGAAGATTTTAAATACTTAGTGCTTAATAGGGTACTTTTCCACAAACCACTTATTTTATCCTGAATTCTTGTCGTAGAATGAAGTTGTGGCGTAGGGACTACGTGCTTTCAACAGCATTTGGAAGCATTTTTGGAAATTCTGATATTTCAGAATTTTATTGCACGTTTGGGAACAGTGATCAATCACATTTTTTTGAATACCGAGTAGGTTGCCAAAAGTATCCCGAGAGCAATTACTGACGTTTCAGGACGTTACAGACCTGCTGTCAATAGAGGTTGGACCTCTTTTTGCTACGATTACATCATTACCCATACCGGATAGATTTTCTACTGAGTAAGTTCTGTTAAAGTGTTGCTAGCATTAATTTCCATTCCTCCAGTTGTCTGCCACGCAACCTTCGCTCTAGCTTATATTAAGATGTTTTATAGATTTGAAGTCACGGCTTTGGACTGGCCGGTTATGTTCTTTAGCCTCCATGTCTCGAAACCATGGAGCTGGGGCCCTTGCTTTGTGAACAGGCGCGTTATTCTGCTGAGACAGAAACGGGCCAAACTCTTATATTTACAATATAGAAAAAACGGAATTGTCCAAATATCTTACAAGTTAGTAGGCAACTAACTTTAAATATCCCGATAAAGAAACTATTGGGCTAATTCCGATCCAAAAACAGTCCCATATCTTTAAGCTGCCAGCTTCAAAGTTCACGGGCGACACAAAACAGTTCTGTAAGAACCGTTCACTAGACATCCGCTAGATACAAATTGAATTATCAAATCTGGTATCGTGATTCATCGCTCCACAGGACCATCTTCCATTGATCCACTGACGAATTTGTTTGCACCATTCCAAGGAACGAACGGGCATGGGCAGATGAATCAAAGGCTTCTGGGCAGGAGCTCGACCCTGAAAACCAAGAATTTTGTTCTGACAAACAAAAGACACCTGCTCCCGATTCATATGAAAGTCATTTCCGATAGCTGCTAAGTCTGGTTTGCAATTTCCTTTGACAGCACGCTTCAGAGTTCGACGTCCCAATTTGTTAGGTCGGGGAGGGTTTGGTGGTTCCAGTACGTTTTCAATGTACCACAGCATTGCTAATAGTAGATCGGAGTACGTGATCGAATGACCTAACAGATGGGCTCCGATTAGCCATGTTCAAATTCTTTTTTCTCCGCTCATCCTGACGACAAAGAATGTCTGCACTGCTTAGGCACGCCTGACGTTCCTTTTTAAAGCCTTAAGCCCTTAATCCTACGCTACTCTGGCCAGTCCAGGTGGAGCTAGAAAGTTGTCCGAACACTTTTGAGGGCAAAGTGTTTATATATATATATATATATATATATATATATATGGGGTGATCAAGAAATAGCAGGAGGTGTTCAGAGCCCTGTAGCGTGTTATGAACTGGACGAAATATAATAAAATTTGGCCACCATACACATTAAAGTATGCGGTTTCGATTTATCAAGGAAAAAAAAATAGTACCAAACAACGCCGATAGGGGAAATTCTGGCACTGCAAGCGCATAATGTGTGAAAAAAGAATACGTAACTGCCAATGGAAACTGTAAATAACAACATACCAAATACCAATGAAAAACGTTTATTATAGCAAACTACAAATTTGGCTCAAGGTGACCACCTGCCTGATGTTCCACTAATTGCATGCGGTACACGAGGTTTTCGACGGTGGCTCACAGCAATTCGGCATTTATTCGTCTGACATGTAACGTTATTTGATCTTTTAAGGTAGGAATGTCAGGAACATGTCCTTGATACACAATGGTTTTCAGGTAGCCCAACAACCAGAAATCGCAAGGATTTAGATCAGGGGACCTCGGAGGCCAATTCATGGGAAATGCGCGACTAATCTCTGTTACGCTGTTACGGTTTGGGACTGCCCCTCCAAATTCTACGAAAATATGATTCTTAAGGGGCAAAAATATTTTCTAAGATTTGTGGATAAGAAACCACGACACTACTCTACCCACTTCCTTTGGGCAAAATACAAAATCATCCCGTTCTATCAAATCTATAAAATACAGCTAACCCTATTCACTTATAAACTATTACATAAGAATCTCTCCTCATCTGTTACGCTAGAAACCATTTCATTCTCTCACTCTTATAACACAAGAACTAATCCGGCCCTACTAATATCTAAAACCAGCTCCAACTACGAAAGAAGAGCAGTCAGCTACACAGCTCCCGATCTGGAATAAAGTTCCCCAAGATATTAGGAACTGTCGTAGTCTGGCTCAGCTCAAGAAAAAACTAAAGAATTACTTCTCCACACCAAGTAATTCCCCAACCTAAGTTATCAACACTTGAATTAGCTTCCCACCCTTCCTTCCCTATACTCTTCTCTACCCTCTCCTCAGTTTCTTCGGTCTGAACTAAATGAACATACAAAATTAACATCAAATTATCGATTTATTTTTAAATGTAAATATTTTAATTGAATTATTATATATATAACTTTTTCTTAAGATTCTTCTATTTTTATGTTCCGAAATATGTATCTATTTCAACCATTCTTCGCCTGTGAGGATACTCTGTCTGCCTTCATGAAATTGGAGTGTATTTAAAGATTGTAAAAGAATTTCCATTGTAAAAAATAATGTAAAAAGTTGGATATTAGATATTAATTAATAATTTGTTAATTTTATGTTGTGCTAAATTGTTTTTCGTTGATATTTTTGTTTCAAATTGTTTGAGGATAAGTTGATTTTATAATTTTTATAAAATTTATTTAAATGTATTTTTTTTAATATAATTATTATGTATTAAAATAAATGCAGCACCTGTTGATAGGAATTTAAATTCCTAACGGGACTGAAATGTAATTTAAAATAACTAAGAAATAAAAAAAAATTAAAATATTATTATTATATTATTTAAATTACTCTAGCGTCTGTGAAATGTCACCCGACGATGTGCGGTGGCGAACCTCTTGCATGAAAATGGTAGAATCGATACAATTTCTTTGCTGCAGTTGAAGTTCTCGAGCATAGCGCCATACCTGTCGGAATTGACAGAACAAGTTACTAGTCCATTTCTACCAACTTCTTCATAAAAGTACGGGCCGATGATAAAAGAAGCAGTGAACCCACACCAAACTGTGACTTTCGGCGAATGTTAGGGGATCTCTTGCCAACGTGTGGATTTGTATCAGTCCAAATACGGCAGCTGTGTGTGTTGATATCACCGTGCACATGGAAGTGAGCTTTATCGCTCCATAATATCCGCCATGGCCACTCGTCATCCACTTCCAATCGAGCCAAAAATCTCAAAGCAAACTGTAATCGGGTATTTCTGTCCCCTGCGAGCAATTCTTGAATGGGTGTTATCTTATACGGATAAAATTTTAGGATCTTACGCAATATTTTCTGCACCATCGACAACGGGATATCTGTTTGTCGTGATATTAAACGTGCACTGCTGGTACCCCGCTTATTAGCTATCGCCTGATCCTGAACGGCAGTTGCAACTTCTTCAACTTGTTCCCTGCTTGATACGTTTACGTCCTCAGCCTGGTTGCACACCAAGATCTTGTTCCTGTTCTTTCAAATTTTTCAACCATTCTTCGTAATTAGTTATGATCATCGGTCCTCTACATAACTGTTTTAACCGTCTGTATTCACGAAGAGCAGCATTGGCATTTTCACCCCGCTGATAAAACAGCTGGATTAATAAGGCACTCACGTAGTGATAACGCCATCGACGGGCGATTTCTTGCAGAATGACTACAATTCCCGCAACCCCTCCTTTTATCCTCGATATCGGGTCACAAAGAACCCGTATACGCAAATTTCATGCTACATTTTTCGACCGCAGCGCCAGAATTTCCCCTGTCGGCGTTGTTTGGTACTAATTTTTTTTTCTTGGCAAATCGAAACCGCATACTTTAATGTGTATGGTGGCCAAATTTTGTTCTATTTCGTCCGGTACATTATACTCTACAGGGCTCCGTACACCTCCTGTTATTTCTTGATCACCCGGTATATTAGTACATATATATTTTTTTTTTATTTTATAGGTACTATAAGGGTAGATTAATAATTTAATAAAGTATTATTTAAAAGGATTATGAATAGTGTAACTTGTTTATTAGAGGTTAAGAATATATGTGTATATGTAATTTATCTAATTTTTTTTCGGAATCTAAAGCAAGCATTTGTAATATGAATATTTTCCATGTTTAAATTATTTATTCACATGAAAACAAGGTTGAATTGTAATATTATAGTAATAAATTATTCAAAACACACGTAAATAGTGACTATTTCTTTCTGTTTTAAGGCAAATGTTTACATATGGCCTTAATGATAATGATATAATAATTAAATATTACCTATGAATTACGTAATTATTAGATTACAAAAATTTTATGTAAAATATGCAATATTTCTTACATTTCTTGGACTTAACTTCATCATCTTTCCATCTCATAGTAAATACAATTACTGGCTTTTTTTTTCATATAGACTAGTGAATTATCTTATTTTATAAAATCAAACATGTTAGTTAAAGAATCGTGGTGAGCTTTATTTCCAATAACATGAAGCAGAATTGTTATCAATTTCACCATATTAACCATATTTACATGATCAACTACCATATAACCAAGATTACCCAAAAAATTATGGACATTATTAATACCGGTTTTATTTAAAGGTATTTTTTAGCTATTGAGTGTATATCCTCATTCACTGAATTCAAATTCTAATTTTTTATTTATATTCTTAATTTATATTTTTCTAAACTTCATGTTTCTGTGTTCAGTTTTTCATTTTCCTTATGTAAAACATATAATTGTGATTTTATGTAGAACAATTTGTTTTCAATATTGAAGTATTTTATTGAAGAATTTCACTTAATATTTCAAGTAGTGCATTAGATTGTTTGAGTATGATCAGAAATGTACTGCAAAAGTTAAATTAGTTTCAACTTTTTTCCAGCAAGAAAAATTCATTAAATGCAAATAGAATCCATATCATTTATTGTATCATATTATATTATATTATATTATATTATATTATATATTATATTATATTATATTATATTATATATTATATTATATTATATTATATTATATATTATATTATATTATTATATGTTAATGAATCAGACTACATCTCAGTTGTACTGAGGCCCAGTTAAGTACCTAATTCAGCAACCTCGAGATTTAACAAATAACCAGAGAGCCGAAAGGAGACAATAAAAAAGGAGACAAACATCAAAATCTATATCATTTAAATCTGATAAAATCAACAGTAATGTGCTAAACATTACAATACTGAAGAAGATCATATGTAACATAATCAATTGCTGTTTATAAAAAGTTTATAAACATGTTTGCTTTCATGAAAACAATATATTCAACCAATTTACTTTTGACATTACGTTCTTCAATTAAAGATTACTGATTTCCTGAAGAATATCAAATTCTGGATAAAATCTACAAAGTGAAGCTAAATTTGAATTAAATATTTTTTATATTATTTTAGAAGTTGCATAAAATGCAATCCTACGAAATACTATTAAATCGTATTAATATATGAGAATTATCTAGCCTGTTATAATTTCATTAAAAACAATAGTTTAAAAATAGTTTCTTTGTCTTTAATAAGTTAAATGCAACTTCGAGTAATTAAAACAAATTTTGATTTAACAAAAACATCCTTTTGAATTGATATACGTAGTTATATATATGTATATAACTTCAGTTTTTCATAGCAGATCTTTCTTGACTTTCCTGAATTTAAGAAACAAATAAAAAATCAAAAAATATTCAAATATTTTAGTAGATTCAAGATCATTTCTTAACTTTGTCTCTCCTACTACAGAAAATATGTAAAGTAATTTTTAATATTAATCTACTCAAAGTATTTTTCGAAAATTTCTATTCCTGGAGTATAATAAATGTCCACAGTCAAGAATTTAAAAAAATCTCTTATTTCGTCTTAAAATACATGTTTTTTGTTTCTTAGATGATATCTATCAGTGAATCTGTAAACATATGCATATCAATCATGTAGTTCTATAGTGTAATAAAATTGGAAAATACATCAATGATAAAACTTGATAATAAATGTAAACTCTACTTGTAAACTTTAAGTCTGCTTAAATTATTATGTCTGTATTAAAAATTGAGGCCAAACACAGATTTGAAAATTATTAAAAACAGCATTTAACACATTAAAAATACATGAACAGGTTTCGAATAGATCACGCTATTCGTTTTACAAATCTGAAATTGAGGTAACGGAAACAACATAAATTAAATGTGTATTTGCCACAAAGAAAATATAAAGGAATAAAAGAATAATTTCCATAAATAACACTTATAACTGCCTACCTTCAATTCTAAAATTTCATAAAAACCAATAATAGAATATTAAAGTGTAACCTGTCACAGTCAAAGTCAATGTTCACAATAAGCTAAATAAATAAAACTGCAATCGTCCTGTCTTTACTGGCTAGAAAATTGTTTATGAGATAATATCTGTTCATCTTGGCTCAGAACAGTATTACAACTTTTTCCTAGTCCTTACATAAAGAATAATCTATCTACAGTTTTCCTGATTGAAGACTTTCCTGACATATTTGGAAACCAAAGTTTACTTAGGTTGACTCTCGAAGGACAATTGCTGCAAAATGTATAACTTACTATCAAGTTTAAGTAATGGTAATTATTGCTTTTTTAAGCTAAAAAATGTGAATTGAGGGAAACATATTATGAAGAAAAAAAATTTGGAAAAGCAAAATCGTGAAAAAAAAATTTCTGCCAACTTTAAAAATTATTAGAAAGTATTCAAATTACTGAAAAAATGTAAAATACATTTACAGATGTATTTAGTAAAGATTTGGTTGATCATGAAAAACTATAAAATTTTAAGTAAGAATTTTAAAAATAATAGAAATTTTAAACTTTATTGAAATTCCTTCCTTTATCGAATTTGGCCGATTAGGGACCACGGAACTAGTTCAACCTGACAACGTCAGGGCGATGCTAGTGAAAGTCAAGAAGGGGGACGAGATTCACATCTTATCCAGGATAACCCTGAGATAATCCCAGGGAGAAATGGACGAAACACAGAAGAAGAAAGAAACAGCCATGTCAACACCGGGATTTGAACCCAGGTTCCGACACAACGGCCACACGGCGGACCGCCGCGCCGTCTAGACAGCTCGGCCATGCCGGAACGGCTTTATTGAAATTATTACTTATTGTTTTTTCTTTTTTTTGTGTCGGACAAACGTCTACAGATAAGGAAATCAAATACTAATAATAAGAAAATCAAATAAAGCGAGGGATTCTTGTAATTTTTATCTTGAAAACGGGTCTAAGGATTTTGATGAAATTGTGTGAGTCTACCGTTTTCAGAAGAAAGCTAGGTCTCTATTTAGGGAAAACTCCTTTAGGGGATAAATGATTGACCTGGGACCTGGATACCAGGTTATTGTCTACGGTGTTTTACTTTATTTTCGTTTTATGTAATTCTTAATAAATTTGTGTTCTATGCGTTTTTACTTGTAATAAAATAAAATTTTACCTGTAAAAAGAAAATATTTTTTTTTAAATTATTATTAAGTAAAATTATTAATAATTTTTAAAACTTTTTCTTTTCAACGTCGTGTATATTCACCGCGTAGCTGCCCATTTCCCCGAAACGGGGTTAAATAACTATTTACCTATTTAAATAACCAAATAGTTGTCTAGTGAAAATGATATGATAACAAAAAAAGTAGATATTCTACAGTACAGTTATTAACAATGAAAGGTTTGATGGAAAATTAACGTTTAATGGCTTAAGGAAATTAAAACATTAAGGCTAAGATGTTTCAATTAATTCTTAAGATATTTAGAAGAAAAATATTACATATTGACATGAGTTTATGAAAATTTGCTAATTTCTCACAAAAAGAGAAGATTCATAAGTTTAGGATGGCAACCTTTGGTTCCTGATACTTATATCAACATAATTTAAACTTCACAATTGCAGTTTCTACTTAATATAAAATAAATCAATAAAAAATCCTAACACAACTTTTATGTAATATTTTTCTTTACTCGGTTCAATAGAAATGTAGGTGATTGAAATGTAGCTGATTAGCTGTGGATTCATGTAGATATAGGACATGAACAGTTACAGATGGTCAAGTTATGGTACGAGATTAAGCCAGAACCCATACTTGTGTAACAGAGTGGACTGCAAGAGTATAGCTAGGTGTTTTAAAAAAAATTTTGTAAAAAGTTTAATAACTGGAAATTATAAATATTCATAAATATTTACAAACTACAATCTGGGAAGGTGATCACTGCTTCCTAAAACTAATAATATATAACAATATATTTCTACTATCTAATTTCTATTCATAGTTTAAGGTTCAACAATACTATACTATGATTTGACATTTAGTTCATACATCACTATACTTTAGTAATACAAATCACTAGGATACTGAATTAAATTAAATGTTCAATAGTTCTGCTTCTACTAATTCAGTTTGAAGTTTGTAATTAATAATTAATAAAAGACTTTATCTTAATGAATATAACACAAATCAAATATTACTCTTTGATTTAAATATAAATTATTTTCATTCATAAAGAATATCTAGTATGGCTTTTCACTAGTATGAATGTAATTTACACTATTCTGAGTATAATATATGTCACTCTAGATTTGAATTCTAAGCATGAACTTTCACTGTATAATTAGTAACAATAAAGAATATTACTGTGTGAGTCTTTACTTTAAATCTTATCTTCAATCGTTAAGAAATAGTTTAAGTCAAACTTACAATTGATGTCTTCAATAGTTGTACCTACTTGATGATGAACCGCAACTCTCTTGAGACTTACACTATAATCACAATATCGAAGCATTCAGTTTCCGTTTGAAACTTATCAACGTCGTAATGATCCTTTTCACTTTGGTACCATTCTACTACTTCAATCAAGATGATAGCTTCTCACCTTATGTGTATCAATACAAATATGTATTAGTAAATGGTCCAATACTCAAACCGCATTCATCATTAATACTTTTAATGACGGTAAACTTAGTATCTTATAATTGTACGCCTTCTTCTATATCCTCTAGTGGTATTCGGGTCTTCGAAATATCCCGCTCTTTAAGTAAATCGGAACTTCTTCTTTCTTCGTCCGTTGAAATAAATTATTAGTACTTGATTATCTATATCTATTAATCTCTTTCAAAGTCTTAGAATTTACTGTAATGGATAATAGAATTCAAATGAATTGAATATCTAATTAAACTCCGGAAATATCAACTTCCGCTTCGTCGGCTTAATAACGAATCTACTGTAGTAAATTCTTCTGACTATTTAAGATTCTTCTAATCTATTAACTTCAGTTCCGTTATCCTTAACTTATGCAAAAAAACTTCGTCTACTTCTAAATCATCAATATTAGTATTTCAAGGGTAAGTCCCTTTCTATTAACTTATATTTCAGGTTTTCTAGTAACGCTCACTTTAGACTTCTGCTTCCCTTGAGTAATTAATGTACTCGTCTTAATGGATGAGCCTTAACATAAAGTTAAATACCGCATTTGCGTTTACTTCAATTTCATCGTAGCTGTTACAAGATTTTACTGTTGAGTTGAATTATTCATAATAATAATCGAAAGATTATAGTACTTATCGTCAACTTCTATTGTGGTAGACGCAAGTTATTTGACTGCGTTACATCAGGGAAAAAGAACCATTTCTACCTTCTCCCTTCAAAGACAATTCGAGTCTCCCGCAGGTTTCTCGGAGCACACACGATTGGAGGATCTCCGCCTCCTTAGAGCTCCAAGCTTCGACTGTCACTACTCTCGACTCAGGCATAACTTCAATTGTCACAAGTCAAGTATTCACTACGTCATTACAAATTTACATATTCAAAATTTGTATCACCTGAGCTTAGCTCATTATTTTAATTAAAATAAAATAAATTTATTTTCAAGCAATTTTAAAATGTTTCTTTCAATTTTTTTTTTCTTCTTTAAAACTTCAACTTCGTAGAAATAAATTTCACAGGGGTTTTAAATAATACTATATCACCAACAAGTTATTACTACTCAAGTTATTATCTTCAAAAGAACTCTTCTGAAAATGTACTAAAACGAGAAGATAAGTGATGACAATTCCAAATATCTGTAAAAACAAATTATATGTAAGTTGTTGAAATTTGAATATTTCAGAATTTTATATTTTTTTCTCTCTTAAATATCTAATTATAATAAAGGAATTAAAGAAAATTAAAAACTTTTTTAAATGCTTTGCTTACAAAATTATGTATTTTTTCAGAGTGAAATTTGAAAAAAAATGAAATTACAAATTTAAAATAAAAATTAAAATAAAGATGATTATTTACACTGTAGATATACATGTTTTGACTAAAATTTATATTCTTTAAACAACATTTGTTAAATGAAAAGTAAAGCTATTTGGTAACCATTTGATATTTTAAACTTATCGCAGGGATTTACAAGTTTTGTCAGTTTTGCATACATACAAAACTTACTGCAGTTAAAGTACTTGTGTTTACACTGAGCAAAAATTGATGTGAAGAAATGCCAGTGGTTTGTAAGAAATGCTAAAATTTTACAATAAAAAAAATCTAAAATTACTATTTTTCAAAAATACGTTAAAATAATAATAAATTACAAATAAATTAACTAAATTTCAAGAATTAAAAATGTAAAAAAAAAAATTTAAAGAATGTGAGTTAAAACACAAGTATAAAATCTCTACAAAATATAAATAAATACAATGAGCCAAAACAAATTCCAACATGTTTTTCATACAAAATATTACATAAGCCACATGTTTATGAAAATAACCATCAAAAAAATAGTTAAAAAAAATGAAACGAAACCGATGTTAAGTTACACACAACAATCCCGATTACAAACATGCTATACTTTATTTCAATAAAGTTATAATTTTTATTATTTTTCCGAAAATTTTCCTTAAGAACTCTATTGTTTTGATAACTAATAAAAAGATTCTCAGGAGTCATTAGTTAGTCGCCAAGAAATAACGGGATCGATTCATTTTCATTTTCTTGATTTTCAGAATAAGTTGATTAAAAATGTAAATGAATCTCCATAGGCAAGGTCGTATATTATATATTTTTCTGATATATATTTATTACTGATATAAATAAAATTAAGAATTTTTAAATTTTGCTTGGGGTCTACAGTATTTCTTTATTTCATTATTCATTGTATCATCAAAAAAAATAATGATTTAAAAATCGTCAAATATGTAAGCATTCTAATAAATAAATGAATAAACGATTCATCAATTATATTCCGATCATTGTTACTTCAAATATGATCAAATACAGCAAAACATGCCACTACAATATTTAGTATATACGTTTTTACTAAAATTAATGGACAATTTCATGAGGTTTGCAAAATTGCAAAGGCCGCCTTCAAGACTGTTTTACTGTGAGTGATAAGTATTAAAGAACTTGCAGTGACCTCAGAAAGGGTCGCTGCTATAGACGGCATCCGTCAGTGTGAACTTTACGAATGATATTTTAAAGTCTCTTTAACAACGCGTCTGAATATTATTTCCCTTTCATATGAAACGAAAAGAAAACTTTCTCCTCGGATTTAGTGTGTAAGTAGGATGCGTATGTAAATGTTGTTACAGTCGTAAATTACCACTTTGCAACTGCAATTGATCACTAAGAGTATAACTGAAAAATTTGCTGACTTGTATGACACAGGTCACTTGTTCAGTGACCTGTGTCATGTTCGTTTGTAAAATCTGATCAATTAACTCAGCATTTCTTTGATTAGCGCTATTTCGCCTGCCAGGCTGCTTCTATCTGAGTCCAAAGTTCATTGGTATTAGCTGCTGGATGACAATGACGGACTAGTTGCCGAGTGACCATATTCGATATGTTCAATAGGTGACATATCAGGCGAACATATAGGCGAGGGAAAAAGGGGTATCTGCCTTGCTTCGAAGACTGCCTGGACATTTACGGCCACTTATGGTCGGACGTTGTCTTGTTGAAAAATGGCTCCAAGAGTGTGATGAAGAAAGGGTGGACTTCAGCCTACATGACTTCCCTGATGTAGCGATTGCTGTTGAGAGTGCCAACCATTCGTAGCAGCCGAGATCGCCTATGATATCTAATTGCTCCTATCGTTCGCGCAGTATGACGCTGGACAATGGCACTGCAAGATGGCGCTCACTTTGCTGTCTTCTAATGTATATGCGGCCATCATTTAATCCATGTTGAAGTGGGACACGTCCGAAAACACGACATGGTGCCAATCTACACGTTCGTGAGCCCATTGTAGACTGAGGCGTCGAGGTTCAATCTCAAGGGAATCCCCCGCAAAGGAACTCAGTCCTCTGTGCAACAGACGCCGTCCAATTCAGACAATGTTAGACATGTTGCAGTGTTCCAAAGTTCTGCTAACACTCGAGAAGAAGCTGAATGGTCCGACCCTGCCATGCGGATGAGATGTCTATCACCCAGTGGTGTCGTCAAATTTTGTGATCCATTTCCGAATTTTCTTGTCGGTCCTGTTCGTGTCAGGCCACTGCTTCCACACTGTCATCGCTGACTTGGCATTATGGCCCGTACGAGCAGCAATTTCGTGGTACGAAAATCTTCCTTCACGCAAACCGATCATTTGGCCCCGTTCAAACTCCGTAGCTTTGGCTATAAGGCGCCATTTGAGGTCGACGAGGCATACTGACTCCAGTAAGCATGTGTACAACTCACTAACGATGAAAAACTACTTGTCTGTATTCACAACAGTCCTCTACTTATATTCTCTGATACGACAGTTCAGAAAGCGCTGCTGAGTCTAGGCATGCACAATCATTTCCAAATTTTAATCATTTGCATGTCATAACCTGCCTTAGATTTCCTGTAAGTTTCACTTCACTTGCTTGTTTCCTTCATGGTGTTGCATTTTCACAAACATGAGTGTATTTATTTAACATATGTAACAAAAAGGTAAGAAGAGTTTGAAGAGGTTGATAAATAAAAATAAAGAAAGAAGACAAAGAAATTTTCAGCACATCGATATCGTTTTTGTCTTGTTTCTTGTAGAAATGACAGCAAAACAGCATCTGCGATTTCTAAAATAAGCCGAAATTCTAATTCTATGTTGCATTTATTCTTTGATTGACTTCGTTATGAACTCTTTACATTGTACTATACTGATTTATTAAAAATAAAAAGATTTACTATTAACACATTGTTTAGACCGTGTCGTCGTTCCCCAAATCTGCTAAAACATACAATTCACGTCCACCTTCAAAAACCACACATCTCATTAAACGAGCATAAAACGAACGAGCAAAAAACCCCAATCTTCCTCCCGCTTGAAGAATATCACCACACGTACCCAAACATTTTTTGTTGTACTTCACCAATATAAATACAGGGTGTCCACAAAGTCTGGGTACATAGGGGATAAACACATACTTTTAAAACAAAACAATTTTATTTAATTACAATGTTAATTATATATATAATGTTATTTATTTTTGTTATTTTATTTATTTAATAAATAATGTTATTTATTTATGTTATTTTTCCTCCCCAGATCGGCAATGTAGATCTATTCAATCGAGTTCACCTGAATTTTGCAAGGCGCATCAAATTATGCATTGAAAATAATGGAAATCATATTGAAAATGTAATTTCTTAACATTATAATTAAATAAAATCGTTTTGTTTTAAAAGTATGTGTTTATCCCCTATGTACACAGACTTGGTGGACACCCTGTACAATAGACTCTCGATATGTCGAAGTTGAAGGGACGCTAAAACAAATTCGAGATAGCGAGTTTTCGAGATAACAGGATCATAACCAAAACATAAAATTTCACGTAAAGATACGGAATAATATTCTAAAAATTAGAGACTTGATAGATGAGAATAAGTAAAAATATGTAATGATAGTTGACAATAAGTCTAAATATAGCAATGATAATTTTAATTTTTAAAAGTAGTCGAAAATAATTAACTAAATTGAAAAGAATTAGTAAAATTAAATTAAATTAATTTATTGCTAGAATCTCTTAAAAAACTCCTGTATCGTGGCCTGGCGACATCTCTTTTGAAATTGTTCTTCAACCAATTTTTATTTGAAAAATAGCGGCAAAGTCATCGTTTTCCACGTTATCGATGCTGGAATTTTGAAATCCTTTGCGATTTGTCCCTTTTTTCCACCTCTATAAGCCTTTAAAATCTCTATTTTTTTTTTCGATTGTCAACGCGTTCAACTTTCGCTTAACGCTCACTGTTTTCTTTTCTTTGGAACTTTCCATTTTTGAGACAACTGGCGATTCACTGACGTTTTATAACTTCCCTAATGTTTTTCGCCCACTAACTTAACCATATGCAGTAAATTCTGAACAATTTAGAACAACACGCCTAAGCAACAATATAACAAATGACTGGCGAGACATAGTAGCGCACACTGAACGGCGATTTTTCCTGAAAAATTCATTTTTTAACTTTGAAAAATATTCGACTAACAAGGTTTTGAGTGAAAACTCTTCGACGTAAGAATTAAAATTAACAATAGATGCATATGTAATATCAAGGGAAAAAATAATTTTTCGACATATCAAGGTTTTCGAGATGTCGAAGTTCGACTTAACGAGAGTCTACTGTACAAATAAAGAGTTTACAAATAATCTCAGATCGTCGTTGAGATGATCCATATTACCCAAAACTGATGAATTGTGGGAAAGCTTCATTTCATTTATCAGAAGCGAAGTTTAGATATATGTGCGCCATTTGCAAATTTTCGTGAGCCGAGATGGTCAGTTCCGTAGCGCTACTTTAACAAAGCGCGTCCAGATTCAGAATTTTAAACCCGAAAAATCGGATAGCGCTCCACGATTTAAATAGCTCCAAGTGACTTTGGTTTTCATTCCGTGAAGATGGACGCTTTGACTATTCTAAAATTCTGGCTAGAAACCATGAACAATTCTTTATATTAGTAGTACTTGAAAAATTCTTCTAAAATTTTCATGAAAGTTTAATTTTTTTGTGCAGTTAGTTTTTATCACATTCTTTATTTGATACAGGGCAATAAGAAAACATTCATGTGTTTTATTTAAACATAAACTATTTGTAATTTTTGTTCTTTTAAAAAGGACATCGGTTTCCTGTAGTAATAAATACTATTTCATTGCCATTTTTGTCTTTGAGAAAATGAAGAAAAATAAAGCATTTTTAATTTCATTATACTCGTATTTTCCATATGAATTTCAGAGCTAGTAAATATAATTAAGCCCAATAAATCACACAGTGATAAGACAGTATTTTTTTCTTTCCTACAACATTACATAATTATTTTTTTTTCCTTCATTTGTTTATTTCTTTCTTCTTCTTTTATCGATAACGGTCAGCTTTTGGACCACGAGCTAGCCCGACCTGACAACGTCGGGGTGAGGCTTTGAAATTGAAGAAGAGGGGGCCAGATTCACATCTCGGCCAGAAATAGTCCTGAGATTGTCCCGGGGAGAAATGGACGAAACACAGAAGAAGGAAGAAACAGCCATGCCCAAGCCGGAACTCGAACCCAGGTTTCGACCCAGGTCTCGGCAGACCGTCGTCTAAGCCGCTCGGCCATGGCGGAACGGCGTTCACTTCTTTAATGCTGTAAAAAAGATATATCGTTTGGTAAATGTTGGTATAAAATAACCCTTAATTAATAAATTAATTTTATTTCTCCCACACAACATATCATTAATTTTTTTTAAATTGTTTGGTATCCGACTTAGCTTCAATGATGGTGATTTTGGAATGATAAAAATTATACTCAATAGAAATACTTTAAAATCAAAGTTGATTTACATCGCTTGCATTCTAACTGAAAATTCTTAATTCTATATTCTTAAATTTAGCACATTCCTAAATGGAGTGTTGGATAATACCAAACGTTTAACTAATAACAGTTTAATAAAATTTAATCGACAAAACTTTAATATTTTTTTTATCAAATTCCCAATTTTATTACGCATTTCTTGGAATTTTAAATTATAGTTAATGTACTTTTAAAAATTCAGTTTCCTACAATTGCTAATTACTTGAAATAGCATTTTCTTTTCAGTTTTAGATTTAAATTATATTTCAGTAATTTCATTTCAAATATGAAAGGTAGACAAAAATTTCAATTCATTGTTACTTTTATTTTAGGATCCCAAAACATCTGATATTTTTATGGACTTACCTTAGAAATAGTAACTCCAATTGTAATACAAACTAGAAGTATCTTTGTAATCGAACCAAACGCATACAAAGAAAAGAGTAGTAAATGCAGAAATAAAGTTACCGGAAACATAGAATAGACGACCACATAATACAAATCAAAACAGCAATAAAACGTTTCAAAGATAAAAAACAACAACAGATAAAATTGAAAGGACGAATTTAAATTATGCATCATTAATCGAAGTTTGTTGTAAATGTCCAGAAGATGTTTTAGTTGCATCTGTGTAATTTCTTCTGGCGTACTATTCAACATTTTAATTTCTCTTAGGATTACTTTGAAACGATAATAAAATACCAAACAGAAATATACTAAAAATCACATTTGGTATCATATCAATTATGTTCATTGATAAACCCAAGAAATGAAATACAATATCTGTTCCATTTGGAAATTCTCTGCCATCAAACATTAGACATCCGTAGAAAGGATGTTTGCTAGTTGCTGGAACATCATTATCCCAAAAATAAAAATAGCTTGCCACTTTGAGGGTTGAGTAACCGTCTGTAGTTCGTTTGCCGAGTCTTCAATTGTTTTCCACTTTTCCACTGTTTAAAAATGCTGGAAATCAGAGTTAAGATGGTAAAATGGCTGAGAATCATATGGAATGAAAAAGTATATGGGTGAATCTACAGAAAACCTGCAATTTCAGTCAAAAATTTTTGAGATTTTAAATTACAAGATTTCCTTTTCAAAAAAATTGAGATGATTGCTTTTGACGTTCTTACATCCATGATATATATGGTTCAGGTCAACGCAGTTTGGTTATTTAAAAAAAAAAAATTATGGTAGGCTAAGTCTACAGAAGTGACTTGTGTTAGTAACGATTTCGAATTTTAACATAAATTATATTCGAAATAGTGAATTTACATGGGAAAAACTATGAAATAAATAAATAGAAGACTATAATTTATGAATTAAAAGAACTTTTTATCAAAAGAGGCAATCCTGTACAATTAAAATGAATCAGACTGTCAATCTTAAACGTCTATAGAAATGTAAATATATAATTACATATATCATATATTATATATACATTATATAATTATAAATATCCTTATTGGCATTTAACAAAGACTAGAAGTGAAAGACAAGTCTTCGTGAAAAACACAGTATCCGCTATTGTTGATGATTCTCACTTCCATGGACCCCAAATGTCCACGGAAGTGATGTCCACGGAAGTGACGAATACGTATGTTTCTTGACCCATGTGCTCTTCATTTTGAGGTTAGGAACACAAGTCATTCAGAAAATTAAGTTTACCATGTTTCAATTATCATGCCTAGAAATAATCATTTTTCCATAGAAAAATTAGGTTCTAAACAAGACCACAGAAGTGACGGGATGAGCTGTGTAAATTACGAAAAATGAATAAAAAGATAATATTTTCCTGACAAATGTGCGACTCAGACGAATAAAATCACTTCCCAATCCAAAATCGCCGTGTAAACTTTTGTTTTTAAGTGAAATGGAAGACAACTAGCGCATCGGGTGGATTTTTTAGAAGTTTAGGAATGTCCACAAAAGCGATGGCTAAACCTTGTGACAAGACTTGAGGTTGCAAAAAAATTTTACTGGTAATTCGAAAAAAAATTTAACTCAATATTATGTTAAATTTATATATTTTCTGATTTCACAATATATATATTATTTGAAAAATATTAAAAAATAAAGCAGTTTGGATCTTTAGAAGCTATCCAACTGTAGCTTGTGACAGTCCACGGAAGTGACGAATCACCTTCTGTGGACAACTTTTTTTTTTGGAAATTCCATAAAATTTAAAAAAAAAATATACTAAACTATAGTATATTTTGTACTTCAATGCGTGATTTTGAAAAATGACAAATATTTTCAATCATTTTCAATTTATTGCTCTGTGACACGAATTGCAGGTTTTCCGTAGATTCACCCATATGTCGCTCCCAGAGTGGTATAATAGACAAATGTATTGTTTTTTTTATTGAACTCAGGCACATCCCGGACAAAATTAGTTACTGAATAGAAAAAAATAATAAATACTAAGAATGAATAAAACATGTCCAAGCTAATCAATCGAAAACGAAATGGACTAGTTTGACGAATCACTCCCTGAATAGGGAAAATTTCTATTAGTTTTAGAAGAACTGCAACTGGTCTGAAATGTTGATAGACATTGACTATCTGTCAAATTAACAACTTCAGAACGAGAAGACATTTTCCATAAAGATATATATCTTGCCATTGTTCTGAAATGTAGAAATAAGAGACTTAGCATCTTTTTACAAAATACATATACAAATACACCCACACACACATATATATATACATACACTGACTTCCTTACATTAAGGGTTCTTGCAACATGAACTGTTTTTATTGTCCGGTCAGGACCAAATTTGATAAGGGGTGCAGAAGATCTTCCCAATACCATCCCCACATAAAGGTGGCAGCACTGCCTCTAACAGAAAAAATAAAACTGTCCAAAACATCATTGCGGTAGAAGCACCTGGAGTACTATCCAGATGTTTGTGGAAGGCATAAAAAGCGTTCAGTAGGCTATACGGCGGCTCCGCACAGCTACGCAAGCAATGCAACTGGCTGGCATACTGCACACCAGAGTATCAAGCAATCTTTGGGGTACTGCATCCCACTCTTCAACCAATACTGTCCTCAGCTTGGGTAGCGTTCGTGGTGGTGCAATGCGTTCAGCAACACGTCTTCCGAGCATCCCATGCATTCAGGTCCGGGGAGCGTTAGATTGCATTCAGGTCCGGGGAGCGTGCAGGCCCCTCCAAGCGATGGATTTCCTCATGTTGGAGGTGCTCGTCCACCAGACAAGTCCGATGCGAACGAGCGTTGTCATCCATGAACAGAAATTCTGGACCTGCAGCACATGTTGGTGAAGGACATTGTTCTGGTATAACTGGGCAGTTATGGATCCTCTGTCGAAGATGTGCAGTGTTGTACGAGAGTCCTGCATATTTCCTGCTCACACTATCACACAGCCACCTCCGTTCCTGCCGTGTTCGACGATGTTGGCATGGTTATTTGGTTCCTTCCTCCCTCCAGACGCTGATCCGTCGTGATTCAGTCTAGACTGTACCGGTATTCGCCGAACATGACATGGTTCCATTGTGCCTGTGCCATGGTGCCCACAACAAGCGTCCCCTCTGATGAGCTTGGCTCAAGGAATGCACCCATCGGTCTTTTGGCCTACAGGCCACCTGATGGAGTCATTTGTAGGTCCAAATGGACATGATGGACCACGGCTAACAACACATACAGTACTGTACAATCAGTAAGCAAAAATTGTCACACAATTCTTCCTGTGTCGTGACCCGCATTTCCACTACAAAGATGGCATTTCTGAACTTTATTTATTCAGACAGAACGATTTGTCAATTAACCACCAATTAGATATCTCAAAAACACACTGATCTTAAAAAATTGAAGCTTTTCTATTAGATGAATCTTATTGAAAGCGTTTTTTAATACAAATTTAGCAATATACAGTGATGAGAAACTCAGAACCAAAAATATCCATCGTGAATTTCATTCAATGCCAATGATATCATAAAAAATGAACATTGATTAAGATATCAATTTTAAAAATAACTTTTGTATTTAAAAATAAAATTATTCAGATAATCAAAAAATTGTTTTTTTCTTTTTTTACTTCAATATTTTTGAGGTAATCAACAACAGAATCTTGATAAACTCAATTACCTTTATGGAGGCTTGAACGGAAGATCTTGAAGGCCTTGAACAGATTTCTATCAAATTATAAAATATTCTGATTATTACTAACAGAAGGGTATAATTAAAGTATTCTGAACTCTGTAACACCAACTAATAAGCTGAATGTCTACAAAATTAGGAAACAGACTATAGACATTGGGGAGAAGGATTCGATAAAAAAAACAAAACTTACTGATAGTTCCAAAATCTGTCAATAGGGTGAGATTTTGTGCTGTACAAGAGGAAATGCCGGTCAAAATATTAACAAATGAATAACTAAGACAAAGTTAAGTTGAAATCTCGATTTTTTCCTGTACATACTCTTTCCAAAAACTGAAGCACAAACTGAACTAACATATTAGAGAAAACGCTATCAAAGCTGTAAACTCATTTAGAGTAGATAATGATTAAGCTGATTTTCGGAATGATTTCCAGTGTTTTAAGCCAGAAACTGTATTCGATACACATAGTGCTCGACTTGGAAAGCAACATCTCTGAAGTAATGTTCTGCATGTGCTGTTTTACGTTGTTCTTTAAAATCCCCAGGTTAAGGACACTTTCTCGGTATATATTGACCTTCAGGTAACCCCAGGATGCCAAAAGATCACACAATATAATGACAAGTTGGGTGCATTGGCAATGCAACACGAAAGAGGGACTTTGTAAATGTCTGATTTGGAAAAATGCAAATTTTTTATTCTCTTAAATGTTGTGCGGTATTTTTTTTTTATTTTGAAAAAAAATTCAGATCAATTCAATTCTATCTTAATTTTTAAAAGGGCAAACATAAAAATCTGAGATTTCATCTTAGCATGTTTTACTTATTCGTTTGTTAATACTTTGTCATGCATTTCTTTCTTGTACACGGCCTTTGTGGATGTTACCAATATTGTCAGATTCTGGAACTTATTTTTATTCACGGAATCTTTCTCGCCATGCCTAGAATAACCAATTTCCAAATTTTGGTGGCATTCTGTTTATTATTTGGAGCTACAGAGCGTTATCAATAGGAATAACTGTAATTATGATCGTCCTGTAACATTAAACATTTCAATTTCAGAATGAATTCCGTATATATAGTCATAACCCCCCCCCCCCCCTTTTGCGACAATTCACGTTCCGACGCTTCGTTAATACGTTTTCAATTGCTATCATTTCCCGATTTTGGGACAGCTGATTCTCCGATACGAAACTAATACGACAAGAATCTGCCACTCTTGCAGATGGTGTCATTTCGCTTACAAACACTAGCCCTGCACCCCTTTGCCGTTAAGTGCTAATTACATGAATATCAGACTGTTTATACGTTCATTTCTTTTCTTTTTTTCTTATGATTGAAACATAAAATAACTTCAGAATGGCAGATAAAAGTTAAAAGAGAAATTTTAAAGCTCTTACATTAAATGTAAAGAGTAAAATTATTAACTTTAGATGACGTGTATATAGAATGCTATAGAGATTCGATTTGCGCATTGAACCTGCTATGCAGAAATACCTGCGTATGCCTGTACTTTGTTTCAATGGGATACAAATTATATTATCGGCAACAAAAAATTACACTTAGCATAAATTAAAATTTAGTTTCATTTCTTCTGATTACATAAGCAGGAAAGTAGATACTATTTTTTGATATTTCATGAAAACAACTGTATTTTTAAAAGAAAGCAATTCTTGATAACATTTTAAACAATGAAGCAAAGCAATGTTGAAATTTGTGTACCTTTGCGTCACGTAATCAGCTAGTGACTATAAGATGTTAATCAATATTCATTATCTTAAGTGATTTATTTTTCATTTACGATATTCCTTCATAGAAAGTCAATAATTGCAGCCTACTTCCTTTTCCGCACTTGAACAGAAATCTAGTTCCCATATGACAACCGAAATTACTTTTTCAATCAGAGAATTAACTCTGAATTGAGTTAGAAATTGAGCGAATAACTTATTTCCAAATAAATAAGAAAATAAGTTTCAAAATATTCGCAAAGTTTCATTCTTAAAAAGAAGTTACCAAATGGATATTGAGGAAATAAATGAGAAATAAACAATGAAACAAAAAAAACGACGTCTCGGCTTTATGCTACAAATGCCCTAATTGCTAGAAAAGGAAATATAAAAAAATATTTTATTTTCATAAAAGCTTTTAAATTATAGCGGCATTTTCCTGTGTCACGTCGTTGAAATGCAAAGATTTATGTTTGTGGAAAGAAATATGAATAATTACATCTCATTGTTTTTTAAATTATAGAAGATGGAATCATTGTATTTTATTTACTTTTTTAAATTTTCCTTACTTGTTCAAGCATTTTTTTTTTTTTTTTTTTTTTAATTATCTAAAGTTTAAGAATGAGTTTATTAATTGCTATGCACAACTGTTTATAAAAATAAATCATCTGATAAATATAAGAAGTTTGTTTTCCTTTTAGTTTATAAATTTACGCAAGTAAGTTGCTTAACCTGTGCTGATATTTCTAAAAGCTGTGCTTCCATTGGTTTTATGTTACTAACTTCCGATCTGCAACAATAAATGTATAGGGATCTTGCTTTTTAAATGCAGGTATGAAAGTGCATTGAGATATATTTCAGTTTAATATAAATATTTCCTTATTTTAATTATTTAGGCATAAAAACAATAAATACATTCTTCCATCTTCTACAACTAAAACAAAATTTGAACATATGATTCGAACTTGTCTTTGCGAGTACTATCGTATTCGTTATAAACTGTTCGGTTACTACAAAACGGAATATATGTTGTTATTCTTAATAGCTTTTAAGATATTAAAAATTAGTTTTTATTTTGTTTAGTTTTTAGTCGAGCATATGTCTTGACAATTCCTTCACAATAAAAAGTTTTGCTGCAATTAAGACATTTCCATTTGTAATGCCTTACAATATGTCAATCCATGATCCCGCAATTATTATTCTCATTCCGTCTTTTTTTTTAGTCTACCGTTTTTTACTTTAATCAAGTGAAAAAATTTCTTAATAGTTCCTTTTCATTAATCTATTGGTTTTTTTTTTCCTCAATTTTTTAATTTTTTTATTATGTTAAACTTAATCTTTTTTCCATTTTATAAATTTTAATTTGTAAAAATAAGCGTTTCGTTTTCAAAAAAAATTATCTTGACATACTTCAAATTTCATAATGAAACGTGAAGCTTAATTTAATTTCCAATTATGAATTGAAATTAAAATAATTTAATACTAGTTGACCCGTGCGAATAATTCGCATGGTATCTTGATCAGTCACCGAACGGTAATATAATAATGTGGAAATAAGTAAATGTAATTATTATTATTGAACGGTATTTTATTTTGAATAGTTACAAATATCAGTCTTAATGTAAAAAGTCGTTGTCATTATATACAATAGGTTTAATTGTAAAATATTTAGAAAGCAGATATTGGCTTTGTCGGATATGATTTTTTTTTTAAAACTTCTTTACTTTACAAAACTTCTTTGAAAATTATTTTAAACAGTTATAATCTGATCATCGTTTACTTTTTGGTTGTACGTGTCTTTAACACAAACATAAATATCACTGAATCTACGAACTCGTGAAAAAGCCACGTATAACCGTCCATGCGAAAAAACAGGTTCTGGTAAATACAATCCTGCCTTTTCAAGACAGATTTTTAGGTTTCTTTTATTGCAATAATTCCTTTAATTTTATTAAAATATAAATCCTTGTTTGTTTTTTTATCTGTTGTTATTAAATAGAAGATGAAATATTAAAATTAAAAGTGCATTTTTATTCAAAAAAGAAAATATTTGAAGGTTACGACGCTAGAGCAATATTTGAAATGTTGTTTCGCTTTCGAAAAATAAGTCGCTTCTGTTAAAGCGTGTCTACATTTTTATAAAAAGTTTTTTTAAAATAAAGTTTTTTAACGAAAACATTAATTTTAAATAATTTGTTTATTTTTCGTCATTAGCAGGGAACGTAATCTTCAAAATGATGCCTCAATCATTGATTTTGATGAAGTATTAAAGGAAATATGGCGTTCCGACAGAAAAACACCTTTGAGAAATAATATATAAGGATTTTATTTTAAAAGGCTTCAAACGAAAATTAAAAGTTTATTTGAAATAAATTTGAATATTTATTATGTTTGACGTCATCGAGAGAAAAGCATCTCGAGACAGCCTCGATTCCAGAGCAGTAGGGGATCGTCCATTAATTACGTGAGATCAAAAGGGGGGGGTCCGGCAAAATCTCACCAAATCTCACCAACGGGGAGGGGGGGTCAATGAAAATCTCACGTAAAGTAAATGAAATTCTACTAAATAAATTTTTAAAAAAAATTCCTGAAATTCGTGATTTTTTTTTTTTTTTGTTATTTTATATACATAAGCGATTTTTTTAAGTCTGTTGTACTATCACGCTTGATTTTTTTACATCTGAGTCTAATACTATCAGTTGTAAACGTCAATACAGTAGAACCTCATTATAACGGACCTCGTTATAACGGACATCGCTTATAACGGACAGTTTTTAAAAAATATATAATAATAATAAAGGATGCATATGTTTATCTGACGAGTTTTACATTTCCAAGCAAGCGATTAAACATCGATCACAATGAAAAAAAAATTTTAACGTGCCCGATGATTCAAAGAATTGAGTAAGCAAACGAAGGCAACGCTACAAGGAAGGATTCGTAACTTTGTTCCTTCGTTTGCTTTCTCAATTCTATCGATCATTTAATTTCGCTATTGTCTGAACTTCCACAAATTGCCGCACACACTCATCAGTTTTTATTCAGTAACCTTTGAGTCATGTCGTTAAGTACTTTTTATAGCTAACTATTGTCCTTTCATTGATGTACACCCTAATGCATTACACCGATATAGAATTATTTGTTATAAACCGGACTTTCATTAAAACGGACAACCTTCAACCCCTATTAGTCCGTTATAATGAAGTTCTACTGTACTTTTTTAAATAATAGACACCTGAGTCAAATTCTTATTTTTCTTATATTTCCTTACATCAGAATCAGAGTTCACTGAAATTAAAATACATTTTAATAAATTATTGTGGAAACTAGTTCTGTTAAGTTGCATCTCTTTTCAAGACTTAATCAAATAAAGAAATTAAAATAGAACTTTTAACCCCATAATTGGTTAGAAATTCTTTGTTCTTTATAGTTATTGGAAGTCGAGTGGATTTAGTCGTAGCTGGCGTTGGAGTCTTGATAAGGGTAATAAATGTAGTAATATACAAATGTTTTAAACGAGAAAATTTATTTTCTTTTAAGGGGTAGGGGATAAAGCAATTGGAGACAAAATACTATCTAAGATGTCCTTCCGCCTATTGCGATGCATAAGCAAAGAACCTATATACATAAACTGGCTTAAACTCAGTTTAGAAGGAGACCACGTGTAAATGCTATTGCGCGATATAGATGGGCTTCAGATAATCGAAAAATACTATCCTCTCTACATAAATATCAAAAACATTCAATAGCCATAAATTCATATTCAATACAACTAATTGTTTAAATTTATTGAATACGTATAGGAAGCGTGTTGTGAGGTGATTCGACTGAATGTTTCGTGATATGGGATGATTTGACTGAATAGTTCGTAATGTGAGATGATTCGACTGAATGTTACGTGATATAGGATGATTCGACTGAATGTTTCGTAATGTGAGATGATTCGACTGAATGTTACGTGATATAGGATGATTCGACTGAATGTTTCGTAATGTGAGATGATTCGACTGAATGTTTCGTTTTGTGAGATGATTCGCCTGAATGTTTGGTAATGTGAGATGATTCGACTGAATGTTTCGTTTTGTGAGATGATTCGACTGAATGTTTCGTAATGTGAGATGATTCAACTGAATGTTTCGTTTTGTGAGATGATTCGACTGAATGTTTCGTAATGTGAGATGATTCGACTGAATGTTTCGTTTTGTGAGATGATTCGCCTGAATGTTTCGTAATGTGAGATGATTCGACTGAATGTTTCGTTTTGTGAGATGATTCGCCTGAATGTTTCGTAATGTGAGATGATTCAACTGAATGTTTCGTTTTGTGAGATGATTCGACTGAATGTTTCGTGATGTGAGATAATTCGACTGAAAGTTTCGTGATGTGAGATGATTCGACTGAAAGTTTCGTGATGTGAGATGATTCGACTGAATGTTTCGTGATGTGAGATGATTCGACTGAAAGTTTCATGATGTCTCTGTTGATGGCAACAACTGTTGAAAAGACATTCAAAGATAAGAAAACGTAAAGGTATTAAAGATTCTAGAAAATTTTGAAATCAAATCAATGACAGATTGGATTGTAAATAAAATTCGAAATTTATTGAAATCTGTCGATGACAACAATTGAACATATGGAAAAAGATTTATTCCCTGGATTTATTGTAAGACATCTTAATCTATTTCTAAACTCTGCTTTAAAAAATCTTGAGAATATAAGTTTCATTGGTTCTGAAAGTGAAATACCAAAATTTCAAACATAAGTATATCCTCAGCTATTCATCACTTAATAACTTCTAGGCGAAAATCATGTTATTTTAAGACTGGGAAGGGGTGGTTTTAATGTATGTAGGATACTATGAAAGTTATTTAAGATAGAAGATTGGTTCCGTCGCGAAAACAATTTCTATTGGCTAGCTCAATGACGTCATCTGGATTGCAGAGCAATTTAATGGTCCAACACTTAATAACTCAAATTATGCTGTATTTAAATCTTTGGATGTCCAATAATTTATTTATCAATAATTTATTTTTAATTAAATAAACACATTTGGAAAATAAAAAAGGAAAGACAAGATAAACTAGCATAAAGTAAATAACTCTTTCGAAGGAGTTTCTAAAGAAAATTTTATTATTTTCAAACGCATATTTCTTACAGAAAAGAGAATTTGAAATATGAAGACACTTCAAGACAAGTTAATTTTCAAGAAGATTTTTTCAAAGCCTCAAAACACAGACATACATAGACTGTTTTTCTCTGTTAGACTTTCCTTTTCGGAAACTAATGTTTAACCTTCCAATGACGTTTATAAAATAGAGAAACTTAAAAGTCCGCTTTAAAAATAGAAGGTAAATCATTTTTGGCTTTATATTTTTGTAGATATTTAAATATTCAAAACTATTGACAAATTTTATAAATAACTTTAAAGTAATTATTAAACAATTAAATGAATTTCATTTCTAAATGCAAAGATTTCAAAATAATAGTCTTGGTGAATATTACGGTCTCTTCTTCTCTCTTTCATCATTACTAATGTTCTTGTTTTTTATCATTGTTAATAATCCAGTATCAGTGAAATGTACAGTGTTTGGGATAGTAAAGTAATTACGGTTAAGTCCCTAGCCCCTATTACTCTGTTAATTTAATGTATCGACTTACGTCCGTTCCACTTAGGTCTTGCCCGATGAAACAAAGTCCAGGGATGACTACAATTAAACAATACTTTTATGAGCAAACAGTGCATAGTTTGAGATAGAATTTGATGAAATTCTCCTTCAAGTGATTCAAATGATAAGTTTTCATTGTATTTCCTACTATTTCAATGAATAAAATAATTCTAATTTATGAAGAGGGCTGAAGCTAACGACACGATTTGACAAGGAGACAATATGAATTCGATTTTTAATCCTGTTTTTCCAAATGAAAAGTTCGAAATGAGTGGATGATGTATTATGAGATATTAATACCTTGTTTTTATTAAAATTAGATCTCTCTAAAACTAACGAAAAATTAATTTACAGAGGTAATCATGATCGCAACTCTGTTGTTGATTATTTGCCAAGGACTATATTTGTTTGATGATAATTGTCATTTCTTTTATTCAACTTTTTACAGATAGTGGATGTTTTTGTTTACATTTGGAAGATGTTGAAAAGTCAGTATTTAGCGGTATTTATGGTACAGAGTACTTCTTACTTATTAGTCTTATTTCCAGTAGCTTAGTTCAGTGTGTTGTGCAATCAAGATGCCTTCCCACAACATGCCCCCATCACCGCCATATCTCTCTTTTTCCTGCACATTTTCGCGATGGTGCTCAGTATCATTGTCACATCTCGAATCTGAAAGAAAACTGAAATGATTCATCTGTGAAACTGCAGTAACCAATTGACTTGTCCAATTTCGATAGAGACGATAAGCTGCAGACTATTTCGTATGGTTTTGTGGATGGAAACATTAGAAAACGTGATCGCTTGTGTACATAGTAAATAAATATATCAAATATGATTACCCTGTAGATTTTCGTAAAAGCTGAACAAATAAAGTTCAACTATTGAAAAACTATTCTTCGAAATTATCACTATAAACAAACAAAGAATTTTTTTTTTTATTAGTGGTTGCCTATACATTACTCTCCTAGTATACATTTTTTATTAACTTATCTAAATCAACCCTCTCTCCGGACCTTATGATTTTATATCTAGTTCATTATTGTTAAAAACAGTCACTTAAAAAGCCAACACACTAGCATAAAAATAAACGTAATTTAAAAATGTAGTTTCAAAAGCACAAGACGCCGTTTTGTTCCGTACTACAGAAGATTTTTAATGGATGCTCATTATTGTTATACATATAAAAAATTATATGTTCTAAATTACAAATGATTTAAGGAAAACTTTGCTTTGCGAAACTCAAAGCTGGCCCTCCGATTTCCGCAAATCAAAGATTTCTATCAACATCATTTGCATTTTAGAATAGTATAGAATATAAAAATGAAATTAACTTACATTACGAAACTATATAAAGCGGGACAGTGCTGTGAGATTTGAAAAAAGCCAATACAAAAATCATTCGATAAATGGCCGTATCTTTACAGAAACAATGTTTTTGAATTTTTTTTTCAAATTCCACTTCACTTGTTTGTTTGTAGGTTTGAGGATGTTTGCTGGTTTGTGTGTTTGTTTGTTGTTTGTGCACTATATCCTCTCAATCCCTTTTACCGATCTGGACCAAACTTTGCAGAATTACTCTTTGCAGAATAATGAACCTGCGGAAATAACGGGCTACAACTGAAACCTGTACACATCTCCTCGTCCCTATAATTGAATCTCCTTTACACTTTTGTATTTGCTTTTGCGCATTAAAATCTACTAACAACATTTTTGTATAATTTTCAAGTATGGCTTATTATCTCACTTCTGTTTTGAATCTAAAAGTGTTGCTGTGCAACAGCGGCTAAACATTGACGTTTGAGGATATGGTTAACGGCTTCAAATCTGCTTGTGGCTGTAATTTTTTTCTTTTATTCCCTATTTTTTGTATTTTCTTTTGTTTTTTCCTGTTTTTTTTACTTTTTATGACTATCGGATATCGTCGCTTCGCTCCGGAACCCTTTTATATATAGTTAAAAAAAAAAAACTTTATTTATTTAGGAAATTAATATCGAGATCGGAAAATATACGAGTTCCCAGCTCGTTGTGGCCTTCTCCGGATAACTCAGCTGTATTGCGGGTTGGCGCCTCACACCTATGTATTGATAAGGCAACTTTAAGGCGGAAATATAAATCCTCTTTATTCCCTATCCAGTGGGAATTTCGAAAAACCCGGCCTTGTTCCTTGTCTACATCATAAAAGGAACCTCTGTGCAACATTTCAGCTTTCTAGGTCCAAGGGTTTGGGCTGGGCGTTGATGAATAGTCAGTGAGTGATTCAGTGTTTCATTTTGTATAGATTGGGAATTTTCTTTCTTTTTTCTTTTATTATTTTGAAATAAATAATATTCTTGCTAACTGTTTTTTAAGGTTCAAAAATTAGTAAACACTGATATCGAGAGATTCTTTTTCTGAGTTAGACTTTTCGAAAACTAATGTTTGATTTTCTAATGTCGTTTATAAAATAGAGAAACTGAAAATTCTCTTTTAAAAAAATAAAGTAAAATATTTTTGGCTTAATATTTTTGTATATTTTAAAATTCAAAATTATCGACGAAAGAAAGAAATTATTAAAAAATAAAATTTAAATTCCATTTATAAATCCAAAGGTATCTAAAGATTACAATATTAAGTTACTGTTTTGATTTGATATTGAAAAAAGGAATCTCAGTATAATATGTTTCTTTATATATGGATATATGTATCTTTTTGAAACAAAGGAAGTTCAAAATTTTGTTTATAACTATATGATGTAATGTATGTATACATGTATTTTATATTTAGTTATAAACAAGGTTTAAAAATAAGATTAAATAAAACAAAAAAAAAGGATCGGCACAACATCATCAAAACAAATTATCTTTCTGATTTGATTATCGGGAACGGCCGTTTCGTCCTACAGA
>JAFIDM010012231.1:47056906-47085295 GCA_023159025.1 Thereuonema tuberculata | reverse complement strand
TTATTATTATTATTATTATTATTATTATTATTATTATTATTATTATTTGTGAAGTTCTAGTGTGCTGTGGATGTGGTGCAATGTGTGAGACACCAGACCAATGGCGGACAGGACGATGGTACAACACGTACTCAGCCCTGCCTCCACTGCTTCTGGAGATCGTATCTGACTATAGTCAGCGTATTATTGTTATTATTACTCCCCATTCTGAACATGACGCTTAATTAGTAGCATAAAACATGTTTTTTCAGGGTAATTTCTTAGAACTTTAGACCCTCGTAACTCCCAAACAACTTTGAATAACAAATCAATTTTTTTTTGAAGCTGGTAAAAAGTACTTTAGCTCCTATGAGTAAAAATATTTTTACCCCTCCCCGCACATGGACTTTTTTTGCCTTAAAAACTGCGTTTTCAGATACTTTTACTACTTCTGGGGATCATATCTTATGAAGGGGTCAGAATGCCAAGCCATTTTTTTTTACACAAATAGTACCCATCGTAATGTATTTAAGAAAAAAAAATTGACTTGATATTCCAAGCCCTTCATAATTTTTAAAATTTCCAAAACTGGTAAAAATATAGTTTTGTTAGGTGAACTTTGACCTGAAAAAAATAGGGTTTGTCTTGAGGAAAATTTCAAATTTGTTAATCACACACAAAAAAAGATTTTTTTTATCTTTCAAATGAGGTATGACTGAGCCTTATAGCTTTTGACTGGAAGAAAGTTACAGCTCAAAAGAAAAAGTTCTGAATACCATTTTTTGCTTGGGCTGTAGCATAAAATTATCTGTATGTGGAGGGATAATTTTTTTAGAAATGCACCAAAGACATTTCTAAGGTCTATGTGGTAGGTAGAACGCACACAAATTTTCATCAAAATCAAAAATGGTGATGCGGACTGCATTTGTTGAATTAACATGGAATGACCCAAGAGTACTGATCTTTTGAAGCTAGTATTTTCGATTTATATTTGGAGAAATCTGTAAATTATATTTCCTTTATATTTGTTTAGTTTTCGCCTACATTTCCAATATACTCGTAAATAAAATAAGTTACTACAAATATAACGTGAAACAGAATATGACTTTTTTTTTTTTCTTTTCTTTAAACTACTTTCGGTAACTTTTCTCAAACTCAAAAAAAAATTTTTTTCTTGATGGAAACGGTGACCTCTTAATAACTAAAACCAAGAAAATAAAAAAAACATGAACAAAATGCTGAGTTGCTCTGGCTGAGGAGAGCTCAACAAGCTCGAAGCGGCCTTCCAGGGTATCAGCTCCACTCAAAAAGGCTTTCTTATTTATAACAAATTTTTTTATCTTTAATACATTTGTGTTCTTTTCTGACAAAATATACTTAAAAGAGAATATGCTTTTTTTTTCAATTAAGCACACGATTTTGTTCAACTTTTGGTTAAACAACTACGACATTTTTAATTCAAAAGCAACTTTGAAATTTTAAGATAAGAAAAGAATGAGTAATATCATAAGATTATTACTTTTTAGTATTGTTTTCAATCGAAAAGTTAACATCTCAATACTATCAGTAAAAAGCTGATGAAAAAACCCAGAAATATGAAAAAAAAAAACCAGAAATTGTTGTATTACTTTTTTGATACAATATTATAGAATTTGGAAATTATTATTATTAGTTCCGTTTCTAATTTTAAAATTTTAATGTTTAAAAACTGGTGATTAACTAACCTAATTTTGATAATTACTCAATTTTACATTATATTTTTATGGATTTGTCAATAACTTAGGTTTTAAAAAGCAGAGTTTATTGATATTTTGAATTCAAAATGACAGAAAGCAACAAATTAACTGAATAATAAGTATGAATATATTCTCAGTAAACTTTTTGTATTAGTCCTACTGATCTTCAATGTAAAATGGTTAACAATCTTCTCTCGTTTTACTATTAGGAAACAAATCACATTCGCAAATTATTAATGTAATAATAATACATAACTTTTTAAGCACAATTCTTTTAAGTATTAAAAAAAAATACAATATCAAATTCATTTCAAATAGAAACGACGATATTAAAGCTGCATAACTCAGTAAAAATTTCTCCCTTTAAAGTGGCAAAATTTACTGAAATATTGTTAAAAACTTACCTTAGAAGTAGTTACTTCGGTTACAACGCAGACTAAAAGTATTCTTGTAGCACAGATGAATGCATGCCAGCCTAATATTTCTATCGCCAGAAATGAATCTATCGCATATAGACAGCTTACAATCACACAATATAAATCAACACAGCAGTAGAGCGTGTTGAAGATAAAAAACAGCAAAAGAGAAACTTGAAAGCATGAATTTAAATCATTCATCATTAATCGAAGTTTATTATAAGTCTCCAAGAGATGCATTAAATGTTTCTCTTTCAATTCTTCTGATTGATTGCTCAAAATTGTAATTTCATTTATTATTACTTTGAAACGGTAATAAAATACCCAACAGAAATACATTAAAATCAGATTTGGTATCCCATCAAATATGTTTGTTGAAATGCCTAAGCAATGCAAAATAATTTCAAAAAAGTTAAGAAATTCGCTGCCATCAAACATCACATATGCATAAACGACGTGCACCAAATGTTGCAAAAACAGTATCCCAAAAAGACAGGCAACCTTCCATTTCGATGGCTGGATAACCTCTTGCAGTTCTTTCGATGAGTCTTCAATTGATTTCCACTTTGCGAAATGACTAAACAGCTTTGGAATCATCGTTAAGGTGGTAATATGGCTTAGAATCATGTGCAATGAAAAAGTGTACATTGTTAACATGGTTGCAGAATAAGCAAATTTATTAGTTTTATTAAGGGAGTTACGTGTATCTCGAACATACTGAAATAGTGAATAGCATAAAATACAAAATACTAAGCATGAGTAAAGTGAATCCAAACTGATCAATCGGACACAAAATGGTCTTCTTTGATTAATCACTCCCTGAATGGGGAAAATTCCCATAACTTTTAGAACCACTGCTACTGGCCTAAACTGTCTAAAAACACTGCATGAGCGATTATCTGCAAAATTAATTACTGCTGATGAAGATGTTTTCCATCCCCATCTTGGCATTCTGAAATAGATAATTAAGTCAAGAGTATAATAAAAAGTTAGACGTTTTCAATCTATTTTAAAAATAACTTAGTTTCATTTTGTAATAGTTTATTTACGAAAACAGTCAAGTAAGAAATTATTTGGCAAATAGATGTTCTCTCTTACTGTTTCTCTCTAACAGTAACACTTCGCAATACAGTAATGAATTACAAAATATCAGAAACATTACATTGAAATAATGAAATTTAAATTGCGGAATATCTTATGCAGATTATTTTCATTGCATTATCTTTAAATTTTTTGGAAAAAAAAAACCAAGAAATACTCATCATTCTATATTCTGGATCTGCTAAATGACTTAAATTTCAATTAATAAACAAACGCCAAAATTCTGAAGTTCGTAATGTAGAATATTACATAAAGATTGCCATTCACTGCACAAAACTTACTTATCAGACTATGTCCGTTTTCCATTCTCAGAAGATAATAGCTTAAAATCAATTTTTAATTGCTAACCTTTACAGAGGAAGACAGTGGTGAAATTAGTCAAGAACGATCAAAACTGAAATCACTTATTCTTTAACACAATAATGTTGAGTTATCAACTTAGCGATTCACGAATATGGAGGATCATAAACGACTGTAATCCTGCGACTTTTGAATATTACCTACTGCGCTCTTTTCTATCAATAGCGCAACGAGATTGCTGTAACGAAACTGAGCTCAAATATTGGCTGAATGACATTTTCAATAGCAAAAGACCTATTTCTTCAAGAATGAAATCGATTAGGAAAGGTAGTAGAGAAAGTTTTGATTTGTGATCTTTGTTATTTAGAAAGACTTTCGGCAGAACTGATTGAGCAACCGACTATTATTAATAAAAACCACGTCAACATTTTCATTCTCCTTCCATTTTTTTTTTTTTTTTTGACTCCCCAACAAACTTGCTCAGCCTCGGACTCCATTATAATGATCTAGAAGGACGAATCCTTAATGGAAGCCCTACCCATTCTTAAGCCACCAATATCTTTTATATAATGTTATGTTATGTGGTGAGCGTAGGTGGTAGAGAAGCCGAGCACCGCGACCGTTGGTTTATTGTGCTATCCCAAGGAAATAAGGACAGACGGATAGAAAGACTGAGAAAGAATGGTGGGAGAAGTGCAGGGAAATCCGGAGAACCCCGAGAAAACCTGCCCAGCCGGATCGTCAACCATCACGAAACCCACATGAGAACCGAACCTCACTACTCAAAGCTGAGAGGTCAATGTCTTAGCGAAACGCCAACTGCGCAGCTATCTTTTATAATAATAATAATAATAATAATAATAGTAGTAGTAGTAGTAGTAGTAGTAGTAGTAGTAGTAGTCATTCCATTCATCAGAAACAGAAAGGGAATGCATAAAAAAGTATTTTGTTTGTAGCTTTTCTGCAAATATTTATTAGGTAACAGATGATAAATGGTTTAATAAAAAATTGATATAAAAATACATTTTGTTTTGCACATTTAAAATTATCCTTTTTTCTACAAAATACTAATCTTTCATCGTCTTATAATCAAACGATTTTATTGATTGAATTTGTCGATTTCTTAGATTTAGTTTTAAGTTTGAAGGAAAATAAAAGTAACTTTAGTTGCACATCCTTTAAGTATCTCGCTACCTGATACCAGGTACAAAAAATCTCACAAATTAAAACATTAAATTAAATTATCAAAGAGTAGACGACTCCATTATTAGACCATGACGAACCAACTTAATGATTTAAATACAGGGTGTACCTGAAATGTGCTGCCAAACTTAAAGGTTGTATTCAATCACGCAAAACAACGAATAAATATCATATAAACATGGGTCTAGAAATGCTTTATTTCCAAGATATAAACGATGCAACATTACAGAGATGTTGGCAGTACAGTCACTCAGTTTCACAGAAAGTGCTCGAAATGTCCTCCACCGGCCGCAATGCACGCAACACAACGTCGTTCCATCGACTGCCGAACATGGTTGAAGATGCCACATGCACGTCGAATTATGTTGCACCCATCCACTATGCGATCATGCTGTGCGTGTGCGTCAGGAACCGGTGTAGTGTAGTTTAATGCTTTAAGATAACCCCATACGATGAAGTCCAGAGGGTTTAAATCAGGGGACCGAGCATGCCATGCTGTTGGTCCCCCTCTTCCAATTCAATTGTCAGCATAATGTTGGTTCATAAGTTGTCTAGCTGTAAGGCTAAAATGAGGTGGCAAACCATCATGCATTAACCACATGTGACGATGAGTGTGCAAAGGAACATCATCCAGGCATGTAGATAACTCATTTTCCAGGAAATCCCTGTAATCATCGCCGGTTAGTCTAGCTGGCAAAAACACTGGCCCTATGAGATGGTCGCCGATGATACCAATCCAGACATTTACGGAAAATTTTTGTTGGTGCCGTGACTGTGTGATAGCATACGGGGTGTCATCGGAACATTGGTGAACATTATGAAAATTCATAATGCCATCTTTCGTGAAGCAAGACTCGTCGGTGAAAAGCACAGACTGCACAAAAGTAGGTTGAACACAGTGTTACACATATCATGTTCAAAAGACCACACATAGAGAGTAATCGATGAGTGATTGACCTTGCACTCTCTGTACGTGATATGGGTAGAGAAGCTGTTCCTGGAGAATTCTGTACACACTTTGCTTGGATATGCTAACTTCTCTAGCAATCTTTCTAGTGGACGTTCCAGGAGTTTCTGCAACTTCATCCAGCACCTGTTCTTCAATGTGTGTTGTTCTAATGTGTCGGTCTCTGCCTTTATCGAGAGTAGCAGGCATAACTGATCCTGTCTCAGTCAGGCGACGATGAATCGCCCTAAATGTGTTCCTGGATGAACACTGTCATTGCGGAAAGGCTTGCTAGCACATTCGTGCAGCGTCTCTAGAATTTCCATTTGCTGTTCCATAAGTGAAATAGATGTCGGCCATCTCTGCATTGCTGTACCTCATAGTCATGATGTTTTCTAGAACAAGCTGCGGCGATTCAGACGTATGGAATGCATTCAACCAGACTGCTCCACTTTTATTTGGTGGTTTGTTCACTTTTGGTGGTGGGGAGGGATGATGAACATTACATGTCACGATTACTGAGGAGCCATTTAATGACTCTACGATACGACATAGAGGCCAGCACCTCTATCGTTTACATTCCGTATGTTGGAAATAACGCATTTCCAGATCCATGTCTACATGAAATTTATTCGTTGTTTTGCGTGATTGAATACAACCTTTAAGTTTGGCAGCACATTTCAGGTATATCCTGTATATCTAGCTTACTGAGTTACTATAGAAAATTTTTTTCATTCTTTTTATAATACGTACTACTGTAAATATATACAATTCTTTTTATTGTATTTTTTCCTTCTATATATTTGTTAAATTTACCTTTCCATTTTAGCCAATATATTAATATGAAGGTAGAAATTTTGTTTTAACTTTAAGGGAATTATAAAAAAAGAGTAAATGTACAAATTCAATGTAAATTAGGCTGTAACTTTCTTTGTTTTTTCTTTGTTATTATAATTAAGGTCGCACCTAAAGTAATTTCAGTAATGTAGTAATCGTAACGGTAAGCGTAATTACGGTCAGGTAATTAAATTAAATTACAATTCCTCAATGGGAAAAAGACTTTATTTAGTCATGAGAAAAAGAATGTGTAGCATTTTAAAAACAATTGTTATTGTTATAGAGTCCGTAACATTATCTCTACAGAAACAAAATATTTTTTTAAAGTGTATTTGCGTCTGTGTATCTGAATATTTGAATTGTATCTGTATCTTAGTTCGATAATGACAATTTTAAGAATTTAAAAACCAGACAACTATTTTAAAACTAAATGTTTCAAACTGAAATTACGTTTTTATTCGATTTGATTAAATAGAACTCTACTCTCGAGATAAAAAGGATTCTTACCTTGACTGTATTGCTTTTAGTTTCATTTCATAGGATTACACGAAACGCGGAAACCACATGTGATTTGAATTATTTGAAATTTAAATTTGTTCTTTACAATTACAGTTGAAAGAAGAGAAACGGATATTCAACAATATAATGTAGCTTAAAGGGCTTAACATATTTATGTCTCGCAAATTCGCTTACGACTAAATGACATAAACATAACAATTATCCGAGAAGTAATCATCATTTACTTAATGACTTCAATATTAAGGTCAACTATTAACATTTGTTTTTTGCACAAATCATTGATTTTCGTGAATGTCAATATACAACCTTGACTCAACAAAAACACCGTGCATAAACTATTTTTTTTTTCATTCAAGAAAGTCATTTTGAAGCCTTCAACTTTAACAAAATACTTGTTTTCATAGATATTTCAATGAAGTTAAATGATGTACTTGATACATCCACAGGGACTACTTACTTAATAGATCCTCTTCAATGATATTTTAAAATTTGACCTGAGCTGACTTTTACTTAATGGTATTAGCATTAGATTTAATTGATTGACGATGAAATATGCATTTGTGTGCATTAAAAATGAAGCCTGCACACCTGGTTGATGACTCAATAAAATTTAATTACAAAAATTAACAAATTAATCTACACGACCACAATTAATAGATTATATCTTCTTCTAATACATATACATTATACATAATTCTCTGCCAAGGGCAGGTCCTTCACTGCAAACCCAGCATTCTCCAATCTTTCCTATTTTCTGCCTTCCTCTTCGTCTCCACATAAGATCCATTTACCATAATGTTGTCGATTTTCTGAAATCTTCTTCTGCCTCGAACTTTTTTACCGTTCACCATTCCTTCCAGTGCATCCTTCATTAGGAAGTTTCTTCTCAGCCAGTGACCCAACCAGTTTCTTTTTCTCTTCCTGATCAGTTTCAGCATTATTCTTTCTTCACCCACTCTTTCTAGCACAGCTTCATTTCTTATTTTGTCTGTCCATTTCACATGCTCCATTCTTCTCCATATCCACATTTCAAATGCTTCTAGTCGTTTCTCTTCACTGCGTCGTAATGTCCATGTTTCTGCCCCATACAATGCCACACTCCACACAAAGCACTTCACTAGTCTCTTCCTTAGTTCTTTTTCCAGAGGTCCGCAGAAGATGCTCCTTTTCCTATTAAAAGCCTCCTTTGCTATTGCTATCCTCCTTTTGACTTCTTGGCAGCAGTTCATATCACTACTTATAGTACACCCTAAGTATTTAAAGTTGTTCATTTGTTCCAATGTCTTATTCCGAATACTTATGTTTATCTTCTTTGTCTTTCTTCCAATAACCATAGTCTTTGTCTTGTTTACATTTATCTTCATTCCATATTGTTCACAGCTGTCATTCAGCTGCATTAGCATATCCCTTAGTATCATCTCCTCTTCTGCTAACAATGCCATATCATCAGCAAATCTTATGCACTTTATTCTTCTTCCTCCTACTATCACCCCTCCCATGTTCTGAAAACAATTCTTCACTAACTCCTCTAAGTAGATGTTGAACAGCGTAGGTGATAGAGGGCATCCTTGTCGCACCCCTCTCCCTATTCCACTTCCCTCTGACAATTTTTCTCCTATCCTGACTTTGACTCGTTGTTTCATGTAAATATTAGTTATTAGCCTTCTCTCTTTCCAATCCACACCAATTTTCTTCAAGATTTCCATAAGTTTATTCTAATCCACTCTGTCAAAAGCCTTTTCCAGGTCCACAAATACTGCATATACGTGTTTATTTTTTTCTAGATATCTTTCGCCGATTGTTCGCAGCAGTCCAATTGCATTTCTCGTACCTTTTCCTTTCCTAAAACCAAACTGCTCTTCTTCCAACTCTCATCGAATGGGGGGATAGTTTACTTCCGGAATTTTTTGCCGAGGAAAGATTCATCATGCCATGTTTGCAGTTTTTCTTGGGAAAAGTAAATGCGGTAGCTTCCCGTTGCTTTCCGCACACCACTCTCTCTTTCGCATCTTAAAAGATCCCAGGGGGCCTCGCGTGGAGGTGAGGAAAGTGGATTTGACCAATTAGGCCCTCCGGACTTCACCGAAATTCACCGCAAGAGTTAAATATCAGTTCCATCAGGGTTTTTGACCCGATCAGAGACCGGGAAATCCTAATTAGCCTTTGCCCCCCATCGTCTTCTTAACAGATGATAAAGATAATTTTTTTATCATTATTATACTATCACATCTTTTTTCTCCATTTTTGCACGTAGGAGAATGATGTTATTTCATCCAAAATTTTGCTTATCGGACTCGATTCTATACTTTTTCTATATAACAGTTTTTAGCACTCATCTGGTTTGTTTATTCTTGTAAATAAAACTATATTGCACGTTGTCACATCTTGCAAGTAACAATACTTCATCAATTGTTTACTATTGCATTACTGCAATTTACTTTAAGCACAAGTAACATATGTTCTCTTCACATTTTCACATATTTTATTTGGGGAAGGATATTTTCTGTCAAGAAACTTAATCATATACTTTAAATTATCCAGATTCCTTTAAAATATCCGATTAGTTTACTTTAAAATATCCAATTATTTTCGCTTGGAAAAAAAACAGCTTTAAAAGGATTCATAAAAGATTAACAGCTTGATTTTACAATTTGAAAGCAACGAAAGAGTAATTATTTTGTATGCAAGAAAAATGCAAAATAAGAAGAAACGCCGTCTTAAAAGAGAAAAAATTCTTGAAAGAAAAAAAATTCCTTAGGAATAGCAACAGTTTTCCTTACGTTAACATTGCCATTTTTTAAATATACTACTTCTCTTCACAAAATAGTTAGATGCATCTCAGTAAATGACAAATCAGTGTGAATCATATAAATCAGTCTACGCTTATATACCGAGTGGTTATAATTTAACTGACCCTAATCTCAGCACCTTGGAGCAGATGTAATAAAATATAATAATGACACTTTGTGGATATGCTAATTAGATTGTGTGGACGCGATTTCCGCAGAAAAAAATATTAGTTCAACGGTTGCACGCAGCATTCCGGTGAAATGTCAGCGACAGGCTGCTACATACTTGATTTTAGATCAGACAATAGGCGTCCGTGATAGACGTGATCTGTCAGATATCCCCAAAGCCAGACGACACATTCACACAAAGGAAGTTTGCTAAGAGAAATAGAGAAAAGTTAAAATAGGCAGAGATCTAAACTGACAATAAAGAATGTGATCCGGAGGGAAGGAAGAGGGAGAAAGGGCTTTATAAGGAAACACAATTCCTGGTGCTAGAATAGAAGTCGTGATATTTAATAGATTCATAGTAACTGGAAGTCAGATGTTGCTTTTTTCCTTTCAAGTTTTTTCTAATCCAACTTTCCCGAAAGCATGCAAAACCTTAATTTCACTTTTTAAATACTTATCTACAAAATTCAACAAGCAATGGTGCAACAAGGTGGTACAATTGGTATCCACATCAGGAGCCATATCAATGTAGGATCGTCGAGACTTTATCTCTTAAAACGTTTCTGCTTAATAAGTAATTCATTAAAATGTCAATAGACCACTTGAGGTTTACATCCCCAACGATGTCACATATGACATGTTAAGCACATGAGGAGAGACCTTGTGGGATAGCAAACAGAAAGTCTATCAGGCCAGTACATAGCTGACTATGTTAATTATACAATAAATAATCGATTTTTGATATTCCAAGACGAAATAGTTCAGTAATGTGCAGTTCCTTACGATAGTAATTCTATAGAAAGGAAGAATGTGAGAAATAAAGATCCGGAGAGATTTACGAAAATCACGTATTTCGTGTTGCATGCGCGTTTGTTCAAAATATATTTTACTATCCGATTATCGCGATGTTTTCTCAAACAGGAAATTTTTGAAGAATACATCTGTGCCAAATGTTTTTTCTTCGTTTCACCCAGGAAAATAAAGTTACTCAGATTGAAACTTAAATACTTAAAGGAAATAAATACTTAAATAAGTATTTATAAATACTTTTAATACTATTTTATAAATACTTACTTAAATACTTAAAGTAAACAGCTTTGTAATTTGTATAGATTTGCAAAGGTAAGTTAAGTCTCCACAGCACTTCAACGTTCAGACCATGAGGATCTTTTTTTTATAATTCTTCAGAATTTCTTTTTTCTGAAGAAGAAACGTTTTATAGAATTACTGCTGTTTTATTATAATTTTAATCATGTAGGGATTTTTTTATTTCTTTTTAAATATATATTTAATAGATAATATAAACAATTGAACATACACAAATTAAGATTAAAAGTTTACTACATACAAATAAAATTCCACGATCGATTGCAGTAAGCAGCCGCTTGCTGTCTTCAGGTGTACAAATGTAATAAAACACTCCAATATTTAACCGATAAGTACACAAAATTATCCAAATGATGCTGAAGAAATTATAGTGAAGGACGTCACATCTGGAAACAACAGCGACATTGGCCCGGAACTAGATGCATCTAGATGCATTAACATCGGGAAGACATCACCAAATACATGACAGACCTCTGATCACTACATTGCAGGGTTCTCTGAATTTCCGCTGGAAACGCATAATCACCTGGAAAAAGATTTAAAAATTTAAAAAATATAAAAATATACAAAATACATAAAAAATAAAATAAAACCAAAAAAATAAAAAATTAAAATTTAATAATTTTTCTGCAGGTTTCTTCTTACGTTTCTTTCTTTACGCTTATTGTAATTTTTAGCGAAGACAAGGATGGATCCAACGGAGGATGTTAACATAATGCCTAACGGTTTTATTTTTTTCTGCAAAACCGGAAATAATTAATGATGAAAAGGAACAGATACGTGGATCACCTTGATGCTTCTTTCAAGGTATGGGAGGATTATAAATACATTGTAAAGCAACTCACATCTGTTTATGAATGAAGGAAAGAGGGTAATTATTAGTTTCAAGAAGATGGCGAATTTTAATGAGCTCTGTTTCAAAATTATATTGAGAACTAGAAAGTTTGAAAGCCCTACTGACCGCCATATGAACGTTGTTGAATTTAAAATTGTATAGCTCACCATGCAAATGCACTAAGGACTAGTGATTTTAATTATTTAACTGCTTGTCATGTGCCTGACAGTGGACACTCACTTAATTTCGACAATTCACTAATTTTACATTATGAATCTAACCATTTCCTTAGAAAATGCAATGAATTCCTTATTTTATTACGCGATCCCAACTTAAATAATGATTCAATTTCAGTTAGATTCCGTTATTAATATGGATTTCCTATAAAAGAGAAAAATCTTATTAATTATGTTGCTTGATAATTTTTTCTAATGTCTCTTCTCAGATTTGGGATCCTACTTTCTTTTTTCGGTTGGGATGTTGTTGTTTTTTCTCAGGTAAGTGCAGTAATCTTTATCACATCAATGCTTATACAGATGCAGTTTACAGATTGGATGATGCCTTGCAACTTCCAGCACAGCGTTTTTGGTTCCCTACAATGATATCTGATCTTTAGCAGTTTTTTGTATATCTGACTGTTTATCTATTTCCTGTTTTTTCCATCATCCGATGTCACCACCATGAGTTCAGCCCATCAACATCCGGTTCTTTCATTGATCGACTTTCTTTATAAGCACCTTTGTTGAAATTACTGGTTGAAACCCGGTTGTGTGATTAAATTTTTTAATGTGTTTAATGTTTTTTAAATAGTCTTTATGTCTGGCCTGCTTTTAATCATTAATTAAAATGTTAATTAATTAATTTTACATATGTTAAATTTTCATTAATTTTTTTTTGAGTTATGCTTTCTGAAATTTTATTACAAAATCGACAGTTACAAGTTGTCGAGAGATTAGAAATGCTGCTAAGAGAGAAATAAATACACTTGCTTTTATATTTATAAATGTTTTTAAAGAAAATAATACAAAGACATGAAATATTTGTACTTGACAATCCTGTAAACCCAACAAACTATATTCAATGATTGGAGATATCTCCTTATCAATGCTGGGCATATTCATTATCCCCAAGGAAAGGAAAAAAAGTAAAATTGCGTATTATACTCATAAATAGCCTCAGTAGATAAATGTGTATTACAAGATCCTTTTTTGATAATCCGAAAGACTTGATAAACCTTCGCAAATACATATCCCTACGATGGATCCATCAGCCTAAGACCAGTACTTTGTCAAAATCAAGTCAATGTCCTGTTTTTTCGACATGCATGGCAGTATTATATTATGTAATAGAGGTCATGGGAAGATCATCGAATACGCTAGTGATATATATTAGTGAGGATAATTGTGATAAGCTCATTACTTGTGTAACTGCATATATGCTATTTCGTATTTGGAACATTGATGTCTTAAATTTGATAGACCCTTAGACCCAAGTATGTCAGGGTAAATGAGCAAGGCGATCCGTTAAGGAAACCAATTTACAATATAATATCACCGCGCATGTCGAAAAAAAAACGAGACATTAAAATTTTTGACAAAGGATTCGTCTTAGGCCATTATAGGGATATCTATTTGAGAAGGTTTATCGACTCCTTTTGGGTTATCAAAACAGAATCGTACAACCACATGTTTCTATTGAGGCTATTTATGAGTATAATATGCATTTTTTTTCCTCCTCTGGGGATTATGGACATGCCCAACATGGGAGATGATGGTTCAATCATTGAAATTGGTGGGTTGGGTTTAGAGGATTGGTGAATTTGCAATGATAACTCGTACAAAAAAGGGATTTAGTTTTCTTCTCCAGTGCAGCCAAGAATGACTACTTGACAGTAAGTCAAAACATTCAACGTCTTTATATCTTATATATGAAAAGTTTATTTAATTTGTTGAGTGTATTTTTAGAAATTTGTTGGATATCTGTATTTTTATCTATATTATCCAGTTATGTATTCCGCTTTGCCACAGTGAATCGATTTTAAATTTACAGGCGACAGAGGATCTACATTTATACACGTGAGCCCTCCAGGAAAAATTTGAATCTCAAGTTGTCAGAAATTTCTCTATAAAAACAATAAATTTTTTCAATGTATACTTATTGCCAAAAAAAAAAAAAAAAAATTAGCGCACCCAGAATGAATGATCCGGGAATGACGGAACTCGGTAGTCTATTAGATACCATAACCAGTAGTAGTGGCATTGTATGGGGCAGAAACATGGACATTACGACGCAGTGAAGAGAAACGACTAGAAGCATTTGAAATGTGGATATGGAGAAGAATGGAGCATGTGAAATGGACAGACAAAATAAGAAATGAAGCTGTGCTAGAAAGGGTGGGTGAAGAAAGATTAATGCTGAAACTGATCAAGAAGAGAAAAAGAAACTGGTTGGGTCACTGGCTGAGAAGAAACTCCCTGATGAAGGATGCACTGGAAGGAATGGTGAACGGTAAAAATATTCGAGGCAGAAGAAGATTTCAGGTGATCGACAACATTATGGTAAATGGATCTTATGTGGAGACGAAGAGGAAGGCAGAAAATAGGAAAGATTGGAGAATGCTGGGTTTGCAGTGAAGGACCTGCCCTTGGCAGAGAACTATGAATGAATGAACCAGTAGTTTTTCCACTGATTGAAGTTGGGCTGCGAATGCTCACTGAGAACTGCCACCAGAGATGTGTCTCTACGTCTATAGTCATGTGAATGGTCGTCATATGACCATTATCTGCTTTGTAATAATGTGAATGTGCAGTATTCGTGTCTGAGTTCTCAACATACCTAGACAACTCAGACTCAATTTTGAATAATTGACTTTCAAACTGTCAGTTGTTCAAAATTGAGTCCAATAAGTAGAAATTTGAGATTGTATCGTTGGATAACAGAAGGAAGAATGATCATTCTGTCGAATTGGATGCAACCTTGACCGATCTGACTATATTGTGGACCAGTGTTGAGAGCAGTGATGACGTGAAGGAAGACACTGGCAGACCTAGGCAAACTAACAGATGTGAGAATCGTGTCATCGTCCTACATGCAAGAACTGATTCAAGGCTATTCCCGTCCATCGTCTGCCACCCCATCCACGTAGGGGTATTACTAGAAATCCCTTGTCTACTCACACAATTGCGACGCGACTTACAGAATGAGACTTATATTCTCGGCGACTCTTATGCTATCATTATCACTCCGTTATCGACGGCTTCGTTTGCTGTGATGAAGTGAGTAGATGGCATGAACTCCTGTGGACTGGCAACGAATTGTGTTTAGTGATGAATCCAGGTTTTTGTCTGGGCACGGATAACCACCATACAAATCGAAAAGCACGGTAAGGAGAAGTACGAGGCAGCTATTACTGTTATTTGAATCTGTGTTACTTGAAAACGTTAATAATAAAGTTAATAATTCGGCAGGTAATATAATTTACACATCCATGAAGATTTTTAACTTCTGATTTTTTCACAACTTTAAACAAAGTATAATATGAAGAAGTATGGGTTTTATTTTGTTTTTGATTAATTTTTTTTTTTGCTTAAATGGATGGTAATAATTCGTCAGACAAATGTAATGTTGCAAAGTCCATAACTTTGACTCAAATTAAGGTAATAATATACAGTACTTTAATAGTTAAATTTGTGACAGAATTTAAAATTTAATTAGCGTAGCTATTTTAATCCACTGGTTTGCATTAATTATTTTTTCAATGGAAACATATATTTGAATCAGATTATCATTTAAAAACAAATAGATTTTAATAGCTGAGTACTATTTCTATCTTAGTTGACTAATTAAGTTAAGTCAACAATATTAATACTTACTTCTTGAAAATATTAAATAATGCATATTACTTGTTAGATTAATTGAAAGTTGGTGGCATGACTGCCGACCTGAAAGATCTTTTGTACTATCCCACGGAAAGAAGGACAGACGGAGAGAAAGACTGAGAAAGGATGGTGTGAGAAATGCAGGGGAAATGGGAGAACCCCGGGAAAACCAGCCCAGCACGGATCGCCACCATCAACGAAACCCACATGAGAACCGAACTCGGGACTCACAGTCAGAGGTGAAAGGCCGGTGTCTTAGCGACATCGCCAACCTCGCGGCCATATTACTTGTTAAGTAATGTATATGAGAACTAAAATTCTTTCTCATAACTATTTTTTTTTATTCCAGGCGAAATCTTCATGTAGTTTTCATCAAAAAAAAAAACTACACTTTTTTTTTTTTGTAAATAACAATGAAATATTGATTTTTATGTAAGAGCATGCAAACTTTTAAAAACTTTCTGTATAATATGAACTATTTCATTGTATTATTTGCAGAAACTTTTGAAATACTGTATATAATAATAATAATATAAATTTAATAATAAAAAAGGTTTCATTAGTATATTATAAAAATTAAATACTTATTATATCTTTTGTACATTTTTTGGACAGAAAATAATTTTAAGTAAATTTTAAGTTACTTTCAAAAAATGCTAATTTTTTGTGTAAATATTACTATTTTTATACTGTATATTTGACTGAAATACTAAAGTTTATTCTGTAGATTCTGTTTTTAATTTATTGCAAAGGTTTAGTGTAATAAAGTATTTTTTGTATCCTGAGTTATAAATTCCTGTCCATTTATTAATGATCATTCACACCTGAGTTTATAAAATATATGATCGAAAACTTAGTGTTTAATTTGGTAAATTTATATTTCGATTTTATTCATTTCAAAGTGGTTTTTTTTTTTTTGATTTTACTGTTTTCAGTATCAGTTATTGCATAATAGTGGAGGGTTTCTTTAAAATCATTTTTACAACGAATATTTATTATATGTTAAATACCGAGCGATTTAATTAGATATATAATGCATAGATTTTTCTCAAATAATTAATTTAGTTAATTGGGATTTTTTTTCCTTTTTATTTCTACCTTCCTCAGAAAAGGTAAGCTCTGAAAAATTTCATTTTCGAAACACTTATAAAGATAAAAAAAAATGTAAGAAAATAGTTACTTGTAAGTGCTTAATGATTTTATAATTTGTGTATAAGAAATTAGAAAATGCTTCAAATTAACATTACTTTCTAAAGTATTAAATAAAATTTATTTCAATTTGTAAAGTAAAAAAAATGAGTGTATTTAAAAAAAAGAAAAATTGATATCAAACTATTAAAAAAAATTCTTAAAGAATTAAAAACTCTGTGCTTAAATTTCTATACGATTAACTTAAAAACCAAAAAATAAAACTGAAATATTATCGAAATATAGTTTATCCAATTGTTTGTTTTAACTGAGTAAGAGCTTTCATTCAATGCCTCGCCTAGGAGTAGTGACGTCACATTTCAGCGCAAAGGCTTTGTCTCTAGGTGGCATCGTTTTAGCCAATGATGGCTTTGTCGAGTCTATGTTGTGTAGTGGGAATAAGCTGCGATCCCTATTTTCAATCGATCGTCATCTTGGTGATGTCTAAGACGGGTGCTGAATTCAATCTGTAATATTCCAATACAGAATGAATCGCAAAATAGAATGACTCCACTGCGAGCAGTATTGTTTGTCCTCGTTTGTGCTCCGTGAAATATTGAAGAAGTTGGAACTTTTATGCATACTTGGATGTTGTGATAGCGGAAGAGTTTCTTAAGGTGGAAGGTGGCACTAGAGATGTATGGGATAGAGACGTATGGGATAGAGAAGTATAATGTGAGGGCTGGAGTTTGTGAGGTTGGATACAAGATTTGTGGCAACGCTTGGAGCATTTGCGGAAGATGCATTCCATGCAGAAACCGTGAATGGTGTCTGTGATTTTAATGTGCTCAATTTCCTCCACAAGGTTGAGGAATTTGAGCAGAATATTTCAGTTTATTTATCTCCATATAAAGACCACAATTAAAAAAAAGATAGAATAAAAAGCTCTTTCTTTCATACTTTCCTTTACTTTAGTTTAATTATGTTGAAAAAACGATAATATTCCAAGCTTTTAAGAAAATTCTTTCACACTGATATCTATCCTCTTGTATATCGAGTAAATAACAAAAACCTTCACTTCATCTTCAAAAGTTTCAGCAGAATTTCTAAGAGTTGTAGGGTAACTTCAATAAGCCACAAACACAAAAAACCAAAGAAATAAGCTATCATGAGAAGCATTCTCAAGAAAACGAGCATTCCATAAAAAGTATCTCGTGGAAACTATTTATTATTTGTGTATCCTGCATAAACTATTTTTCTCGTGTAGGGCACATCGATAATAAATCAGGATGAAGATTTCTGGAAAAAAAAATCAAGTCCAAAGATATATCAATTAGAAAATGAACGAAATTTTTCAAAGAAAAGATGTTCATAACCAACAAGAAACATTTGAAATAAAGATGTTATTAAATAAATGTATTAGAAAACTTTTAAACACAATTTCTTATTATCGATTACGTACTGTGCATTCATAGTATGCATAATTACTTTGTTAATTTAAATAAACTAATTTCAGTAAATGACCGTGCCTGCGTGGTTTAGTGGAATAGACTGTGATTTTCCATTGGGTTCGAATCCCAGCTTAGGCTTGGATATTTACTTTCTTTACTGTATTTTTCTACTTCTACTATGTCCCCCTCTCGATCACCCTGGTCAGTATGGATGATTATGACCAGAGTCCCCTCAGTTATTTGGGGACGCCTTCGGCCAGTCTAATACTGAGACACAAAATAAATTAAAATAAATAATTTGAGTATATATAGTGAATATGGAACTTAAATTTGAAGCCAGATTATGAGTTTCATTGTTGATCTATTGCTTGCAGCAAGTACAATTACACTTCATATTATTCCCACTCTTGGAATGAGTATCTTCAAAATAGCTTAGCTGAAATTGTACTAAAACTAGTAGATAAGTTGTGACAATTCCGCTTAACTGTAAAAGAAAAGAAAAACCATTAAGAAAATATATTAAAATAAATTGTGTTGATATCTTTATAAAAAAAAGATGACTTTTACTTTTCTTGGTTTCACATTTTCCTAAGTTTTATAGAGAATTTTGTTTATTTGTTGGAATTTAATCATTGTTATAATTAATTATTTTGTATAAATTATATAATTTATATTAATAAAGATATTTAACCGTTTGCAGAAAAGCATTTGTTTGTTAAGTTTGTTATATATTCAATGTCTTTCACAAACTAATTGATATGTTAATGCCTTACTGTTAAATTAAACTATTTTGAAATACTTTGAAGTTATTAAACATAAAGGAACAAAATAAACATGTATTAATTATTATTATATTTTACTAAGATTGCGGGCCCATCCTCGGCTCCAGCTGTAAGGTAATTGGTTATTTATTCAAGGGATTGTTTATGTATCTTTAATGATTTCAAAAACAAAAATTAAATTGTAACTTGTTTTATTTTTTTTTATTATTATTAAATCTGCATCACAGTGTGATGCCACAAATGCTACCGAAAATGAGTATACAGACCTGGCGATTCATCCGTCTCTGCAGAGACCATGGAGTATGCACATAGATGTTTTGCATACATAATACACATATCAATTCATTTAAAATTCAGTTTATTGACAGGGATGTACGGACTTTCACATCTCTTTAAAAGATATGAAATTCAAATGCTAAGGCAACAACAAAATTATATTAAATGATTGTTCGAATTTAAATCAGTTTTGCTAATTTCTTTCTGCTCATTGGTTAAAATTGATAACAGTAATTCAAATGCTTTATAAACTCTTTCCCAAGGATTCTAGAAATTTATTGCTTATATTTTGCTAAAATTAAACTTACTGTTGTAAGGATTGAAGTATTTACATTGAAAAGTCCGTAAACTGAAAATTGAAGTGACGCGATATCACTTGTTATCAGGAAATGCTGAAATTAATACAGGAAAAGATTATTAGTTAATTAGCTTAGGTTACTTTAAACTATTTAATTCTACATTTTTTTAATTTTTTAAAAAATATTATATATAGGATGAGCAAAAATGATTGAACGATTTCAAAAATTTCCTGTAACATCGCTATTGTAATTATGATGTGACGAATGGTACAGTTGGATTGAGCCCAGGTTCAAGGTTTTTTTTTTTTTTGTACATCTCACAAGGGAATGGATAGGTTTGTCAGGTCGAAACATCCATTGAAATTTTTATCATTTATTCAGGACCTTAAGTAGTTGACGTAAACCAAGTTTTAGCTGCTCTTACGCACTGAAATGGGGTTAAAAACAATGCTAAAGTTACAAGAAATACTGGTGAAACGTCATCACTCTTTGCGAGCCATTCATGACGTCAGGCTTCAGGGCACATCATTCAAGGTCACAGACAAAACGCTCACCGCAAAGCAGAAAAGTACTTAAGTTATAAAAAATACACTAAATTTAATTACTGTTTGTAATATAAATGCAATAGCTGAAAAGTATGGCCACATTTGTATTTTAAAAGAAAGTACTTTTACATAAAAAAAAATAAAGAATTAAAACAAAGAATAAATTAAGAAAATATAATATTACAATTAAAAATTTGAAGAAAAACAATTATTTAATTACAAATAAAAATAATGACAAAAAATCGAATAATAATTTAAAGAATTTAGCAAAAAATAAAGGAATAGAAAATGGTTTTAATTAAAATGGAAATTACTTTCGTAAACTAGGCAAACAATTGTAGTAAGAATGTTTTGGATTTTAGTACAAGTATAAACTTAACTGAATAATCAACTGAAAAGTGTGGCCACATTTGTATTTTAAAAGAAAGTAATTTTAGTTAAAAAGTAAATGATAAATTTATATAAGTCGATGTTCATGGCATAAATTGAATATATGTTTTAACTTTAAATTTTTGTGACAGTTACAATGATTAAATTTAAGTACCGTATATGCTCCAATAGAGGCCCCCGGCGTTTATTTGCAAAACTGCACTCGGCTCCCGGCGCTTAATAGAGACCGGCTGCTATTAGAGGCCGGCCATTATTAACAAAAACCTTCAGAACGCAATATTTTTACACATAAATACCGGCTAATATTACAAACACCTACTTTATTTGAATTTCACATGCTGCATAAATATAAACGGCAATGTCTTTCTGTACCTTTTCGCTGCTATTCGTCGTCCGAATCCGCAATGACGGGCGGTAGCCTCACCACAAGTTTCTTTCGCGTATTCCACCGCGCGAATCTTAAAGGCAATGTCAAATGACCGTTTCGGCGGCATTTTGTAAGGTAATGTACCGTAAGGTATTACGTACAACTAAAAAGATATGGACGCTGACACTAGTACCGGTAGGCAAATATCAAAGACCCGGCTACTGTTAGAGACCGGCTACTATTTAGCCGTGTCCCCTCTGCAGCCCGGCGCTTATTAGAGACCGGCGACAATAAGAGCCTCGGCGTTTATTGGAGCATATACGATATTCATCATTCTGTAAGTTTTTCATTATAGAAATTAGTAGAAAATATTTTTCTAAATTTTTCCAATCAGAATTATTGAATTTTCTAACTTTCTTTATTTGAAATTTAATTTCAATACATTTATAATACTACTAGATATAAACCATACTTTTCCTGTTTGTATATGCTGAAAGTAATTAAAAAGTACAACCTGTAAAATTAATAAATATTTTCAATAAAAAGTAAAAATAGTGCTCATAACGCCAGAAATAAAAATAAATCTAAAAAGACAAATTCTTAAAACGATAGTACAAAATAATTTGTAAATTCAATAATAGATATATTTAAGATAATGCAGAGGTAATTATTGGAAATTTTTGAATCCATTGTCGACATATTATCTAGACCTATAGTTTTTTTTACTCTCTAATTTTTGATTATTTTATAATTTCGTATATAGTTCGGGTTATAAAACCATCGAGTTTATACTTATACTAAAAATGCAAAACTTTCTTATTACAATTACATGTAGTAATGTTTCCAAGTTTACAAAAGTAATTTCCATTCTGAATTAAAACATTTTCTATTCCTTTATTTTTTGCTACATTCTTTAAATTATTATTCGATTTATTGTCATTATTTTTATTTGTATTTATATTTATAATAAGCCAATAATTTACAGTTACCATTACATACATTTTTTTTTCAATTTTTTTTAATTGTAATATTTTTAAAATAAGAGAGATTTAACGTGCCTGAATTAATAAAGAAATTGGTGAAAAACGACCTACCAGTCTCTTCCCGGTGACAGCTCAGGATGCGAATTCCTTTCTCTTTTACCGTTTTGCCTTCGACTTTTACCCATTTCTGTAATATTTTTACTTTATCTTTTTTTTTATGTAAAATTACTTTCTTTTAAAATACAAATGTGGCCACACTTTTCAGTTGATTATTCTGTTGAGTTTATACTTGTACTAAAATCTAAAAAATTCTTATTACAATTACATGTAGTATTGTTTCCCAAGTTTACGAAAGTAATTTCCATTTTAAATTAAAACATTTTCTATTCCTTTATTTTTTCCTAAATTCTTTAAATTATTATTCGATTTATTGTCCTTATTTTTATTTATAATTACATTTATAATATGCCAATAGTTTACAGTTACTATTACATACGTTTTTCTTCAATTTTTTAATTGTAATATTATATTTTCTTTATTTTATATTTTGTTTTTATTCTTTATTTTTTTTATGTAAAAGTACTTTCTTTTAAAATACAAATGTGGCCTTACTTTCCAGTTATTGCTTTTATTTTATAAACAGTAATTAAATTTAATGTTCTTTTTAATAACTTAAGTATTTTGCTGCTTTGAAGTGATCGTTTTGTCTCTGACGTTGAATGATGTGGCGGCAGCGGGAGAAGCCTGACGTCATGCGTAAGTCGCAAAGGCTGATGACATCACAACACTATTTCTAGTAACTTTAGCATTGTTTTAATCCCCTTTAAGGTTCGTAAGAGCAGCTAAAATTTGATATACGTCAACTAATGATAAAAATTTCAAGGGATGTTTCGATCTGACAAACCTAACCATTCCCTTGTCAGAAATGAAATATGATCTACATTAGAAACACTGCAACTGTAAACCCGGTATGCACAGTCCTGGCAAACGCGACAGCAGTGGACCATTGCCTGTTGCGCCGTGTAAAAAAAGATTGCCGCTGCCACTGTGCCGTTGATTCCCGTTGACAACATGGAGTTCACAGGTGAGGAAAAGGCGTGCTGTGTTTCAGAATATCACGCAACCAGGTCGGTGATGGTGGTACAGCGTGGTTTTCGCACCAAATTCAGAATGACCCACCTGCCAAGAACTCCATTTCAAGAACTCTAATGGTACGATCAATTTAATCCCTGAGGAGAATGTGCACCACTTTAGTATTTTCGCTTTTCACAATCTATCTTCATTATAAATGAAAAGAAAGAAAATTGTATTTTTAAGACAACCTAAAGCAAAATGAGTCACCTGAATTTCATCTTTTAGTTTTGTACTATCTGCTCTAAAACGACTCAATGCATTTTGAATTTCTTTAGCCTGAAACAGAAAAAAGTGATATTGTAATTGTTTTAATATCATTCCATTCTTTACATTTTTTTTTTCATTATTTTTTTTTCTAAACCATAACTCATAATTTGCTTTTTCAAACAATTATTTGAAAATCTGAGAAATAATTATCTTTTTATTCCAGAGATCTAAAATTGCATATTAACCTTACACTATGTAAAATATGTCCGCAAATACTCAATTATTTTGTTCGAAAATTAAAATACAAAATATAGTATAAGTTTTTGAAAATAAAAAAGTATAAAAGAATAAAGGGAAAAAAAGTTTAAAGTGTAAGTAGAGTATTTAAAATAGGAGCCTTTGTGTCTTATGGGATGGTGAAGGCGTAGTCTCCGACGTTTTAATGTCTATCGGGACTAGACCGTCCAGCCCTTCTAAACTGAAATTAATGTAAAATAATTAAATGCAAATTAATTAATAAATGCAGTAAATTTTAAAAACTAATACACTCTACAATATTCTTAAACTAAGTTTTAAATGCTTTCTATTTTGTGAAAATTATATTTTTATTTGTGTTACAGAAATAGTAACTATATCTTGCTTCAGATTTCTTGTTAAGAAGTCTTGGCCATTATTAAGCGATATACAAATAAAAGAAGAATGGTTTATTTTTCTTAGATCGCGCTAAGAATTTTAATTGTCCACTCATTTTTGCGGCATTCTAATAGAATTTCTTCTATTCATAGAAGAAATATATTTGATATATTCATATATCAGGGTCATTCAAAGTTCCGATAGCAATTCTCCACGAAAATCTGAACAGTTTGTAACTTATTACAGTTTTTTAGAAAAAATTAGATTTAAAAATCTTCAAAAGCATATTTATTTCCTGTTCAAATAAAGATGACGGTCAAGCAAAAATGAAACTGTGATTCATTTAATACATCTTTGTTCTTCCTCTACAAGCTATATTCCCAGAAACCGATGTTAAATAACAGTTCTGAAACATTACCAATCTAATAACCAGTAGCGCGAGGAATATTAAAGTTCTGGTTTGTAAAGAGGTGTAGACGTTTGATTTACGTCATTGAAAAAGAACTGATGATCAAGTAACATTCAAATAACTTTAACTGGGGCTTCTAGAATATTAATACACCCAAGTCGCCTTGAAGAAATTCTGCATTGTCTCAAGAAGTGTACATTTAAAAAAAATTAAACGAGATCGGCAGTTACAGTAGATTTGTACAATGAAGCTCAACTATGAATAAGTTTCTTGATTGTAGAGATTACTTAAGCAGTGGAAATCACACACAGTAGAGTTTAACATGAGAAGTGGAGTGAAATTTTGAAATTTTGGAGCGTTAAATCCAAAATTACATCTAAGTTTTCTAAATTTGCCAATTAAAAATCAACATCATGGGAACAATCACTTATTATTTTCTGAAATTACAGATTATATGTAGCGATCCGCTACACTTGTATCTATGTTTCCTTTTCTGCACAAAAATATAGTAGAGAAAATATTTAATAATACCCTGTAAAAATCTGTCCACACATGATAATTTCAATAGCAAATAATTTAAACGCAAAAATTTCAAAGCTATGTACTTCAAAGTAGTACGCATTTGTTTCACGCTAATATCGCACTGCTATTCAATACACCAGTTCTGAGTCAGTGATCATTGTTGTTATACTTTTCAAATGGAACTGCATGTTTCATTAATTAATGCCTTTTCAATATCATAACACTAAAAATACAAAATCTTCCTTAATTCTTTGATCGAATATTACTTTGTCTAATTGACCAATAACAGCTCCTAATGGTACTTTGACATTTTCAAATGGAATGAATGGAACTAGCGCAGACATGTAGACTAGTTTTTTCTGTCTACCTAATTTGTCATCTATTAAAAAGTAATCTTTAGATTTAGCTTATTTAAATCGAAAATAAAGAAAAAATACCAAGAACATATCTCATTATATTATAATTAAAACGTTGCTAATAAACCAAGCTGTCTATAAAGAGAATAATTATGTTATATTAGCAACGTTGTACAATGAAACATTTGGAGTATTATACGGATAAACACTAATACTTCACTGAACATGCTCTTAAACGAAATAAGAGTTTAGAAGATTTGTGAGTAAGAATCAGAATAATATATAAAATTTCTGATAGACTTCCTTTGACTTACAGTACGGATGAAGAATGAAATTATTTACTGAACAAAATCAAATCCCAGCTAAATAAAACTCATACTTTTTACTTTACTTTTTGTCTTGTGCGTTTTTGTTTTATATTCCATGTACTTTTTACTTTCAATTTACAAATGGTAAAAGATTATAAAAGAAAAAGCTTTTATGAAGTCACAAAATATTACAATTAAAGAAATGAATAGCATAAATTATTATAACCATGTATTATTATAAACTGTCCGGCAACTTTATTAGGTACATCTACCTAATAGCTTGTTGGGCCTCCTTTAGCCCTCAAAACAGCCTGAATTCGTCGAGGCATGGATTCCACAAGCTGCTGAAAACGTTGTGGAGATATTGTGTACCATGCAGACATGAGTGTGGCATGCAGTTCCGGTAGGCCTGGAGCGAGCAGCCCGTTCCAGCTCATCCCACAAATTTTCAATCGGGCTGAGATCCGGGGACTGAGCGGGCCACTGCAGCAAGGAAAAATCATTGTAATGTTCCTCAAACCATCCCATAGTGATGCAGGCTTTGTGCACCAGCGCATTATCCTGCTGGAAGTAGCCATCTGCATGAGGATAAAATGTTAACATGTACGGTTGCATTTGGTCCATCTACGATGTTTAGATACGCTCTAGCATCCTAACGTGCCTCCAGAGGTATCAATGGACCCAACGTGTGCCAGGAAAACATCCCCCACACCATTACACTGTCCCTACCGGCTTGAAGAGTTGTTGTGTGACACGACGGGTGCAGACATTCATTGCGCACAGCAGGGATATACCTAATAAAGTGGTCGGACAGTATATATGTTTATTCTTTATTCATTTAGACAATCAGGTTTTCCTGTAGAGATAGATTTACCAAATTTTTTTAAGGCTGAAATGGGATCAAGCCTTACGACAAGGCTTGAAGGATCGATAGTAGTTATAAAAATGTCTGCGTTCAAACTTTCCAAAGACGTTTAAAACTTTAGGATTAGTAAACTTTGTATGTCACCAAACGTAGCAATGCACGCTGTTGGTTTTAGAAAAAATTGCATTTGAAATCAGCGAGACCGGAGACAAAGCTATAATCCAAAATGTGGATTTAAAAACATTAATTTTGCATCAATTGATAACAAATAACAAAATCAATTAATTGAAATACAATTATTTTTTAACAAACAATTTACCTTAGTAACAGTTATTTCAAGTATGGCACATACAAGAACAATCCACGAAAGCGATATTCCAGCATATAAAGAAAATTTTGCTAGGAGAACATTCGCTTCCCTCCGGAAAATGGAGCTAACAATTATATAATAGAGATTCACGCAACAGTAAGTTGTTTGATAAATAAAAAATGGCAAAAGAGACTGTTGAAAACATGAGTTTAAATCTTTCATCAGTAAACGAAGTTCATTGTAAATGTGCAGAAGCTGCTTTAAGCCTTTCAGCTTCAGTCCTTCAGAACTGCTATTCAAGTTTCTAATTTGCTTAAAAATTTCTTGAAAATGATAATATAGTACCAAACAGAAATATATTAAAATAATTCTAGGAATAGCTTCAAAAAAGTTCATTGCAATAGGTAAGAACTGAATTAGAACGGCAAAAGTATCAAATGCTTCATCTTCAAATCTTAAACAGGCACAAAGATCTAATACCAATTGGAATATTATCACTAGAAGAACAACAGCCTTGGGTTTCAGCGGCTGAATAACTTCATATATTTCTTTTGCTGAATCTTCAGCTTTTTTCCACTTTCTGAAATGTTGAAACAGTTTTGGAATAGCAGCAAAGGTAACAATAGGACCTAAAGCCACCTGAGAAATGTAAAGATAATGTAATGTAATCAGAGCACTATAAGCGAACGTATTGGTTTCTGCTTGATAATTACTGGAATTTTGTACGTATAGAATTAAGCCGTAAGAATACAAACACAATACTAAAAATGAGTAAAATGAATCAAAACTTTGAAGTTGAAAGCGAAATGCTGTTTTGTGGCGAATTACTCCCTGAATGGGGAAAAAGCCTAGAAGTTTTAAAACAATTGCTATTGGTCGGAATTGTTTGTAAACACTGGTGGAACGATTGTCATCAGAAGTGATTGATAGAGAAGAAGTTGATATTTTCCATGCATGTCTCATCATTATTCTGAAACGAAAAATAAATTTGACAACTGTCATTATACTGAAATCTAATTAAGAGATCTTTAATTTTATGTGAGTCTAAGGTCAATTATTTATCAAAACTATGAGTTCTGAAATGACAATCATATTTGAAATATCTCTAGTACAAGATATTAAAAATTTTCAAATACCGGTAAAGATAAAGGATTTGTAACTTTATAATAAGTTATTATTTCTATTAATTTAATGAAATGTAAAAAATAATTAGGTAAGTCAAAAAAAGGAAATATTCCTAGATTGTTTATCAAACAAATCAGAAAAAAACAAAGAAATGCTGAAAGATATTCATATGAAAATTTATTGATAAATTTACTTTTGAAATTTGTTTCAATTATTTGAAAAAAAAATTTACAGATTGTAAAAAAAGAATCAATTTTTTTATGAAGAAGCTGTCGTTTCTGTACGAACATCTGTACGATTCTGAAACAAAATTTTAAAGCAAAAAAAAATTCATTTGAAATAAGTTTAATTTAAAATAAAAGATTCAAATTAAAAAATCAATTTAACTGAATTTGTTTGTGAAAATAAGGCAAAAATAAAGCCAAAGTTTAAAGATGTGAGATGAATTGAAGAAACCAAAAAGAGACAAGAAAACAAAAGAA
>JAFIDM010012231.1:46985584-47056896 GCA_023159025.1 Thereuonema tuberculata | reverse complement strand
TGTGAGATGAATTGAAGAAACCAAAAAGAGACAAGAAAACAAAAGAAAAGCACCTGAATTTGTTTGATGTCGTAAGGCACAACAATTTATTTTTTTTGTTTTTCTTTGGTTGGGGTCACTTCCAGATTGGCGGTGGCTCTCAGCAAAAGGATCTTGCCTTTCCGATTCTTTTTATCGGGAGAGGCAGGGTTGGGCTGATGAGTCCGCAGAAGGACAAAACGGCAGTGCCCTACTCCTCTCCTAATAATTGAATCGGAAAGGCAATTTCTTTTTGATTCAGGTGCTGTTCTTTTGTTTTCTTACTTTTCTTTTTCTTTATAATTAATCTTCTATTTGTTTTTCTCTATTGTTCCTTTTATCTTTATTTTAGGTTTCAGCTACACAATAACTCTATTGTAAAATCCCAGTTTGTTTGTTTTTTTCTGTTTCTTATTAATCTTTATATTAATTAAAATGTTCATTAACAAAATTAAGTTCATTACCTTTTAATGGAAAGGACATGTGATGTCAGAAGAGTGAAATCCTTTTTATAAATATCAGATCCGTCTTTAACCAACAGATTCGTTTTTAACCTCCAAGCAATAATCATTAAGTCATTGAATTAGAGTAGGCCTCTTAATTTTTTTCAGTAAAAATCGATATCTGAAATGTTTGTATCTGTAATCTTATTGGTTCTGTCCAGCTCTTAGAATTAGTAATATGTAACCGACAAAAGCAATTGATTCTAGAATACAGCTATTAAAGTGATTGTTTGAATCTGCAACATTAAGTTAAAAAATAACAACTAGAATAAGAATTTCCTAGATATTTCAGTTTCTTTTTTAAATGTTTATGAAAAACTTAGAATAACGATTTTAGAAGATTCTGCGTAACAGCCTATATTTTCGTCAGCAATTACTCATCTTTAATATTTTTATTTTACCATACTTTCTGATACATTCTTTTATGTATTAAATTTAAGAAAAAAAATTAAATCGAATAAGCTCTAAGACAGAAAACAATAACTATGTAAATATACATTTATAAAAAAACAGCATTGATGTCAATTCAAAAGCTAAAAAAATGAAACTTTTAAGAATATTCGAAATGGTGTCAAGGCCCTCAGAACACCCATTAGAGGAAGGTGACCATATTTCGGATACCATTTTGTTTTTAATGTAAAGAATTTAAAATAATGAAGTTTTGGTTAAGAATTTTACTTTGTTTTCTTCTATAAATAACATAATTTTAGATCCCGAACTGATAAATATCCGTTATAAAAAATAGATAGTGTAATTATTTTTTTGCAAAACATTGCTGTTTTTGTTTGAAGCAAATGGGGTCTTAATTTCGGATATATAAGAATTTCAGGGTAATAATTACGATAATATAATTAAATGAAACATACAATGCAAATACAGTAAATTATTTATTTGAGTAATGACTTTATGACATTCTAATAAAATTAACAACATTATACATTAAAAATAATGAAAGGAATACAAAAATAAAAATATCAAAAGGATTCTTCAAGGGACACTTTGTACGGAGACCCAGTGTTTTTTCGCTGCGTTCTCTCAGTCAACGTTTCTTGATCTTAAAAAAATTGAAACGTTAAACCGATTTTTCAAATCAAATAAAAACACAAATTCCAATCAAAACAAAACCTATTTTCATGTTGCACCATTGACTATCCGAAATTAGGACGTTACGACAAATATTTTTTTTTTTTTTTTTTTTTAATGTTTATCAATCCTATAAGATATACTTATAAGCTGTATACCTGTGTTATAGGAATTGAGCATTTTAATATATTTTTTGTAAAAAGTTATTAATTAATACTTAATTTTTCCATCTATCACATCTGAAATTATATTTGTTTTATTTGCTTAAAAGTTACATTTTTTTTTTTATTAGGATCTATTTGTTTAAATATTTTATATTTTACATAATTATCTAATCTATATCCATAATTAATTTTAATTCTTTCTATTTTAAATATTTATTCCAATTACATCTAGTTTTTAATACTCCTTGTTGGTAATTTATTTCTCTTTCCCCTTCAAAATAGTTTTTAATTATTGTTTTATATATAAATTTTTCATTTATTTTTAATATTTTATATTTTTTTCTTATCCTTAATTGTTCATTTTTTGATTTGTATTTATAATTTTTATAAACATTATTAAATATTTTTAATGTTTTCTTATTAATATTTTCTATTTGTTGTTTGTTCATATTTATCCAACATTACAACCCATAATCCAAGATTGAGTCTACAAGGGATTTGTATACAATGAGCTTTTGTCTAAACGGAATAGCATCCCTAATGTGATAAAAGAGAAAAGCATATGAGCTCAGCTTCCTTATCACATAACCATACTGTACATTCCAGCAGAATTTGTTATCTATATTAATTCCTAAATATTTATAAGTTGAGACAATTTCTATTCTTTTGCAGTTACAATCTTTCGTTAAGATATTGTTATTCTGTTCTATATTTGGACATTCTATTTTATGTAGATTAATAATTACATTGTTATTTATTTTCTTATTTTTGTTTTTGATTATCATTATTTTTGTTTTTTCTCCATTTACTTTCATTTTATTTTTAAATGACCATTTATTTATATTATTTAGATCTTTTTGTATATTATCTTGGGCTTGAAGTTGGTTTTTGTCTGTTGTTATTAATATTACGTCATAAGCGTATAGAAAAACCTCTGAATTTTTTATAATTTTGCATATTGAGTTTATATAAATATTAAATAAGAGAGGATCTAAGTTTGAGCCTTGTGGAATTCCTCTTTTGGAGTTATATAGTTTACTTAGAAAATTTAGAATTAAAATTGAAAATAATGTATCTCTCAAATAATTTTCTATCATTTTATATATGTTCCCTCTTATTCCCATTTGTTTAATTTTTTGTAATAAAATTTTATGATCTATCGAATCAAATGCTCTACTAAAGTCAATAAATGCTATGTATATTATTTCTCCATTGTTTAATGATTTGTTTATATTTTCATTAACATGATTCAATAAATTTATTGTTCCTTTGTTTCTTTGATATGCATACTGATTTCGATTTAATAGCTTCCTTTTACTTACATAGTCATAAATACTAAATAACTTTCTAATATTTTAGAAATATTTGAAATTAGTGAAATAGGTCTATAGTTATTTAGATTATTGGAACTTCCTCCCTTATATATTGGTATTGTATATGTTATTTTCCATGCATTTGGGTACATACCTGATTTATAAATTATTTGAAAAAGTATTTCGAGAAAGATAGATATTGTTTCTTTTATACTGTTTATATCAATTAATTTTATTCTATATGGACCATATGAATAATTTTTTTTGATTGTTTATTATTTCAATTATATCTTTTCTATTTGGCAACATTAAAACCATTGAGTTTTTTTCAGATTCCTGTTCTTTATTTTCCATTTTTCTTATCTTCTCTAATTCTTCATTACTTTCATAAACATTTTGAGTAAAAATTTTACTCAATTTACAAAATAATTTTTTATTATCATAATTTTCTAACAATACTTTTAATTCGTATGTTTCATTATTTTTTCTGTTTTCTTATATTATTATTTATAATTTTCCACACATTTATATTGGCGCTAGGATCATCTTTAATCAATTTTCGATAGTATTTATTTTTTTGTTTTTTAATTTGATTTTTTAACCAATTTCTTTTTTTCTTATATTCTATTTCCAATTTTGTGTTGTTTTTATTTTTTATGTATCTCTTATATAAGTTATTTTTTTCTTGAATCTGTTTCATCAACTGTGGGTTCATCCCATTTTTTTTGTATTCTCTATTATCTGTCTCATAAATATCCTTTTCTACTTTTTTTTGAATCAACATTTGAAACTAACCTTAAAATCATACACAACGATGCGACTTGTCACTTAAACTACATTTTACGAACTTCATTATACACTTTAAAACAAATTATTAGAACTTACCATTTGCGCTCCAGCTGTGTTCGAAGTTGACATCTTCAAAAAGTCACTTTTTGGAATATTTTTAAATTATGTATTGTTGCTTACGTGCAGATCAAAGGCTCACGACGACAAGACAGATTACATATGGTGGCCAGAGCTTCCGCTCATGGTAGACACTAATGCAATCTACTGACCAGTATGCGATTTATCACGCTATCCGAAATTAAGGCACCATCCGAAATATGGTCACCTTCCTCTAATTTTCCTAAAATAAAGTATTGAAAAAGACATTTCAAAGATCTATTAAAGTTATTTGACTTACTATACAGTTAAAAAAAAAAAAGTATCCCACTAAAGACGTCTGAGGACCTTAGGGTCGAGGAAGATAATAGTTATTGAACACATAATATTTGAAACCTTCATATGAAGTCAATGTTTTACCTAATAGAAATCACATGTGCACATTATTATTAGACAACTTTTACATATATCAGAAACAAGGCATATTCATTTCTCCTGAACAATTTAATTTCTTTGATTTTAATCAACATTTTTAGTTGAAGGTTCAAAGCTTTAATCACCATTTATCTTCAGATAAAATATGGTGATAATTATTTTATTATCTTGAAAACATTTTTTGTTTATTTATCTTGAAAACCGAAAGCTAACACTGCAGAAGTAAATATTCTGTAATCTTGTGGCGGAAGATATGAATTTAGATGCTCCAAATTGAAAATCGGAACCTGGTGAACTTGCCACCTGTTTGGGAGCCCGTAAGTTCAGTATCACAATGCTGGAGCTTTTCGGATCGCTGAATGACATTGATGATATATTAATTTTCTAAAAAATGGTTGAGAATAGTAATAAAGATATACAAATACAATAGTCTCATTTCGTAAACTTTGCTTGACACAGCTTTTTGAACTGTGAAATTCAGATGCACCGCGGAATTTTTAGTAATTTCTCTTTGTCGAAAAGTAACTGATTATGAATTAAAGAATGTATTCATTTTTTGAATTTTTTATTAAGCCATTTTCAAATTCAGTATTCAAGCACGAATACTACTTAAATTAAAATTTTAAGTACAGTATAAGGTGGGAAACCCTAAAATGTCGGCTTGGAGTGAACGAATTCAAAAACTATTGTTGAGTGCTCACGAAAGGCTCTTTTTCTTCGCAAAGATGGAGTGAAGAACAAATTGTGTAACGCGTAGCCTTGGTTCCTTCTGTGAGTTCATGAAATACCCACTTGTTAATCCTCCGCACTTTGTCAAGTTCTTCCAGGCGGCGAAAAATTGTTCTGTGAGATTCCGCTAGTCTCTCAGCCATCTCCCATGAACTTTGATGTGGGGTCACACTCGGCTGAGACCACTTTTTCTTGGAGTCCTCTAGGAGCATTCTTTAAGTTGTAATCTGCATCACGAAATTTTTGGAACCAACGCTGCACAGTCCTTTCGCTTTCATGGTCTCCACCGAAAACACTACAAATTTTTCCTTCGCTTCAGCTGCTGATGATCCTCTTGAGAACTCATAAAGCATCACTTGTCGGATATCCAACGTCTCCATATTTTGATGCAACTTACAAAACAGGACTCAGAATTCAGAAAGAACCTCGTGACAGGTCGATATCAAATGCAGTAGGGTTGATCCTTCCACCTACATAAATTCACTCCTAAAGCATGCTTTAATTACTTCCATAGAAGTGATGATATTTGCAGGTGAATCAAACCGACATTTTAGGGTTTCCAACCTAATATATTGAAATGGAATTACAAAACTTGTTTACAAACGTAGAAAAAAGATATGTAAAGAACATTCAAATGAATATTTAAAATAAAAAATTATACCTAAAATTTTTGAATAGACAGAAAAAATCAATATAGTGACTTCAAGAATGTTTAAATAATAAAAGCAATATACGTGCAGTTCCTATACCAAATTACTTTTAGAGACAGTCAAATATTTCTATCGTAAAAATATTGACAACGGGTACAAATTCAGTTGCACTTAGTTCGACATTTTTTTTTAACAACTTGTTAACACCAAATGATAGTGACGATACAATAACAAACTAAAAAAAATAATACTTAACATATATATTATATATAGCATAATACTTAACGTACATGAATTTTTTTTCAGATAGAAATTACAATAGCCGCCGCACTTGATTAAAAACTGAAAAAAATATTTCCAATTCAAAGTTTCCTACTAGTTGCGTCCAAATGCAAATTGGACATCGGAAAGGAATGATGTCTTACGAGAAACATCAGTAAATAAAAGGCTAATAGACAATAGGGGACAGGAAGCAGATAGGGGTAAAGAAACCCCGTAGCACGGTGGATCAATGGAAGGAAGGAAAGGAAGAGTGGTTAAGGGAAAATATGTGACATCTGGTATCGATCGGAGACAAAGGAGCTGAAAACTGCCGAGATGCACATGGAGATGTTTATAAGCAAAACAAAATCTAAATAAATTTAAACAATACAGTGAATGAAGCATTTGTTGAAATACAGTAACATACATTGTAGTAGAATTAAAAAATTGGAAAAAATAAGTTTATAGAAGTTAGAATTCCAATTTACCGACTGCTCCTAATCAAAAAAGTAGTTTACATGAAAAGTAGTTTCACGATATTTAATACTTGCAGATCAATTTTATTTTAACAGACATCAAGCGAGATTTGTTCCTAATTAATCAGTAAAGTATTTATTATTTCAGAAACCTCAAAAATCTTAAATGCTTAAGTTTCTGTTTAAGTTAAGTTAAATAATGAATGTGGAATTTCATGTGTATCTATAATAAATATGAAGCGACCGTTTGCACAAAATATTAGAAAACAGATTTAATAATAAATTACATAAAACAAGTTACAAGTTTCGGAAGCCTGTAGCGGTTTCTTTTTCGGTCTATAAATACAAAAATACAAAAAAACAAGAAAAACAAATTTAAAGTTAATTTTTGTTTTTGAAATCATTAAAGAAATATAAACAATCCCTTGAATAAACAACCAATTACCTTACAGCTGAACCAAGGATGTGCCCGCAATCTTAGTAAAAATAATAATTAATACATGCTTATTTTGTTCCTTTATGTTTAAATAACTTCAATTTATTTCAAAATACTTTAATTTAACATTAAGACATTAACATATCAATTAGTTTGGTGGAAAACATTGAATATATAATAAACTTAACAAACAAGTGTTTTTCTGTATTTCTGTTAAAATATCAATATCGATCTGAGAACATTTCACAGTTGTCAATACTTTCACTTTAATTCTGATGGATTTAATTCCCCGAAAATGTTTGCTGAAATATCCGACAGGAAGTCTTTCTCCAGGAATAAAATTTCATTCCATTATAATTGTCACATGATTTACTCCTTCATTAGGCTAATTATTTTATATGAAAACGATAAAATTCGCAACTCCGCAAGAATTATGATCCACTCTAGATTTTATCTCATTAATATTAAAAAAGTAAAGTAACTAAATCCAATGTCTAATAATTCGATAAATAATTAAGAGTCCTAAAAATAAGAAAAAAGTTAGAATTTTAAATTGTTGTGTTTGATCTATTTGATTTTAATTCAGAAATGTTTACGATATTTTAAATTATTTAAATAACAAAAATCAGTCTGATAACTATGAAAAAGAAATAAGTAAAAGTATGCATGTGATTTGTTACAAATGGTTAAAAAGATCAAAGTAAAAATTGAAATAAATAATAATAAAACATTCTTCAAAAACAAAGGCTTCAGCTGTTCAACCTCAATACTGAAACAATCGAATTATTGGATTTGAAATATTAAAAATCATCTACTGCAGCTTCATCAGATTTATGAACAAAAGTTAAAATCTTAGAAAAAATTATATCAATGAAAAAAAATTAAATAACTTACATTAATTTATCACAAGATCTAATTATTCTGTCATACTGTTTCTTTGTGCCTAGTTCTATTTTATTGTCGTGGAAGTTTCAACGAATAGATTTTTCTTTACAAAAGATATTAAGCTCACAAGGTAAACAGACTAGTCAGACTATTCACATAAAGTCATTTTCCCACACTGGTCCAAAAAATTAAGAACCTTTATTAATATCTTTTTTTCTTAAAGTTTCGTAGGCTTTTGGCCAATGTTTATATAACAGCCATTAATCTGCATCAAATAAAAGGAAAAAGCAGAAAAAAAAAATGCAGTAGTGCAACTGTAAGACGCTTTAATCTTTTTCTCCGTCGGTTTAAATTAACATCGATGAAAAACTAATTATCCTAAAAAGACTAAAATTTGAATAAGAGACTTGGGCAATGATAATTCTTAGACCTTATTATTATTTCATAAAATGCTACATAGGCTTTACAAGGTTAACAACAACATGTTGAAATAATCTCAAAATGAGAGCGAATGAAGAATAAATGTAAAAATGGATAGGTGATGAAGAAATATAAGATCTATTGGTGTTAAATGAATTGTTAATTATTATGATAGCATTTTACTTGCTCATCTTCGAATGGACTCATTACATGTATAGTTCTAGTTAGTTACATTCCAGTTGCTTGAATAACTGTCTTCAAAGTAGCTCAATTGAAATTGCACCAAAACTAGAAGATACGTTACGACTATTCCAAATAACTGCAAAGAAAGAAGAAAACCATATTTAGAAATTACTAAAACTTTTAGTATTTATTCCTTTTGAAATGAATTTTTTTAATGATATGATGTATGAAAAAAATGTAAGAAAAATAGAGATGTTGCATTTATGAACATTTCTACATATATCTCAATGATATACATTTATTAGCCGTGCCGGAGTGGCCGAGCGATCTTGGCGGCGGTATGCCGTGCGGGCATTGTGTCGGCACCCGGGTTCGATTCCCGGCCGTGGCTTGGTTATTTCAATTTCCTTTCCTGTGTTTGTCAGCCTCTTCTTCACTTTCTCTTCGATCTGACGTCATTCCTTAATGGCGTCCTGAGGAAGGCAACGGGAAACCACCTCAGTGTCTTTCTCTTCAAATTCTGTGGAGTCTGCTAGGAGTTCGCCATCTTGGGAGCACTAGCGCTCCCTGGAGCTCGGATGCTTCGATAACGAAGCTCGCACTTCGGTGTATTCCGTACCCACCACCATACATTTATTACTTTAATAACAATAATGAAAATGTGGATATTCCTCTACACTGTACTTTTTTATTTATTCTTTTTGAAATGGAAAGCATTTTTAAAAAGTTATATTGGTGCTGAAAAGGTAAGCAGCAAATGCAAAAATATACATATCTCTTTAGATAAGTGAAACAAAGCTAAAAAAATCGTTTATTTACATCAGAACCTATGCAGATGTCAAATGAGTAAATGAAAATTGCATAAGCACAGTCGCTCACTCGAATTTGTTCAGTTTAGAAGACATTTCATTTTCAGCTGAAGCTTTAATTCGCGTTGGCGTTTTGTTTGACAGAAGTCATAAATTTGACTTTTAATTTTCAAGAATGAGGAAACAATATCATTTACGTGAAGAAGTAAGATGATAAAATGGAAGACATTTGTCTTTACTATTTTATCTAACACTATTAAATATTAATTTTATGACTAGTAATCACTTTGCTTTAAATATTATTAGATGGTTTATTGATCTTTTTATTATTTTTTGTAGCATTAAACATCTTTAAAAACGTTTTTCAATATTCTTTATCTTACTCTAATTTCTCTATTTGATTTCTATTTTTTATTACATTCATGAAAATTTAAACATCCACGAGACATTGAAATTCATCTAGTTATTATTTGCTTTGGGTCATTTTTATTACGTTCATATCTTTCTTTGGAGTTGGATATACTTACAATGGATTTCCCGCGTACTTCCATCAATGAAGATTGAGCATTTATATTAGGGTTTCGACTAGGGTTCGGCAGGATTTGAATATACTTTTTAATTGAATTCGCGTTTGGAAGTTAATATCTGATGAAGATCTTAAGAATTCCTTAACCTTATTAATTAGCAGGTGTCCCAAAATTTGACCGTAAAGGAAACGGATGTACGCATCCAATAGTTGGACAGCAACAAATACTCTTAGACTCCATTTCCAAAACGGTTGATTCACAAAAATAATTTGTTTTGGTGTCCTCGATAACCATCCGAAGATTCTAGGTCTAATTTTGGGACACCCTGTATTTGGATAAATCAGTGGTTTCGTTGATGAAGTCTAAACTTTAATATTAATAAAAGCAAGCTGTGTTTCCATAGCATGCAGAATGTAATACAAAGTTAGGTTGATTGATTATTTCAACTGAAAATCATCCGAGAAATTACTAAAAATTATCTTAGAATTTTTGAGTGTTATTCAAACCTTTGCAACCAAGATACTTTTACATCGAAATATAATTACTGCAAACATTTTATTCAATGTAGCTTATTTTAATATGTGAGAGAAAGATTAAAAGCTTATAATAATAATGTCATCACATAAGTTTAAAAAATAAAAATTAAAAAAATATAAAAATAAAAGAGGAAGTAATAAAAAAACTTTATAAATTAAAAAAAATAATAACCAAAAAAACAGAACGGCTTATAAAACCAATCAAAAAATAACAAATAGAGCAATAAATAAATATTCCTGGACCTTAGGGCATGAGCCGGATTTACATGGGATAAAGATTGTTAGAAAACAGAAATGCCCTATTAAGAGAAGTGTGTTGAGAGCTTATTGATAAGGAAAAAGTTAAGCTACAATTACGAAGTAAGTGACTTAACCATCCTCCACTATATAGAAAGTCACAATTAATTTTCCTTTCTAGCTTTTGCTGATGAAGCCTGCTTGGGACAAGCCAAATATTCCGAGCTTTGCGGTAATTTTTTCTGTTTTTTTTTTTTTTTTTTTTTTTTTCTTGTTTGCAAATTTTTTGCCCTTTGTAGGCTTCTGATACTTGTATCATTAAGCACAACAATCACAACAATCGTAACAACCGCGCCTTTTGCATTTCCAACAATCGCATTTATAATAATAAGGAAATTAAAGCAATAATTCAGCATAAATTACGTATCAGAAGCCGTTGCGAAGTATTGTGATTGGTTTACTAATCGCTATCCCTACCTTATTTCTTTTTCTTTTTCAGGTCTATTGTTTTGTTTTTCCTGCCCTCAGCTTTTCTTAGGTCTATTTATATTTGTATTTGTTATTTTTATTTTATATTTTTACGGTATCTTACTTCTTATGTTTTTATTTTTTTATTGTTCTATTTGTTATTTTTATGATAGGATTTAAAGTATTTCTGGTTTTTATTTTTTTTTTTGTCTTTGTATTTTTTTCCTTTCCATTTTTTTAAATTATATACTGACATTACTATGATATGCTTTTAAACATTATATTAACTTACTTTTGTTAAAGTGGCGGTGTTTACATTGAAAAGTCCATAAATTGAGAAATGAAGTGATGAGATAACAGATGTATGCAGGAAATGCTAAATTTTTACAATAAAAAATGTTTTTTAAATAGACTAAGAAAGTTGTTTTATAAATAGTTCTTAAGAAAACAAATTGCAATATTGAATAATCAATAAGTATTATATTACATTAAATTAAACTAGACTTTTCAGTAACGTATAGCTTCCTTCGCAAACATTACATTAATGAGAAAAAAAAATATGATAAACGGCGATTTGTTTGAGAACTAAAAGAAAATATGTAGTGTTTACATTCTATATAAATTAATAATGTTTACAATAGTACAGGTTAATTTATATTTACTATCTATGAATTCCTATTTAACTTGAAATCCTGAAATTTGTATCAAATTTTATAATATCTAAGATATTCATGTAGTAATTCCTTAATCATATAGAGAATGTAGAAGGCACTTCAAAGTGGTAAGACAATATTGAAGTCAAATGTTAATGTGCTTATAAAATTAAGCTTGTCAAAATACAATGACACAACAAAGAATTCGATACTCATGTTTTAAAATTCTTTGCCGTTCAGAAAGAACAAAAGAGGTCTCCAATCTAGTCCAAATCATGTATCCAATCAGTATTTAAGAGTATGTTTAGAATGCAAGTTGTTCTTCTATATCATCTATAGAAGAAAATAATTCAGTTTACTTTTGGCAAAGTAACAGCAATCATTGAAAACGAAATTTAAATTCCACTGCAGAAGAACTATATTGTATCTAACTCTTTAGATTCTCTAGAATTTTTGTTGTTTTGTGTATAATTCAGAGTACGGATAATTTTGTGTGTAATTTTACATTGACTTAAGAATTCGGTATTTAAGAGAAACTTATTAATGAAACTACAATTTCTTTAAATATAAATTTAAATTTCTCTCTTGGCTTCACATTATACATATAAGGAATCAACATCGCTTTGACAGAAGGAAAAACGTTCATTATTTTGTCTCTGATAGCTTTTAGAACCAACTCAGAAGCTACTTTTCTTGTAAAAAATTCAAAATTTTGTTATCCAGCTGAATTAGACATCTCAAATAAATACAATTCCAAGTCTTCAAATGCATTTTTATTTGGTGACACAAGTTTTAGCCGAATTTGGCAGCATATTTCTGCACAGTTTGTCTAAACATAGCACAAATTGACAGTAAGTACAAGCGTATTGCAGTTAAAAATACTTATAATGCTGTTGTCATAAACATTTCAATTGTAATCTCGGATTTGTATTTGGAACAAAATCACATTAATACAAAATAATTACAAATGTACCCAAATTCAAGAAATTATACGATTCAATATCATTTATAAATAACTAGCGGTGCCCCGCGGTTTCACCCGCGTTAAATTAAGTATCTGTTTCATACACATTATGAGTACATAACTAAGTGCATCGCATTAACTATAAATACCATCTGGAAATTATGTGGAAACATAAAAAGACCAATCACTAAAAAATAGTGATTAATAGTGTGTTGGACCTCTTTTTTGAATCTCAGATTGCCAAATTTGTTGATGTTTATGTTTACTGCTCCGCTCCTATTGATCGTAGCATGATGTTGTACAGCCTATAACCTTTCTCAATAAGCAGGCTCTCTAACGCAAAAAGAATTTTTCAAATCGGACTGGTAGTTCCTGATATTTGCGCGTTCAAACACACAAAGTCATCTGCTTTATAATAGTAGTATAGATTTGGAAAACTGCTGTTGTAACTAAGAAATCTAAGTTTGTGTAAGACCAATATCGTTACAGAATAAATTAAATTTTAGAGGATTACTAAATATTACTTTTAGATTTATGGATGCAAGAGAATGTAGTAGCAAGAAGACTTAAAAAATATGAAAAACTCCATAAAGAAGAAAGATAAATTAAAAAAATCAAGAACACAATAAAATAGACCGCGAGAATTTTCGAAAATTTGTAATTTGTAGTAAATTATTAACAATTAATTAGTCACTAAAACTGAAATTATCTTTTTCTATAATAAAAAATTAAGTAAAGGAAATAAAATAAAATCACTATAATCATGTGTTGAGAAATTTAGTTCCTTACCTGAATTTCTTCTTTTATTAGCATGCTATTGGCATCAAAGGCACTCAGAACATCTTGAATTTCTTTAGCCTAATCAGTAAAGAAAATTCTAGAATATTTTATATAAATTACATCATTTACAATTTCAATTTCTTTTCTTATTTAGTAAATTAAATGCGATAACCATTTATAATGAGAAATTGGAACTCGTCATTCGTTAATTCGGAATATTTCTCTTTGACGCCAAATTTGTCTTCGCTTCAACTGAACGAAGAATAATGAGGAATTTATTCCAAGAGTAATTAGATAATCTCATTGATAGTAATTAAAGTGTGCTGAAATAATTGGAATGTTCAAAAATAAAGCCTGCACATCTGATTAAGACAAGGGATTTTTTTACTTGTTAAAAATAAAAACTGTGTACAATTAAAAATCACGACCTGGTTTCGTTCGAGTAAGTGAGAACATTTTCAAATCTTGAAATTTTTTTAAGTGATTTTTAATTGTACATAGTTTTTATTTTTAACAAGTAAAAAATCCCTTGTCTTAATCAGGTGTGCCGGCTTTATTTTTTAACATTCTAATGAGATAATCTGTTTAAATCAAATTAATTGATTATTACAATTTCATGATTTGCCTTACATATGTTACAAATTTTATTCATACATGCTCTTTTTGCATTTAATGAGAAAGAAATATATTTCAAAAAATAAACAGACTTTAATCTCACTGATAATAAATTACCAAAGTATACTTTTCATAAATTATGTTGTTTCAATTTTTGAGAATATTTCCTCGCTCTAAGTTTTCTAATTACAAGAAAGATTAAGAATAAATGTTTTGAAACCTCTAAAGTGAGAATTCAGGATAACTTGGTTGTCATTTTTTATCAGTCAATTGTCTAATAACAAGGTAATATTCGTCAAAGGAAGGTGTTTTTTTTTTTGGGATAGAAAAGGAAATAACTTAATATCTGCTACTCTATTGATTGTATTAAGTACGTAAACTGTCCTTAAAGAACATGGATGCCAAAACACTGAAAACATAATTGATGAAACCATCTCGTAATATCACAATCAAGAAATATAATTTATCTGGTCTACATCTTTTTTCTAAAAGTTTATTTTTAAAAGCACTGAACATCTTTCAGTACATAATTATAATCAATATTTCTAAATAATAAAATTCCATTTAAGTATTCAGTAAAGGAAGTAATTCATAATTTGTAGGAAAGAAAATAACCAATTTTTATTTGTAAGTTTTATTAAAATGGTCCAAATTCAAAAATTAATCATTGATTTTTCCATTTAAAATTTTAAAATAAAGTGTAGTTTTGCTTAATACAGAATAGTGTAAGGAAGTACGAGCTCATCTCTAATTGCAGCCAATGTAGAAAACCTAGATTTAATACCTTTGGAATTACTTTCATTCAAAAGGCGTAACGTATATATAATAAATGTATATAGTAAGTGTTTAAAATTATCATCTTAATAATTATTAAGTCATTTACTATAAAGTCTCACCTTAGTAATAGTCACCTCAATTACGATACAGATTAAAACTATTCTTGAAAGTGATTCTAAAGCATACAAACAAGATCTTTCCGGTAGAATAGTTCCTTCTGATAAATATGTACAGCTGATAAGTACGTGATATAAGTCTACACAAGAATATAATGTTTGAAATGTGAAAAGCATTAAAAGAGGTAATTCAAAGCAAAAATTAAAATCCTTCATCAATAGCCTTAATCTGTTGTAAGTACCCAGAAGATGTTTTAGTTGTTTTTGCCTATATCTTTCAGATAAATTACTCAAACATCTAACTTCATTTATGATTGTTTGAAAACGAGTATGAAATACCCAACAGAAATACACTAAAATTATCCTTGGCATCATATCAACTGAATTCAGAAGAATACTCATACACGAACGTAAAATTCCTAGTCGTTTGTCTTCAAACCTTATAAATTTGTAAAGTTCAAATACCAATTGGAATGATAACATTATCAACACAAGAAATGATGATTTGCATTTCGATGGCTCTTTAACTGTTTGAAGTTCTTTCGATAAATCTTCAACTTTTTTCCATTTGATAAAATGATTTAATAATTTGTAAGTCAGAGTTATAGTTAAAACACAGCTTAAAGCCAAACTGAAAGTGTATATGTAATGTAACACAAAAATTATTTTGTAGGCAAATTTATTGGTTTCCTTTTGTATATTTGAATCATGAAGAAATACAATTAATCCGTAGGAATAAATAGACATTACTAAGCATGAATATAATAAATCGAAACTAATCAATCGAAAACGAAATATTCTTCTGTGACTAATCACACCCTGAATGGGGAAAAACCCCATACATTTTAAAAGAACTGCGATTGCTTTGAAATTTCTGTAGACGTAGGTTGTGCGAATATCATCAAAATTAGTAACTTGTGAACAAGGGAATGTGTTCCATGAATGTCTTCTCATTTTTCTGAAAGGAAAGAATAGTTTGAAAAGTTTTGTTTAATTTACAATTACTTAAAAAAAAGCCATTCCAATATTAATATATTAATATCATTTAATATATCTTTTAAGTCAATTGTATATCATACAATTTTTTGAAATAATGATGTTTCTATCTCTTCAGTGAATTTAAAAATTTCGAAAAAAGAATGAACAATTGTTGCATTCAATAGAAATTGTAGTTGTTAAATCATTTAAGATATTATTGTGACAGTAGACTATCTTATTTTTTTAAGCCATTATAATATCAAATATCAAAATATTATCGTACTTCAATTAAATATGCGAGGTTGTAAATTAAATGAAAACATATAAAAACAATAAAAAAAATTAAATACTGTATATTTTAAGACAGATCGTGGATAAAAATTAAGTAATTTAATTACTTACTGAGTTACAAAAAAAGTGAATAGGAATTACGTTAGATAAAACAACAAGAACAAACTTAAAATTATAATTAAAATTAAAAGAAAGGACCAAATACACGAATATAAATATAAAATAACCATCGGCTTCATTACATGTTTTGAAGCTGAGTGTCAGCTTCTTTATCAAACGATATAACATTTAAAAAGGAAAACATAGGCTTATGAATTAACCATAAAATTCAAAGTAACAATCATCATATTATATTAATTTCTAGATGGTAATTAATTATAATAAAGGGATGTTCAACCATGTAACAATAAGATAACAAGCATTATTAGGTATTATTAAAGATTGTATTGTAATGCATTAGTGATTGAGATGTCTGTATTCTGATGATGAAGACAATGTTGATACTTTAAACAAAATGGGTGTAATATATGGAATCAAATGTGAGTCCGGGGCTAAAAGATGCAGATATATTGGAGAAATGAAACGTTAGGTCAAGACCCATATGAAAGAGCACGAAACAGCTATCCGGACTAAGAATTCACAATATTTAACAGCCACACACCATAATAATACAGGTCATAAAATATTAGTAGAAAGTTCATTCAAAAAGACCATTATCTGAGAAAATTTCTTGAATCTTAAAGTCAAAAGAATGCTACAATACAGACATCTCAATCACTAACGCATTACAATACAATCTGCAATAATAGCTAATAATGCTTGTTATCTTATTGTTATATGGTTGAATATCACTTTATTGTAATTAATTAGGATCTAGAAACTATGATGATTGTTACTTTGAATTTTATGGTTAATTCATAAATCTATGTTTTTCCTTTTTTAATGTATATCATTTGATAAAGAAGCTGACACATAGCTTCGAAACATGTAATGAAGCCGTTTTGTTATTTTATATTTATATTGGTGTCTTTGGTCCTTTCTTTTAATATTGATATTACACACTACAAAGATATGAACGAAAGAACAAACTTATTTTCAAATACAAGTTAAATGTTAAAGTATCCCACTGCAGACCTACATGAGGAGCCGTGAGAGGTAAGGACTAAGTTGAGACGGATGCTCAGCTCGACCCCCGCCAACCTTTAACTTCCGGTACCCATTTTACAGAGGGCTGAATAAGTCCTAGGATCTATCTGCAGGAGAATTCAGCCAGGAAAATTGTCCAACCTCCATCGAGGATTGAACCCGGCTCCTCCAACCCGCAGAAAAAAGGCCATTTGGCTACTAGGCTCTCATTAAAAACAAGTAACGAAGATTTTACATCATTAAAAGAGAAGTAAGACTTTCAGAACAAAACAACCTAAAATGTAGAAATGATGAAGAAAATTGAAGAAAGTTCTGAGGAAGTCCCTAAAACTTCAAGTAGAAATGCTATGAAGGATAATGATTTTATGAAGGATATCAATCAAGAGATTTCTAAAATCACAGACTTATTGCATAAGTAATAAGTACCAAAATATGTTGGGGAAAATCTATCAGGAAAACAAGTGAATATAAATTTGTATTAAAGCATAAATTTAAGACGACCCATAATGATATAAAAAATTAAAAAATAATAACAAAAAAAAGGAAATACATTAACGTAAGGAAAAATAAAAAAAGTAGAAAAAAATAAAAACAAAATTTAGGAAAATAAGAACCAAAAAAAAAAAACCCATGCGGACATTAAAAAAAAAAAGATTCAGAAAAAAAAAAAGTAGATACACGATTCAAACCCACAACCTTCAGTAAATGAGTCAAGACCTTAAGCATCAAACTATAACTGACAGCTAAATTAGATGGTTGTATTTCTAGCATTTAAGCTAATAGGAAATCCAAAGAAAACAATGCCAAATATCTCGAAAATGGGGGGGGGGGAACTGAAAATATCCTATTACTACATTGTTTGGACCTGTGAACACGATGGTGAAGTCCATTTGTCAATTCCGGAGTTGTTATGGGTGGACAGACACGGACGGGCGACTGACAGAACAAACGCAATAGCTACTGATTAAACGGGTCGCTAAAAACCTTTGGCGTGCTCAAAGATGTTTACTCATTAGACCAGCTGTACTTGATTTAAAGTTATCTTGTACAATCTTTCTAAGAAACTTCATTTCAGATTCTTGAAATCCATCTTTTTATTTTGCTACTTTATGTTCAGAACTATACAAGATGTCGACATTGCTATTCGTTGTAGAATTGTGTATCGTTTCTAGCTTTATCTTTGTTCGTCGTTTAGTTCAACAAATTATTTGAAAATATTATTTCTTATTTGCATCTTTATTCTACATCAAAAGTAAAATCGCGACCTAATATTGAAAATGAGATCCTAATATGATATAGGTAATAATGTATTATTCCAATAAGAACCATTAGAATATACTTTACTGTGTTGCATACTCCCATGTGAAATGAACAGAAACATTAGTCAATTAGTAGATTAAATTAAAAAATTAAAAAAGAAAAAAATTGGATTTCTTGATAAAAATTGATAGCTATGGAAACACTTAATAACCTCACAATATACAGTAATAGCAATAATAATTGGAATTACAACAGTGAATTGACGTTGTAACAAATCCGAATTACAATATTAGAAGTTCTCCAGGATGTTTTGATAGATGTAACTGAAAACATTGCAGACAAACATGCAACAACAAATTCCTGAAAAACATGAAATTATTTTGCAAGTTCAAACATTCACCTAAAACGAAATTAAGAAAGTATCTTCCACTAAAATGTAATTCCCAGAAAGCAAATTATTAGCAATTATATATTTCAACAGAAAAATTACTTTCATGGAAACATCATTACAAAGAAAACAGCAATTATCTAGAGATCCAAGGTCACTTCCAGAAAAAAAAACTTTTAATGTGCGGGATTACGTATTAGAATATTTGAGCAAGAAAAGGTGGTACAATACGGAAATTGAAAATAATGAAAAAGGTGATTCGTTAATAGTGTATTTACAAAAGATGCGATACAAACTGGATCCCCACAAGATTGCAAAAAAAAATTTGGTTCAACAAAGCTTTTATGATATTTTGCACACTTTTATTAGATTGAAAAAAAACTTGGATAAGAGAATTTAAATCTACATGTAAAAACAAGCATTTGCAGTGCGAATCTGTTTATTATTAATTATTGGCGACGATCAACTGCAGAGTAGTAGAAAACTATTGTTTTGTTTCAGTGAAATAAAATAAAATCTCTCAATATAGATTTCTTAGTAAGTAACTTTCTTCTTAAGAAATATATCTGCTTACCTTCAAATTTTTATCAAACAATTTCAAATTACTTGATTTTATGATAAAATCACAGATTTTTCTTGATTAGAAAAATTTTGGAAGGTTGTAAGAAACATTTACGGAAAGACGATGCCAGCTGTCTAATAATCGCAACAGAACTGTTTTTTATTTTTTTATTTTTTTATTTTTTTCTGAAGTCAACTAATGACACCAACAAGAGATGTAGAAAGGCTCTTATTCTCAACAAACATCATTAAATCCAAACAATATTGTCTGTTATTTTCCTTTATTCAGAAAAATCGATATCTTCAAAGGACACTTTTCTATGGCATTACTTCGCCTGTATAATTTGTTACAAAATAAAAGTCAAACGCCTCTATTTTACTCTTACATCTCTCGAGAAGGAAACTAAAAAATCAGGAAGTGAAGTTCAGTTGTAAGTGTTCCAAAAGATGTTTAGATGTCAAACGCAACCGCCAAAATATTCAGTTTTAAAATTAAATAAAGTAAATTTGATTATGAACTAATCAAACATAGAAGTTTTTTAGCAACACTGAGTATATTGCTCACGTATCCTTCAAATAATGGGACTAAGCATATTACGCTGGTGAAGGAGTAGAGAAAGTAATCGTTGTCATATTTTAGGTTAGATAGTAATAAGAATTATATCAAATTTAAAGAAATCATTATAAACGTTTTAGAGAGGCATTTCAGAGGTTATTTTTGAGAACTGGTTGGCTAGATACCAAGTAATGTTTCTATAGGGTGGCCTGGAAGTTCCCGTACCCCCTATTATATTATTATTATATTAAGGGGTACAGGAACTTCCCGTCCACCCTACATATTTAAATTATGATGTTTCTCTTTATATATAGTAAATGACCTGTATATCATTTGAATATATACTGTCCGGCCACTTTTGTTAGGAACACCTACCTAGTCGCGTGTTGGGCCTCCTTTAGTCATCAAAACAGCCTGAATTCGTCGAGGCATGGATTCCACAAGATTACTGAAAATTTGTTGAAGTATTGTGTACCATGCAGCCATGAGTGTGCCACGCAGTTCCTGAAGAATTGATGGAGGTGTAGGCCTGGAGCGAACAGCCCGTTCCAGTTCATCCCACAAATTTTCAATCGGGATGAGATCCGGAGACTGAGCTGGCCACTGCAGAAAGGAAAAGTCATCGTCATGTTTCTCAAACCTGCTGGATATCAAATTATCCTGCTGGAAGTAGTCATCTGCATGAGAATAAACTATTAATATGTATCGTTGCACTTGGTCAGCTACGATGTTTAGGTACGCTCTTTGTAATAAACTAATAATAAAGGAGCATTAAGGATAAATGCCAATTTTCCCACCGTCCTACGTACAGTGAATTAACAAAACATTCGAGACCTGAGTTGTATGTTTTGTTTATGAAGCACCCCCAGGGCATTAAGCACCCTCAGGGCAAAGTGGGACATATCCAACCAAATCCTAACGATAGTAAGAACATTTGAGCTTCCGGTCACTGATGAACATAGATAAATATTGCTACTTTAACCAGTTTGATCGTGGACACATTATCGACTCAAGACAGATGGATCAATTTATTGTCCAGTAAGTGATAAGTACCTTAGAGTTTTCGAAGGCAACAATATCAAGTTTCTATCACGAGTATACCATCGACGGACGAACCAATGTCCAGCGGGCAAGGTTCCAGCGGGCATACGCCATTTACTAATAGGTCCGTGTAGACTGTCGATGCTCATAGAGATCGAGTGTAGATCAAATCAGTTTTAATGTTGAAGCAGCGTTAGCGAGTGAAGGGTTGCACACGCTGCATATTCTAGGCTAAAGGAGCCGACATCTTACTCGTGTGCCACTGTTCACTAAGCTTTGCACCTGCCCTGTGAACATTAAAATGGCCTGATCGCTCTGTCCAAGGAAGGGGTGGGTCTATTACGGTCGGGGAGACTATTCATGGGGCATTTAGATTCCTTAATGTGTCTGAAAAGGTCCTTAAACGATCGAGCTACCAGAATGTGTTGTCTGATCACATACATATTTTCATGACCTTCGCGTATCCTGCTGCCGATGGTGTTTTTAAGAAGGACAATGCAGCGCCCCATCCGGCATTACCACCAGCCATGGCTCGAGAAATGCTCATGTGAATTTGAGACCATCCAGTGGCCCGCAAAATCCCCAGATTTAAACCTTTCCAACATCTCGGGAATGCTGTAGAGTCAGACATCAGATCTCGGATCGGCACCGAATGTCTAGGGTGGTGTGGACAAAATGGTAGAACTGGCAAGACGGATGCTAAATCCTTCAACCCTCCAACATCTAGTGAACTGATTTTACAGGCATGCCTCTGCATGTACAGGCTGTTATTTACTAGAGGACTATAGACACATTATTAGTTGTGTCTAAAGATTTTTCTAATGTTTTAATCAGTGTATATCAAATTTCATGTTTTAAATTCAACTTCTGAAATGTACTTATCTTCAAATTATGGTGTTTCTAGTTCTATGTTAAGAGACCCATGTAGAATATGGATCTAAATACTGTATTGTAAATAACGGAAAGAATAATTTTCTGATGAACATGAACCTTATACTTAGGATTTTATTGATCGTCCAACAGATTTTTAGGTGTATACAGGACTGATTCAGAAGCCACTCTACAATATGGGCTATTAAGTAACACACAATAATAAATTAACTGATTTACATTAATTATATTTTAGAATTACTGTAAAAAATATATCTTATTAAATTTTAATATAAATAAACCTACCTTTTGAGTCGCTTTTAAATAAGGGCTAGTTTACGTTACTCTTAAATAATTTAAACAATGATTTACGTAGTTTATATCATTTACAATATCATATCATTTACAATAGTTTACATCATTTACAATATCATATCATTTACAATAGTTTACATCAAATTCCGCATCAAAATGCGATCTACATACAGTTCCTTAAATTTTGGTGATTGTGCACCTAATTGCAGATCCACTTTCCTTAAAGTCCTAGAAGTATTCCCTTTTATAGCTCAACTAATAATGCTGTAATACAAAATAAATTTTTGATTATAGTACGGGGATAGATAATTAGATTTTAAGAAGTGATTGTACTTTCTATGAAATTTTTCGTTTTTTGAGGATTCAAGATTTATCTTTTTCGGAATTTTTTTTCCTCGAGATTTGAGAATTTGCTTTGATCATCTCGAGAAATATCAAGAAAGAAAATATCGAATTCTGATTTTTTTTATATGAAATATTAAAAAAAAGCATCATGTTAATGGGAGGTAGATAATTAAAGTATTTATAAGGTAATACGAAATACAACTTAAATAAACTTTATTTTAATTTTAGAATTAGATTGTTTTGAACTAAAAAAACCAGATGAAATAAATGTCAGTGTTAGTGATGAGATTATTATTCCATCTGCTAAGAAGCCTAGCAGAAAATATCGAGATCTCGAAATTTTCTTTTTTTTTCAAAACGGAAAAAAAATTCGAATTTTTTAAAAATAAAATTTTCGAGCAAAGTCTCTAATTTTAACGTATCAGTGTTTTAGTACCGAGTTTCTTTAATTCGGAACAAAACCTTTTTACTGATTTCTTTACCTAAACTATATAATGATTAATTTTTGGTTCTTGAGAAATGGAATGGACCATTTGCAATTATGATTTTTACATTCTATAACGTCACATAGCATTGTTAACAAAAATATATAAGCATTTGTAAAATATACCTAACGTAATACGTAGATAATTAGCTTTTATATACTTTTTAAAATTTGTAGACATTTACAAACATTTATAAAATTTAAACATTTATAACTAATCTTTTAACATGAGATTACACTTTAATATATAATAAAAAACCTCCTGCTTAAAAAGAAGTGAAGAAAAGAAAATTATTTTGTATGTTTTTTTTTTCTTTTACAGAACTCTGCTACAAACTTTCAAGATTGCGAACAACTGAGAGTAAAACGTAAATATCCTGATTGTCTTATTCACTACAAATTTTCTGTATTCATACCATTGGCTCATATGATACGGAGAAAGAGTATCCAAATCTCTACCCACTTCGATCTACATGTTATCTTGAAGGTTTACATGATCTTTTCATTTTTTTTAAACATCAAATTTATTTCAAATAACTTATTTTGATAATTTTTAATAAATAATATTAACAAAAATTGAATAGTAAAAAGCATTTATTAATATTATTTTTAATTATAATAATAGAACCCCAGTCTACATCTTCCAGTTAACATCAAATATTTATTAGATTTAAATTTCGTTTTTTGTTGCTTAAACCTTTGAAGTTTTTCAATGATATTTTCATTAAACTTTCTGTATTCTATCATTTAAAGCATCTAATACACTGAAGCATTTGAGACAACTACAAACAACAGTTCTTCTAGAAAACTTAATCTTCAAAGCATCAGCTTTCATTGTTCTTCTCTGTAACCCTAAAGTTCATTCACAACAAAATAATGAAGTGAAAGCATTTCAGGATTTTCTTTAGATAATTTGCAGAAAGTTAGTCGACTACAATTAAATTTTGTAACTGTTTTATAACACTGGACTAAATCAGCTCACATTAAATGTTACTAAGTAAAAATAGTAAATAGTAAAAAGACTAGTCTAATACTATTACTATTAGTAAGGTATATGGCCCAAATATCGCCCAGGTTCCTAATACCGCCCAGGGCGATGTAGGACGGGATAGTGATGCTATCACACGGAACCGATGGAAACAATTTGCCATTCCTTCCATTAGCACGCTGTGTTCGTTTGGTGGTGTTAGTTCAACCCGTTTATTTTTTATGAATTCTTGAAGGTTTTTCGTTCTGGTATGTTATGAACCTACTGTTTCTTTTAGTGCTGCAGCTTATGAATTATTCATGCCATCGCAACCATCTAATATCGTGAAGTAGTGAAAGAAATAACCTATCTGTTGATAATGTCTGTCACTTGTTAGAGGTAGCCGGTTTGTCTGTAGCGTCCCCCAAATTGACAAGCTAGAGAGTGCCCAATAGCGCCCACCTCGTTGTTTCATATATCGCCCACTGTGCGATAGTTTATTTTGGTTTATTACAGATGTCTCAACTTAAGACATGGGACAGAGAAGTTGTCACAGCTGTAAAAAATTAAAAAATGGGCATTCTGAAAGGTTTCAAAACATTTAATGTCCCAGTCTTGTGAGTGGGTCATCATTCACAATTGCTCCAATGAATTCTCTCAGCAAAAGGAAAGTCCTAAGGGGCTGAACTTAGACGATCCAAAGCAAAAGAAGCTCGCAACACCCATAAAGAATTGCGAAAAGATTAAGAAAAAAACAAAAAAATGCAAAGAAGTGCAAAAAAACAAAGTATTTAATTGTTTGGGCGATATTTGGAACACTTTCACAAAATTCAAAATATGATGTTTGCCTGAACAAAAATTGAGGAAAACTACAAAATAATAGTTATATCTATAATTGGTTCAGGAACATGTAAGTCAAGGTTCATATGATATATTGTAATTGTTTGCAAGCAACTGAGACGATAAATGACAAGAATATGGGCAGGTTTTCTTAGATGGTCGATATTTGGGCCATATACCTTATAGGTGTAGTGCACTTAATAATAGCAAATACATAGGAACTGTAATAGGAAGCTTCAATCATATTAAAAACACATACAATAGACAAAAAAAGTTCCAAAAAATAATTTAGGTTAACTGCATTGTTTATGCATTAATTGTAATTTGTACAATTACAATTTGCTTGGATATCATCTCTAAAATAGCTGAGTTGAAATTGCACCATAACCAGCAGGTAAGTTATGATAATTCCAATTAACTGTAAAGGAAAAGAAAAAAAAGTAATTTTAATTAAAGTATTTTAGAAAGGTTCTTTTGTGTGAAATATTATCTCATACCATTTCTTAATAGATATAACCAATCATTTCGGACTTCCTTTATTTTTCTTAAATTAATTCAAGTAATTCTCAACTTTGTTTATTAACTAAGAAATTTCCGCTACTCTGAACATTAATGCAAACACATTGAACATTAATGCAAACACATTGAACATGGCCCCCAGCTATCCTTCACAGCTCCCATTATCCTCCACTGCAGCCTCACTCATCTCTCGGTTCTAATAACCACTTTTACATAATGTATGGAATGAATGGATAAAAATCACTCGACTTGGTATGCTGTTGTTTATGGTTCCTTTTACCTTCACACGCCCATCCAGTTCATATTACTGAAATTGGTACTCTCAGGTTGCGCCATGTTTCTTCCTGTCGGTCATTTTTTGAACACATTTTTTAAATAGCAGAAATCTTTTTTCCATAATTAGGAATGTATACAGTCCAAGTCTGACGTTGTTTCACCCACTGGCTCTCTCCCCATTGGCTCTCTCTGCTCTGTATAGAGGTACTTTAATTTGAATCACTTTGTGGAGATCTAGGAATTTGGGAAGAGACTAGAAGCGGATGGAAGTATTGTCACTATCTTGCTATAATTTGTGTTCAGAGAGTCCCAAATCCAATACGGAAATTTATTGTCTGAAACTCTACGCCTGTACAGCATACGTTTAGTTATTAACTTTTTATATAACGATTACCTTAACTGGCAATTGAAATGAAGCTGTGTGGGATGTTATTAACTATACTCATGGACAAAAAAATTAGCGCACCAAGAAATAATTGCGGGATCGTAACGAAACTTGCAATGAAGGTACATGTCGGGGAGATATGCAAATGATTAGAAATGCAGCGTGATTGCGCATTACGTATAGCCGGTAGAGGGCGTTGAACATCGTACTCTGTGGATTATAAAACAGGTAACCAAAGCTTGTTTGAGTGTGCTGAATCATTTACAAAGGAAGAGCTGAGGTAGACATGCCATTACGCCGTGTTCGAAGACAGTATACGCAGTTGTCGCAGTTTGAGAGAGGGAGAATCGTCGGGATGATGGAAGCTGGGTGGTCAGCTAGGCTAGTAGCTCGTCAATTAGGCCGCTCTGATTGTGTTGTGAGAAGGTGTTGGGACCAGTGGACCCGAGAGATGTCATGTACACGAAGACCAGGCTCAGGACGCCCTCGACAGACCAGACGTCGAGAAGACCGCCACATAGTCAGAAATGCACGCGTACAGCCAACTGCTTCATCGGCCGCCATCCAGGCACAGGTAGCACCTTCACTAGGGGCCTCTGTGTCTTCTCGAACCATACGAAGGCGCCTGGCTGAAGGACAGTTGGTATCGCGGCGCCCATTACGTGTGCTGCCCTTGACGCCCACCCATCGACGCCTCCGTTTGGAGTTTTGCCGCGCACGAGGAAACTGGACTGCAGCGGAATGGAACCAGGTCGTCTTTAGCGACGAATCCAGATTCAATCTCGGCAGTGATTACAATCGTGTTCGTGTGTGGAGAGCCCGTGGTGAACGCTTCAATCCTGCCTTTGCTGTAGAGCGACACACCGCTCCCACAGCTGGTGTGATGGTATGGGGTGCCATTGCCTACAATACACGGTCACCCCTAGTATTGATCCGTGGCACCATGACAGCCCAGCGGTATGTTCATGAAATCCTGCAACCACATGTGTTGCCACTCATGCAACGGCTCACAGGAGCCATTTTTCAACAAGACAATGCTCGGCCTCATACGGCAAGGGTGTCACAAGACTGTCTCCGCACTGTTACTACCCTTCCTTGGCCTGCCCGATCCCCAGATTTGTCTCCAATCGAGCATATCTGGGATCATTTGGGACGACGAGTTGGGCATCCCACGAGTTTGAACGAACTAGAGGCAAGGTTACAGCAAATATGGAAAGAAATGTCTCAAGATATCATACAGAACTTGTATGACTCAATGCCCGATCGTATCGCATCGTGCATTCGCGCTAGAGGGGGTCCAACGGAGTATTAACTCCTCCGTTCTTTTGCCTTTTTCTCTGAAATAAATTATCCTTTTTCTTTGATTTTCTTATCATTTACTTATATCAAAGTAGTCATTACGTATGTAAATTTTCGTTTCATTCGGACGACTCCTTCTTGGTGCGCTAATTTTTTTGTCCATGAGTGTATTTTTAAAAAATCCATTACCATTCTTCCATTCAAATTTCAACTAAACAAATAATTAAAAGGAATAAAGGTAAAAAAGGATATAGTATCTCCAAAAATTAGAAATAAAACCATAAACGCACAATAAAAAGAAAGCAGGAAAATTCATTAAAAAGAAACACAATATTCCTAAATTGTTCTATAAACAACAATGGTGAGAAATAACTGTTTCTGATGATCCCAGAACGGCCGTTTCAATTTAATTCTAATGTACTCCGTATTGAGATCTCGTTTTTTACTCGTGATTTTTACCAGCCGATGATCCCTAATAAAGCGTGAAACGGCTCCTCTGGGATGTCACATAGTAAACGCTTGCTCACAACCAATGTTTTTTATACAAAACATAGAAATATATATTTTTTTTTTTTGTGAAATAAGAAATTAAAAATAAGTTTGTCTAAAGCAGTTGTTATATCTAAAGCAGTTGTTGTAAATATATAATGGTTCACACTCTTGCCAGAGGATAAAAAAATATGTTGGACAAGTATAAGATTCCGGTTTTCAGCTGATTCCATCTCAATACTGTGGAATCGGAATCTCTTACAAATAACGATCTATACTAATAACTTCCCAGGCAATGGTTATTTTGTTGCCCTCCTTGAACTTCAGACAGTCTTGTTTTTATAAAAAGAAGCCATTTATAGAGACAAAGAGTAGAACTAGAAACAAATTTGTTTTTGTGCAAAAATGTAAATACAGTGGAGCACCGTTTATACGTTTTTCAAGGGACTGAGAAAAAAAAAACGTATAAATGAAAGAACCTATAAACGAAATTCATAAAAGTTACGAACAATTTCGTAATAAACAACAATAAAAAGTCAGAGGTAAATTAAAATATTACATGAAAATGAAATAGAATAGGTATGTAATGCAAAACTTTTTATTCCGGATTTAATGTACAACTAGTACTATTCATATTCATTCAGCATTTACTAAATATTTTGTTATTTTAGGTTGTAGGGCTTTTTTTGAATGCACAGAAAAAAGTTCATTGTGCACAGTTAAAAGTGCCATCTTAACTTTATCATTTAACTCACTGCTAATGAGGTACTCTTGCATGCTGTTAAAACCCGCCAAAGCTTATTGAAAACTTGGCAGAGATTTTTCAGTGCAATTTTCTAAGACTGCGTGCCTTTTCTAAGACTGGACAATCGGCAAATGGGAATTTAAGGTTGAAATGCGCATTTTCTCTCTTCTTGAGTTCCTGAAAAAACGTATAAATGAAATTTGCGATTTCAGGAAAACGTATAAATGAAATTATTTAACGTTAATAAGCATTGGATTTTGCCGGGACCATTCACAAAAACGTATAAATGATAAAAACGTATAAACGAGAAACGTATAAACGATGCTTCACTGTATATCTCGTCTTCTGCACACAATATATAAGAGTTTTGCTGAAACTATCAAAAATTCGAATCTACTCTAGTTAGTTTCTAGTCTATTAGTGCAAGAGCCTACAAAAAGATTGAATCTCATGCTGTCAGATCTGCAAAAAGGAATTTGCTTTCATGGAATTGTCCGTAGTTAATTTCTAAAAGTCCCGACTAATTGGTAATGGTCCATCTAGAATTAAATGCAAAATAATTTTCAATTTGTATGCATAATTGCACGAACTCCAATCCCTTTTCTGAGCTGCATGAAAGTAATAATGTTTTAGTACTATTTTTCACTTATCTTGTTTCATAGCTCTTATTGGATTTTTATTCACTTTGATATGTCGGAAGATATGATTAATAATTCTATTATTGTGCAAATATGAAATACGAAAAAGATCGTAGCATATCAATTTTGTTGCAGATGCGTTTACACCAGCTTCAAGATTTAACTGTAAAGGTAATTTCAGATAGTACTGAATTAAAAAAAAAATAATTCAACAAGTGCTTTTCGAAGGTTACTTCAGTGTAATTGTGATAATTTCAATATTTCTCATTTTTTGGCAAATAAGTTTTTGTCACAATAAAATATAATCAAAAAATATATTCAAAACTGTATTATTTTAAATTCAAATTTTTAAAAACAAAAATCTAAGTTGGAAGAACAATGAATTCAAAATTAGGTAAGGTGCCAAATTTAACTTCGGGGATTGAGAAGATGGGAAAAAAATAGAGAAACAGATCCTTGTCTAACTAGAAAATTCTAAAATTGCTATTTCAAAACACAAAATCACAATAAAGTTTACAAAACCTCATAATTTATTAATGTTTATAAATTTTTGTTTAGCTGTCCCTAAACCGGCCATACAGGCCCACGAGTGCTCGGGAGGTAAGGCTCCCGACGCGACGTTTCTTGACCAACGGGACTAGTATGAGGTCGGGTCGTCAGCCCGACGCCCGCCCGCCTTTAACTCCCGGGAAAGAAACCCGGTACCCATTCTACAGAGGGCTGGGTAGGCCCTAGGACCCGTTTGGAGAAGAATTGAGAGTGGAAAACTTCCCGCCCTCCGCCGAGACCGGGAATCGAACCCCTTACCTCCAACCCGCAGCCAAGCGCCCTAACCCACTCGGCTGTCGGGCCCACAACGTCTATAAATAATATCTTTTATTCTTCAGTATAAAAATACTCATAATTTTTAAAAAGAATAAACTTAGCTGATCCCTGAAAAATATAAATCATTTATCTTAATCTGAGAGTTGTATTTTTTTTTTTTAATTTGAACTTTTAATTACATAGATATTTCTTCATAAACTGGAAGAAAATCTAAAAAAAAATCTAATGAGCATGAGTTTAACCCTTATTTGAATGAATGTTACTTACTGATGTTAGAGTACAAGTATTTATATTGAATAATCCATAAATTGAAAACTGAAACGATGAAATTCCAGATGTATTGAGAAAATGCTAAATTTTTTATAATAAAATAATTTATAAAGAATTAGTATACTTTCATTTTGGAAAAGTAAATCATGAATTCATGAACAATTAGTATTTACTTAATTTCTTCCAAGACAAACAAAAAGAATAAAAAGAATTTATAAGCCTTATAACCATTGCGTTTGAAAACATTATTTTATAGCATTCTAATTGAAGACCAAAAATAATTTCAATTATAAAGGGAAAAAAATCCCTTGCGATTGATATCACACATTATGCATGCTTTTTTTTTACTTTATTAATATATTATTTATTAAGTAATATAATTATTCGTGCAGTTTCTAACATTGTAGGATAAAATTAGAGACAAAGAGTGGAAATAGATTCAGAAAAGGGATAAAATCTGAGTTTGGGAAATAATTCAGCCCATGCAAATGAGAAAGTGTTGATATTAAATCTACTCATACTATAAAACTTCTGCGGATTAACCATTAAAATACTTAATTAGTCATTTTATTAAGTTAAGATAATCAGGTATATCAAAACATTGAAAATGAATAATACTGCAAATGCCCTTTTCTAAATGGGATGAATGCAATAATTCGGATGTAGAAGGAATTTTACTCGGAAGAACATTCGTTAACCTTCACTGCAAATCGAAAACGTTTCTAATTCAGATACATAGAAGCTAATGACGAAAGATTGAGTGAACACCTATGTTTTATGAAATTAACAACAATTGATGCTGCACATTGAAATATATCGAAGGCAAATTATAGAACCTCAAACCAACGAAGCCAGAATTTGTTACGATTATTTAAAGGAAGGACGTAAAACAAAACTTTTGGAAGATTAAGTATTTTTATTATATTCGCGTATGTGTCAGTGACAAGGTTTTGAATCTGATCCAACGAATAACAGAATCAGAAAGTTAAAGAAGAAAGCAATTTAAAGATCTAACATAAATGCAAAGAACATTAGCCGTAACTTCAAAAAACAAAAACAAAATTTGAAGTTATCTTATCAATAAAATGATGAAGCCCATGCATCTGCTTAAAATTATTTATATACGATAAAAATAAAATTATATACAGTAAAACAACCAGTTTCCGTCGCGAGAGGGATCTTTCTCAAGCAAATCTTACGTGATCTCATCTTATGTGACCTTATCTTATGTGATTAAAGAATTTTGTACCATCAAAGATATTTACTTGAATATATTTCGCCATTAATTTGGTAGCCTTAATTTCGCTCAAAACATCTTGAACTTCTTTCGCCTAAAATTTGAGAAAAAAAAAGAACATTTTGAATTATTTATTAAAATTTAAAGTTTAAATTAGTATCAACAAGAATTTGATTAAGTATCTGATCACTCGTTTATGCTATCACTATCGCCATTATTTGTTATTAAAAAAAATTAAAATGAATAATAAAAATTCGCTTGTTTCTTAAATAATATAAAAAAAATACTTTATAAAACTATTTCACATTATTATATTTTTTTAAAAACTCATCATGATAATTATCCGAACGACCATATGATGACTTGTCGAACTGTTCTGGCTGTTATTTATTTTTATTTTTAGATGAACTGATAAATTCTTGACACACACTTCTTCTATTAATAGATGTATCCCAATAGATATTACTTCACGATTTTAGAATACGGATGAAGGTTTTCCATAAAAACAAAACATCAAAGCTAGGACATTTTCGAAGTTCACCATAACGTTCAGGAATATGAAATTATGCAAAATCGGTACTTTACATCACCATGACTCATTGTTCATACAAATTTAAACATTTTGCTTCATATTTTGCAAAAGCACCATTAAAAAAACCGCTATCAATTTGAATCTATCATCACTACTAGTATCAGTGATTGCAAATTAGTTGAAAATGATACATTATATTTCAATACAGTTGAATAGCGATAATCCGACAGTTACGGGACCGAGGGGGTGTCGGATTATCAAAAATGTTGGATTACCAAAGGTTGATTTTTTAAAACTGAATTTTGACTTCTAAGGCAAGAAAATGTAAGTTATGTATACACAGTACTGTACGTACTAAAGTATGTATATTGTTACAATACATATTGAGTACATATTTAATTAAAACTGAACAATTAAACTGAAACTGAAACTGTTGTGAGTCACGGGGCAAACGGGAGATGTCTGCAGCAAGCGCAGTGACGCCATCCGACGTAGCGTCGGACTACCGAGCGTGCCGGACTGTCAAATGTCGGATTATCGCGATTCAACTGTATTCTATATTTGAAATATATTCTATATTTCCATTTTGTCATATATCTGCAATTTTTAAGATAACCACTAGTGTGTAGCGGTTCTTATTAATATATTTGGAAATAATTCCTCATATCACAGTATATTAAAAATGGAAAATTCATTTAACACATCAACTTCTATTCGATAATTGTAATTCATTTGGAATTGCAATTTTCGCAGGTCTCTGCGAAGCACTTTAAATGCTTTGATAGTTTAGAATAAAGTATCAATATGTAAAATTGAACTGTTGTAAAGCATCAATGAGCTTTTTCTGCTTAATTAATTACATTTTCCTGTATATTCTCCCCACTTTTTCTTTGTTTTAGTCTTCCAATAATCTTCTTCCATTTTGAAATCTTAGCTGAAAAAAATCTGTTGTTTTCTTTTTTATCTTTTTTATCTGTTTACTTTTTTATATCTTTGTTCATTATTTGGTAGAATTATAGTATATTTATGGTTAAGAATGTAAAGATTTGTGAATACCTATTAATTTTTTCATCGAGTATTCTGGTTTTCAAGATTCATTTTTTTTATAATGCTTTGATAGTTTATAATAAACTATCAATATGTAAAATTGAACTGTTGTAAAACATCAAAACGTAAATTATTGCTTAAACTTTTTCATTCCTTCAGGTGGAAGTGATTTCGTGTGATTCTAGAGTAAACCGAATGAAGCTGACCAACGATCACTGACAGGGCACTGAATTATTTTAACGTATAGGCTTGCTTGCAAACGTCTCTGATCGCAAATTCTCGGAAACCAATAATCATAATTCTGTGGGTACTCTGTGATCATCTTTCCTTCTTTATATGTGTGTTCATAAGTCAGGCTATAAACATAGGACAACACTATGTCCTTTAGGAAAATCAGCTTAACAGCCTTTGTTAATTCTTAAAATGACAGCCATTAGCTTATCTCGAAAATTACATAGTAATATATTTAAGATCCACCTTGTTTAAATGTAAGTTTCAGTAACTGCATTAATAATTTGTACGCGTAATTGTATTGAAATAGTGAATTTTTTTAAAGGGAAAAGCTCGTGATAACTTTGAAACACTGAACAACAGAAGTGTGTGAAATGGTATTTGTGACAAACGGTGGAAAAGCATGGCGGCAAAAAAAAGTCGCAATATTTTTAATTATCCGTAATACATGGCTGCGTGCCTGAAGATGTTTCACTAGTAGAAGGATATACAGTATTAAGTACAAAACTGTTCTCAACTAGAATACGAATACCATTGTTTATAATATTATCAGGAAGTAATATCCGTTCCAGAGAAACTTATAAATTAATTTCAGAAGGAGAGAAATTAATGTACTTAGAATAAATATTTATTCAGCGTTGGATCATGTGCATCGAAATTGTGTGAATATTAATAGTGCAGTGTTTATCAATGGACTTTTCAAGTCTAACTTATGTAAAACACAACGTTATCTACAGGTAAAAGTGAAAGTAAAACTTTACTTAATGATTTTTGAACTTTTGCCAAAATGGAACAGGTTAGATGGTTCAATTCGAATTGTGGACCTGGAGATTATACATTTATAAAGATTTATTGAGAATTTATTTGTTTTGTTAAAGACAAAATATCAAGTTATATCAAGTTATTTATTACCTACATTAAGAACTTAACTGTGTTTAAATGTAATATACCACACACTTAATAATTGAAAAGAAAAGAAACCATCTATCGAATTGTAAGATAAATTATCAAAATCAAACTATTTCTTGAGAATTCATCACAGAAAACTGATTTTCTAAATTTTTACAGGTCGCAGCAATTCTCTGAGTGAAATCATTTCTTTATCAATTGCCTGAATTATTTACAAATTATTCAAATCTATAACGTTCTTCACTTTAGTTAGTTTTTCAAGAAAGTAATTTATATATTATTAGTTTCAATTTTTTGTTCTTGTGAAAATCTGAAATGAAATTATAATTAGTTACATAATTTATTCAAGCAAAAGAAACTTTTTAAGATTTAAATAGAAAGTTTTACCTTTCCAATGACTGCTTCAATGCTTATGGACACTAAAACTATTTTTGAGACAGAATGGAATGCATACATAATACATCGTTCCCTTAAAGTTTCTGATTGAGTCTCGTTAATAAAGCTAATTATAATGTAATAGAAATCGATAGTTGCATAGATAGTCTGGAAAATGAAAAATAGCAATAGACAATGTTGTAAACATGAATTCAAATCTTTCATCAACAATCGTAGTCTATTATGATTCTCCAGAAGGCGTTGTAGTGATTTGCTTCTATGTACATCAGAGCAATTATTCAAACATCTGATTTCATATGTGATTATTTGAAAACGGTAATAAAATGCCCAACAAAAAAACAGCAGAATTATCATTGGTATACTTTCAATTAATAACAGGAGATAGCGTGTGGATAAAATTAATGTTTCAAAAACAGTTTTCACATAAGTTCTATTCATGTTTATGAACTCATAGATACTCATCTGCAAATCAAATAAAAAAATTATGACCAGGAGAAATGAAGACTTCCATTTTGACGGCTGGATAACTTCTCGTAGTATTTGAGATAAGTCTTCAACTTTTCTCCACATTGCAAAATGTCTGACAAGTTTAGGAATCGTAGTTAACAACGCAATAGGATTTGAGACCACGTGAACAGCATCAATGTAAGTAAGTGTTAAGAAGATTCTACGTGCAAACTTATTAATTTCCTTATCTGCAGGATCTGATTTATCAAGAAGTCGTATTTGTCCGAAGACGAAAGTGATCAAAACAAAAGACGAGTAGAAGCAATCAAAACTTATCCATTGAAGACGGAATGCTTTTTTACGACGAATCACACCCTGAACTGGGAAAAATCCCAAGACTTTTATGACAACAGCTATTGGTTGAAATTGTTTGTAGATACTGGTGGATCGAGAATCACGGAAATCCATTACGGAAGAAGATCCAGGTTTTTTCCATAAATTTATAGCCATTTCCTGTAATAAAAATTAAGTAAAAAAAATGCTTATACAGTTAAACTATTTCTGTACAATTCAATTATGAATTCTCTATGCTAAGTAAAAAGACATAAAATGATTGGGATTAAAAAATAGTTCTCGAAATCAATTATTTATCTAAAAGCCTGACTTAACCTTCTAAATCCTATTTATTTTCTGATAATAATCTAAAAATAATTTTATCTAAATAATAATATAATAATAATAAAATAAAAATACCATCCTTGACCTTTTAAAAGCAGTTATAAAACTAAAGATATAGCATCAATAAGAATAAATCAGACATGCTGCTTATATGATTTAAAAATCTTTAAAAATACATCAAGATTCTGTACTTTTATGTACCTCCTTTCCCAGACTTTGTTAAATAAATTCCGATATATTCATGGTACTTAATTTTCTAAAATCTTATTTTTCATGAAAAAGCAATAAAAATTTGAATTTCATGTCCTTACGAAAATGCCTCCTCGATTTTTTGAAAAAACATACCTCTACCTTGTTTTATAAGCAAATAAGCGATTCTATGCATACACTGATCGTTATAGCTATTGAGTGATTTCAATTATTGGCTGATCTTGGATATTTTTGAAACAGACTAGAAGATTTTCAATTAAACAGCGATGATGCTTTTTGAATTAACAGTCACGAGAAATTCGGAAGTATTTATTCTAGAAACTTCTATACTACTCCTTTGAAATAAAGAACAGTCAAGATATTTTCAATACAATTTCATGGGGAAAGTATTAAAATGAATAAATTTTAATACTCAAAAGTTACTTTATATTCCCATTACGCTAAACTCAAAAAAAAACCCAACTAAGTATATGAAAGTCCTTAAGGCCCAGATAAAAAAAGGCTAATATTGTCTATTTTTCTAGACATATACGGAACTTAGTAAAGCATCAAAACTACCATCATAAAAATAAATTTTATATGATGAATACTAGAAACTGAAAATTTACATTAGATTTTACCACGTAAAGCTAATATAATTTATTAATCATATGAAAACAAATTAGAGAAATCTTTAAGGAAATAAAAAAAGAAACAAGGCCTGCACATAAATAAGCTTTCACGGCTTTGAATTTATCATCAGAGGGAAACTGGAACGACTGTTTCCTCCTAATTGGAACTCATCAGCTGGATCCACCCTCAATGAAAAATCTAGAAAGGCGCGAAAGGATATGGAGATCACCTTTACTCTCGAAAGTGACCCTCCAAACAAAATAAACAATAATAAAAAATAAGTGCATCAAGTCCAGTGAAAAAGCGTTTGAACCAACAACCGTAGATACAAAAGACTGCACTTGATGCACTTATTTTTTATTGTTGTTTATTTTATCTGGGAGTAACTTTCCGGAGCGAAGGTGATCCTCTTATCCTTTCACGCCTTTCTGAGTTTATCATCGAGGGTGGATCTGTCTCATGAATCCCAATGAGGACGAAACGGCCATTCCAGATTCACTCTAATTATAAACTCAAAGGCAAGAAAGGTTATTTTATGTGCTTTATTTATTACTTTATTAATATTAATTATTAACTTACTTTAATAAGGACGAAACTTTTAATCTAAATAAATTGATTTACAAATTTCTTACTATCTTCTATATAATTTCAGCTAATATTGATAAATTGGTTGGTGCATAGGTTGAAAACATTATAGGAAAAATAAAGATGTTTATAATTTGCATTTGAAGGTTTATAAATTACAAAATAATAAAGGTTTATATTAATATCTAAAATGATGGTGAAAATGTCAACCTAATTCATTCAGGAAATGTATCTTTAGTTCAAATCTAAATTAGGAAATCAAAAGAAAATAAATGAAATTTTACATTCTAAGTTTCAAGTCATTGTGCTACGAAACTTTCATTACTGTATTTATTGCAGAAATCAAGAATAGTCCTAAGTGAAAGAATGATAGACTACAAAGGGATTATGTTAGGAAATGACTATACATTTTTCTTTATTATTTTATTTTCTTGTAATTTTTAAGACACTACGTTTTGTTAAAACATATTTGAAGTTCTTGTAGGCTATACTAATTATTGTTTAAAATTATAATTTTAGCGTTTATTTAGTGTCCTTTAAGTTTTAGATTTTTGATATTTTTTAATGTTTTGATTATTGAAATATTTTTATATAAAAGAACTTCAGTTCATTTGCATAAATATCAGATATTCATTTTGGTCAAAACAATCTGGGAAGCATGTAACTTTGGTGGCATTAGCAAGCCGATGGCGTTTTATCTTGCCGAAATGTGAAAAGGGCAGTCGAGTGTCATGTAGAAAGCAAAATCATGCATATTCATATGCAAATCAGCATATGTCTGTAATGTCAGAATGCATAAATCACAGATTAGGATAAAGAAGGTTTTCCAGGAGCTCCCTTATTCTGTCTTGTTTATTGTGAAATCTTCATCCGTGAAATCTTCGATTCGAAGGATATCTCAACAGTGTGATTTATTGAAATCAATGGTAGGGAGAGCTACAAAAATGGCTAGAAGCAGGTCAGACACAGCGAGTAGTAGCAGAAGCCCTTAGAATGTCACAAAGTGTCGTTTCCCGACTGTGAAATCGATTCCAGAAAGTGTTCGAAGGAGTCAAGGTCAAGGCGTTCATGAGCAACTACAGTAAGGGACAATGGTTACTGTTGCTAAAAGCCTAAGATGAATTTTGCGGGGCCCTAAGATGAATTTTGCGGGGCCCTTGACTTACTTGACAACCAAAAAAAAAAACGAAAAAACAGGGCAATCCTATCTTAACAACCAGAAAAAAAAAAAAAAAAACAGGACAATCGGGGGCCCCCCTGGGTTGCGGTCAACCCGCAGACCTGGTCTCACTGGAACACAAATGGCAGACGTATTGCAGCTAAACCATCACCGCCGCCGACTCTTCATAAACTGGAAAAAGCCTTCTTTGAGGACTGTCGAAGATAAGCTGAAACTCTCCTCAATAATTCATCAATTCCATGCCAATCGAGAAGACCATACACTCTACTAGAGATCAGTTATTACCCTCGAAAATTCATTTTTCTTGTTGTACAGATATGCATATTATCCTATAGCAATAAACAGAAAAATAATATTTTGCATCTTACAACTTCAGTATGCATGGATTTCCTTACAAATAACTCTTGCTCCCCTAATTGTTTTGATCAATGTACTTACAAAAGATACACACATAGAAAATCTGAGAATGCCTCTTATCTGATTTTTTTTCCTCGAATGAATGAGTGTTCACGTTCATAGTATGAGAGTTTTAAAATAAGCAACTTACCTTAATACTAACTTAGCTGTAAGATATCTTTCAATATTTTAATTTATGAAAAGAAATACCAATCATTAGTGGAACTGAGAACTGATAAGTTTTCTTGAGGATAATTCACTGTCATTTATAGAGATGAATACAAAAGGTCTCTTTTTCAAACTAATGGTATTAGACTTACATTCAAAGTTTCTTTGTTCAGAAAAATCAATACATCTAATGCTTTCATTACGTTCATTTGATTTCATTAGGTAATCGAATTTCTCTTAATGACTAAGTTCGTTCCGAGAAAACTGGTCGATAAAAGACTTGATGTTAAGTTGTATTTCGCTTAAATTAAGGAAAATGTTAATTTAGAAAAATATACTCACTAAGGATTTTTTTTTGTTTTATTTTGCTTTTTTTTATTTCAAGAAATCTGATAACTTACTCCTTTTTCATAACTTTTAATTGACGTTTCTCTTCTTTTATTTTAACTGCTGTTTTTGTGTTTCTAGTTCTTTACTTACACGCCAGCTAGTGGTTCGATACCAATTCAAGAAAATTGTACAGTAGAACCCCTCTAATCCGTCACCTTTGGGACTGGGGGTGTGGTCGGAACGCAAAAAAGGTCGGATTATCAGAAAATACAGAAAATTACGGATTTACAGTAAAATATACGGATTTACTGCGTTGCCAAGCAGTTCAAGTTTAGCATTTTTTAATGTTTTGCGATACTTAAGAGCGTTTTCACCATCTACCGTCACTGTAAACAAGTAAACAACACAATGGCGCGACGGGTGGTGAGTCACCGACGAGTCGGGGACAAGTTCGGTAGGCTCGAGCATGGTCGGATCAACCGGAGTGGCGGACCAGCCGAGGGCGGACGAGAGGGGTTCTACTGTATTTAAAAGACTGTGGGTCCGATTCCGCCAAAGGATGTTTCTTTTTCACTTTCTTGGCTGCTTTACATTGACTATAAAACTTAGCTCAATTCGACCAAAAAAACAATCTCAATGTAACCAATTGTGGGTAATTTCATTGTATAAGTCTGTGATTTGTTTTATTTATCTCCCCAATGTCTTGTAAAATAATTTAAAAGATTAATTGTATTGTAGTTGAAATAGATACGGCGCTTTTAATACCAGTGTTTATACTAGATGGTGCTCTAGTATTGTTAATTTCTCAGCGTTTAGTTTGAACGCATTTTCTTTCCGATGGCTGTTCTTTTCAGTGGAAATGTCTCATTGTGATTATATGATAATCGTTGGAAAAAGATGGATTGCTCTTCCGTAAGATCATATGTCACGATTTACAGGTATTATCGCAATTAATCGAAATGTATTAGTTATTGAATTTTAATTGTAATATTCAATTTTTATGCAGATCTTTTCCATATACCCGAAGATGAGGACGTTCGTTAGACGTTACACAAGTAAGGCTTAGGTGCCCGGGAAGTCTTAAGACGTTATCGGGAGTTATACCAGTGAGTGGTATTAGTAAGGCATTTCGGCACGACAATAATTTTCCTGTGTGGAAGATTACAGATCAAGCTCATGGATATTTATGCAAAGATTCATTCGTTTAGTACGAGATACATTTGAGGTCTTATGTTCCGTTGCGTAAGCATCAGTAAGACAAGGCTAATGTACATTCTGGTTCCATTTAGTATTCCATCTGCGTTAAAGATCGCCAGAAAGAATCTCAACAAGTTAAGGTAGGATAGATTAATTTTACCTTAAGATTCTACTTCGAAATCAAGGAGAATACAACGAGGGATAACCGTCGACAGATAATAGCAGATTCGAAGAACAATGTTCTAATTTAGCAAAGCATAATAGAATGTTTTATGTTAACTCAGAGATTTCAATATCTACGTGATAGAATTTCAATCTTGTTACTTTGATTAGTGAACTATAAAATATTATAGTGGGGATTTCAATTATCGAATTATTGTCTGGTTATCGATAACCGTGTTTAATGTTAATCCTGATCAAGTATTATACAATGTACGCTTAGAGAGTTAATTCTAAGAGATTTAAGTTATAAGAAGATATTTAATTTGTAAAGTCAAGAACGTTATTAAACTAATGTTATAACGAGTTAGATATATCCATTCGAACTTTCGACAGGTATTCTATTTTTTATTGAGTGTTATTTCATTATTAAATGTTTTTGTTCTTGATCTTTGAATGGGCTAGCAATGTTTTAACTGATCTAGTGATCACGTAATAAATTGTGTTTCAATTTTATTATATTTGATGCCTGACTATTATTTGAATATTATTAAAGTCTAATGCTCAGCTATTACTTTCATTAAGATTGTGTTGGATCTTTTTAATTTTTAAAGACCAGCGAATACCAATCATTTGCTGTAAAGTAGAGGTTACAAGACTTTACAGCAAAATTTAAATTAAGTTTCAGCGGAAGATCGACACCAGCTCGCTTTGCACCCAGAAACTTTTATTTGAAAATTGGGGCAGGGTCTGCTCGCTCTGGAATATTCCTTGTCGTCTTTCATCCAGTGTTTAGCCAGCATCTTCTTTTCTTCTGGGAACTTGTTGTTTATGAATTGCAGTGCATAGGCAACGATTGCCTGTACGTTGGACAGACGCAAAGGGACCTATCTGAGCGCCTTGGGGAGCACCGCAGGGCATACAAGGCTAGAAATGAACAGTACCTGACGTACAGACACGCTAGGGATAGCTCTCACGGAATCAACTTCAATAAAGAATGGATATTAGGAAGATCTAAGAATGAGTTCTTCAGAAAGTGCGTAGAAACATTCTTTATACTGACATTACCTGAGGAATATAATTCATCCTTGTCAGTTCCTACCATGAGGGCTTATGGATTAACCAAGAAGAAAAGAAAAGTAAAAAAGAACAATTAGTGACTTACATAGAAAACCTTCCTTGGTTTTTTTTTTTTTTTCTAAAAGTATTTTATTTATTTTAAATTATTTATATTTAAGTTTTTATCCTGGATTTCACAATCTTATATAGTTTTTTTTTTTATATATATATATATATATATATATACATACATCTGTTGTCCTGATTTGTGCATTAATCTTATTTCAATAGTTCTTTGATAATAGGTTTCTGATATTTAAAGCTTCCTGGTTACCATGGATACATTAAGAACCATTGCGATAGATCTTCCCTGACGACGCAACAGGGAGTGGTTTCCTGTTACGCAAATTTCGGCCACGAGATGGCAGCGATCCCAGAATGCAAGGCTTCCTGTTGTAATTCCGTTAAATTCGACTGTTCTGTAACCGTTTCTTCCACTTGAAAAAGCTAGCTCTCGCTAGCGAAACCGTTGTAATTTATGTATTTATTAAATTTCTTAGTATTAAACAGGTGTACGGCTCTATTTATGTCATCAATAATCAGTTAACAGAGTTTGACATTTCTTTTTTGCATTGAAAACATGTTTCTCAATATGAATATTTAAATCGTTTAACTTTGCAAGGCCTTCAGAGTCTCTTTGCTTCCAACGCCTTTTCTTGCAATAATGGCCCACTCATGGGAATGTTTTTTGCTCGTGCAGCGCAAAACCAATCGAAGACAATGAATTCGATCGCACTTGTCTCTGTTTCCGAACTTTGATGTGTTTGGAGTTTTCGTTGGAGTTCGTGATCCATAATTTCAAAATTTCCTCAGGACGCTACGTATTACTGTAGCCTGATTCTATTGCTTTTGAAAAACAACACAAGATCGTTCATTTTCTGTAGAATGTTGTCCGTTATTGGGAGTGTCCGCTAATCGGAGGTCAATACATGGAAACGTCTATATTAAGGGACTGCGGATTGCAAAATTGTCCGCTATTGGGGGGTGTCCGCTTTTCGGGAGTGTCCGTTAGTGGAGGTTTCACTGTATTATGGAAATATTTCTGCTGTTTATTGCTACTGCTTCATGACTATTAATTCTTTTAACTCAGTAGTTTTCAATTAAAGGTGAAGTGAAATGAAAGGAGCAATGTCAGGAGATTTTCTAAAAAATATCATATAATGGTTCTTCCTTCCTTATAATATAATGTGAATGCCCAGTCGAAAATTAATGTTCGTATCTTTTAAATTATCAATTATCATAAATGTAAATGGCAAAGACAAGCAAAAGTAGCCCACAATACTCTTTTGGTAATTTTTTTCGAGTTCGAATCAATTAACCATGTCACAATTAAATTCTATTAAAAATACTCAGCTGAGTGCTTTACCTCCTTAACTTGATTAATAAAAATCCTAATTGTGTGATATATTACTGTGAATAACAAATATTTGATGACAATGTTATCTTTGTTTCTGTTTCTGCTTTTCGTTAATATTAATTGAAGTTCATTATTTACATTAAAAAAATAAAAAGGTTTGTGATGATTTTTTTCTTAATAATTTGTTTTTTGTATTTTTTTATCTATTTTTGGTATTTTTTTCCACATATAATAATTCTTAATACTTACTTTAATAATTCTTATACCGTAGTTTTTCATAATCTCTAAAATAATAAGTTCTGGAATGTATTCAAAGTGAATTTAAAGCTTAGTCTTTTTTTTTTGCATAAAATTATTTTTCTTCAATAATAACAACACAGTTCCACATTTTTGGAGGTTTCACTTTCTCAAGTTTGCCGTTTCATAAATAATATTTAGAATGTGAAGAACGTTATTTTAACGGGGTGTTTTCACATTTTCGAAAAATTCGCAGTGAAACAATAATTAAACGTACAATGATTTTTTTTTTAAGTATCGTAACTTCTCGCTTTTTTGGTGGATGGGAAATAGTAATTTCCAAATTATTTACTCGAAGAAATTTTAAATTAACGAATATTCGTTTTTTTACTGCAAAGTATCAGGTTCCATTAAAATCGATTTATCTCATAATGATGAGATCGTGTTTCAATAGGCTTTATACATAGTGATTTAGGAGGAGTTACCTCCACTTACAGAGCTCATTTGTGATGACATGTTGAACAACAAATATCAAATAAACCTAGGTCCTATTCTCAATATTTATAGTTACAATAATGTGAAGTTGGTTTGTAAAAGATCTCTTTCGTTAGTTGGAGGAGTAAAATCAAATAAAAATAAAAAATGAACTTTTTAGATATAAAGTTTTTTTTTTTTGGTTTGTTTTTTTTTTTATTGAAAACGCATTACAAGGAAAAAAGCGTGTAAGCAGACTCAAGTCGATAGAATTGGTGTGATTTGTAACATGATTCTGATAAATGTATCAGAATAATGTAATTTTGTCGGTAAAATGTGAAATACCGTATATGCTCCAATAAACGCCGAGGCTCTTATTGTAGACGGTCTTTAATAAACGCCGAGCTGCAGAGGGGATATGGACAAATAGTAGCCGGTCTCTAATAGTAGCCGGATCTTTGATATTTGCCTACCAGTACTAGTGTAAGCGTCCGTATCTTTAGAGTCGTGCGTAATACCTTACGGAACATTGCCTTACAAAATACCGCAGAAACGGTCATTTGACATTGCCTTTAAGATTCGCGTGGTGGAATACGCGAAAGAAACTTCCGGTGAAGCGGCCGCTCGTCATTGCGGATTCGGATGACAAATAGCAGCGAAAGGTACAGAAAAACATTGTCATTTATCTTTAACAGTCTTATGATAAATTCAAATAAAGTAGCTGTTTGTAATATTAGCCGGTATTTATGTGTAAAAAATATTGCGTTCTGAAGGTTTTTGTTAATAATGACCGGCCTCTAATAGCAGCCGATCTCTATTAAGCGCCGGAAGCCGAAGCTAGTTTTGCAAAAAAACGCCGGGGGCCTCTATTGGAGCATATACGGTACCTTTCTGTACGACGCAATTAAGCAATTCACAACACATTTTCAGCTTTAACATACTAGCCAATTAGTCTTGAAGAAAAATAAAAAAAAAAACGCCGTTACGAAGTCAGCTTTGCACTTCTTCTGAGCAATAAAAACGATCTATTTCTTGATCGTATTTTGACTTGTGACGAAAAATTAATTCTGTGCTACAACCGAAGGCTTTGCACGCAATGGTTGACCACAATGAAGCATCAAATATCTTTCCAAACCGAAGCTGCATCAAAAAAAGCTTATGGTCCTTGTGTGATGGTCGGCAATTGGAATCATCCACTACAACTTCTTGAATCCTGGTGAAACCATCACATCAAAGAAGTATTGTCAAGAAATCGAGAAAATGCACCAATAATTGGAACATTTACGTCCAACATTGATGATCGAAAAGAACCAATTCTTCTCCACAACAACACCCAACCTCATGTCTTGCAAATAAAGCTGCAGAAATTGAACGAACTGGGCTACGAAGCTCTATCTCACCCAACTTACACACCAGACCTATCGCCGACGAATAACACCTTTTCAAACATCTGGAAAGCGTCCTGAAAGAGAAGGTATTTAACAACCAAGCAGTAGCTCTAAAACACCTTCGAAGAATTTATTTCTTCGAAGAATCGGCTCCAGGACTTCAGAATTATACACTACCGGAATAAATAAACTTGCTTCTTGTTGACAGAAATATGTAGAATAAAATGGTTTTATTTCTATTAATAAAGTTTATTTTGAGTTAAGATATATTGCTTTATTGTCGATGGTTAAAATCGGCAATTATTTTTGCACCTACCTAATAGTTTAAATGTCCTGCAGTATTAACATGGGTGATGACCATGTAAAGGGTCAGGCAACGTAGTAAGTTGGTAGAATTTTCCTGATGTTTTTGAGATTGGTGTTGTTGTTTTTTAGTTTAGTATTTGATGGTTTTTTTTAAATGAGAATTTTTTTATCTTAATAGAGTCAAAATATCATTTATTGATATGTCAATAATTTTAATGTTTATTTATTCTAATGTTATATATTATAGAATTGATTATATATCTGGTGACTTAAATAATCTTTTTTTGTTAGTTCTGATGTTTGTTTTGTCTATGATTTTTGTTAATTATATGTAAAAATTTAAATATAATTTTATTAGATTGAGGTAGATTGGGATTGGTTTCTTATTGTTTGTAATTTATTATCAACATAATCGTTCATTTAAATCCCGATATATTACCAGTTTTATCTCATCGAATTGGGGATGTAGCTTTATTCTCAAATATTGAAACACTGCTCCAGTGTTCTTGATTCTGAAGGGACGAGGCCGAAAGATCTGAGCTTTGAAAGAGCTGGGCGGCTTTCTCAGATGAAGTGTAACTTGACGAAAGCGAATACAACAGAATTTGATATAAGAGAAAGAGTACAACTTGCAGTAGGCAATTAATCACTTGGAGAACTACAACGGATTAATCGTCGCGGCTTTCATCTGTACAGGGGACGGCGATATCAGTCTCTGCGGACAAACCGATAACGTACATCTGCTCAGAAAGCAATCTGCGGACAGCATCAGTATTAGTAAATTCTGTCGGTCAGGTACAGTAAAATAGCCTCTTATTCCTTTTGGCCGATGATAATTTTGTCGATGAATTATCGTACGATAAAGGATCAACAGCAAATCTTATGTTGTGAACCCAACAACGATGTTAGTTTTTGGTTTCATTGCTGGTTGATGCAGTGATGGGCCCATGGATCCAAGATTACGAGAATTTCTCTAATGTGTGTGAAAAAATAAGAGAGATTTAGAGGAAATTTGAGCCCGTGTTGTAGACGATCTCAAATATCAGATTCCTATTCATATAATGTGAATGATCGTTGTATCTCTAATCTTCTTTCGTTATTTTCGCCTTGCACGATCATACCTCAAAAATTACGGTCTATTTAATTATTTAAAAAAATATTTTTTATTCTTGTATCTATACTTTAATCTTCTCCGTCTTTAAAGAAAAATTAGCCATTTTTGAAAAACCTGTTTGTTTCAAAGAGTCATCATTTAAATGTTATATTTCTGCCATATTAAATTTATTTTTAGATTAATAAACCCTAATAAATAAAATTTTTAACAAAAAAATTGCATTCCAATAATAAATTTCTCGAAGATTTTATTGGAATATAATATTTGCGTTATGCTGTTGAAGTACTTTGAAATTATGTATAGGCCTAATTAAGCCAAAAACTTCAAAAAAATTTCCTTAACTAATTTTATTAAAATTCTTTTTTGGAAAAAAATGCTTTTCGCATCTTCAAGCAAACATTCAGATATTGATGAAATAAGTATTAGCTCCAGATTGTTACAGTATAATTTATATGAAAATATTAGTTGACGAAGATTCAGAAAGACTTCTTCTTCTTTAAGTCGTTTAACAAGCGCCTGGATCCGGATTGCCACGGAGCCAGTACGCTGTTGTACGTGTTATGGCTTGGCCAACACCTTGTGTTACCTTTTTCCACTTTATTCTGTCAAATGTCAGTTCTTTTCCATCCTTCAGATCTAGTCTATGCTTAGCCAGATCCTCTGTCACATGTGTGAGCCATGTTTTCTTGGGTGCAGATTTTTGGACCTTCCAATCAGTAGGTCGTGGTGTCCAGAGTAGTTTGTGTGGTAGGCGGTTTGTATTCATCCTGCACACATGTACAAACCATCTCATCCTACGTTTTTGTATCTCTTCCATTAATGTTGGTTGCTTGCAACACCATTCTCTGATGGTATCATTTCTGACTTTGTTGCGTAGTGAGATACCCAGTATTCGGCGTAAACAGCGCATTTGAAACACTTCCAGCCTATCAATATCACTCTTTAACATAGTCCACGTTTCTGCGCCGTACAGAAGTACTGATAAAATTAGTGATTTGTACATGCGCATTTTCGTACTGATGCTGACATTCTGCTTTCGCCAGAGGCACCATGATAACTGTCCAAAGGCTGCTGCTGCCTTTCCTATACGGCTTCTTATATCAGTTGTTACAGCAATTTTCTTTTCATGTACTATTGAGCCTAAGTATGTGAATGATTGGACTTGTTCAATCTGGTTTCCATCAAAATATACTGACACAGGATTACCATCTGATGTCAGTACTTTGGTCTTTTCAGTATTGATAGTTAAACCGTATAAACTGGCTGTGTTTTTTATGCTAGATTCAGAAAGACAAACATTAACAGTGCGATTTCAAGGCAGCTTCTGGCAGGAATAACTTAAAGCTGGTAACTGTAAAAAGAAAGTCTCTTTTAAAAACATCTTCATGAAGTTTCTTCATTTTCATTTGGAATACATTATTAATAATTGCTATCCTTAGAGTTTTAAAGATATTAAATCGCCATTAATGAATTTATTTCTTCAGTTGAAAATGCAAATATTCAGAACTGTTAAAATAACGATGAGTTGCTATTAAAATAGCTCATCTGAAACTGCACTAATATCAGGAGATACGTAGTAACAATTCCAAATAACTAAATGAAAAAAAAAAGAAATTACGGCATTAGTAACATCTAAAATAAAAACACATTATACTTTTAAAACCTAAATCGTAAGAATATCAACTAATTATAACCTAAATGTGTTCCAAAGCTAGCTCGGGTCTGCATTATTTTATTTATTAATCTTTTTTAATAAAGAAATGAATATTTTACAAACTCAATAAAAATAACGAATCCTAACTTTAGCTAAGTGCCGTGGTTTGATACCTAACTTATAATTATTCCGGCACGTTAAACTTCTTTTATTTAATGATTTCTACCTTTACCGTTACCTTTTACTGTTCTAGATAAATTAATGATTGTATAAAGGAAACTTGAGAAATTGCAGTATACTGTTTTTGTCTAAAAGTGATATGAAATTTATAATAAAAACAATAATAAGCATAAATTACGTGAACTTACAACAGAAATTATAAAACAAAAATTAACAACTAAAAAAATAAAGAAAAAGTTATGAATTGTACGATGATATTTTATTGAACTTAACTGAACAACATTTTAAACAAAACAATAATTTCAAAATTTCAAATTTCAAAAACAAAAAGTTAAACAGTTAATTTGTTAATGCTGCTGTTTTAAAATTTTCAAGGCTTTGTAAATCAAAAAAGAAAAAAGATTGGAAATCAAGAGAACATTGTAAAAATGAAAATTACCTTTGAAAGAATTAATTAATTTGACTTTCTAATGAATTAATGTATTATAGTAAATTATAAAATCCTTGATCGGTAATTTTGTATAGCGGTAATTTTGTAATGGACTATTTTTTTTCGCAAATTCCTTTTATTAATCAGTTATACAAATTTTTGCTTTGATTCTGTTACCGCCAAATTCTTTAAGTTTCAAGAACCTTTAACTTTTTGATTTCCTTAAAATTAATTTGAAATTTGATTTCAGTCAAATTTGTGATTTTTTACTTTCTACAAACGATAGGAATTGTAAATTAAAGTAATCATGCATGTCAATTAAAGTAAGACATGCAAATGCAATTTAATTTCTTATAATATATCAAATCATTTTAACTTATTCATAATATAGCCTCATACTAAATGTATGTTACGATTTTAAAGGAAGCTCTCCTTAGAATAATTTATATTTTTTGGTGAGTGATATCTATATGTCTGTTTGTCTATCTGTCTGTGACTTTTGTGGGAGCGATAACTCCAAATCTGTTTAATCTGTTTACGCCAAACTTCGTATTTAGGAATACTGTATAGGATTGTTATCTACAGCTGATTAGATTTTAGAATATACGTTATCGGCTAATTTTAAGAATGCTTTTACCTAAGATCCAAAACACTCAAATATAAATAATTTGGAGTAGAACATTTATGAACATCAAACTTTATATTTGAGAGTTAAGTGTTATTGTTTAGCCCTAATTAAATGTAGGTATTTGTAGCCTTATCTAATGGCAATTCACAGTAAGAGTGACATACTGTGTCTTTAAGAATAAACACTATTTTACATGAAATTTCATACTTAAAAGTTTATTATTGTGTAATCCTTTTATCTGATGAGATATTTGATTAGAATTTGTTATTAAAAATCTCAACTTAAGCATTGTTTTGAAACATGGTGCCAAAATACTATGCTTTTTAAAATTCGAAGAATTTAGCATTGAACAACATCAAAGTTTTTATTTGAGATTTAAATGTTGTTGTCTAAACCTGATTACTTTCTGGCATTTGTATTTTTTACATTCTTTATTTCTTGATAGTTCACAATAGAGGCCAAATATTTAACCTTTAAGTAATTCCGGAGTAATGCACTGACCACATGAAACTTTATATTTGAAAGATAAATATTATTGTCCACACCTGGTTAGATCTAATAATTAAGCCCCTGTTTACGGCCTCTACAATAAAAGACAACAACTGTGCCCTTAAATATCTAAAGAATAATACATTATTTTATATTCAAACTTTACTATAGATCTACATATGAGATTATGTTTTGGTAATCAAAAACCTAACTTAGGGGATACTATTAGTTACATGGATCAAAATACTGTGACCTTAGAAAATTCAAAGAGTTAGCGAAAGAGTAATGAACAAACGTACATCAAATTTCTTATTGAAAAAGTGTATTACTGTAATAGTTCTCTTCAGATTTTTGATGATGTAAAGGACCTTTCCAATGTGGCCCTTTATGACTCAAAGAATAGTCTACTAATCAACTATGAATTTCTTAAATAAGATTTTAGTCTTATTTCGAGTTAGATTTTGGTGCTTCTTTCTATAAAATGCGTACTCTTTTTACAACTTGGAGTAAAATGCCGAGGTCTTAAATAACTCAAAGGAATAACAATTATTTGCATGAATTTTCATATTAGAAAGTTTAGAATTAGTGTAAACATATTATTAACCTTTGATACACATAAACTTTTAAATAATGACCAAAATACCAATTTTTAAATACTTTAATGAGTAATTGAAGCATAATGCACTACTTTACATCAAATTTCATACACTTTCCTATCAAATCTCATTAAATATTGGTGATTTTTCAGCTTTTTCAAGGTTCAGTTTTCTTAATTCTCAGAAGAAAACTGTATGGTCTTTTGAAGCTCAATTAATGATGCTATGACATAAATTATTTTTTGATTTTAGAAGTTATTTATAGTACGGTGATGGATGGTTATTTTGACTTGAATATGCTACTATAATATGAATACGCAATAAGAATGGTTTTCCTAGTATGGGAAAGTCTTGCAATGATATATCATTTCTTTGAATTATATTTACATGTTTTGTTTTAGTTTTTTACAGTAGGAAAGTGAGGTTCATCAAATCCATTTGTCTGTGTTTGTAGCTGTGTGTCTGCCTGTGTGTGACAGTGGTGTATCGGTATGTCTGCATGACTCTACTGCCCCGTAATATCATTTTTAAGTGATGGATGGATCTTCTTGAAACGTACATATTCGAGGATCAAGAACAATTTCCATCTACATTTTACAAATACAAGTAAAACTCTTTAAAAGCACAATTTTATAAAATTAAAGATTTTACAATAAAAAAATATTTACAATAAAAACCTGTGTATAGGAAGCTTTTCAGTCATTTCTACAATGGCCATTGTCAACTGCCACTATGCGCCTTCTAATTGAATTTGAATTTTTTTCTCTTAAAATCATAATTTTTTTTTTTTTTTATAATATCAATATTCTCTCTTCCCCCTTTTCCTTATTACATAAATCTACCCAAAACTCATACTGTAAAATACTAAACATAAAAAAAGATATACAAAATATTCTAATTAATTAAACCCCTGTGCCGGCTACTGCCTTGACAGAGGGGGGTGAGGACGCCCCTTTTTTTTATTTTACACATAATTGCTATTTATACTTCTGTGTTTTTTAAAATATCAGACCACTTCTCCATTACTTTATTAATAAACATGCATAAATTTACATTGCATTTCCCTTCATATAGCAGCTTTACCATTTTTTTCTTTTTCTGTAAGTTCCTTTTTGACTTTTACCCATTTATCTCTTTCTGTTTTAAAGCTTTCACAATATAAAATAATATGTTCCAAAGTTAAGTCTCCTATATTACAAAATTTACAAATATTTTCTTCTTTTTTGTTATACATATTTACATTATTAAAATTTCCACATCTTAATTACAAATATAACTTTTTTGCCTACCAAATACCTGTTCCAATTAAGTAATGTTATTCAAATAAATATCTTTATACCAAATATTATAACTGGAAGCTACAATTTTATGCCTCAATTCTTCCCACTCGTTATCTTCCACTCTTTGTTTTATTTCTTTAAACACATTTCTATTTCCAAACCTAAAATTTTCCTCCATCCATTCATCTGATACTATTTAAAAATTTGGAAATTCCATCTCTCTAATTGTTTCTTAACCCATTTACTCTATCATTTTCCTATACTTTTTTTCTAAACCTATGACAGTTGACAAAGGCCATTGTAGAAATGACCGAAAAGCTTCCTATACACAGGTTTTTATTGTAAATATGTTTTTATTGTAATTATCTTTAATTTTATGAAATTGTGCTTTTAAAGAGTTTTACTTGTTATTTGTAGATAGAAATTTGAGCACGTTAAAAATATTTTAAAACATCTACATTTAATTTTTAAAATTTTTCCAGGTGTATACTTGTCAAGACATTAGCGCGAATAGGAGACAAAAAATTCTCTTAAAACCGAAACAATCAGAATTTCAGATAATGGATTTCTATCTTATTTCCGTTAACATATCGTTGCCTTCAATAACATGAAATATTAAAGCATTTTAGCTAATTCATTGCCGTGCTGGCGTTGCCGTGCGGTCTAGATGGCAGCCTGCCGTTGTGGCCAGTGCGCCAAGTACCCGGGTTCGAACCCTGGTAGTGGCATGATGTTCCTTTCTTCTTTCTTCTTCTGTTTCTCCTTCTGTCCGTTTCCGCCTATTCCCCTGGCAGTTAGGGTTAAAATGCATCTCCCAACCCGCAGTTGAAAGTCAGCGTGGGAGATTAGACTTTCATCCCCCCTCGAGACAGTGAGCTGTCTGGAGGAGGCCTTTGTCCTGTTGTGGGCTGTTAAACAGGCTATTAGATAGATAGATGGATAGATAGATAGCTAATTCATTGCCCATGGTTTGATGCGACTAAAATTAATCCGCTTTAGCCAATTGAATTAAATATTTGATTTGCTTCAGAAACTGAAAAATGTATACCTGATGTGTAGATGTTACATATTAGTAGATTTTACAATTTAAATGTAATGTAGGCTTAAGTAGTTTTCACTATTAAAAAAAAAAAAAAGAAATTTAAAGAAATAATATTTTAAAGAAAGTATGCTTCTAAATTCTTTCGAACTTCTTGTTTTTAATTTAATAAAAAAAATCAAGCTTACCGATGTTAAAGTACCTCTGTTTATGTTGAAGAGTCCATACACAGAAAACTGAAGTGGTGAGAGTGCTAATGAACTTAAGAAATGCTGTATTTAAAAAAAAAAATGAGTATTTTTATTATGAATAAACAATTGTAGTTCGAAACCGCGCCAAATTATATAATTAATTCTAAAATATAATGGTTGACACTCAACTTAGTATTATACATGGCATCTTGGTCAAAAAATCTCCAGCATTACTTATTGTATTACGTCGATTCGCTAAAAAGATTGCCTTTCAATTTTACTTACAATGACAGCATCCATTCAAGATGCTGAAATCGGAAGTTTGCCAACAACTGAATTAACCAGCAATTCCCAACCTACGTGTCCGGTGCATCATAACGAACCCGCATGGATATTTCAAATTTTCCAGAATAAAGTAATCTTTATCTTTCAATTTACGTATGTTATTCTTTCAAAAACTACAAAGGTCTTAGAACATAAATATAACGTTGTTTCAACTTAACTATTTAATAATGGAATGTCAGATATTTTTTTCGACCTTTTGCGATTTGTCTCTGAGACATTAAGGGCTCCATGAACTGAGGAAGTTTTGGAATCTCTGGTTTATTCTCACTCTGATTCTTGCGGTTAGAGCAATTCTACATCGGTATCCATCATGTCAATGACTGATAGACAGCGATACAAAGTTACACAAATAGCACAGAAAGCTTAGAAATACAAGACATGGTTCATTTCAGAAAGACACAATCATCGCTGAACAGAAACTTTGTATAATGGTAAAAGCTTCTTTGTCATATTTGCACACAAAAAATAAACATATTTAAAAATTAAAAAAGTTTAAAAAAAAGTTAAAAGATAAATTATAAATGTATACTGTATAATACTAATAGCAAAAAACAAAATGAGGCAAAACATGAAACGAAATAACATACACAGTATAATATATTAACAGTTATAAACATGTAATTATTGAACCTAATGTTTGTGTAATTTTCAAATGTAGAATAGAAAGGATCGCACTTACATCATAAAACTAAAAGATTAGACTCCATCTGCAATACCATTGATTTTTTTTAATGAAATAAAACTTAAATATCAATGATTTACATCCGTGAAATCACTTACATCAAATACACAACATCAGAAAGGGTTGTATATTTCTAAAAATTTGTTTTTTCATTTATATTTTAGTTATAATCAGTTTGAACTAGTAGGCATTTACTTCCTGCCTTACACTTCCCTTACGTTCTTATATTATTACAAATAATTATTATAAATAATTACAAATATTCAAATTGGAACTACTGTTTTTCCTCTTTACTTTAGATTTCTTTTTCGATACGTTGTCCGGAAAAATTCAGAAGAGACCGAGAAGTTTAAGCAAAGGGTCTAAAACTGATATGCCTCAATCTGAACTCGAATTCGAGGAAAATTTGAATATTTGTCTTAGAATATTTGTTTGTTTGTCTTTGAATACTAGTTTGAATATTTCTCTTTCTTTCCTTGTTGCTCCAAGTGCTTTGTTCTTCTTCCAGGCTGTCTAATTTTCTTTCTGGGTGGTCTGTCATGAGCTTAATACATCAAAATAACAGTAAGTTCTAATTAAAAGATTAGACACCATCTGCACTACCATTGATTTTTTTAATGAAAAAAAACTTAAATATCAATGATTTACATCCGTGAAATCATTGGTTATTAGATGAACTGTTTGGATTTTCTATTTCTTTAAAGGAATTCGTATCTCTGAAAGTGTAGGTTCCAGTAATTTTAGCATTGGGCCACCTGCTGGAGAAGCCGGGGGATTTTTCCTAGAATATTTCTCTTCTGGACAGGCCCTAAGTTTCACCGATTCTACGTTAAATGAAACCTGGTTTCTTTCGTGGGGAAAGGTGGTCGAGCATTGGGCTGGTCATCCCATATTAAGTCCCACAAGTCCATATCTGGTCCCACGAGTCAGTGAAATGTTGGCGCCTACACACTCTCCGCATCGTCAGCCAATGGAGCCTTTTATGGAAAATACAAAGAAGTATATCATTAATACATTAATACATTAATGTACATCGAACTGCCCCTGGAAAGTAGGTGGAATCGTCCGTATGTCATACCCATATCAAAGGAGTTGAAGGTTAAGTCGACTATATAACAGTTACAACCGTCTGTATGAGCTTGGTGGTGTTGAACGGGTCATGATTATTGATGCCTACAGGTTTGATCATTCTATCCGTGAGATTTCAGTCAAGCACGCAATACCCCGGTCAGTAGTGGGTGATAGAGTGGTGAAATGGAAACATGAGGAAATTTTAACCCGCCCAGCCAGACCCGGTAAGGCGGAAACACTGATAGGTTGGGGACTGTCGAAGCCTGCGACGTGTGTTGAGGTCAAACTATTAGCCTTAGTTACTAACGGTGCCAAAAACTTTCGATCCTCCGGGAGCTGGCTGCACTTGGATTCCATGGTCGAGATGCAGCCGATAAGCACTGCACGAAATGCCGCCTATCATGGTGCAAAGCACGTCTCCGTTGGACTATAGAACAACGGAAGAGCATGTTATGGAGTGACGAATCACGCTACGAGTACGGCGATCCTATGGACATGTGTGGCGAATGCCTGGCGAGCGTTAAACTTATACGACTGTATTGTTCCCACTGCAAAGATCGAAAGAGATGGAATCATGGTATGGTCCTATGTTTCGTGGTATGGTCTTGATCCACTGGTTTAGTCAAACTGCCCACAAAACACCACAGAGCTGTTCAACATCTTGAAGGAGGAATAGAAACAAATTTAAAAAATTATTGCAGAAACCGACCTACTGGTGGGAAGTCTTTCTCGAAGGGAAGGGTAGAGACTGTGATAGCGGCGAAAGCCGGTCTACATCATACTGACATCATACAGCAAAATTCAGCAAAATTACTGCAAAATTCAGACGCTAGGAATGCCAATAATACTAATAAAAATACGAAATGTTTTGCCTTTCTTCTTTATATAAGAAAAATTGATAATATAACGAAGATTTTTTTAAATTCAGAATAATACTTATGTAATAAATATAAAAACCATGTCAATTACATCAAATCTGATAAATAGATATTATACAACAAAAAATATTGTTTACAAAATTCCTTGTCAAAATTGTACGAGAGGTTATATAGGGTGCACCACCCAAAATGTAGGTAAACGTTGTAAGAAACATATTTATTACTATCACGTAAGATTATCATTAGATCTGTAATTTCTGATCATTTCACTACGATAGGGCTCACACCCCATTTCGAAGAGATCCAGGTTATTTCTCGAGCTAGTTGTAACCGATTAGCTTTAGCTTTGTTCATTCTAGAATCACATCCTGTATGCACAACCCTCCATTAATAATATTATTGTCTATCCTAACAAATGTCATTCAATATAGAAGAGGCCAAAGTTGTAAGAATTCTTTAGCTGATGTGGTTTCACCACTGTAACTGTATTAGGTGTATTATTCTGACGCATTAAATTTATTTAATAAGCTTATTGAATGCTCGATGGCTTCTAATCTATATTACTAAAATCTTTTTATTCCTGTCTGTCTGTCCGGCGCAATTGTTAATTTCCTGTGAAAAAAATTACTACAATGAAACGTTCGCGATGGGAATCGAACCTGCAACCATTTGATCCGAAGTCAGACGTCTTAGCCATTAGACCAAGGGGACAACATTCGAATTACTGTTTCTTATCACTCCCTTTGTGTGTTGTGTGGCGCAATGAGTGAAGAGCCAGAGAAAAAAGAAAATAACTCATTAATTTTAGCATACTAAATCAAAATTTAAATTTCAATGTTCATTTTTTTCCAGCGACCACCTGAAGAGTCGTTAGAGACATATCTTGACATGAATTAAGAAATTACAAATACTCTATCTCAACTAAAAGCAGTCCCATTGTTATCCCGTCATTGTTGACTGAGCGTATGTTTTATCACTAGTTACATTTTAAGAAAATTCTCGCACACAGTTCTCTTACAATTATCTCAAAGTACTCTGCAAAATTCAGCTTTTCGTGAACATTATAAGATAAATTAATTCTAAACATTATCATATACCTTCAATCTATGAAGGTTAACATGTTTATTCTTCATTATCCTTAGTTAAGGGGATTTCTTTTCCTGTTTTGCGCCTTATGTATCTTAAGAAAAAGCTTTATTCTTTCAATTACATTTACTGTATACCCATTATGGTTTTACAAAACAACTTTTTCAGAGACATTCAAAATTTCGAATTGAGCAAGCAAGGTCTTCTTACCTGAATATCAATTTTTAATATCATATTACTTGTTTTAAAGTCCCTCAGTACATCTACAACTTCTTTTGCCTAAAAGCAGAAAAGAAGTGATTTCAAAAGTTGTATTACTGTAAAAATAAAGCATTTGGCAAAGTTTACGTCAATAATTACAATAATAACAGAGATAAATCCAGCATTTGAAAAATATAGTTAGTAAACTCTAAAAGAAGTTTTTTGTTTGTTTTTTTTTTGGTTTTGTTAAGTACAGTGGAACCCCGCCATTCGTCCGCCTCTCTACTCGTACAACTCGTTATTCGTCCAACTTTTTCAAGTAAATTTGAACTCGCCAATCGTATGCTTGCTCGCGATTCGGACAGCGGGACCTTGTTAATGGCCGTGCCATGCGGTCGCTTCAGTTCAGTCTCTTGCTAGTTTCCGTACGCATCATCCACGCACGCTTCGTGAAACTTTATGCTATTTTATTGTTATTTTTTGTTATTTTTATTAAAAATCGTGCAGCCCGGGTCCAAAAAAGATTACTGATTCAACTAAGCCTAAAAGGAAAGCAATAAGAACGAGAATTGAATTGAAAAAAGAAATCGTTGCGAAGTTTGAAAGTGGAACTCGTGTCTCTGACCTGGCAACTCAGTATGGCATGGCGAAATCAACCATATCGTCTATACTGAAAAAGAAAAACATAATAAGAGAGGACTATATATTTATTGTTTTCATAGTTTTTATATATTTTATGCTTAAAATATTTTTACAAAGGTTTAAATAAGCAATCCTCTTTGGGTATGGAACGAATTAATCCAATTTACATTATATCTTATGTGAAAAAATGATTCGCCATTCGTACAAATCGCCATTTGAACTGCCTCTTGGTACGGATTGTGATAGATAGGTTCCACTGTAATACGCAAACAGTAAAAACAGAAAATAAAACAAACAAAAAAATTTCTAAAAAAGTTTGACAATTTATACGAGATTTAGTCGATATCTGCTTCTTTAAATCTTCTTAAACCTTATCTATCATTGTATTTTATCGATCAATGTTCTGTTATAAATCAGTGTTCTGTCTGTTCTATTTGTCCAATCCCATTAATCTTACATAACTACTGTTCTCAATTTCTGCTATAGGTTCATATTCACATGAGGAATACAAATATAGCAGCAGCCAAGGAAATTGTATCATTTAAGAGATATATCAAAAAGTCGGTCAACAGATATGCAAAGTAGTATATTAAAGCTATTATCTCGATTTGTAATGATATAATATATAGTATAGAAAACAAAACAAGAAGAATAAACCAAAAAAATGCAATTTATTACATATAATGCTACATTGAGCTGAAATAATTTTATACCACAGACTCACCAATACTGTTAAGGAGAACATGGTTTTCACAGTTCTGGAAGGTAAGAAAAATTCCATAGCGCAGTTAGGCCTATAAAATATAACATGAATAGTTATTTCTCATTTCGTGGAATCCTAATACTTTGTAGGGCCATCTCGAGCCTTAACAACAGTTTTGCAGCTCTCCGACTAGGAGGGGATGAATTTCTTTAAATATTTTGTATCAGCAATAATGGTTGAGACCAAGTCTTCACTAGGCGACATCCTAAAACGGCCGTTTACGCTTTATTGGCGAGTATCAGCTGGGAGTAGTCCCAGTAAACAACGAGATCTCACTCTCCAAAATTAAAAATAAAACAATAGATACACAATAAAAATAAAAAAAATGGAAATTCATGTGCCGGCATTGTGAATGCTTCAATTGAATTTCCTGTAAGCATAAAAAAAACACAATTAGCCGAAAATTATTTAAACAACAATGGTTGAGACCAACTGTTTTGAGCGATCATGCATTGTTTTTCAATGCAGATCGTCCATACTCTTCCTCTAAGATCTTTCAGGGACTTTTATAATGTTTGTAGGAAAATAATGTTTAATGTAAATGTGATTTTCCGTTCAGTGGCTTACATGATCTAGTACTTTTTAATAACAATTTGAATAGTTCATAGTGTTATAAGGTTTTAAGTTTGTAAAACTGAACTTATATTTTTTTTTCTTATATCATACTGAAAGATTGTAGCATCGATGCTTCTTCAGCCCACAAAACAGCGATCATTGTGTTCTGTTCTTCTGTCTGCAAAATAAAAGCATGTTATTTCGACTCTTCAGAATTAATAGAAATCATAGGTCAAAAAGAAATCACCTTCAATAAAACTAAAAATATAAATCTAGATTGTCTAATGATAAGCAAATATCTAGCCAAATAGGCAAAATTATGTTGCTCATAATAAAAGCATCAGATGGCTGTTTGTGAGGAATCTAGAAATTTAGTTCTACATTTTAAATTCCTGAAAAATGTTGCACAAGATTCTTAGCAGCTAAATAATGAATTAATTAAAAACTATTTAGAGACTTACCTTTTCAATAGTCATATCAACAATGATACAGATAAGAACAATCCACAATATTGATCGAAATAATTGAACCATAAGTATTGTAATGATAGTTCCTGAGGTAATGAGAGCGATAATTATATAATATGAAGTGACAATTAAGTAACAAGTTTGAAAAGTAAAAAGCAGCAAAAGAGTTTTTTCCAAACATGAATTCAGATCTTTCATCAATAAGCGAAGTTTATTATGAGTATGCAGAAGATGTTGCAATAGTTCATCTCTCAGTCTTTCAGAAGAGTGATTCAAAGACTTCATTTCATTCTGTATGCCATTGAAACGACAATAAAACACCCAACAGAAATTCATCAAAATTACGATTGGCATCACATCAATTAAACTCACAGTAATAAGTACGGATGTCACTAAAATATTTCCTTTATTCATAGAAAGGGATTCATAAATACTGAAAAGCAATCGACCCAACATCATGATTGATAGTAAAAACGAAGTTTTCCATTTCGATGGTTCCATGATTTTCTGTAATTCTCTTGATGAATCTTCAACTTTTTTCCACTGTACAAAATGATTGAATAGTTTAGGAGTCTCTGCTATCATAATAATAGGAGTCAATATTAGGTTAAAAACAATGCAGTATTTTATTATCAAAAAATTATAATATGCAAATTTATTGGATATTGCCCTGATCTCTTGTCTCTCTTGATTTATTATAATAATTCCAAAAAAATATAAGCCTAACAATAAAAGGGAGTAAAATGAATCGAAACTGATGAATTTTAATTGAAATGATCTACTGCGGCGGATCACTCCCTGAATAGGAAATAGGCCCATCAGTTTTATAACAATTGCTATTGGATGAAACTGTTTGTAAACATTGCTATTGCGAATGTCATCAAAGTTAACTACAGATGAAGCCGATGTTTCCCATATATAGATAGCCATGGATCTGAAATGAGAAAGTTCAAAATGATCTGAAAGCTCAAGATAATCTATTTCATTACTTTCATTTATTTGGAATTTAAGTCTAATAGGAATCAAGATATTTCACAGATAATGATTACAGTGCACAGAACTTAAATATAATGTGTAGGAGAACTCTCCACTTCCAAGAACCTAATTAACAAAGGTGAAGACATGTTTGATCTCATTTCTCTATTCGTGAAAAAGTTTTCTAACCATTCTCTTGTCTTAATTACTTTAGGAATTACTTAATGGCAATTCTAAATTATGTAAACATCCTGACATTACAGCAATCTTTCAATAAATTGATTGCCTGTTTGAACAATAGGAAGCTTGTTTGCCTTTTTTATTTATAAAGGAAAAAAATCAATATCTGGAGACAGTATCTAATCAATTATTTATTATCAATGATGAATTATCATTGATTGGTTTTCGAATTAGGCAATACCAAATCCACTATCTATCTCGAAAACTTGGACAGCTTATTATTGCGGTCATAATTTTTACTTTCTCCATTTAGACAGTAATCGGACAGAACATATATTTAGTAATCATGCAAATGATTTGCGAAAATAAATATATTTTTTTCTAATACTTTAAAATACTTTTACTTTTTAGAACTTACCCTTAAAAACACGACAATCCATTCACCGAATTTAATAGTAATTAAACCAGGAACTAATTTAGATCTTTTTGGAGTGTCTTTCTGTGGTTTGTGAAGGTTGTACGTGTATTTCTATTACTGAAAATTATGTAGGCCCGATAACTCGAAAAGTAATTAACCGATTTTACAGCAAACTTCTTTAAGGGAAGAATACATCGGTCTCATTTTGTACTATTTTCCAGAAGGACCGAAACACAGAGTAATAACCAACTAAGAGAGAAATTCAGTTGTCAAGATTAAATTTTATATGAGAAATGTTTTTATTTTAGTTTTATTTAGATTTTGTGATCGAGTTCTAATAAGGATCTATTTATGAGGGTCCCTAAACTTTGCTTTGCAAATGTGCTGGGCCCTCAGTAAGTCAAAGTGTAAATCCACTTAGCAATATCAGACTTTATATTAAGAGTTAAATGCTATTATTCAGCCCTGGATAGATTTTGATGTTTGTAAGGTATCTCCTAAAAGGAGCCAAATACTTTGCCTTTTCATAACTCAAAGAACTAATTTACATGGAATTTCATATTTGAAAGTAATGAATGTATTAAAGTGCAAATGTAATAAATACGAAGCGACCATTTGCACAAAACATTATAAAAAGATTAAAGAGAAAATAAAAATAAAACAAGTTGCAAATATCGAAAACCTGTATCGGTTTTGATCATCAGACTACAAAAATAAATATACGAATATCAAATATCAGACTACAAAAATATTTTTGTAGTCTGATGATGGAAACTGATATAGATTTTCGAAACTTGTAACTTGTTTATTTTTATTTTCTCTTTTAATTTTTTTGTAATGTTTTGTGCAAACGGTCGCTTCATTTTCATATTTGAAAGCTTATTATTATTACGCATACCTTATTAAATTTTGATATATTTAAGCTCATCTTATTGAGCACTTTTAATTCAGAAACAAAAATAGGATGCCCTAATTAATTCAAAGAATTATGCACTGACTTACACCAAATTTAAAAGTTTAACATTACTGCATGGAACTGTTAAGATAAATATATAACCACCTAAATTTGGGTGACTATATACCTGTCTTAACAGCTCCTTTCTTAAGATCGCGGAACTCTTAAGATCGCGGAAGCTCAACTAATAATGCTTTGAATTTTATCTTGATTTCAGTGTTAACAGTATGATAAGTGATTAGTAAGTGATTCAGATTATCTACGTTTTTGTTATGAATAAAAAATAATTACTTAACCTAGTAATATTTACTGTATTTATGGCTAAAATTTTCTGATTGAATAAAACATTTTTATTTTATTTATTTTTTTGTTTTCTGGAACAATTGACAGTTTTTCTTTGTGAAGAGCGTCTGGTGATGGTCCCATTCCTATTTATTCTATAAGGAATCTATTGATCATTGGAATTTCTTCCCCTCATCTGTTACCAAATGAGATTAACGGAGGCTCTAATGGGAAATTAGATCTAAACCTATCAGGAGCGTTCAATTTTATTGTGATTTTATTGTAATTTAAGTAACGTTTTTTTTCCTCGCAGGAGTGCTGACGTAACAAGAAAGTTCTTGAAAAAATTGAAATTTACTTTCCTTGAAATTTAACTCCTTAAAACTTTTTTATTATCTATCTTGTTTTTTTGATAAAGACGTGAAAAAGACAAAAGCGAAAAGTTTATTTTTTTTTTTCAAATTAGAATATCTGCTAATTACAAACAATAGAATTTTTTTATTTTCCTGAAAAAATTAATGAAATTTCCAATAAAAATTCTCATTACTTAAGTTTTAAGTCTAATTACGACATAAATCTTAATTACAGTCGCGCACAAATTAGTAGATTAGCTAAAAGGATTAATATTAATTGTTCAAGATTATCAGTAGAAATCTATGGTTTAGCCTCTAATGCTTTTAATTATTTTTTTGTTTTGTTTTGTAATAATAACAATATTTTGTTAGAATATTACAGTATAAACTATTTTTTACAGTATTTCTCATTTTCTTGTTTTTAATTTTTTTTTTTTTTACATTTTTAATTTATTTTGCATCCCTTCCAAAAAATTACTGTGGACCCCAATTGTTCTCATTGATTCAATACATTAAATTATATGAAATTTCAAAGTTTACCTGAGCATTACATGAGATGGAAGGTCAGAGAATTGATATAATCTTTTTACGCTTTTGAGGTCTATACTTTAAACTTCTACAAATTCCAACTGAAAGCTTCTAATTTACGTAATTAGTAAATCAATTTCACCATGAATATGACAAGAATTGAATTACGTCAGTAAACACAGCAGTTAAGTTCTTTATCCGAAAACTCACTTTTAAAGAAAGGAAATAAACACACTCGACAAAAAAGCAATCATCATTAAATTTATTTACTAATATTCCTTTTTTTTGTTCAGAAAAAAATCAATCTCTCTAATGGAAATATCCTTTTATTAATAGTAGATTATGTAATGTGTGAAAATGATTGATTCTGACAGTAAACATTTGTATTTCTCCATCAAATATTTAAAAGCTTTCTGCTGAATTATAGTTTTTGCTCGAACTAATTATGATATATTTTGAAATTTCTTTCACGTGAAATCAAGATGTGCCAAAGATGAATAAAATTAGTAACCGACCAGTGCATATAAGTGTAAACGAGAGAAGTTATTGCGTTCATTCTGTCCATCTGTCCGACCGTTCGTCCATCTGTCATCACATCCACAGTCCAAATTGCAAGAATAAGTCTTAAGTTATTGGACTTTTTGAAGTTGAAAAAAATACGAGTTCTTGACTGCAGTCATTCTCTGTCTCAAAGAAAGTGACCGAAAATAAAACATCTACTCAATCGCTTTTGAAAAACTTTTTTTATTCTTCCCTTCTAATTTCTAATTTAAATGTTCACTATAATTAGATCCTAGTTTTGTATTATATATATATTTTTTTTTAATGTAGCTTCCCGTTCAAGCTTTTGCAACGTTTCCAAGAATTAGAACTACTCCAACTGATAATTTTCACTCCATGTGTTTGCCTGTCATGAGCCAACAACACTCTTACTCGATCTGACATTTGTAAAAATCTTCATCAAGATTTTTTTAGAAGTTTGTGCTGCTTAAAATCGATTCCTAATTTAACTATTTTTACAGCAACTTTATTAGTAGCCCAGTAAAATTGTACATTTTACCTTGATTGAAATGGGATAGTAGGTTTTTTTTATATTGCGTGTGATAGTACCGTGATGCCAAATCCAACTTTTCGACCTCGGCGACCTCCGGATCACCCCCCAAAAACGTTAAAACTGCCAAAATTTCGCACTTTTTTTAGATTTCGCCAGTTTTGACCATGAAGGAGCACTTTTTCCAACAAAGGCAATTCTATACATTTTAAAAGTACATAAAATTTGCTGTAATCTACGACCAAATTGGTTTATATAAACCTAATGGTTTCCGAGATAAAGCTTTTCAAAGTTTGTCAAAATTTCCATCCATGCTATTTTTTAAAGTGTATTATAATATTATATAATTGGCCTCAAACCTTTAATAATCCCACTCAAATGTTTCAAAGTTCTGATTTCTTTTGAATTGTTGCGAGCAACTCGCCTTTTCCTTGACCGAAAAAGCATGAAGAAGAATCACATCCACTGAAGGCGTGTGTGAAAAGGATGAGATGACGGTCTGAAGATATTGAGGTGGTTGAGTAGAGGACATTTAGCGTTTTGCCTCTTCCGCACTTCTGAAGGTAGATGTTATTTTGTGTGGGATCCGTGATCCGTGAGGCCAGGGAGGATTACCAACAAGTCTATGTCCTCACCTACAATAACCACTACTTCAAAATCAGAGGTCTGCCAGGCGCTCGACAAAAACCTGCTAAATCCTGATAATATTTTGAAAAAATGGCAAAATTATGCTAACAAATTAACTCATATTTTGTATGGAAATATAAAATTTAAACCCCATAACTAATAACTAACTTGTATTTATTTATTTATTGCTAAAACAATTCAATAAAAAGAAAGGACAATGACAAAAAAAAACTGTCAACCTATCAATACGGAAAATAATTTTATTCTTCAAATATTATTTATTATTCAATCAAAATCAAATTATCAAATATAAAACTAGGAATATACTGTATCTTCCTATTTTGAAGAATGAATATGACTTTGAAGAACGGATAATAATTCGCAATAAATCACCCCAAAAATTTCGAGTTAGACTTTGTTTACCGTTTCTTGTAATTCTTGTTTCTTTGTTTCACAAACAATTGACATCCTTTGAACCATTTGAGCGGGATTATTAAAGGTTTGAGGCCAATTGTATAATATTATTATATACGGTACTTGAATCTGTCTTTCCTGGCAATATTCAATAAAGTTCGTCTTTTTTGGGTGCCAGGACACAGTGGTCATGAGGGCAATGAAAAAGCCGATTCCTTCACTAAGAAAGGCTCCGAGATGACCTTTATAGGTCTGGAACCTATTATTGGTTTAACCAATAACATGATTAGGAAGATCTTTCTTAAGAAAATGAGAGCTTTACAGCTTAAGCTGTGGCACAGGCTTGAGGGTCAGAGACAAGCCAAGATGCTAATTCAACTAATTCTAATTAATTAAACAATAAATATTAAGGATCAAACGATCCTCCGAACTTTTAAGGTTACGGAAAAAGGAACTTGGTATTGTTGTTGATCTACTTACTGGACATTGCCGTCTTAACAAGCATTTATGACTTTTAAACTTAGAAGACATCCCAGTTTGTAGGCGTTGTCATTCAGAAGAGGAGACTTCTTCATAGTAGCGTACCAAGGGAGGGGGGCGGTCCGCCCCCTGGCCCCCACCTGGGAGGGGCCCCCATCAGCCATCCTAGGGGGCCTACCAAGCAGCTTACTTCCTTTTTTTTTTGGTTGATAAAGCAAGACTAGGGGGCCCCATCCAGACATGATTTCCTTTTTTTTTTTTTTGGTGGTTGAATAATGGAACTCCCGCCCCGGGCCCCCAAAGGCGTTGGTACGCCACTGCTTCTTCACACATTTTATGTAGCTGTGAATATTTCACAGCGCTTAGACTTAAAATCCTAAGATCTTTTTTCTTAGAATCAAAGGATTTGCTTACGGTTCCTATAAGCAAACTACTGGCGTTTGCCGTAGCTACTGGTCTTTTTGGGGATTAAGTTTGTGGAAAGTACAATAGACCTTAGGTGGTGCTTGACTGCTTGGTATATTTATCACCCATCTTCTACATTACATTACGGTACTTGAAAACAAGCATGGATGGAAATTTTGACAAACTTTGAAAAGCTGTATCTTGGAAACCATTAGGTTTATATAAACTAATTTGGTCTTAGATTATAGCAAATTTTATGTACTTTTAAAATGTATAGAATTGTCTTTTTTAAAAAAAATGCTCCTTCATGATCAAAACTGGCGAAACCTAAAAAAGTGCGAAATTTTGGCAGGTTTAAACGTTTTTGGGGGGTGATCCGAAAGGTTTCCGAGGTCGAAAAATTGGATTTGGCATCTCGGTACTATCACATATATAAAAAAAAGAAACCTACTAACCCATTTCATGCAAGGCAGATCCCACTTTTGATTACAATTTTACTGGGCTGTAGATTTGAACTTCAAATTAAATTCACTATATAAACATAGGCTGTTATTAATCACTACATCAAAAGATAATCATACATTTATATTTGATGAGGATTTAGATGAGACCGGGATGATAGAAAGGAGTTCTTATCTTAGGCCAACCTACGGCTAATCAAGTGGCTCGAGTACAGAAAAAAGTCAATGTAAAAATTTAACAACTTATTGAAAATTTTCCCTAATACATTTCTATTGTTTTAAATAGTGAAAAACAGCTGACTGCAGAGTGTGACTTAGAATATAACTGAGGAGTAGGGTTTATAATTACTGTAAAACCCCGATTATCCGAGTTTCCGCTTTAACCAAGCTATCAAATATTTCTGGGATTTTTTTTCACAAATTAATCTTTGTTCGTCTAGTCATATGACCCTTTACCAGGAATCGGGGAATGGTTTCGAAACCAGCAACATTGCTGCAGAAAAACGCCAAAGTAACGTAAAACAAGAAACAATTAAGGACTTTTTTAAGTAAAAGAACTCTTTCAATATGAATTGTATGTGGTGCATCTGAATAACTTTTGTATTTGTTAAAATATACATTCAAACCTAGACGATTTATTTTATTTACAATTTTCGGTTTAACCGAATTTTTCGGTTATCCGAGTTAGTCTTGGTCCACATTAACTCGGATAATCGGGACTCTACTGTACTGTCGAGTATTGCAATAGAGTACAGGTTTTGTGACGTTAGGATCTCGTTGTACAAAGAAATCAGCTATCTAGCAATTCTCTATAGAGACTTCGTATTGTGCAATATATTCAAATACGTCAAATCCGAGTTGTTATATTTTATTTTATTTTCCTTAAGTTTTTTTTTTATTATTATTATTATTTTATTTTCCTAATTAAAAGTATCTTTTTTTCACTTTTTAAAGTCGTATTTGCGCTATGTTATTTTTCAGGTTTTTTTTTTTTTAATCTTTAATCTTGCCTAAAAATAGTTGTAAATGAACTATTTACAGAAATATGCAACTACTACGGGTGCTTAAATCAAAAGATGATCTTTTTGGCTATGCAGTGTTTTATTCGGAATATTACAATATCAATGTTTTTATTTCCATTTTTAATCAGTTGACATGACTTCATTTCAATATAGACCTTCAAAAATCACTCATTTAAAAATTGTTATGATTACAACAAATTGCAATTCGAGATGAAAATTGTAATTACAAGAAAGATGCCTAAAGTAGGCAATAACAATTTTTTTGATAACATATGTTAAATATTAGGTCATTTTTATTTTATCTTTGGGGGGAGGGAGTAGGGCTTCACTTCCTTTAGTTAATGCCACAAACACAAGAATGATGAGGTGCCATTAAGCTAAAAAAACGATTTCTCGTGCATTTAAAATATGAAAAATCAATGCCATTATCAACAGTTATTACAACTATTAAAAAAAGGCTATTAAATGTGATGATGATTATCTTCTAGATGTTTTGTTCTAATCAAATAACAGCTTAATTTTCTTAGAAATCAATTTATTGATTCCTGAAAAGAAAAAGCCTAACCTCTCTACTTTTGGGGCTTTCTCAGTTTGAGTATTACATAGATTAACTAAATTAAATAACTAACTAATTAATAGTTAATTAAATAAATAAATCCCCAAAAATAACTTTCGTCTACAAAATAAAAATAGAATATTGTACAAAATCTTTAGTCAACTAACCAAAGATATCTTAAAAATAGATAAAATAAAAATAATAAAAATAAAAATTATATCAAAGTTGATCGATGGAAAACTAAAATGGAATTTTTAGAATATAGTAAATAAGATTTTCACTTAAAAATTTCTTAATAAATAATGTAAAATTAATAAATGTAGAAATAAAACATAATTGGAAATTGTAATAATGCCAATATAAGGAATTTGGTAAATAGATCTATATATTTACAATTATCATTATTTAATTTTTTATACTTTCTTAAAATTATATTCTTAACTCACTCTTTAATATGTATAAAATGAAATTATTTGTTATAATTTTTGGAATTTAAAATTTTTGGAATTTATTGTACATTAACATGTATCAATTATTATTCAGCACCTACAAAACAGGTTATTGTACAACCTGGTAGGACTGATTTGTAATTAAATTATATTTAATAAAAAAAAATTAATCTAAAATTAAATGATAAATTAAACGCAAAAAGTAAAAAATATTAAATATGGTGTTCAAAATACATAAAAAATCTTCTAAAAGCAAATTTTTAAAAAAAATAGACGAAAGAAAATATTTTATCCTATAAAATTCATCTTCACAGTTCCCTTATAGTCCTAATGATAAACACTGGGCCTCTCAGTACTGAAACAGTTTTTTTAATTAATCAACAAATTGCTTTTTAGATCATAAAATGAAAAATTAAAAAAATAATTGATATTCCACCGAATTTTGCAACTGAATTAGCTGCTGGCTTTAAAGAGATTTCTCTTTTTTTTTCTTTTTACCTAAACTTTTAATTCTAATATTAGGTTTAAGTGTTATGATTTAGCTGTTAGGGCAGTCTGATAATTCCTTGCTTGTAATTTTTAACCGGTTTCTTGTGTCTGTGCTTGCCGTTCCTCCAAGTCATGCTTTCGGCTAAAAATCACTTTAAAAAAACAGCTTTTCAGTATAATTACAGAAAACTCTTCACCCTCTAAAAAAAAGATTTGTTTTTATTCATTTTGCAATAAATGCCAAATAAAGTAAGAGGATCAAATTAATTTAGGGATTTTTTTTTTTTAATGTGGGAAGTTTCATAAATAGGGAAAGGCGAGTTTCTAATCGTTTGGAATTTTGAAACCAACGCAGGATCTTTGAAACACTTCTAAAAAAAAATCTACGCTTGATTAAACCTTAATGAAAAATAACTTAGAACAGGAGAATGAATGTAGAATAGTTAAATTTCGATCATCTAATTTCGATTAGTTTAATATTTTAAGATCATGAAACTCGTTCAGAATTATTTATTTTATTTTTTATCCCTTTATAAAATGTCTTTTGTGCCTAGCTGTAACTGGCTAAGGTTTCGATACTGAAATAAATGCAGTGAAATTATTATCGTTGATTGCTTGTATGGGATCCCACTCCCGGGTGCGGAGACGATCCTAATAGCCTTTCACGCCTTTCACGCTTGTTGATCATCAATATGGGTAAATCTCGCTGATGAGTCCTAATACGGACGAAACAGCTGTCCCAGATTCCCGTTTGACGATAACCCAAAGGCGTGAATTGAAATGTACATTTTCTTTACTCCTCTTTTTCATGTTTCATTCTACGTTAAATTTCCCTTAAATTTCATTTTTTTATTTTATTTTATAATATTCTTTCGTTTGTTTTAATATTAATTAGACTATCAATTACTCCATTGGGTAATCGATTTACCGTGAATATGTGCAGAAAAATGATATAACAAGCTTAACAATCTACCATAATTAGCTTCCTGATACTCATTATTTAATCCTGATACTTATTATATAATATTTGTACCTTGCAAATGTAGAAAGAGTAGCAACGAATAAGGAAAGATTGTAGCGTAAAATATTTTCGAATATTTTTTACTACAAATTTAATGCTTGAAAAATATTAATAATCAATTACATTGGACACAATCATTCGTTTTATTATCAATCTACAATGACAACATTGTATACTATTATTTATTTATTTATTTATTTATTTATTTACTTATTTAAATTACACAAAATGAAAAAGTAAAAAAAAATTATAATTCTTAATTTTTCAACTAAAGAAGGATTGAAAACATATTTTATACAGCAACTTAATTTATACATTGTACTTTCAATTTATGCCATTATTTTCGGTTCAAACGAGTTCTTTATTTTCGTTCCTATTTTCATACATACTTCAAAAAAAAAAATAGTTACTATTCAATTTGCTTTAGAATTACCAAATAATTTATTTTCTCGGTTATTAATTTTTACTGAAATTTTAAACATTTCAGTAAAAATTAGTAACTGAGAAAATAAGTTATTTGGTAATTTCATTCAACATTTTAACAAGGTTAAATGTGATCGTCTGATCACAACTGAAAGTTAGTACATCTTTTAGACGCTTGGTGTCGCTCAGAAGCGAAGATCAGTCGCTTTCATATATTGACACGAAGACAAGAAAATTAATGCTTAAGAATCTTTTCTCCCCCTTTTAAAGCGATTTACCTTTATTTTATTTTATTTTATTTTATTTTATTTTATTTTATTTTATTT